>OX101816.2:35823527-37023527 GCA_944452925.2 Chrysolina oricalcia | reverse complement strand
CAGACAAGTTTCACCTTGTTCTGTGCTCCTGAGTCGCTGAGGTTTTTGTGAGTCTCCTAAACTATGTAGTTTGGGTATTGCAGGGCCTTCATTGCCGCCTGTCCCTGCAACCAAGAATGGCCGATATCCACTGGTTCAGGACTGGAGCAACGTTACTTTTCTTGAGGGCTAGTGTAATAGACGCTTATAATGTGTCATCAAACACACCTTCTTAGTCAAGAAACACTGAGAGTGCAATCTTTCTATTCGAGAGAGATTTCTCAATCCTTTCTACTAGGCTGTGGAGAGCCGTCTGACAAGATTTTCTAGGTTGATAGGCGTGTTGGAACTCAGAGAAAATTGGATTCTCTGTATCATTAACACGGATATGCCTATCAACTAGACAGTGATTCCAACGTTTTGACCATGAAGGATGAGAGGCAGATTGGTCTGAATGCTAGCCTGGGCGTAGGATGGTTTCTCCGGCTTCGGTATGAAGACCACTTTGTACCTTCGCCAGGAATTAGTTATGTATAAATAGGCCGGGCTCACTCTGAACAGCCAGACTAGGTGAGGAATCAGTAGGTCTGCTCTTCGCTGTAGTAGTACAGGTTGGATTTCACCTGGCCCTGCTGATTTGAATTGATTAAAAGTTGCTTTAGCCAATTGTACATTCCTGTGGGTGATGACCTCTTTCGCTATGTCACAGGTTCATCTTCTGGGCCTAGCCTGAACTGTTTGTACTTTCTAGGGAACGACTGAGGCATCAGCCGTGTTTTCGATAATTCTGTTAGTAACAGATTAAATATTGTCCATAGAATTATGGGCGCCATTAGGAGTAATTCGGAAGCTGTCAGTCACTTTCTTCTAGAAACTGACATCGAGTCCGCTATTGTACACAATGTACAATTAACAGATAGAAATCTATCCAAATCTTTTATTGCAAACTGCATTAGAATATAAGAATTTTAATAATAATAATAATATTACTTTAAAATTCTACAATTCCAAGTAGTTGTTATTTTGAGCTTTTCTTATTCAATCATTACTTTCCATTGTCAAATTCTCAAATTAAAGTAAAAAAAAATATACATATTTTTTAATTGTGCTCTAATCTGTGGTCGTAGGAAAAATTCGTGTACATTACTTGTGTGGAAAGTGCCAATTCACACTCGTGAGTTCGTCGCACGAGCCGCTACCCGAATACGACAACATTGTACCACTCGTGTGAAAGGGGTTACGTTCCACACTAGTTATGTAATATACAGGCCGTTTCTTTTATCATGTGTTAACATTGCTATATTCTGAACCGTAATAGATACAAAGGCGATTGAATAGGAAATAAGAAACTATTGTGGTGAGCAGTAAGTTCGTCAAAGAAGATTTACAGGGACTCTCGCCCTTCCCGAGTTATACTGGGAAAACTAAAAATGCTGTTTTTGGTTTTCTACGAATAGAATTGTTTGAAAGGAAAGTTTCATTGTATTCAAAATGAACTAAAACAATGTGACAATAAATCTTTAATTAAACGTTTCGTGTCAACACGACCACCATCAACTTTTTTTTTCAAATACGGAACTGTCTTTTTTATTACAAATATTGATAAAGATAATCAGTGGTATATCACAATTGATATTTTCATAGCGTTTCATTTGAAATAACTAGCATCCTCAGTGACAACAATTTTCAATTACGGTCCTGTCGTTGGTTCGTTTATGAATCCCACAAAACCTAACGATTCGATATATATAATCAGAGACGTTTTGAATAAATGTATCTATGAAAATTGTATTTACATTATAAACATACATAACAGACATCTGGTAGTTTCAGAGAACGAAAAAAAAACTTAAGAGTGGAAGAAATTAAACGAATAGAAAAACATTTTATTTTTTAAAGAATTATTGGGGGAAAATAAAACCAATACAGAAAATTAATTCTACATGTTAAACTACATTAGATGCTCGAATTGACGACCTCTTTGCTGAATGCACATAAGTTGTCTGTCCATACTATTTCTGTGGCAATTTTCTAGTATGATGGGTGTAATGATATTACATGCATCTCTTATTTTTTGTTTGAGATGGTCGATATATGTGCTAGGTGTCGAAAAAACTTTATCCTTTATGTATCCCCAAACAAAATATCTAATGGTGTAAGGTCTGGGGATCGAGCTGGCCAGGCAACTGGTCCATTGTTACCAATCCATTATGTTGGGAATATTGCATCTAAATGTTCCCTTACTATTGCTGCATTATGGTGAGAGGCACCGTCTTGAAAATATTGTTTTTCACGGCGGATGTTCAATGGCAATTCATCTTAGTAGCCATCAAACTCATTGGATGAAAAATGTAAATACATTCCACAATTCAAATGCTCACTCTAAAAGAAAGGACCTAGTATGTTTGTTACCACAATTCCTAATCAAACGATTATTCCGAACCTTTCCTGGAAATTGGTTTTTCTATGTAAATGTTCATTTGTATTATTCCACCTATTATGGATGTTTCTGTTAAACCAACCATTTTCAACATCTCTATTTCTTCGTCTAAACCACATCGCAAATTGTACTCTCCTTCCTTAATCCCTTTCATTGAGATGATGAACTCTGCGTATCCTGTAGCATTTGTATTTGTTCCTTTTTAAAATATTTCTGGTAGATTTTACAGAAATCCTAGTTCGTGGGCAATTTCTCGTAAAGAACAATCTTGATTAGAAATATTTTTGTAACTGACCAATAATAAAAAAAAAGTTTTTTTTCACTTTGTTAATCTTTGTAATGTAATATTCGCTTATCCAAAACATTTATTTGGTTGCTCATACTTCCAGTAACAACACATTTTCTAGTTTTATTTCTGTCAAATGCACCACAGTCTCTCAAATTTCTTTCTAATCGTCTGAACATTTGAATGTTTGGAATACGACGATTCGGGTTTAGCTCACCATACATATTTCTTGCCAAAAGAGGATTTCTCTTTGATTTTGCATAAATAAATAGCATATCAGTCCTATCGTCATTTGAATTCATCTTTAATATGATGTAACCGAGTGCATAAACTTCTGACAGTTCTTCACAGATATCAACAACTCATTTATTTTTCCTGCCATAGAAACCAAGCACAGCCTACGTGTTTAAAAATGGTAAATGTATAGTGAGATTCTATTTAATTGTACCAAATTAGACAACAATCGTATTTTGACCAAAAACTAATATTTTCGTTACTTCCAGGATTGAGAATTATAGAAATATTGCGTATAAAAATTGATTCAGGAGAAATCAGCTTTCAAACAAGGATTAATGTAATATAGAAATTTCCAAAAAGGAAAAATAAGAATGTTCGTTATGTTGGGACATATTCTTATCGAAATTATTGGGTAATGTCTGAAGGATGCCAATAGTTGAATGAGTTTTGAAGAAATTAAAACAATTTACAAAAGAGCTAACGACAGGACAGTAATTAAAAATTGTTGTCACTGATGATGCTAGTTATTTTAAATGAAACGTTATAAAAATATCAAGTGTGATATACCACTGAATTGTGATTTTATCGCTTTATCAATATTTGTAATAGAAAAGACAGGTCCGTATTTGAAAAAAAAAGTTGATAGTGGCCGTGTTGACACGAAACGTTTAATTGAAGATTTACATCGTTATAGTACATTTTGAATACAATAAAACTGTCCATTTCTATTTTTTTAAATTTTCTGAAATAACAATTTGTAAAAAACTAAAATCAGTATATTTAGTTTTTCCTGTATAACTCAGGAAGGGCGAGAGTACCTGTAAATTTTCTTTGACCAACTTACTGCTCACCACAATAGTTACCTTTTCCCCTATTTAATCGTCTTTGTATCTATTACGGTTTAGAATATAGCAATGTTCCCACATGATAAAAGAAACGGAAACGGGAATATGCAAGTGACTTAAAGTTACTTGATTTTTTTACCTCATATACTTTATTGTCTTGAAATTACACCTAAACCATTAGTTTATCATTTAGTTTGTATTTAACTCCATAAAACTTTAATCAAAAAGTGCATAATAAGCGCGTGGAATTCAAATTTGCGAAACGCATCACCATTGGTCGAAACGAAGAATGACGTCACATGGCACGTTATGAAATTTATCTGTGATAATATTCATACTGTGCTAGTCGTCTTTCATAGAAAATTTGTTTTTATTTATATATTTGTATTATTTTCCTTTACATATGGCGATTTTGGTCTAGTGACAATTGTAAATTATCAAGAGCAATGACTGAAAGTGGTTTTGTCAAAGCACAATCCGACAATACCTGAACTGATAAGTAGTAATAGTTTATCAAATGATAGTTTTCCTTTTGTAATTTAGGTGAGGCAGGTATATACAAAACATTTATGCATACAAAACTTACTTCTGATCAATTCACTTCATGGTAACTATCGAAATACAATATACTCACATTGAAATGATCTTCACAACAATGTAAATGTGATATTGGAGATACTTCGCCTCTTCTCATAACTTTACACCATTGTTTACGTATTTTCGCATCTCTTGGAACAGAAAAAATACTTTACTTGGTGTACTTATAATTGTGTTTTGGCATTCCGGTACTAGACAATACCTATAAAATGGTTTTTTATCATTTTCCATTATCGTAATCGCGATTAAAACTGCAAATCCCTAACCTAATTAATAACTGTCAATAGTGTCAAAGGCCATAACTATAGAAAGGCTTGTTCATTGAATACTGCTCTGGTTGATCGAGATCACTTTCACATATGTTCATCTTTCTCTAACACTTGTACTGCATTTGTCTTACTCTTTTATAAAATATCAACTTCGAGCAAGTAGAGCAATCAGAGTACGTCTCAACGAACGACACTGAAGAAGAACAACACTGATCGCGCAATGTGACGTCATCCACAGCGCGCGAAAATGGAGGCGTCAAATAGGTCAAATTCAATCGTTATTTTATATATTATTTTAAAAATTAATTCGAAGACTTTCAACCGTATTTATATTTTTTACTATGTTGTAACGAAGTAAAAAATGTATTAAACAAATAAAAAAAAAAATGCATATTGCCTATTGTTTGTCCTGAACAAATTCGAAATGCATTTGCAATGCCAGATTTCAACAACTTTATTACCTATCAACATTTTATCTGTAACCCACAAAAATGATATATACTCGAGGTTTATTAAACGAATGCAAAGTAAATTGAAAAGTATTCAAATACGGAAACTGAATTCACTTTATAAATAAGTAGGATAAGCCGTTATTGCAAATATTATATAACTCCATATATTCAGAACAAACTTCATCAGGAAATTCCAGGATTGCAAACTGTATACACAGAACTTTCGAAACTTTTTCTTTTCAATTTGCATATCAGTTTATTTCCAGGTTCCCTAGAGAACTGAAAATGTATGATTTTTCACAAAGAATTACAAAGTGGGCACAAAAGTTACAACGTACGTAATATTTCTAGGAATGAGAAAACAATGTGCGAAATTGGTAAGTGATAAATGCACTTTGGAGTACCTGAAAAATTACTTTTCATGTGAAAGATTCATGAGCCCTCAAATATTCAAGGCACCTTTCAAGTTGTGCCATTATGAAGCTTCATTCGGCCTTCTTTGGGAATTGGATACGTAATTCGACAAATATATGTGTCGCTCATATTTCCGCTCCATTGTATTTCTTGAGAAAGGTGTTTTCATTGCCGATTCCTAAAATTATCATCTGAATATTGAGGATGAAAAATCAGGCTTCTCCATTGTGTGCGAGCTGTAAACACATTCATACACTTTTTCAGCAATCAACATAGTGTAAACAGAAAAAAAAAACGGAAAAAACCCGGAAAAATACCCCCCGGAAAAAATACCCCCTGAAAAAAAAACGGGAAAAAACGGAAAAAAACGGAAAAAAAACCACGGAAAAAAAAACCCGGAAAGAGAAACCCCGGGAAAAAAAACGGAAAAAATACCCCTATATGCAAAGTAACGTTGAGTACGATTCATTTAGTAAGATTCATTGAATAAGAAATATGGAAGTTTCGAAAACAGCTAGCGGTAAACCTAAACTTTGTTTGGATGTACTCTTACACCATTCATAAAACTTGTACTACCTGTGTGCGATGGAGATACAGCAAATTCAACTCATTTAAGGTAAGTTATTTTTAAAATTTGAAAATGTGAGGTACAGTTGAAGTAAAGGCTTGCCTTTTGTGGTTATTGTTATGGTTTTGATATGTACCGATTTTATTTATTTAAAAAATTATTGATTTACTAGATACTAACATTTTTATTTTTTTCAGTGCAGAGCTCTGATGATAACAGATTCGAGCTAAGCTTTGGTAGAAAAAAGAGCTGACCACAACCATCCGGCTGATCTAAAAAATGTTGAAGTTGTAAAGGCAGTGTTCAAAATGAACGAACGGTGCAAAAATACACTATCCAAACATTTCCAAATTTTTACAGAGGGTGTATCAGCACTACCTAGAGATGTTAGGGGCCGAATGATAACGGAGGATAGCTTGAAAAGGACGTTTAGAAACATTATGGCTGCTAACAATCCTAGGGTTCCAGCTAGTTTATCCGACCTCATCATAGAAGGTATAATGATAAATATTAATTTCAAATATAAATCCTTCTTAAAAAAATCTTATAAATGAAATATATTTGGATTGTTTCCATATGGTATTTTTTAGAGAGTTATTTTCCGGAGAGATTTCTGTTGAAGGGATTCTCCCAGATTAAAAAAAACCAATAGTTTTTTATTTTCATGTTTTGTTTTAAAATTTGCAGAAGAATGGAAAACGACAGGAGATCCCGAAAATACGAGATTTCTTTTGAATGACAATGGTGCAGACGCCGCAACCACGTGGTACCTTGATGGGAACTTTTCACTGGCACCTCAATTTTTCAAACAGCTCTACGTTATAAGAGTTCCTGTAGCACCTTCAGGCACCATCGTTACAGCTGCTTACTGTTTGCTGGAAAGGAAGACCCAGCAAACTTATGAAAATATGCTACAAAGTTTGCTCGACGAATGTGCCCACCGCGAGTTGTTTCCCGATCCAGCGGTTCTTTACATGGACTTTGAGAAGGCAGCGATGCAGGCAGCAACTAGAATACTGGGAGCCCATATTTCTATTAGAGGCTGCTTTTATCACCTTTGCCAGAGCACTTTCAGAAAAGTTCAAGAATTGGGCCTGCAAAGAACATACATGTAAAATTCAAAATTGAATACTTTTCTTCCCGTGGATGACGTAGGCAAAGGGATGACATATCTTAAGACAACTCCGGAGGCGCAAGAATTTTCTGCTCTACTGAATTATTTTGATGCTACTTACGTTTCGGGATCATCCAGAAAAATAGGAAGTATTCCAAATGTAAAGATCAGAAAAGTTGATCCTTTATTCGCTCTGGAACTGTGGAATGTTCATAATTCCACCTTGTCAGATGAATATAGGACCAACAACCAAACAGAGGGGTGGAACAACAGATTTTCCAGCCTTGTTGGTTAGGATCACCCGTCTGTTTGGACGTACATAAAAAAGATGAGGATGGAACTGGCTGTGGATTCAGCGAAGTTGCAGAATGCATAATTACAGCCAGAAATTAAGAAAAAACGGGCCACATACCAGATACTACAAGATAGATTAAAGCTGTTATGCCAACAATATAATGATCAGCAAAGAGATATAGCTGGTTTTTTAGATGCCATATCGCATAATATAATATTTAAATCTGTATAATAGTTAATGTGTAATATGTAATATGAATAAATATGTAATATAATAGCTAGATATTATTCGAAGGGTTTTTTTTTCAGGGAGTTTTTTCGGGTTATTTTCCGGGATTTTTTTCCCTAGATTCCAACATAGTGTCACGGATCGTCATCAGGCAACGCCTATTGAATTGCAGAATACAATGCTGCCGTTGGAAGTCGATTCTCAGAACGAACATCGACCAAGGTAAACAAAAGACATAACCAACGTGATTATGAAATCATCTATATACACGAGCAAATCGACAAGGAACGCTTTCCTTAGCCATCGATGAACGAACAACATGGAATCCATAACATTTCCAGATGTGGGAGTCAGAAGCTGAAAGTGAAGATGAATAGAGTTTACGTACGAGGGTAGTCCAAAGAGTAAGAAATTTCGAATTAAAAATAATGTCTGCGCTTGCTTCGAACAGTGTCCAATATTCATCAAATGAATTATTAAATGAAAAGTGCCCTTGCCAACGGATGTATGGCAGTGGGAGAGCACCGCATAAAAATGGGCCTGTGGGATACCAGGCGACCGCCCATAGTAATCAGCCAGATGAGTACTTTCTTTATCCCGCACTCGTGGGAACCAAATGGAAAACCATGAAAAAAAACAAAAACATCTGGAGAACTTGAAGAAAACCCAAACACACCGACGGAAATGATCACTAAGGAGACTCCAGATGAATCACACTCGGTATCAGAAACCGTCATCGCGACCGGGGAAGAGGCAAACTTGAGTCAAACCATTCTCGACAAACCCCTGGAATCCCAGCAATCGCCTTGCTACGGGTAAATCCAGCCAACCTGAAACACAGTAAGGCTATAAACAGCAAACCTGTGCAGAATTTTCGTAAAGGGCAACGTCAACATAGCCCTGATTCAAGAACCCTATATAGCTAGTGAAATGGCACATATCAGGTCAATCCAAAGGAAAGATCTTTTATAACCAAACCTGTGGAAACACCAGAACATGTATACTTGTTAAAACTGACATGAACGTGTTGAATCTGCCAAAGTAGATCGGAAATCCTTGATAGTGCCCTTGGCTCTCCCTAGGTGGGTAGGCAGTGTCAAACTTGGATCACCGCCACATTCACCTGGAGATTGGCAACACCAGTGAACCGGCGAAAATGTATCGTGACTAGAGGAATACCAACTGGCTGAGATTTCGGAAGGAGCTTATAAAAAACCTAAAAAGTTTTATAAATATCAAACGGAATACACATAGTGCTCATGTTATAGAGGAGACCGCGGAAACAATCAAGAGGCCATAATAACGTCATATCAGAATAACTGTCACCTAACAAGCATACAAACAAACTAAAGAAAAGGGGAGCTGGCGGACCACCGAGCTATGAGGACATGTAATAAACCTCAGAAAGTGCAAGACTCCACCGCATACTCTCCAACAACCCCATAAACTCCGAGGGGACTCTCGAAAAATTCACTGGAGGTTACAAAAATACTAGGAATGAAACAATTGAGCTACTACTCAATACACACTTTCCAGGATCTACCATTGTCACTAATCACAGCAATGAAAACCTTGTAAACCTTCAACTAAGGGCGAACAGGGCTGACTAGGAGGTGGCAAAGCGGATCGTAACATACCCGAAAGTAATATGGGCAATATCGTTCAACCCATATACAAAGTTTATAAGGTGGTTCGTTTAGAAAATTGATGCTTTGTGTTGCCCCGCTTTAGAAACACTCTGTTTATTTCGAAATATTTTTATAACAAGCAACAAAGTAATGGTATAACTCTTATCTGAAATTTTTTTTCATACTCCTCATTATAGGCGATATAATGTACTTACCCACACTAATGGGCCATCCTGTATATAATATGAACACTTCCTTATGTCGAACACTCTGTATTCATAGCTTTATTATATTTTAGTCGATCAACAATCTATTCTGATTGATCTTCCCCCAAGAGGGGTAAAGGGGGTGTGAGGTCTCGGCCTACTGGCCAGAGAGCGAACGTCTCACCTCTACTAAGGGGAGAGACAGCAGCTCCGAGTCAGGGGGCGGGGACCCAAAACACCCCAATAGCTTCTTACGGCGCGGCCGTGAAATAGACCGTCAGATAGTGACAGATTTAGGTGCCCCATTTTCACATACAAGCCTCGAATAGGGTTGAAAAGTAAATTTTCCGACGACAAAATCTACTTTTCCATTCACGCCACTCAAGCCATTATGTTTTTCGGTCTAGTGACGATGTAGGTTTTCATAGTTTCGATGGGCTTGCGTGGGAAAACCTGTTAAAATCTCGATTTTTCTTTACAAGATTACAGCCTCATTTTAACCCTTTAGCCACCTTCAACACTCAAGCCTTTGATCTTCTGAAGCCAGGTTATATTAATTAATGATTAGGTAAACACGGCTCGCGTTAAAATATGGAAAATCGAATTTTCCATGGAAAATCGAAATTTCCATATGTTATCCCCAGGAGCCACTTGTAAATTTCCCTCCATTTTACTCAACATCGATGTACTTCTCAACCCTATTCGAGGCTTGTATGTGAAAATGGGGTACCTAAATCTGTCACTATCTGACGGTCTAAAAAGGGAGATGCACGTCGTGATCAAAAGCGATCGGGAGGACGGCACCGTCCTCCCAGAAGAGAGCGAAGCCATCAGGAGCAACCTGATAGAGCAGATGCTCCAGACCATGGAGGGCCCTGAAGGGGGATCCCGAGGCCCGGAACTGCTCTTCAGGAACTCCGGCGTCGTGGAACCAGGGTGGTTTTTAATAACCGTCCAGAACCCAACGTCGCTGTTGGAGTGGCTCCTTAGTGGCTGGACTGCACCGGTCATAGCGGGAGACACATTCAGGGCGGTGCCCTGGTGGAGAACAGGGGATGGCAAAAAGGGTCCATGAGGGCCTACTTGCCTGGCTGCGGTTGCGGCCTTCCCAAAGAACTACTACTACTACTACTACTTGATCCTCGATGATAAACTCAATCAACTTATTACCTCGCAGGCGAATTAATTCACTGAAGAGTTGAGCATTTTGTTGACTATACCCTTTAGAAAAACAGTGGAGTTTTTTTCTTCTGTATTATGGAAAAGTTTCTATTTCTCACGAATTTTAGGAATGTCCAGTCCTACACAATATTGAATATTTTTTTATTCATCTGAATTTCTCCAAAAATTACAAAATTCATTATTTGGCTCCCTCTAGCGACCAATCGAGACTTTCACTAAGGATGGCTCCAGCTACAACATATCAAAAATCTAGCCATTTTCACCGAAAGCAATTTTCCCATAAGATGTGTGAGTGGTCCTTTCCAATAAAAAAAAATTGTTACAAAAAGTGACAAGTGATACATGGTTGTATTTAGAATGGCATATGGAGAAGTGAAAATATACTGGGAGTCCCATTTAAAAATCGAAAGTTTGTCACTTCCGGTGAAACCGGAAATTGCATTAACTTGGGTTACAAGTCAAGAAACGCAGTTGTATGTCGTATACGGATCCTCCAAATTTCATTCGATTATCTTCATAAACAACAAAAATATAGGGGCGAGCCACATTCCGCGGACACCCAGTATGGAGTGAGGCCAAAATGGAACATTATAGTTCCACTTGGCAATAAAACCAATTCCAAGTCGAGACACAAGTCGAGACACATGCCATAAGTACATGAATACAAATAAATCTAGACAGTGGGTATAATAGAAAACACATTCTATCGGACAGCCAGCGAGCAATGAAAGCTCTGAATTCAGTACAGATGAACTCAGAGCTGATTTTGGAATGCCTTCCGATCATCAATGAACTGGCGAAACACAACAAGTTTACACTTGTGTGAGTGCATGGACATGGGGAAATAGAAGGCAATGAAAAAGTAGACCAACTTGCAAGACAAGCATCTGAATCACCATTCACAGACCCAGAACCAGTGTTTGGTATTAGCAAAACCCGATACGAAAGCCCAATTAAAGAGTGGAAGAAAACAATGCACCAAACATATTGGGGCCGTGTCGGGTCGAATATTCTGATGCACTCTGACGGTAGACTTTGTCTCCGATCGACAATCGCCAATACGTCCGTATACGTCAGTGCTTCACGGTGCCAATGTGACCATCTCCAATCATTCACACACATTTGTTTAATTCAATGATATCGGCCGAATACGCGAGTGTAATGGATCGGTCGAATACGATACGGTAGCCTTTGTTTCTGACCAAAATTTGGCCCAACACATCCATACATGTCAGTTCTAGACAGTGACAATGTGACCATCTCCAATCGTTTACGCACATTAGTTTATTTCTACGATATCGGTAGATTACGCCAGTGTAATAAATCGGTCGAATACGGATGCACTCTGACGGTAGATAGCCTTTGTTTCCGACCGACAATAGGCCCAACACGTACGTATAAGTTAGTGCTAGACGGCGCCAATTTGTCCATCTCCAATAATTCACACAAAATTGTTCACTTCAACGATATCAGTCGAATACACCAGTGTATTAAATTGGTCGAATACCGATGCACTCTGACGGTAGTATTTGTTTCCTACAGACAATCGGCCAAACACGTCTGCATACGTCAGTGCTAGATGGTGCCAATGAGACCTCCAATTATTCACCGAAATTTGGCCCAACACATCCATACATGTCAGTTCTAGACAGTGACAATGTGACATTCTCCAATTATTCACACACATTTGTTTATTTAAACATTATCGGCCGAATACGCCAATGTAATGAATTGGTCCAATACCGATGCACTCGCCGATAGACTTTTTATCCGACCGACAATCGGCCAAACATGTCCTTATTCGAAAGGGCTAGACGGTGCCAATGTGACCATCTCCAATTATTCACACATATGTGCTTATTTCAACGATAACGGCAGAATACGCCAGTGTAATAAATTGGTCAAATACCAATGCTCTCTGGCGATAGCCTTTTTTTCCAACCAACAATCAGCAAAACATGTCTGTATACGTCAAGGCTAGACGGTGCCAACGTGACCATCCTCAATTATTCACACACATTTGTTTACTTCAACGATATCGGTCGAATACACCAGTGTATTAAATTGGTCGAATACCGTTGCACTCTGAAAGTAGCATTTTTTTCAAACCGGAAATCGGCCAAACATGTCCGTATACGTCAGGGCTAGACGGTGCCAATGTGACCATCTCCAATTATTCACATACATTTGTTAATTTCAACGATATCTATCGGCCGGATACGCCAGTGTAATGAATTGGTCGAATACCGATGCACTCTAACGACAGTCTTTTTTCTGACAGACAATCGGCCAAACATGTCCGCATTATTATTATTATCATTATTATAATTATAATACATCAAGGCTAGACGGTGCCAATGTGACCATCTCCAATCATTCACACACATTTGATTACTTCAACGATAACGGTCGAATGCACCACTATATTAAATTGGTCGAATACCAATGCACTCTGACAATATCATTTTTTTCCAACCGAAAATCGGCCAAACGTGTCCTATACGTCAGGGCTAGACGCTGCCAATGTGACCATCTCCAATTATTCACACACATTCGTTAATTTTAACGATACATATCGGCCGGATACGCCAGTGTAATGAATTGGTCGATTACCGATGCACTCTAACGATAGCGTTTTTTCTGACTGACATACGGCCAAACGTGTCCGAAAAATACATCAGGGCTAAACGGTGCCAATGTGACCATCTCCAATCATTCCCACACATTTGTTCACTTCAACGATATCGGTCGAATACACCAGTGTATTAAATTGGTCGATTACCGATACACTCTGACAATATCATTTTTTTTTCCGACCGAAAATCGGCCAAACATGTCCGTATACGTCAGGGTTAGACGTTGCCAATGTGACCATCTCCAATTGTTCACACAAATTTGTTATACACGACTATAAGGAGTGTATACTACGGCTCCTCAGCCGCACCACACAGGGGGCCTATTATCTTTATTTGAAGTCGTAGGATCACGAAACAAAAACGACAATGAGGAAGGAAGAGAGAAAAAAATTATAGTAATAATAATATTTCCCTGTCAAAATGGCAAAAACAAGTTTTAAAACGCTATAACTTTTTAATTAGACGAGATACAGAAAATGTTATACGAAAGAAAATGAGCCCCGTCGGAAACTCAATACAGGTGAGGTAGAGAAAAAATTAAAATTTTCAAAAAGTTTTAGCATGTCCCGCGTGAACACTGCGAAATGCTCTCATTTTCGCATCCTTCGAGATGTCGAGATGAAATTTCAACCACATCAATATTATTAAATTAATTTGGTTTGGCGATCGGAAAGCTGGAAAAAAGTTTACGGCCCTTTTTTCAGGTTTTTGTATGTTACTCGATAGCGGTTCGGGCTGTCATTTTTTCTTCTCCGTATTTCCTGAAGATTTGCGCCTATATGCCCTACAATAGCCTATAGTTTTTGAGAGAGATCGGAAAATGACTTCAGATTTTCCAGGTGATTTTCCGAAAAGTGAAAAAATCGAATAAAAACAGCGCTGATTTTTTTAAATAGATTTCAGAGGCGGCATTGGATACAACTGAAATATACAAACAAATCTTCCCTCTTTGAAATTTTCGATAAAATGATCGAAAAACGGAGAAAACTTGACAAAACTGAAAAAAAAAACTTGAGTTTTAGAAAAAACGAAATATCTCACGAACGGTTGACACCATCACAATTTACCAAGATATCTTTTTTGACCGCCTTGAGACAATCGACGGAATCGTTTGAAATTTTTTTCGAAAAAATCAACGGCCCAGGAAATATTCCAAAAAAACGGGAAAATTGAAATAGTGACCGTACTAATGACAAAATTGAAATATTATATGGCTGCTGGTACGCCCTCACGAGCTCTACCGACTCTCCAAACCGGCATTCTCCGACTCCATTAGAAAGTGGATAAATAATGGAAAAACTGAAAAAAAGTTAAAAAGTGTGTATTTTGTGTCAAAAACTCGAAAAAGACAAGACAAATCACAAAAATGTATATTGACAGTTTTATTGTCCTTGAATAGTTCTACAAAAAAGTCAAATACACTTTTTCCATATTCCGAACAATAAGCTCGTAAAAGTCGAATGAACTTAAAAGAATGAGCATTTTTTGACGGGACTTAGAAAAAATTTTGAGCAAAAAAAAAAATTTTAAGATATCAAAATATGGATTCCAAAATGTCATTGTATTCGACCAGATTAGCAAAAAGTTTATATAATTTTTTTTTGATATTTTGAAAAATTTTTTTTGAAAAAATCATAAATTTAAAGATATCAAAAAGTTTATTTGAACAATTTTATTGTCCTTGAAGAGATTAACAAAAAGTTTAAATGAAATTTTTCCATATCTCGTAAAAAAAAATTGAAATTTCGACGTGGACGAAATTTGGCCTTTGGGGTTTCAAACACCAAAAAGTCGAGAACGAAACGAGATATCGAAAAATTGTATAGGGACAATGTTATTGTACTCGAAGAGATCTACAAAAAATTCTGATGAAATTTTTTGATATCTTGGAAAAAAAATTCGTTTTTGAATAATAAAAATCCGAGAACGAAACGAGATATCAATTAAATGTATACTAACAGTTGTATTGTACTCAAACATCTAGAAAAAAATTCCTGACATTTTTTCATATCTTGGAAAAAAAATTCGAAAAGGAAACGAGATATCGGAAAAATGTAAATGAACAGTTATATTGTACTTAAACAGATCTACAAAAAATTCCTTCAACATTTTTTTATATGTTAGAAAAAGAATTTGAGTTGAGGACTTTGAAGAAATTTCGCTTTTTTCGTTTTCAACTCTCCCGAAAATTCGAAAACGAAACGAGATATCCAAAAATTGTATATGAACAGTTGTATTGTACTCAGATCTACAAAAAAATTCCTATAAATTTTTTTCATATCTCAAACTAAATAAATTGCGATGTGTTTTTCAAACACCAAAAATGCGAAAACTAAACGAGATATCGACAAAGTTCATATGAACAGTCTTATTGTACTCCAACATATCCACAAAAAATACCTATTAAATTGCTTCATATCGATGTGTGTCACTAAAATCGCCAAAAACTCGAAAACGAAGCTAGATATCACAAAAAGGTATACTTATATTTTCGTGCTCCTTGAACAAGTCTTCAAAAAATTCCTGTCAACTTTTTCCATATTTTGATAAATAACTTCGGAATAATTAACTGAACTTTGAAAAATGAGCAATTTTTGACTGGACTTGTAGAAATTTTCAGAATTGATGAAAATTCAAAATTTTTATGAACAATTTTATTGTCCTCAAAGAGATTGATTGAAGTTTCCATTTTATCTGTTTCTAAAATATAAAAAACTCGGAAACGAAACGAGATATCGACAACATGTAAATCAATTTATTTTGTCCCTATACAGGTCTACAAAAAGTTCGTACTAATTTTTTACAAAGCTTGACAATAAAATGCAGGTGTGGACTTGTGGTAGAAACACCATAAACTCGAAAACGAAATGAGACATCGAACAAAATCTAAATGAACAATTTTATTATCCTCAACTAGGTCTAGGAAAAGTGTGACTGAATGTTTTCCGTAATATCAAAAGTCCAGGAAATATTTTTAGAAATCGAATAATTGAGGATATGACCATAGAAACCATGGTTTTGATAAAAAACAAAAATTCGAAAAGGAAGCGAGATATCGAAAAAATTTATATGAAGAGTGTTACTGTACTCGAACAGTTCTACAAAAAGTTTCGATGGATTGTTTGTGCAGCATTCATAAGTTTTAAGTCTTAAGGAAGAATATTCGTCAGTGATTGGTTGGAATAAACGGACCAACCAATCATTGACGAATATTCTTCCTTATGACTTAAAACTTATGACTTATGACTGATGCATAAATTCACCATCGTCCCACTTTTGAGGATGTAGCAACACTCTACTTTCAACTCCTCGAATTTACCACATGTTCTGGCAACACTGTAAAAATCGTACATCATGGAAAGAAGTTCATTTTTGATCGTCGTTGTCCTGTGTCGACGACTTTAGTGACTGACGGCCGATAGTCAAATATAAGAAGAAGATTATATTATGACAGGGAATCACATTGATTGATGGTTGTCACTTCGCATTTGAGATTTTTAATTATTGGAAACGAATGGAAATAACGAATGAAAAGAATCGATTATTATAAGCTAAAAAATTTACGTGACTGTCTTTCTCGATGCTATTAACAAGGCCCGCTGGAATGATCATATGAGAGTTTAGGGTTCTAGGGTGGATCGATTCAGAATTACAAAATATTCTCTTGTTGGTTGTGAACAAGCTTATCAATATTATTCTCAGCAGCCAACGATCAGGAAGCAGATACGAATTATTATAAATCTAGTAATCCAAAGAGTCACAAATAACCTAACCTAACCTGAGGAGGACATAATAACCATGCAAAATTGTTAGCGATTCAACGACCATTCATTAAAAATTGTTATTAACCCAAGCATTGGTTAGAGGGTTTATGTCGTGCATTGTAGTATATAGCATTGTTATTGTATATGTGTACTACATCTTGGACAACAACAAAACAAAATATTTTCTTTCAAATTGAAGCAAATTGGATCACTGCAAACATCCACACCCTTATATGTACAATGGTTTAATGTCAATATGATCGATCATATTGACATTTTATTTCTAACTTAAATCTGACAAGTATTAGTAAATAACTCGAAGAGACAATTGGATTGAAAACAACCTTCACCGATCTGGCGCATAAGATATTCTTCATAGATATTTTATGCACTAAAAGCTAAAATTTTACATGAAAATGATTCTTAATTCAATAAGAAAGCATAAATACTACGAAGCTGTTTCTATCCACGAAATCACTGTTTTTAACAACTAGACACGTGTGCCAGTCACTAAGTGATTATCTAGTAGAGGAAGATTAAAAAATATAGTAGATCTTTCACTAGGTGATAACTGAAACACGAGTTGAGATGTTGAAAATATTTCATTGATGGTGTGACACAAAAGATGAATACGAATGAAAGAGTTATGGTTATACAGGCAGAGTAATTACAGTCTGCACCTTCGTCAAAAGTTTATGAAGTTTTAGACTAATTTGACCAATTGCCTTTCAGATTGCGGATTTTGAACAAAAATAAAAAACTGAAAGATATAAAAAAAAATGGATACGAACAATTTTATTGCCCTCGAACTGATCAACAAAAAGTTCGATTAAAATTTTTTCATGACTCGAAAAAAAAAAATTTGAGATACGGACTTAGAAGAATTTTCTGTTTGTTTGTGATAAATACCGACAATTCGAAAATGAAACTCTTGTTTCATTTTCTATCTTTATCGAAAAAATATAATTTGAAACTTTTTCTGAAATTCGATTACGTCGAGTGCCGTAACCAGTCGTGTATCCAATTATTGATGACCATCAATTATAGTTTTAAACGAATTCCGCTTGAAGTCGTGTATTCATATTATTGATTCCGCTTGAAGTCGTGTATTCATATTATTGATGACCATCAATTATAGTTTTAAACGAATTCCGCTTGAAGTCGTGTATTCATATCATTGATGACCATCAATTATAGTTTTGAACCCTTCAACTTCCGAGCTCTAGGCGATGCGAGCAGTCACTTGTTAATTTCAACGATATCTATAGGCCGGATATGCCAGTGTAATGAATTGGTAGATTACCGATGCACTCTAACGATAGCCTATTTTCTGACAGACATACGGCCAAACATGTCCGCAAAATACATCAGGGCCAGGCGGTGCCAATGTGACCATCTCCAATTATTAAAACAAAATTGTTAATGTCAACGATATCTATAGGCCGGATATGCCAGTGTAATGAATTGGTCGATTACCGATGCACTCTAACGATAGCCTTTTTTCTGACAGACATACGGCCAAACATGTCCGCAAAATACATCAGGGCCAGGCGGTGCCAATGTGACCATCTCCAATCATTCACACAAATTTGTTTACTTCAAAGATATCGGTCGAATACACCTGTGTATTGAATTGGTCGATTACCGATGCACTCTGACAATATAATTTTTTCCAACCGGAAATCGGCCAAACATGTCTGTATACGTCAAGGCTAGACGGTGCCAACGTGACCATCCTCAATTATTCACACACATTTGTTTAATTCAACGATATCGGTCGAATACACCTGTGTATTGAATTGGTCGAATACCGATGCACTCTGACAATATAATTTTTTCCAACCGGAAATTGGCCAAACATGTCCGTATACGTCAGGGCTAGACGGTGCCAATGTGACCGTCTCCAATTGTTCACACAAATTTGTTAATTTCAACGATATCTATAGGCCGGATACGCCAGTGTAATGAATTGGTCGATTACCGATGCACTCTAACGATAGCCTTTTTTCTGACAGACACATGGCCAAACATGTCCGCAAAATACATCAGGGCCAGGCGGCGCCAATGTGACCATCTCCAATCATTCACACAAATTTGTTTACTTCCACGATATCGGTCGAATACACCTGTGTATTGAATTGGTCGATTACCGATGCACTCTGACAATATAATTTTTTTCCTACCGGAAATCAGCCAAACATGTCCGTATACGTCAGGGCTAGACGGTGCCAATGTGACCTTCTCCAATTGTTCACACAAATTTGTTGATTTCAACGATATCTATAGGCCGGATACGCCAGTGTAATGAATTGATCGATTACCGATGCACTCTAACGATAGCCTTTTTTCCTACAGACAATCGGCCAAACATGTCCGTATAATACATCAGGGTTAGACGGTGCCAATGTGACCATCTCCAATTATTCACACACATTCGTTCATTTCAACGATATCGGCCGAATACGCATTTGTATTTTTTTCAACCAACAATCGGCCAAACATGTCCGTATACGTCAGGGCTAGACGGTGCCAATTCCCAATTATTCCAATTATTATTCACACACATTCGTTCATTTCAACCATGTTGGCTACGGATGCAGATAAAATATCAGTACGAACATTCTCGATCAGTCTAAACAACACACACAACTTGCGTGATTCTCGGTATTTTCGTTATGAAATCATCTAGACGATTCGATCAACGAGGAACGCTTCTACAGCCATCGACGAGTGGAACATATGTTCTAGAACGATTCTGTCGTATATAAAGAATGCGAGCCGAATAAATACAGAGAAAGGTAGAGAAAGACTAGACAATCGATCATGTTAGAAGCTAGAGAGTAGTGCAGTACGATCAGCTAGAAATACCTAATAGTATATTCTGTAACAAGGTTAGAATGAAAATTCGATGCGAGTGGAAAGTTCCGAGCGCTAGCCGCAGGCGTGCGTGAGGAACCACGAGCATCACGAATTTTCATTCTAACCGAGTAGCAGACTATAGTTTCTCCACGATCAAAGATAGGAAACGTGACAGCAATAATTTTGACACTTACTCAAATTTTGTCACTACGATGACAATCAACTGCGTCAAGGCTAATGTTATTATTGCTAACCAGTGTGAGAATATTATTCTATCACAAGAGAGAGAATGTAAATACATTTAAATTGCATGGGGGCAGAGGTGTTGCAGAATATTTCTTCAATCTCAAGAGAGAGAATTCCAGCATTCTGTAATCAAATTTGATTTCAGAATTGGCAAATTCTGTGATGATCGTGGAGAAAGGTATTTGCTTTGTACTGAAAGTTGATGAATTTGTGTGTCCAGATATTATTTGGTGAAACCACGGGAAGTTTGTAACAATTATATGATCCATAATTATGGGCCCAATTTGGATCAATGTTTCTCCAAGTATTGGTAAAGTTTGTGGAGTAACTATTTCGAAAACCGCATTCCTAATTGAGGTCTGGACAGACGACTGATCTTGAGGCACTATATCTATAAGCAAGTTACATTTCTTATTATCAAGATGGCCATGTACTAGGAGACTATCAGCAGCGTTTTATATTTTTTAGTTGAAATCGGAAAAGTTTTGGGTATGTATTTTCATGTTCATCCTGATTATGGCATTATTGAATCCATTCTAGTATTACTCAGGTCGCTTTTATATTTTTCCATTCAAACATTTTCAGTATTATTCCACTCGATCTTGAATTCTCTTTGTGCATATAAAAACAATATTTTATTTATGATTCGGGCTTTCATCTCTCGTTTTTACTGTTGAACAATGATTGAAATATATCTCGCCCTTTTTTATTATCATTTCATGTGACTGCAAAAACTCGAACTTCAATGGGCTCGCAATGAATTGAACATATTCATGAATTGATAGTACTTGTACAGGGTGGAGGACTGGTGGATAGCAGTATAACATGAATAAATATCATGTGAATCAAACATAGAAGTATAATGTTATTTTTCATTAATTTGACCGTGTTGATCATACAATTTCAAATGAATTTCTGTTTCTGTTGTTTCTGTTGTTCATGTAGAACATCGAAAGTGACAAATAAGATTACTTTGGAGTTTTTGGGTTATGACGAAAATGTTAGTACAGCAAAAACTTGAGACCCGGTTCCATAAACGACCACAAAAAGTCTCTTTAAGAAAAGTGAACTTCATGATGAGGTCGACTTTGTATTTCGTTTGGGTTCCATGAAGGAGATCGAAAGTTCCGTTAGGTAAAGCTGGAGTTGGCGACTCTTAAATTCTAATTCAATTGATACATTTGATGTCATTCTGACGTTAATAGCTGCTGTGTTTCCGATTTGTTAACCAATTGAAAAATAAATACGAAGGTAGTAGTCCATACTCGAAGTGGGAGACCAAGTTTTTTTGGAAGAATAACACAAAGTCGTCTCCACGCAAAATTCAATCGAAATATCAGGATAAAGATCGAAACATGTCTTGATTAGGATCTTTATCCTGATCTTTCGATTAAATTTTACGTGGAGACGACTTTGTGTTATTCTTCCAAGAAAAAAAAATTGAAAAATAAGTGAAACAGAAATGAAGTCCAAGAGAAAGAAATGCTCCAGTTCCTCAAAAGAAGCTGAATAATAATTGAAAACAAAGAGACGAATGAATTCAGTAGGACAAGAGAAGAGATAACATTTTCAGTAGGTGATTTGTGAGTGAACTGATTTGAAAACACATTTAAGGACAAGGCTTGGAGGAGAGTATGAGTTTTCATTGGTAATGCCGTAGAATTCTGTAATGTAGACCAGCTGAAGGCAAAATTTGACAACCTGAAAGCAAAACCACAAAGACTAGCTAGAGAAAGGGCACATATAAATGAAATTGGTGGTGGGCCCTTCGTTCCGAATTCCGATCCAGTGATTGAATTGGTGCTCAAAATCATAAAATGGAAAAATGTTATGGATCTTGAAAACGTATTCTTGAAGTTATGACATTACTGGTGATATTGTAAAAGACGAAAATGCGATATTCATTCATTTATCCTCATGTCATATTCTAGGGCGAAGAAGGATATGAAAAAAGAGGTATAATTGATAAAATTGATGTAGAAGTAGGTATAAACACTTCACAATTTCATATAAACGTTTCGCCGTATATTTTTGATATAATTTCAGAATTCGAATTTGATGACGAAACCAGAATGGTGCTAGACAATATGGTCCCATTAAAATTGAATTTTAATGGTACTTGGCACAACTTTATAATTTCAAATATTATGAAAGACAAATTTTGAAAAAAGGTGTCCTGCTAAAAATCTCGAAAACCGTCAATACTTTCGAAAAAAAGATTTCTATAAAGTGCCTTTCATTTGTCATGCAGAAACCAAAAATCTGTTAAAAATTACAGGTTGCCATTTGAAAAACAAAGTTGGGACCCCCCCAGAAAAAACTAAACACCTATGTTTTGTAGAGCTCAGAAAATAGTATCATTTTGCTGATAAAATCATCTAAATATCTATCTAATGGAGATATGGAAGACCGCGCCCTTGTTGAAGGACCCTACATATTCAACCCCAGTGGGAAGGGAAAATTGCCAACGCAACTTTGGCAAAAAACTTGTCGAAAGATTTACACCACAAGTAAATTAGTTAATCCAAAACATGTTTTCGAGCATAGTAATGTTCATCTTCAGTTGAAATGAATAGGAGTTAAACCAGTAAAAGACAATAATTATAATTTCTGAAAAATGTACAAAACTAGATAGAATATGTGAACTTGCAATACAAAATGGAAACCTACATGGAATGGAAAACGTTGAAGAATGAAAAAACATAAACATTGCAAATAGTTTAAATACATGTGTAGCGCAAAATATAAGACCGTCAGATAGTGACAGATTTAGGTTCCCCATTTTTGTATACAAGCATGGAATAGGGTTGAATAGTACATCTATTTTGAGTAAAATGGAGGGAAATTTACGAGTGGCTCCTGGGGAGAACATATGGAAAATTAGATTTTCCAGAACAGAAATAAAAGGAGTATGTTGTCCATATTTTCACGCGAGCCATTATGTTTTTCGGTTTAGTGACGATGTAAGTTTTCATAGTTTCGATGGGCTTGTGTGGAAAAATCTGTCAAAATCTCAATTTTTGCTTACAAGATTACACCCTCATTTTAACCCTTTAGCCATGCCTGCAACAGTTAAGCCTTTGGTATTCCGAAGCCAGGTTCTATTAATTAATAATTACGCTAACACGGCTCGCGTGAAAATATGGGCAACATACCCCTTTTATTTTTGTTCTGGAAAATCGAATTTTCCTTATGTTCTCCCCAGGAGCCACCCGTAAATTTCCCTCCATTTTACTCAACATCGATTTTTCAACCCTATTCGAAGCTTGTATGAGAAAATGCGGGGCACCTAAATCTGTCACTTTCTGATGGTCTATATGACTAACCTCCTAATATTGAGGAGGAATGGTAGGAGACCATTTTCTTGGTAGGACCACCATATGAAACATTAGAATTGGCACAATGTATTACCAAAGAATTTTACTTTCAGAAGCCGATCTGATCTGAATGAAATGGAATAGATAAGTCGATGATAAAGATTAATGAAAATGAAGTGTCATCTATCAGAGAAAAGACAAACTTATTTCAGGAATGAATCAATGTCAAAAAATTAACAAAGGTATCTAACTGCAAGTGGTTGCGTGTTCAAAGAAAAGCACAATAGTTGAGAAAGAAAACTGCAAATTCAAAGAGAAAAGTGATTGGAATTTAATACTGGATTATTGTTGGAATTGTAGAGCTTTGAAAAACGAAATACAATCAATTTAATTTGTTCATTCAAAGGTTCTTAATATGGTCCTTATTGATTCATTTAATTTCGAAAATCTCCAAATTATTCAATTTGGGATCTTGATTACAAATGTGTAAAATTTTAAGGTCTGAATCAATAAATTGAGGTTTATCATTAACAATGTGATTAGCAAAATAATTAAAAGAGTTGATTTAATCAATCATGTCTGTTCATTAATTTTTTGTTCAGGAATTTTTTAGAAAATTCACGACCAGTTTGACCAATATATGTAGCATTACAATCGTGATGGTGAACAAGATATATTTCGTAACCACCTTAATATTTTACATATTTGTAATAAAGGTCCCAAAATGAATATATTGGAGATTTTTTAAATTGATAAAATTAATAAGGACCATAATTGAAAAAGTTTGAATAAACAAATTAAATTTCTTTGGATTTACAGCTATTTGCACCGGTTCTCCTTAATAACAAACTCAGCTAAGTGGAGGATCAGCTGAAGGGACACCTTAAGGTAACGATGGTTTGCACCGTTGACTCCTGGCCTGAACCTTACCTGAGTATTGGAAATGTTTGGCAACAGCGCAAAAATTATCACGTAACCAACGACGAGACGTTAAACAACGCAAAGTTTTAAAATATATGCACATTGCGCGAGCGCTGTGAGTTCTATCTAATCTGAAAGGCTGGCGGGAGTATAGCATGTAATTTGGAAAATTTGTCTCTACCGGTAAAACTAGCCAAAATATCGCCAAGAGTTAAAATGAGTAGTTTTTATTAGCCACCCTAACCTGACCTGACTTACCCTAGGTTACCAATTTTGGATGAATGAGAAAAATTGAAAAGATTCGCCATTCCATTCCTCCAGTACAAATCAACAGAATATTTTGAAGTTCGTAAGTAATATTAATTAAGTTTGTAACAAGAAATAGGTACAGTGTTGAATTTGAAAATTATTTTGCTACTTTACATCATAGGAATATTCAATATCAGTCTCAATCAGGTTTAGTATATAGAGAGCTGTAGGTTTGGTCACACTAATAAATAGAGGGGAAAATACAATCACATCAGCAAAATCCACAAGAAGTGCTCGAAATACTTTGAACATAAAGAAAATAGGAAAATATTTCGTGTGGGGTTAAGTAGTTAAGTGGAACCTAAGCCTGGAGAATCTGAGGCTTATGTTGTCCTCAAATAGCGGTGCAAACCAAAATCGTAATGTAAGTCATAAGGTAACCTTAAGTTGAACCGGTGCAAATAGCTGTTAATTGTTCAACGCTCTACAATTCCAACAATAACCCAGTATTAGATTCCAATAACTTTTCTGTTTGAATGGACAGTTTGGATATGAGAAACTATGCAGCGGACAGTGTGGTCCCTTGTCGCTTGAATGCATTGTCCAATCAAACCTGGACTACCGATAGAGGCTACACGGCTTACTGTAGATACCTACCCTTTTGCAAACCAGCGACACGAG
Source organism: Chrysolina oricalcia (assembly GCA_944452925.2). Classification (NCBI taxonomy): domain Eukaryota; kingdom Metazoa; phylum Arthropoda; class Insecta; order Coleoptera; family Chrysomelidae; genus Chrysolina; species Chrysolina oricalcia. The sequence goes on along the minus strand of OX101816.2, from coordinate 36,998,114 downwards.
TACAATGACTCTAGTTAGTTACCCATTAATTCTAAATTACTCGTAAGCGATGGGACATGTGTCCTTTTCTAGGAGCAGGAGGGAATGTGATCACATTTTTTATTAGTTCATTAAACGTATTGATACTTAAAAAAAACATAAATACAACTCAGAAAGCTCATAGATACACAACGCTTACGAACATATACTTTAGTTTATACGGTTGATATGCCTTTGTCTCACTTATATTGTGATTGTGTGCACTATCTACTGTTACAAAAAAATGTTCACTTTCTTGAATTGATTTAAAATTTTGTTTTTCACGTTTATCCCTCTAATTATATCAACAATGTCTATCATCATATGTCATTACTATCTGAGTGCATATTCTTCGGAAACTGACTCTATTCAATTTCTGACACTCAATGCGTAGGTTCCTATTCTGTTCTTGAGGACTTCGATATTTGCAAGGACTCTTACGTATATACGCTCTATGATAGGGCCTGAGGAAAAAGTCCACTGGACTAAGATAACTTTAATTTGTATGGCTGATTTTCATATGTATTTTGTAGAATATCACTCTGAAGTAATTTCAAAAGTGTCAGACGCTTTCCATTGACCAGAACTTTTGCCAGACGCTTTGAAGCTCCACAAATTACTTCAGAGTGATATTCTACAAATTGTACATAAAAATCAGCCACACAAATTTAAGTTCAGACGCTTTAAAGCTCCACAAATTACTTCAGAGTGATATTCTACAAATTGTACATAAAAATCAGCCACACAAATTTAAGTTAAGTAACTCTTATTTTTAGTTACCTGGTACCTACCCAGGTGTCACAGAGCGAACTCCACAAGCACGCAGGTATTAAAAGTACATGAGACACCACTCAGAACCTAAGTCTTCATCTTTTCAAAAATAAGTTATGTCTGAAGGCCCTGGGATTTTACTCATAAGGAAATCTTAACAAAATCTTTTATTTACCAAAATTCTGTTTTCTTTTTGAAAAAAATTCTCACAGAGTCGAAGCCGTTTCCAACCGAGATGGCTGACCCTACTGTGATGCGTCTGCTGAGTTTGAAAAAAAATTGTCGGAGAAGAGATTTGAACTCGGAGCTCCGGGGTGGTAGCTAGTGACTTTGTCCACGAACCCATCATGGGTTACAGAAAAATATCTGTAGACTGGCAATTCAACTGAATAAGTAGTGTTTTTACGTACCTTGATTCCCTAATATCCAAAGAATGGTCATATGGTCAAGCTAGCAGGTAGGCATGCGAACATAGTACATACTAACACTACTCAATCGTACACATTCCGTTTGTTTAAAAATAAGTAAGCTCTGACGGCCTTGGGATCTTGATCTAATATGGTCAGAAAGACAGCCTCTATTATTTACAGGTAAAAATATAATTACTCGTTGAGAAAATCAATCATTCAATTGTTTTAAATAAACCATTAAAAAATTGGAAATAGTGAGTAATGGCTTTTTCATGAAATAAGAAAGTTATAGGGCCGCGTATATCTGACTCAATCACCCGATATAAACAAACACATATGAAGTATAGGTACATAATGAGTCAGAAAAAAACCGATAAACTGTGCACAGAGATTCCTCACCTCATTTCGAAAGAAATTAATTGAAACTTGGTACACTAATCTTGGGTTTTCAATATGGTAATTTGGAGTTATAATTTTTTATGTTTGTAAACCAGTGGCGTAGTAACGGTGGTACGTGGACATATTTTCTTTAGGCGTGAAAATGGACCTTACTTGTTTGTAATGTATAGAATTGTTGAATACATAAGAGTTATATACTAAAACCAAATTAGAGAAAGATTAATTTTCCTGAAGGTGGTTACTCGGTGACCAAAACAAGTGTCCAGGTGTACAAATAACGGTTTGGTGGTGGTGTTGGTACACCAAAAATTCCAAACATTGCAGTGCCAGTATAAAATCATCCCATTTGGACCTTTGCGGATCTCTATTTTGAAAATGGGGATGTGCGCCGCAAAACGACTCTCAGGTTCGTGTTCAATACGTCAAGCTACGAGTACTAACTTTTCCATAAGTGTGTGGAGCCTAGTTTGTTTGGATGGCCAATATTTCAACTTAAATCTCTTCAATTAACCGACAAAACGTTTTTCTCAAACTTCAATCGACAACTGCCAAGAAAATATATATTCTGTCTTCATTTAATTTTTCAACATGACAAATCAACAATGTAACAAAATTAAGGAATAGAACACCTATTAAAAAAAATGGAAACCAATGATAGTCTACGAGCTGAAGTAATATAAAATCATAACAGCCATTATCTAGAAAAGAATTGGGTTTAGGGCGCTTATTTTTTTAATGAATTCCAAACGAACAGTTGTCAAGCATTACAATTCGAATTCATTTCATTATCCCTAGAATGAATCGCAAATGGGACACACGGTCTAGTAGTTAATATTGTGCAAAAGTTGAAGTACGCAGTACAAAAGAGCAACATTTCGAACAATCGCAATATCTCACTGATTAAATTTCGCCTGATTCGACCTGGAACTCCATGAGCACACACAAAAAAAGGCACATAACCGAATCAAATTGTTTGTTTTGACATGCAAATTGTATAACGACATTTGTGCACGGCCGGGTGGACTTAAGCAAATTAAAAATTCTTTCTGACGGAACGACGTGGTCGCATTAAAATCATTACCGGTGAAAATTGAAAAAGAAAAACGAAAACTCGATTACGGATTGAGTTCGGCGAGCGATGGGTACAGGATGTCCCGTTAACATATTGAAGAATTTATTTGAAGGTTGAAGACGATTTAGTGACTTGATTATAGTCTTTCCAATATCAATTGCAACAACTCGTATAGGTTCAAAGGAAACGCCGCGGCCCACGTGACCTTAATTGACGTGCGGCACAATGCAAAATATTTGGCTGGAGAGTCATAAATCATCATGTAAATGAGGTGTCGGCATATGAAACGAAATTGTCGGTAAGGCTTAGAAACGAGTTTTTATGATCTACAATTGATATTGGAAAGACTATACCCCAGTCTATCGTTTCAACTCTTCAAAAATTTTGAGGCTACGGAGTCCTCTGACATCCTTAAACGATTTATAAATTCGATCTCGTTCAAATGAGAATCTTTTTAAAATGCAAAAAAGATAAACAAACATCGCCTGTCGATAGCCCCTTGCTACATCCCTTTAGAACACATTTCTCTTTTGTTTAGTTTTTGTCATTCGTGATTAACATCTGATGCCCAAGCTCAACCTTAATCTAAAGTGAAACAGTGTAACAGTGGGCACTGTTATGTATTTATGGTGTTCCCTGCATACTGCGGCCTTTAGTGTAAGAAACTATACATATTTTACTCCCATGTTATTTTAACGAATTATTGTTGCAGTTCAGGCAGAATTGGTATCGTAGGAGTTCATAACTCTCAACTCATTGACCAAACAATATCAAATTTTGAAAGTAATGTATGGTTACTTTGTCTGGAGACACGGACAGAAAAACTGTATTTGCTGATCAAACATACATGTTAACTCGAATATGATGGATATGGCTTCTGCCAATTCGTAACTAATTACGCTGAGGGCAGAATTATCTCGGGAATGAATTTTGCGAGATTCGGTGACGAGATTCGAGATCGGTGACTTGTTTTGGTACCATCCCCATAGAGGGGTGCACTAAACGAGTGTAATAAAAACTTAGGACCGACGAGGAGTTGTCAGGGTCACTGTCTATTTTCACAAAATTCCCAAAACAGCAACTAATGAGCCCTGACTTGTTTGTGGAAACCGCGGCTAAGCTTTTCGACAGTGGAGACGGGGTGGGTAGAGAGGTTGAAAGAAAGTTATAAGATAGGTAAGAAATATAATTTATTGATTTAAAGCTTGACGGAAAAGAGTTAGAAAAGTTGAATAGAAGAAAGAAGGCAGGTGGCTTCACCCTAACGTAGAACAGGAAGAAGAAGATTACATGAAAAGACCTTGGCTGCTGATCCTGGCTACCGTGGCCAACCGTAAAAATCAACAGGCCCTAAACATAGAAGAAGGAGAGAGGAAGAAGAAGATAGAGGAAGAAGAAGATAGAAATTGACAGTACAATTTGACAATTGGCGTATGCGAAAATTAAGAACAAACAATAACAAACAATTTAAATGCAATGGTTCGTGTACAAGAACTGCAAAGGATCAACAATACATCTGAATCCGACAACAGTAATTATTGTACTGATGGAAGAATACAGTTACCCTCGGTATGCATACCACCGGTTTACACTTATTTATGTGATTCTCAATGAAGTAAGTTGACCTAAAATTACTATTTTATATTATTTGACGCACTTTTCTCGTAGGGTTCGATGACACCGAGATACGGATTTCGTCCTTTATGTATCCAATGCTCCCAGAGAAGTAAGTAAATAATGTTAAGATGGTTACCTTGACTTTGGAGTGTTGGTGAACTTCAGCAGGGCTCTCTCGATATACTACCTTGGACTTCTTTCAGAGCGAAATATTCGCTTCCACAATTACGGGCGATTTCTCAGATTCTTGGCTTGTACAGGGTGACTTGATAGTTCAGTGCAAAGAATAAAAGCTACGAGAAGGTATCGTGCAAAGCTTAGCAGGTGATAGTCATCTACAGGATGGTCTGGAGAATAAGCTTAAGAGTATGCGTTTGCATGCAATAAGATAAGCGTTATGATATCAGTAGAAAGTTATACTACTTGATAGAAGAAGGCCTGAAAGGAAATATCTTTCAGAAAATATTTTATAACGGCAAGTGAGATGAGTTTAAAAGCTAGTAAGAGGGGTTCCGAAGCAGAAAAGTAAAGTAAAATAAAACATACCTTTGATGGAGTGTGGCCTTTCAGAAGGTTCGTCCTTCGACAAACAAAAGTTCAAAGACTTACGTTGTTTCAATATGAATCCAACCAAAGTTGGGTATTGATTATCCGACCTAGGATAAATCAAAAGTTTTGTAATTTGAAACACATAAAATCTCAAAAATCCGTAAAAATACGATGCTCTTCACGTGTCTGGTCTGGACCAAAAAAAGAAGGAAGGGCCTATTTTTTATGAAGCTCTAGTTTGCTGAAAGAGGGGAAACTTGAAGTTGACATGACAGAATGATAAGTCACTTTTCACTTGTCATGGATATGACAGAAATGACACGAAATTTATGAATACATTCCCGAATTTCTCCAGGAAATGTTTAAGGAATGCAAAGCCACAATGAAAAGGAATACCATCAATAGAAAAGGTATGAAAGTCACTTTTCGGTAGAGAGAGATCATTATTCAATTATAGAAGTGGGGTTGTGTTTGGTTGTTGTTTGTTTACAACCTGTTTACTTTTGTAGGATTATTTCCATCAGAGGATAAATGAAGAGAAGAGATCAGCAGAAATATGTGAAACAGGCGATAAATCACTCCGAAAGCATCCAAGTAGCTAGCTGTACGAAGGTTTAATATGATCAAGCCGAGTGAAGCCGCAGCTATGCTAAAGGAAAATGCCATGAACCATGATCAGAGCGATTTTCAATATCAAAAAGGTTTAGTTTATGTGGAAGGTTTTCTGAACTACCGACTTGCAGCCAATATATTAATGAATATACAAGTGGTCATCAAAATCAACCTCGAATAAAATAGAGAGTTTCATCCAGGCGAAATCCGAAGGCAATACTACTCGTGGTAGTCGAACCAGGCAGAGTAACATAAGCGTTTATGAGACCGTAACAGAGTTTAATCTAAATCGCCGTTTGTAATTTAAATATGTATTCTAAATGTAGGAATGTAGGCTTTCACGGCTGGCGTCAATGTTTTAGTTGGTTTCCGGGTTTTGCCGTGGTCTTCTTTGGTTTAAATCTCCAAACGTTTCAACTGCAACTGCGGCAGTCATCTTCAGTGGCGTGGTCAAAGTACACTTCTAGACGTGTCAACTGAAACTGAAGCTTTCGAGTTTTTGATGTTATTTATAGTGATGTTTTTGCGCGCACTTTCTGTAATGGCGGGTTCGCGCGCACTTTCCGCGCGATTCGGGTGACATGGATTCGTTTTGGCCCCTCTCAATGCTGTATGCCAGATCTTTGGTAAATATGTTCTCTCTTCTTTTCTGTTGAAGTTATCTTGGTGTTTGTGTATTTCTATGGCTTCCAAATACATTCTTGTTGAATAATGATTCGACGTTGCTAGTCTCTCGGTATTTTCGAAAAGGATCTTGTTTTCTCCGTCAGACAATGTATGCTCAGCGACTGCGGACTTCTCGGTTTGTCCCAAACGACAACTCCGCTTGTGCTCGACTAGGCGGGTACCAATGCTTCTTTTCGTTTGACCGATATAGACCTTCCCACAGTTACAGAAACAAACTCAATAACCTTGTCAGTCAAGAAACGTACAGAAGATTACAGAAAGACCCAACAGAGAAAATCTTGAGGAAGACCAATCAGCTGATAAAAGGGTCTTCATTACCAACAGAGACAAAGAAGAAACTATGCAGATCAGAAGCCAAGGCTCTATGGATTGCCGAAAATTCACAAGGAGGATGTACCACTGAGACCGATATCGAGTGCCATACGATCACCAACCTACAACCTCGACAAGCATTTGTCGGACATGCTGCAGAAACATGTTGGGAAGACTAGGACTTACGTCCGAGACTCCACCCATTTTATCGAACAGTTGAAGGAAATCACCTTGGAGCCAAACGACATTCTCGTTAGCTTCGATATTATATCCTTATGTACAAATGTTCCACTTGAAGAATTCCTCAGCTACATAGAGGCGATTTTTCCACAAGACATCAACTTATTTCGACATTCACTAACAACTTATTTTCAGTGGAATGAAACTTTCTATGAACAAGTTGATGGAGTCGCCATGGGCAGTCACTTAGCCCAGTAGTAGCAAATTTCTACATGGAGAAATTTGAAGAAAGGGCCATTCGAACTTCAGAAAAACGACCGAAGCACTGGTTGAGGTATGTAGATGACACGTTCGTTGTTTGGAGCTACGGAAGAGAAGAACTTCAAAACTTCCTAAACCATTTGAATGGCTTTCATCCAAATATCCAGTTCACCATGGAATTAGAAGAAAACCTTCAAATCCCATTTCTTGACGTATTAGTCACCAACGAGGGTAATCATCTAGGCCATAGGGTGTACAGGAAGAAAACACACACAGATCGATATCTACACAATGGATCCAACCATCATCCAAAACAGAAACGAACCGTCATCAACACACTAGTGAACAGAGCTTTGAGAATATGTGAACCAATGCAAATCGACGAGGAAATGAAACACCTTACAACTGTGTTACAAGCCAATGGATACAACAAGAAATACATCATCCCTGCTACGCGCTCAAGGGAGAAGAAAATGAACACCACTGAAGAGCAACCCCAAGGCACTGTCTATCTGCCATACATAGAAGGTGTCACCAACACCGTCTTCAAACCAACGAAAAAGATATCGGAATATCTAAGATCAGCCAAAGACAGCAGAGATCCACTCAAATCAGCGGGAGTCTACCGAATTCCATGTAACTGTGGGAAGGTCTATATCGGTCAAACGAAAAGAAGCATTGGTACCCGCCTAGTCGAGCACAAGCGGAGTTGTCGTTTGGGACAAAACGAGAAGTCCGCAGTCGCTGAGCATACATTGTCTGACGGAGAACACAAGATCCTTTTCGAAAATACCGAGAGACTAGCAACGTCGAATCATTATTCAACAAGAATGTATTTGGAAGCCATAGAAATACACAAACACCAAGATAACTTCACCAGAAAAGAAGAGAGAACATATTTACCAAAGATCTGGCATACGGCATTGAGAGGGACCAAAACGAAGCCATGTCACCCGAATCGCGCGGAAAGTGCGCGCGAACCCGCCATTACAGAAAGTGCGCGCAAAAACATCAATATAAATAACATCTCAAACTCGAAAGCTTCAGTTTCAGTTGACACGTCTAGAAAAGTACTTCGACCATGCCACTGAAGATGACTGCCGCAGTTGCAGTTGAAACGTTTGGAGATTTAAACCAAAGAAGACCACGGGAAAATCCCGGAAACCAACCAAAACTGTGTTCTAAATATTTCTCTTGGTGGACTAATAATGAATGATACTGAATATTTTATAATAAATGTGGGGGTTTCAACCGTATCACAGTAAGTAGTTAATATAATATTTAAATTATTTTTCTATGTTAATAAATAAAAATAAGAGGAACAGTTTCGCTAAAAAAAACTTAGGGCGTGGTTAATGTGTTTTGAAGCGATGATAGTTCATATAAGAATACTGGGTGTCCAGTTTTATCACCAAGTGAGTTTAAAAATGTATCTAGGCCTCACAAGAACGAATTTTCGGGATTCCGATTAGGAGAGGAATGTGATGGACAAAGGCAATTGGAGTTTCATGTTGATGAGTTGCCTGCTTTTAGAAACAGTCATGTAACAATAGATCAAGATTTGATTTTCATTATGAGAGGGTGGCCATTTTATTTGACAAACTGATAATGTTTTTGCTTATTTGCAAATACAGGGTGTTTGAACTCTTTCGATGAAATATTCATTGGGATTTATCTCCCTTTACGAATTGGGTTGTTTTCATATTTTACTTGTTTTACGCGTTTACGATATTCCTCGTTAGAATATTTTCCATAACTTTATTTTATTCATTTAATCTGTTGACTCAATCCAGGGCTTATTATTTTAAAAGTCCAACTATCTTCTAGTGTGGACGGTCGTATAAAATCCTTTTTGGACGTTTGAGAGACAAAAAAGAACAGTCCTTAAGCCTCGAACAAACAGATAGCTGGTATCCCCTAGCCAGCAACATTATTTTAGCTCGGTTTCAATTAATAACACCAATGACCGAAAATCGGGGTGATGACAGCATTTTGTCTAAATTGAGGCTTTCGTGGCCGATATTTGAACTATTCTTTTTCGGGTTTGAAGGCCGTCGTTCTTTGGAATTGCTTCCTAACGTTTCGCTAGCGCGAGTGGCTAACTTCTTCAGAGGTTAGTCCATCTCCGAGATTGGTCGAGAACTAACTTCTAGTTGACCTGAGATTATATTTATACATAGCCGGTGGAGTTGGAGGCGTGGCTATGGGGCCTGTTGACATCCTATCGGTTGGTGGTTGATTCAATGGACCTATCCTAACATTTTTGAGAATCGGATTCCAGATCTGGTTTAGTTTCAGGGTTTCTTCCTTCCTATTGAAATTATCCTTGTGTTTGTGGATTTCTATTGCTTCTCGTACGAGTCGGTTGTGATACCTTTGAGTGGGGGGCAAGAAGATTTACGTATTCAAAAAGTTTTCCCTCACTGAGCGCATGTTCAGCTACCGCCGATTTGTCTGTTTTACCTGACCTGCAAATTATTTCATGCTCTTTCAGTCTCGTACCCTTGTATCTTTTAGTGGTTTCACATGTGCAAGTTATGCGATACACTCCGGCAGCTGATAGAGGATACCTCCTGTTTTTGGCTGATCAAAGACTTTGTTGGCTTGAAAACTGTCTTGATTTTGTGTTTACCTAAGATTTTTCCTATTATATTCGTCACCCGGAAGATAAACGCTAGATATGCATGTGCAACCGTTCGTGCTTCATCTAAATTTTTACTCGAAGTGCGCGCGCGCATTTCACCTTTTATTAATTTTGAATACTCTTCAAGTATTATTGACAGAAGTGATTTCAAGGGTTTCACCCTGAGAGATCCTGTAGAGTTAGTGCAGTGACACTACAAGCAGCCAGATGGAGAAAAAATACTTCCAGATATTGTATTCAAACGATAGATTACTCTGGTGACCAATGAAATACAACCTAACATCATGAACTTCCATTTGAATAATATAAAAATACTTTGGAGTGGTTGTTTTCTTTGGTATGGATTTGGCTAGAACCCAACACATTCTGTTCCCCAACCAACCTGGTAGTACAAGAGCGAGCAACGTCGGGAAAACAATAATTTCAGGTAGGCCAGTTTTTAGACATGCTATGATACGGGCTATCTGGCTGGCGGTAGTGGTTGCGTTCATCAGAGCACATCGTAAAAAAAATATTTTTCAAATTAATTTAAGAGGGTTTCTTTGTTTATTATTATTTTAATTGAACTCTTTGACACATGAATCAATTATAGACAGATTTTTTATCGTTGTTTATACTGTTCCAAACGCTAATTTTGAATAATTTTTTTTTTTAATATTTTGGCATGACTGATATTTGTATATAATGCTTTTTAGGTATCTACAAACCCAAACTTAATTCGCCAAACAATAATTTGGTTGTTGAACCTCCAGGAAGACTGATTTATAAGTGGAAAGTGATATGGTATTATTTTGAGAACAAAATGTACCACATTGTACTCCGAGAATCATTGGCGCATACATTGGCGCATTCGCACCAACGTCAGTTTTTAAAGTGATTCCACAAACATCTTTGACTACGAGGTAGGAGATCATCATAAAAAAATGAGATATGAAAATTCTAACACCAATATTTAGAATTTTGATTTAGAGGCAAAAATAGCACTAAAAGCGGGTGATGCGAGTCCCGCGGGTGATGCGAGTCCCGCGTGCGCTGACTGATACGGACCCTCTAACAATAAAAATAATTTTAACCCATTAAATATCAATATTAAGAAATAAAAAAAATCACTTACCTTTTAGACACTTGAATAAACGAAAATCCATGAAAAAATAATTTCCCGTAATTATTTTATCACATATGCTTTTGTAAATTAACTAATTTCAAATTTCTAGTTTCAAGTTTCAAATTTACATACAAACCCTGATAATTGTTAAACTAAAACCTCAAATTTGTTTCACGTCTTGGAGCTATTCTTGAAAGGCTTGAAAAAATAAAAAAATGTTGATTTTCCACTTTGTTATTAACAATTGTTAGAGTGCTCTACCTGAGACATAGCTCCCGGTATTTATTTATTTCACCGGAGTTTCAGGCTGCAAGATAAGTGTATCAGATATTAGTTAGATGATTATTCATGGTGTTAAGAATGATAAGGTGCGATTATTCATTACGTTTGTGATGGCGTTGAAACAATGTTGTGTGAGGAGGATTGTTTTTTAATACGTAGTTGTGCCCTAGTGTAACAATTCAGAAGTGGGATAAAGAACAGTTTTCAGTTATAATTAGTGACAGTGAAGCTAGTAGTGAAAGGGAAAACTACAAAAGGAAATCAAACGAAATGGCTGGACCATCCCGTCATGGAAAATGAGCAACCCAAGGATTATCCAAGAACCTCAACGCTGGGGGTGCAAAATCCAAGGCAAGGAAATGTACCCATTGTAGCCGAAAAGGGCACTTAAAGGAAAATTGTTGGAGTCTAAAACCGGCTATGCCATAGCTACTGAAGAGGCAAGTGAAAAATTTAGATATTTTGTTGATGATCTTGTTTTGGAAAGATTTTATATTTTTTCATGTAAAGAATACCTGCATACAGGTAGTCGATTAAATTTTGCAAAAGATTTCCTAGTAACTAAACTAAACATCATATTAGATTTTCTGAAATTCTAGTAAGAGTTATTGAAATTCCATAAAATGGATTGAGCACCAACTGTTTGAACTAAACGAACTTTCTACTGCATCTGACATTTATGGCACCGATATAGGTGACATTTAGGCCAAAATTGGCCAACCAATTATATACCACAAAGATATTACGATGAATATTCATGGGGAAAGTTGACGTTGAATAAAGTATACCACATGCGCTCTTTACCTTTAGTTATAGAGGAAATGTAACGATTCATTCACATTCTACCACTACGGTTTTTGTCCGGAATTATAACGAAAAATATTACTTGATTTCATCAAGTACATTATTCAATTTCAAAAGTAAATTTTTGGTCAAAAGTATGCTACGATTGATCTGAAAAATATTCACTTACATCTCGACTGCGCTTACAAACAGAACCCGTTGGCACTTATATAATAATAATAATCTTTCAAATAGAATGGACGGAGTGTCAGCAATTTGCTGTTTGTCAACTCAACCTTTTATGTCAGTAGTGTCGGTGGAAGATTCTGTTTTGTTTTAGCGATAGTCGATCCATTCTTAAAACTTTATTCTACCGAATACCATAGACCAGTGAATCAAAAAAATAAAAATTGAACAAAACACATTATGAGAGATATATTGAGTATGTTTGCAGTACCTATATACTAGTGTTTATGAACGACTTTGGGTAACGAGTAAGCACGAGTGCAGCGTAGCTGAACGAATGTTTGAAAGACGAGTGTCTATATATTAACGAACAGTCGTTGCCGACCGATGATGAACCCTTTACTCCCACATACACCATCATCATCATCATCATCGGTCGGCAATGACTGTTCGTTATAAACGATCTCCCAAAGAATTCTGTTTTCTTCACGTTATACAGGGTGTTTCTTAAGTACGTGTAGAAACTTTAGGAGCATGTTGCTGACGTCGAAATAAGAAAAAAAAACATAAACACATGTCCGCAAGTTATTCGTTTCTAAGATACAGAGTGTCAAAGTTTAATTCTTATATTTGTTTTTTGTGAATAAATTCCAAAATATTTGTGATATTCGAGTAAAGTTTGGTATCCGGGATGATTTTTCAATGACAAAATCAAATTTCATGTTAATTGTGAAAAAACTAATTTCTAATCGAATTTAAAAATCTTGTCATTGAAAATCAATTCCATCGATTATTTCAAATCTCAATAACTCGAAAACAGTTGCTCGCTGACCTTTACCAAGGACATATTTTTTTCACAAACTCAATAATAAATATTCCCAGATACCAAACTTTACCCAAATATCAAAATTATTTTGAAATTATTTACAAAATATAAAAATAAGAATTGAACTTCGGCACTCTGTATCTCAGAAACGAATAATTTGCGGACATATGTTTATAGGAACTTTTCTTCTCATTTTGATGTCAGTAACACGTACTTAAGAAACACCCTGTATATTATGCCATACATTGCTACGAATTCATATTGAAACAACAAAATTAAATTATTTTAGTTGATTTCTCTTATGGTATCGTGATAGTTTCTGTTGACAGACAAAGACCTAGTCGTTCAGATAGGTTTTCATTTGAAATCAACAATAACAATAGTAATGTATTTACGAAAACATGGAGTTACCATGGTGAAGTTTTCAATATTTTGAATGAATCGATCTCTTAGAACGGTATCCATTTCTAAATACCATTTTAGTTACATGAATATAAAAACGAAATATATCTGATCACAGTAAGGTTTTCGCGAGTCAAAGCTTCAAGGCATTCACCTTGGAGTACTCATTTGAACAAATGTATAGCAGGGAAAAGTAAAAGAAAAAAAGAGCAGCACAAAAAAAATAACCAACAATCCAAAAAATTATTCGATTGATTGACTCAATGTTTGTAATTGTAGTTTATCCAGAAGGTCATTCAGAGTTCTCGTGAATGAAATACCAAGCCAGGATATAATACAATAAAAATGTTGAGCACGTGAGCATAAATAAAATGAAAAGCCTAGTGAGCATGAACAAAATGAAGAGGTGGTGAATAAAAAAGTTTTTCTATAACATATGAGAGTATGTTCAAATACGCGTGGTGGTGCTAATTTTGGTGATTTGTTTAGCATGATAAAACAATCTACTTTGTAGACGTTGTTCATTAGATACACATCATATATTACGAATAAAATGGGAACTTGGTGAATACTAATAAACAGGTAAAATTATTGAAAGGTCACAAACTGCCGCCTGAGAGAAGGTCCTAATGCTGGGCTCTTCTCAAAGCTAAAACCATTATTTGACTCTTTTAAGTACATGGGGAATCTATTGAATTCAATCAAACCTTGGAAAAATAATGTATAAACAGGTAAATATTTGTGTGTCTAAGGGAAGTCGCTGCATGTATGAGTTAAAATGATATAACTAACGAACCATGACTTTGATTTCAGCAGAGCCCTAGCCAGAGCCCTAGGCCTAGCCCTAGCCAGAGCCCTAACCAGAGCCCTGGCCAGAGCCAGAGCCCTAGCCGGAGCTCTAGCCAGAGCAAGAGCTAGAGTATAAAAAAAATTCTCGGGCAGCAATGTCTTTCTAAATACGCCAAGAGCACCAAGCTTGAAAAATATATAATATATACAATGAAAGAAGTGCTCGTGCAGCAATGATAAAAAAACAAAAATCAGACCTGCAAGAAGGTACTCATGAGTCTTGTTAGAAGGAAATTATCGCCAAAACTATAAGTCCTGTTAGAAGGAAATCATCGGCAAAACTATAAGGCCCGTTAGAAGGAAATTATCAGCAATTCTATATTGCCTATTAGAAGGAAATTATCGGCAATTCTATATTGCCTGTTAGAAGGAAATTATCGCCAAATCTATAAGGCCTGTTAGAAGGAAATTATCGGCAAAACTAAAAGTCCTTTTAGAAGGAAATTATCGGCAAAACTATAAGTCCTGTTAGAAGGAAATTATTGCCAAAACTATAAGGCCTATTAGAAGGAAATTATCGGCAAAACTATAAGTCCTTTTAGAAGGAAATTATCGCCAAAACTATATGACCTGTGAGAAGGTAGAAAAAAAATACAAAAAAAAATATGTCAAACACTGTTCAACATAAAAACGGAATTGAAATACTACCGTTTTTCTCTTTTTACAGGCAGCCACGATGCCCGTCCCCCTAAAGGACGGAAGGGAACGAAACAATCTACAAATATCTCGCGAGGACGCTCCATGAACAGGATGGCCGAATGTTAGAGTGCTGTACCTGAGACATAACTCCCGGCATTTATTTATCACCGGAGTTTCAGGCTGCAAGATAAGTGTATCAGATATTAGTCAGATGATTATTCATGGTGTTGGGAATGATAAGGTGTGATTATTAATTACGTTTGTGATGGCGTTGGAATAAAGTTGTGTGAGGAGGATTGTCTTTTAATACGTAGTTGTGCCCTAGTGTAACACAATCTAAGAGACTGAAAAATGAAAAATGCAATGGTTTCAGAAATATTTGCAAAAAACCAAACCCTCTATTTTTTTTACTAAATTGTTTATAACTTTTGCAATTTTTGTGGACTAGACTATATATGGACATTATCAAACTATATTCCAAATGGATCAGTTTGATAGGACGAAGCTGCAGTAACGCAAGTGTTACAAATATAAAGTGGTATAAAAACATAGGAATTTTCATTTCTCATTTTTTTATTACATATCTTTCTCAGAGCTCTATCAACGAACGGGGAAGTATGGAATTTGTTATCCAGGTATTCAGAAATTCAACTAAAACACTAATTCTCATTTATATTTTTGTTCTCACCATGTTCTCTGAATATTGCAGGAATTTTCTTTTCGTATGAACCAGAAAAAACAAAATGTGTACCAAACATTTGGAAAGCAAACAATAATAAATCGAATAGCTTTCACAGCTCTTCATTACTCAGCCTACCGATGTACTTACGGTGCTTGAGTTATTCAGATTGCTGAATCATTATACTGAGGGCAAGTTTATCAATATCCTGTAACTCACATTCTAACCATGAGTCACGTAGCAGATACATTGGACTGACCATTGATAAACTGTATATTCTTTCACTGCGGTTGTTGTATAGCTGGACGTATTTCTCGCAAATCTTTTTTTACAATTCGTAGTTAATAAAATTTCATGAAATCCTGCGATGGTGAGATTAAAAAAAAAGTAATTGAAATTTCCACTCTTTGAATCATTTTGTGTTTTAATTTGATTATGCAAATAGATATAATTAATTCCTTGGGGTAGCTTTGCTTGAAATGGACTCATATTACGTTGCGGACCTCGAAAAAGACAGGCTCGGATCTCAAACATCATATTAAAATTTTTTCTGTTGTGGATGGCCCTTTCAGGATGTTCCACGCTGAATAGTAAAACTTGCGTCACAAGAACACCTCAATTGTGAATGGAAGATAATATAGATAAAAATGTGTCGTTGATTCTTCAAATAATAACAAACACTGCAAAAACACACAAATTTTGAAGTGAATAATGAATAGCATTTCCTATTTAATGAGGCCATGCCATAGTAAGGGCGCACTATTGTATTATATTGTAGTCGAAAAGGCCCGTAATTAATATCGCGGCAAATATGAGATACTCTGTTAAAAGCTAAATCTATATTTGAACAGTAATGTATGAATTACTTTTTGTTCATACCTATACTCGTTGGAACTTAATAATAATGAAATTTCTGACTGATCAGCTCTCTTGATGTGAAATAAACAAGTGAACTACTGATCAATACAATAAACTAGTAAACCTCCTTTAATTACCAATAAAGCAATAAAAACAGCCACCCAGGAAATATTGAGTAACCAAGAAGAAGTAGAAATGTCCACGTAATAAGCTACTACGTAGGTGTAATATTTCCTTTGAAAAAGTGAAGAAAGATTCTCCCAAAATACCAGTACACTTGGTGTAATGATGATTTGAGAAAAATGAGGGACGCATTGTCAGCAAACAAAATAATACACGACTCTACTAGGGACGAGGATACATTCAATACTTACAAGGCACTACAAAAATCACAAAAATCAAAAAATATGCATGAGAAATTTGTTTGATTACTAATATCCGTAAAGCAATAACACAAGAACACCCAAAACAGTTACTCAAATATCTCAAGATTCTTTCAATAATTACTTTTGTAGCATAGCCAGAAAGTTGATTTCGTCTCCTGACAGAAGTCACAAACCAACTGATTTTTTAAAAAAAACCTAAATGTACCCGTATCCGCAAGCGGCTAGTTCAACCGATGCACCTTTATTGGAATATACTGAGCATGCGCCAAACTCGAATTAAAATATTGTAATACAACATGGAGGAGTGTTTCGGTGACAAAACAAGAAGGCAAACTGATTGAAAATGTGTTAATTTGTTTTTTCGCTCGTAATTGACACACAAACCTAACCTGAGCAAGCTAACCTAACTTGCGAGACTCTAAAATGCGTGTTTAGTTTTTCTCTCGCAATTTACACACAAACCTAACCTGGGCAAGCTAACCTACCTAAAGAAACAGCTGAATGCAAACCGAGTTGAAAATGCGTAAATTATACTAGCCAACCATACTTGATCTGAAAAATTCAGAGAGATCAGCTGTGGAGCAGCCATATAAGTCCATATTTGGAATCTACTGAGCATGCTCATTAGATTCCAATAATGGTGCATCGGTTGAACTAGCCGCTTCTCTCGTATCCTTGTTCTCTCTTGCTCCAGTCATTCCACAAGAAATAATCGAAACAATAAGATACTTAAAGACTGTCCCGATATTTATGATTCAAGCTCGTACAAACAATTGGCGGATATAATTGCGGATCCCCATGCATTCCTCATTAACGAATGTTTTTCCCAGGGAATTTTTCCTTTACTAAAGAGATGAGATTCACGTTTTGCGGAAAATTTCAGGACCTTATTCATAATACCGATTTTTGTTATACAGTGCGGCTTTTTTTAGCCCCCCACTTTTGAACGGTTCGACTTACAGACATGAATCAAAAATCATTTTGAATAGTATTACCGATACTACTTTATGAAATACATTGTGATTACTTGAAAGAGGGGCACATCAATTTAAAATTTTTAAATGGCATGGGGGTCAAGTGATACATCGTTGAAAAGAGAATTTAATTCTTTTTTCAACAATCTAAATTTTTCCGGATTCCGTTTATACCTTTTTTACCATTTTCACTCGAAATATAAAGTGCGGATCTGAATGGTACCTTTATCTTGATAAATTTCACCGGTTTGATGTGGATCAATGGAACAAAAATATTTTAAATGGTATTACCGATTTTTACGGGTTTATTTTGCGCTAGAAAACCCTTTCTGTCTTAATACAATAACATCAGAAATTCTCTGTCATTGATATACACTTTCGCCACTGTTTCAAAATGACAACTTGATCGTTGTCATTTATAGCTTGTTCCGAATGTTATTACTTACTTACTTACCTTTGCCGTACTAGTTCGAGCGGACATGAACCGGCCTTAAGCTAATGACAGTTATCAGTTGTTCTATTTTGCGTATGACAGCGTTATTTTGTAAACAAACTTTTGGTTAGTCTATTGTTTTGTGTTTAGAACACAAAACCCATTCCTACTCTATCTCTCTCTAGTGCCATTGAGGTACCTACTTTACTTTCGAATACTTGACCTTGTTTGTGTTTGGTTCTGAGATTGAGAGGCTGGCATTTTCGTCTTGGTTCAGTTGGCATCACTGAATCTTTTGGTGTTCTTTTCATTTGAGTCGTCGACCAATTGTTCGAAGGAGTAGCTCCGAGTAGCTCTGTTCCACTACTGTGATGGTTCTTGCTCAACTGTAGTTGTTCCACTGTACATCTGTTGTTCAGTATTCCTTCTCTGTTCGTCCCCTATTATTGGTATTCTTCGTTGATGTATTCGTCCCAGCTGTACATGTACTTCGATTGATTGTGTCGTACCCACTGTTCACCTGTATACACCAAGACACTGATAAACTACAACTACAATAGGTGAACTGGCATGATTGAGAGAATCTACATCGTATCAGATAAGTTTAGATCAAGACTTTGCCCCTAAGGCCCATAATTGTTAGCTATCATCGTGACGTCACATGCATAGCCCTCATTGGAGGTTCAATATTGATATATTTAAAACACCACTCTCAATCATAGCATTTACTTGAATTCATCTTGGTGGTACCATATTTACATTAATTTCATTTCCTTTTGTATTGTGTGTCAAACGGTGCACATACAGTGTGTGTAACATAAATCAATATATTTTATTATTATGACTATTTCTTTTATTCTGGTCCAAGTTATCCAAGCGTAAGGGAAGACAAAACCTCTACATATTTGTATATTATGTTTATACCATTTATAGGTATCTATTGTTTAATATTTTAGTAATATTAGTTCAGTGGGTTGTCCCATTCCATCAGGGTGGTTTCGGATTTTTCACTGGCCATAAATTCGTGGCGCTCCGGAATATTAAACCCCATATTTCAATCTTATCGAAATAAATTTTTATTTTCGAATCCACGTCCCAAACTGAGCTACTGGGTATATTAGTGGCGTGAAACATCATGGCACATTCACTGCTCTCCTTTCCTAAATTTCGCCCCTAACACGATACTTCTTTTTAGAGATGATTAATTGCAATTACTCGATATATGGCGCATCAATTTCTAAATGCAAAGAGATCGAAATTGTGAAAATATGTATTAACGAAAATAAAAATAACTTATTTGGCTTAAAAGGGAATTGAATTATATTTTCAACGATGTTGCCCCCCCATGCCATTTGAAAATTTTCAATTGATGTGCCTCCCCCCATTGCGCCCCCTATCGTGCAATCGCAATGTCTTTTATTTCAAAAAGTAGTATCGGTGATACCATTCAGAATGGTTTTCGTTTCATGTTTTTACGTCAAACCGTTCGTAAGTTATCAGGGGAGGGTTAAAAAAAGCCGCACTGGATAAATGTTGATGAAACATATGTTGACTAAATCTACCTATGAAACAAATTTTCTCCTTTCTGCAGGTTTCAGAAAAATCAGTCAACAACCATAGCAATTTTGAGACTCATGAGAAATACAGTGGAGCAGTGCTTTGAGGGAGGCAAACACTCATTTGTAACTATGTGTGACCTCACCAAGGCCTTTGACTGTTTCTCACGATTTCTCATTGGAAAAAATGCAGCATTATGGTGTGAGAGGTGTAATCCTTCAGTTCTTCAAATCACACCTCACTCATAGATCATACGTGTTTTGGTGAACGGCATGCAATCGTCTCTTGTGAAATATAATAATAATGAACGTATATCCTAACATAAGGCAGATTCAATTCCTGCACATGATCACTCATGGCAGGGATTGCTCTTCTATCCAGCCATATAATTTTGGTGTTCCTCAAGGATCAATTCTGGGGCCATTGTTATTCATATTATTTATATCGATTTCTATCAATAAATGCTCCCAGTGACCAACGTACTTTTTGCTGATGATACTACTCTGATTATTGCTAATGGAAATTTACAGGCTTTATCCGAAAAGCTGGAAGATGGTTCACAAAAAATATATTGACACAGAACACCAACAAAAGTCAACAATAATAATATCATCACATTCTAATATATCGGCTGGACATAGTAATCGATGATAAACTCACTGGTCTTCTCATATTCAATTAGGGCGAAAACTATCTATATATTTTTTATTCGTCAAATGAAGAACATAGTTGGTCTTCCCGTCCTCAAATCAACTTATTTCAGTTTATTTCATAGTCATGTAATGTATTAGACCAGCTATAGAGGTTTTTTCCCCCACAAAATAAAAGACGCAAATGGCCAATACTGATTTTTATAAGATAGTTCGTTAATGAAAACCCCAGTTTTCGCCCCAGCAAAATCGGTTTGTGAAATTTTTTAAACAAGAAATAGTGAAAAAAATTAAAACTTTTTTGGTTTTTTGGAAAAATCTCAAAGATCATTCCTTGAATCGCTTTACAGTCAATGGAACTTTTGTAGAGATTTATAAAACCTACAAAATGGATTTTCAAACGACAGGATCGGTGTATTTTCCTCTGAGAAAATCCGGGAAAACCTCGAAAATGAGACCATTTCTATTTTTTTGAATTTTTATAAATCTGAAGCTGGACAAACAATATTGCGGAAACTGATAGATTATAGTATGTGGTTCAACTGTACGAAAGATGTTTTCTGTCCGATGTGTAGTTTTTGCACAATCGCGTTTTAAACAATTTAAAAACACATTCTGCAAGAGGCGCCGATTTAAGAGAAATCGTCGTATTCAAATTAAGTAAACGGCATCTGAAAGTAGAGATCACGATCTACAATTTGTTTATTTTGGATTTTCACCGGATAGGTGGGAAATGTGTTGAAAATGTCACTGAAAGTTGATCAAAATGCTTGAAAGTGCGTCCGAAGTCATCCGAAGTCACCCGAAGTCGAACTGAAGTTAATTCGAGTGACTTCGGGTGCACTTTGAAGCATAGAGTAACTTTAGTGACATTTTCAACACATTTACCACCTCTCAGGTTAAAATCCAAAATATACAAATTCTAGATATTGATATCTACTTCCATATGCCGTTCACAGAATTTGAATAAGATGATTTATTGTGTGAACGTCAGAAGGTGAAGGTGTTTGTGTGAGCTCTCTTGATTATACCCCAGTTGTACCTGTCCCAGTTATCCTAGAAAGCTCAGATTTGTTTCCACACACTTTAGGTGAGCTTGTAGTTACCCAACATCATCTCACAATTACGGTTATATGTGTTGATTTTCCGCCAAACATCCGAAAGATAAAAACGTTTATATATGAAAAAAAAATCCTACTGATAAAAGCTAGGAGTGGCAAGAACTGGTGCACTCTTCTCGTTAGGAAATTAGTACGGGAGATTGCTTGCATATTCGTTAACAATCTCACTCATGTCGGAGGTTAAACAGAGTCCGGGTAACTTCTTCTTGGAAAAGGTTATAGAACTACTTGTGAACTTAGACAAAAAAACAGACAAAACAAATGACACACTAAGAGAAATAAAAAATTAATTGGCAGGTGTTGATAATAGATTAACCGTTTTGGAGGAGGCAAATACCAAGCTCTCGAGCCAAGTCAAGTCACTAGACTATAGATTACGCAGAAATAATCTGGTTGTTTTTGGATTAGAAACCACAGAAATATACGGGGCGTTATCTGATCTGAGCAGCAGCTTAGAAATAAGTCTGGGTGAATCAGATCTCAATAATATCTACTTCATACCTAATAAAAGTGGTACAAATGTTCTGAAAATCGAATTACTGTCTTACCTCTAGAAGATTGAGATTTTCCAAAACTTATACAAACTCAAGGAAAAAGGATTTTTTATTGCTAACGACCTAAGCCCGGAAGACCAAGTGGTTCACAAAGCACTGAGAAGTCATTTGAACAATGCCAAAAAAATAGGGTTAGAGGCTACTATTCGTAATAACCAGTTGGCCATAAATGGAAATTACTATTCTCTCGGGGACCTTAACTCAAATTCCGATTTTCTGAGTGGACTTTAAAAAAATACCAACTCCAACAAGAGGAAAGAAATCTTGCCACCTGAACAGTTTCACACCAAGAAGACGCTGAGACCCCGCCAAAACTCCAGCCGAAGGGACTGATTTTGTATTGCTTTCTACTTATATTACTTATTTTTCTCTTGTCTTTTTTCAATGTATTAATCATATTAATTTTTATTTTATTTTTTTAATTTATTTACTTTTTTATTCCTCATTCCCAGATTGCAACAAAGAAATATTATTTGTAAAAATTTTCAATCAAATCACCGGTACTAATCAAGATTTAAGCATCAGTAACTTTTTATAAGTTTTTCAGAGTATCATTTATTTTGCTTTTCTTTTTTCTCGCCTGCTAAAGTTACTTCTTAGTTTCTTGTCGAATCATTGTAATCTCTCATTTGTCCCATGAGCTGCTTGAAATTCTCTTGCCTGAACGTAAGATCTATTTTCACTGGCTATGGCAAACTTTTGGATTATATTTGCGTGGAAAAGATTGATATCATTGGTTTAAGTGAAACGTATTTGGACTCAAACACGGATTCTAATAAAATCGGTATAAAGTCCTACAATTTAATAAGAGCAGATAGGTCGAGTAGGGGTGGAGGTGTAGCTTTTTTCATTAATTCGAATATTTCCTATAAAAATATATTTTCGAAAGTTAGTGCTAACTTAGAACAGTTGTGGATCTCGATTAAACTACGAGGTAAAACTTTTAACTACGGAATCTTATATCGTCCTCCAAGTGGGAATATTCTACAAAGCCTGGATGAATTAGATGAAACCATCTCAAATCTAATGCCAACATGTGACTTTTTTCTATTAGCTGGAGATTTAAATATTGATTTACAAAAAAATGACAGACGGTCCTCTCTGCTAAAAAAATTTCTGAAGGCATATAATTTGAAACAACTTGTGGATGAACCGACACGCATAACAAATCACTCTCAGACTCTGTTAGATGTTTTGATAGTATCGGATGAGAAAAAAGTATCATCAGTTAATGTCTCTGACGTTGGTATATCTGATCATTTTGCTGTTACCTGTTTGATCAAAAACAGTAAACTCGTAAATAAAGTGACTTCAGAGATTTTAACAGCGAATTATTTCACAGTGAATTGCGAAATATCCATTGGGCTGACATATATAACATGTTCGATGTTAACGTCATGCTTTCCTTCTTCAATTCAAAAGTAATAGAACTATTCGAAAATCATGCACCTGTTCGAGAGATAAGAGTCACAAAACCCCCAGCTCCATGGCTGACATATAATATAAAAAAGATAGTCTCGCTTAGAAATCCGGCATTTGATAAATATAAAAAAAAAAAACTCGTTCAAATATTGACTGGAATTATTACAAGGAACTGAGAAATTTCACTACTGGTGCAATACGTCGGGAAAAAAAGGCATATTTAGATCATGTACTTTCACGTAAAAAC
This sequence comes from Chrysolina oricalcia, assembly GCA_944452925.2. NCBI lineage: Eukaryota > Metazoa > Arthropoda > Insecta > Coleoptera > Chrysomelidae > Chrysolina > Chrysolina oricalcia. Next base: position 36,974,629 of record OX101816.2, on the reverse strand, counting down.
TCAAAATCTACTTGGAACGCTCTTCGATCGCTTGGTCTGCTACGGAAAACAAACATGTCTGAAATACCATTCAACTTGAAAGATAAAGATCTTATAAATAACCATTTTATAAATATTCCACAGTTAGAACCAGCGGAATCACAGCTGTTACTTCTCGAAAATTATAAAAAAGATCCTATCACAGATGTTTCCTTCACATTCTCACTTGTTTCTGAAGAGACGGTGAGAAAGTACATTAATAGTATCAAAAGCATTGCTACAGGTACAGATAAGATTTCCCTACGTATGCTCTGTTTGGTAGGTGACCACGTTCTCAAACATATCACATATATAATAAATTCCATTTTAACTACTGGAGTATTTCCTAATGCCTGGAAAGAAGCCTTGGTCATTCCCCTGCCCAAATGTAACTCACCATCAGATCTGTGTCCCATTAGCATTTTACCTGCCCTATCCAAGATCGTCGAAAAAGCAATGAAAGAACAAATAACAGACTTCGCTTATGGAAATAACATCATAACTTCAGTACAGTCCGGCTTCAGACAACAGCACAGTACCACTACCGCTCTGCTCCATATTTCGGACGATATTTTCAGAGCTACTGATGAAGGAAAATTGTTCTGTTTAGTATTACTGGACTACAGTAAGGCCTTTGATAATTTAGATCACAATATACTCTGCAAAAAACTTGTTTATTTTGGTTTCAGCGATACGGCAAAATGTCTAATTGCGGATTATTTAAGTGATCGTAGTCAAAGTGTTACTCTAGACGGAGATGTGTCCAGGCCTGTAAGGGTGTCTAAGGGGGTACCCCAGGGATCCATTCTGGGACCTTTACTTTTTTCTTTGTATATTTCGGACTTTTATAAATCAGTCACAACAAGTACAATACATCACTACGCAGACGATACACAGATATACTTCTCCTTCCACGGTCATTGTTTACAAGAGGCTCAACGCAATATCAATAGCGATCTTAAATCTATACTAGACATCTCTTCTGCGCATAAATTGAAACTCAACGCAAAAAAATCGGTAGTATTATTTTTGGAGCTTAAAAACTTAGGAAAACTGCACTAGAAACTTTCGAAGTAAAAATCGGAAATGACAAATTGCCATTATTGGAAGAAAATAAGAATCTTGGAGTTTTCTTTGATGCAGAATTAAGATTCACAAGACATGTAAGCTATCTGTGTCAAAGCTCATATTACACTTTGAGGCAATTGTACCCAAATCGCGATATTCTTTCTACAGAATTGAAAATGAAATTGTGCGAATCACTGATTTTTTCAAAAATTTCATACTGTGATAGTATTTACGGACCTGCTCTCTTGCAGACTGACGCTCATCGCCTACAACGTATACAAAACTCATGTCTGAGACTTTGTTATGGCATTCGCAAATACGATCATATCTCAACTCAAATGAAAAAGTCAGGTTGGCTTAGACTTGAGAACCTCAGAAAGCTGCACCTCTTAACACTCACACATAAAATCTTAATTTCCAAAAAACCAGTATACCTTTTCAAAAAACTCTCTACTTTCTCTTCTCTGAATAGGTTTGAGACTCGTAATAATAATCTACTCGTTATTCCCAAATACCGGTCTGTACTTTTTACCCGTTGTTTTTCATATAATGCTCCAAAGTTATATAATCAACTGCCCAGTGACTTTAGATCTTACACTCTTTCGAATTTTAAAAAAAGGTTGAAGGTCCAATTAAGTATGAAAAGATAAGCATAAAAATAAACTATGACCTCAGCTATTTACATGGTAATAACGAATTTCAAACCAAGCTCATTTGTGTACCTTCTGATTAACTTTTGGAATCAATATCATTTATGTTAAGGTTGAGTTGAAAAACAGCACCTGCTGATGCTCCGCCTGTTCATCATCTTTTCTTTTCTTCACGTATTTTAATCGTAGGTATTTTTTATTTATTATTTATCTTAAATCGGCGCATTTAGAAAGATTTGCCATTAAATTGTTTATAACGCGATTGTGCAAAAACTACATATTGGACAGAAATCATCTTGCGCAGAGTTGAACCACATGTTATTTATCTATCAGCTTCCGCAATATTGTTTGTCCACCTTTTAGTGTGAGTAAGTAGTGTTGACAGATTTATGAAAATTATGGATTTTTGAAAAATGGTCTCTGTTTTCGAGGTTTTCCCGTATTTTCTAAGTGAAAAATGCACCGATCTGGGAGTATAAAAAACCATTTTGTAGGTTTCATCAATTTCCACAACAGTTCCATTGACTATAAAACGATTCCTTGAATAATCTTTGAGATATATCCAAAAAATCAAAAAATATGTATTTTTTTACTATTTCTTGTTTAAAAAATTCCACAAAGCGATTTTGCTGGAGCGAAAACCGGGGTTTTCATTTACGAATTATCTTATAAAAAGTAGTATAGGCCGTTTGCGTCTTTTATTTTGTGTGAAATGAGTCTCTTATTTTTATTAGTTTGGCCTATATGGCATACTACTCTGGGGAAGTTCCAGTCATTCTCATAAAATATTTATCAATCAGAATCAATTCAATGGACACCAATAACCCACTAGATCTGGTTATTTACTGAAAAAAAACGAGACATTGATTGGTAATGTCAGATAAAAACACATCAAATATTGACATCTCCAACAAATTACCATCTGAAATTATACATTTGAATGCTCATGGGTTCAAAACCAGAATTAAAAGTTTTTTATTACATAACTGATTTTATACAGTAGAAGAATACCTTACTTTTGAATCATAGAATTATAGAATATGCGAAAATACACAACATCTAGGGTTACTTTACTAATATTTAAATGTTTTATGTCTAAATTCGTGTATCTTCGTATTTTCAATTTAGTTTATTTTTATGTGCTTTAATTTTTTTGTATCTTACACAATGTGGTGTATTTTAAATTACTTGTAATGTGACGTGCCACCGATATTGCAAATATATGTTATATGCTATATAAAACTGTCTGGCTGCCTGTCTGTATGCCTGTATGACTGCGCATGGCTAGAAGACCACAGATGATTATGATTCTTTCATTATAATTTGTAATATTTTATACTTTTCGACCGTAAATATCTATTATGTCAATTTGAATTCATTTATACTTTCCTATTTTATAATATCTTTTCTCCACGATCATCACAGAATTTGCCAATTCAGAAATCAAATTTGATTACAGAATGCTGGAATTCTCTCTCTTGAGATTGAAGAAATACACCTCTGACACAGTTGATTGTAATCGTTGTGACAAAATTTGAGTAAGTGTCAAAAGTATCGCTGTCACGTTTCCTATCTTTGATCGTGGAGAAAGTATAGTCTGCTAAGTACTCGGTTAGAGTGAAAATTCGTGATGCTCGTGGTTCCTCACGCTCGCCTTCGGCTCGCGCTCGGAACTTTTCACTCGCATCGAATTTTCATTCTAACTTTGTTACAGAATTATTATGACCTGCAATAAATGTAACTATGTTATGTAACATGGTTAAATAAACCATCTTTCTATGTATCTCATCTATATTAATAATAATAATCTTTATTGGTCCTTTTGATCATTTACATGATATTGGATACGTCACAGTATTGTATACATAAATAATAACAGATAACAATTACAAAACAAAGAACAAACAAAAAATGTATATGAGGACAAGTGCACAATATAATTACCTAATAGGTACATTAATTTTTTTTTAATAAATCATACATATTCATTTATATGGATAGTCAAACAACGCGGAATATCGGACAGAATGGAGCAGAACAATACTAAGTAGCACTGTACATAATGAAAGTTCTGGGTATATATTGATTATATCACATTTTAAGATATGCATCCAACGAATAAAAACAATTTTTGATAAGGAATTTTTTAAGTGTTGTGGTGAACTTCCTGCTTTCATTAGAATTTTTGATTTCTTTTGGCAATTTGTTATAGATCATCAAACCCATATATGCAGGTGAGTTTTGTGATACCCTGTATTTATAATGAGGAAAAAAAAATTTCTTTTTGTCGTGTATTTACGTTATAAAAGTTTTTGTTCTGATAGAATTTAGTTTTGTTCTTAAAAATATAATTGCATAATTCATAGATATACAAAGAAAAAATTGTCAGAACATTATATTTGACGAACAATCCTCTACAAGAGTAGGTTGAAGGAACGCCTGAAACTACTCTCAATATCATTTTTTGCAAAATGAAAACGTCTTGAATAGCAGTTGAGTTGCCCCACAAACATATACCATATCTAATTCGAGACGCTACCTGAGAGTGGTACAAGGATATTAGCTGAGACTCTTCTAAGACTTGTTTGAGATTCCTGAACAAATAACACAAAGAGTTCAGTCTCTTGCTCAAGTATACACAGTGATTTTTCCAGTTGATATTTTCATCAATGACCAGACCCAGGAATTTTGTTTCATTTGTATTATCTATTAATACATCGTTGACGCAGACATCTATCTACCTCATCAAGGTTCCCCATGCACAGAACCAGCATTTATATCAAGGGGGAACACTCTGTCAGATCTAGAAAATAACCTGCATAAAAAAACAAGCGGCCATACAAAGAATCTAATGGACAGCCGCGGGTCTAAAACCGCGATGAGAAGATATGTCTTCCGGTTGGTGAGATAAAGACGACAATAAATTGCACGGCACGGCACGCTCTGTGCGGTGAGTTTTAATGACAGACAAGAAGAAGACAAACTGAGTTGAAAATGCGTAAATTACTAGCCAACCTAACTTAACCTGACCAACCTTGCGTAGACAGAATCACAATTCAAAATTGTTAGCGATTTAACGACTATTTATCAAAATTGTTAATAACCTAGCATTGGTCGGAGCGCTTATGCCGTGCATTTTATTGTATAGTGTGAGATGAAAGTCGAATACCCCACATTCCAAATATTTCTGAAATCGAGCAGAACCGACTCCAGTACAACGGAAAAATGTCTATCGATTTTTTCGATGATTTATATATGTCTTCCATTATGATGATTTTGTTTAGAAAGTAACAAAGATGACGACGATTCGATTGAAGCGCGTAATTTTCGGTCATCTCAAAAACTCCACGTCTCATATATGCTTGATTTTGTTTTCCTTCACTTTGTTATGGTCTTCACTTCGGGAAAATTCGAGTGGAAGAATTTTTCAGTTGGGCCCTGCCTCAGGGTTGACCAAATAAACAAATTAATCAAATCAAATCGATCTTTATTCATTCAAAGACCCATCCGGGTATAGAACTTATCAAGAATACAGTTTTATAAATAGTAATGAATGTGTATAAATAAAATATAAGAGATAGCCGATTACGACTACGATGGCACAACAAAACAAAATACTATAATATGCAGAACATGTTAAAATTATTTTAAAAAGTCATCAATACTATAAAAGAAATATTTCATGGAGTTACGGAATTTGAAGTGTGTAGTTTGATTTCTGATGTCCTCAGGTAATTTATTATATGCTTTTATTCCGGTTGAGAATGGTCCTTTTGATGTTATCTGTAGGTTATCATGATTTGGGTAAATGGAATGGTTATTTCTGGTTTGATAGGCATGCATGTCCATATGCCTGGGAAGGATACTTCTAATTTTGTGGATATAACAAGCAACTTCCATTATGTAAAGACAAGCCAAAGGTAAAGTATTCAATTCATCAAATAGAGGTTTACAGGAGTGTCTGGGTGAAGTATTTTGTATAGTTTTCAAAGCCCTTTTCTGGATCAAAAATAAATACTATGCATCAGGTGAGTTTCCCCACAGTAGAATGCCATAAAGTAAGATAGACTGGAACTCGGCAAAGTAAAAATTTCTCAGACAATGAGTATCAACAACCTTCCGCAAACATCGAATCTGGTATATTTTCGTATTGATTCTATTTATCGCACTTGTTATTGTTCGTGCCAACTGAGATCATCCTGCATGGTTATTCCTAAAAATTTGGTAGTTGATTTGTTGGTAATAGTTCATCAAGTTTAATTAGGATAGGGTTACTCATAATTCTCTGTCTTGTATGAGAAACCAGGTATTCTGTGTTTTCGATAGTGAGAAACAATTTGTTCGAGAACCATTCACCCATGTTTAGTAAGAAGATGGTTGCAGGCCAATTCATTTGATTCACAGCATTCTTGCGAGACTAAGAAGGATGAGTCATCTGCATATAGTGTTTTGTTACAACCAAGTAGGAACTCAGCAATAAATAAGGAGAAGAGTACTGGTGGTACCCCCAGTTCCAGTGTGGAGGTATCTGAGCAGTGCTTGCTGACAGGCCCATCCGCTTCTTTGGAACATATTTGTACAAACTGAGTTCTGTCGGAGAGATTTGATTGAAACCAATCAGCTGCAGTTCCTCTCAAGCCGCAAAGAAATGCTTAGATGAAAACCCGAGAACTGCACTTGGGTTCAATCTCAAACTTCCAAATTTTGCATGGAGCATCTTCAGAGGCCAAAAAACCTAATTTCCAAAGGGAAGACTTTTTGACCAACTTTTCACCTCGAAGAAACATTTGTTAAATTTTATTGGCATCAGTTATTAATTCGTGTACAAAATTTCAGCTCAATGCTTGAAAAATGGATTGCAAGTTTTGATCAGGAAATATACATAGACAGACATCCGAACTAAGCAAGTTGAACAAAAGATAATAAAAGACTGATGACACATCAAACTTAGCCATAATGTTGGTATGAAAGAGTTTTGTGCCGGAGACTGTATAATTATGGATCGTCGTAATATTTAACGATAAACAGGGCTTCACTCTCTAATTCATTTTTTAATTGGGATATTCCTATTGTCTTCAGCACATGCGAATCCAACTAGTTTGCGGCCACACATATTCATACTTAACGTTTCAACAGTTTTCAACTATTACGAATTAATAATAGTGAATTCAGCAATGTTTGAGAACAATTTTGAATACACAGCTTCATTATCAGTTGACAGAACATGCTTTGTTACAAGGAGAGCAGACCCCTTTCAAATCACGATGTCCCATTCGTACAGAACTAAGCCCTTTCAAATGTTGCTTTTATCATGGGTACACCGCCATTTGTCCTGATTCGCCCAGAGCCAAAACCTTTGATATAGTTTGTGGATAAACCGGATGTTATAGCTCAGTATAATCAGTAAAACTAAAAGCGAATGCTAGATAGGTTTGTTATACAGGGTTTCTCAACTTCTTTCATGGGTTGATTATGTCACATTTCAGACTAAATCACAGTATCGACATGCCAACTTGAGATTTTAACTATCCAAATTAATTTAAAACGCCACTGAACGATCCATCTCCATCTACGAGTGGCCATCTTTTGCTTTTACAAACTTTTCTATTCGAAATACTAGCCCTCAGCTATTTGAACAAACAATATCAATGCGTGAAACTGAATAATGATGATGAAACAGTAGAATATGGGGTTCCACTAGGTACCGTTTTGGGGTCAGTCCACTAATATCTACAATGGTTGGATGGAAGAGCAAGCACTGCAATGATTTTTCATGTGCGGAGATTGAATGCTGCATTTTGTTAGGTTAGGTATCTGTACCGAGTATCCTAACAATAAAAGCATTTATTCGTGTTAATATTATAACCAATGGTTTATTTTCGCTTGGCAAGTCTAAGACTAAATTAGATAAAAGTTGTTGTTTTCTTTATTCAATAATTCAACATGAATTTCCACAAAATAAATAAATCATCAATAGAACAAGAAAAATATAGTTGAACCAGACTTTCTTATCATATAAAATTAGCTCAAAAATAAATTACTAACAATCACCACTGAAAAAAACACACAACCTATACAGGGTGATTCACGACAAATTGTACATATTTCAACCATAAGTACTATGGACAAAAGTCATTTCATATCTGGTATTGAAAAATGCCTTGTTGCGTTTTTGATAGATATACAGGGCGATATTTGAAAATATGTGAATTATTGTACGTTAAATATCTCTAAAAGTAAAAACCTCAGACATGTGAAATTTGGCACACTAGAAAGCAGTAACGTTTCATTTTCAACGTTACGAATTTACATCTAATTTCTAGCTCTGCCCCGCTCACTCCTATATAGATTTAGCTGTAGACGCGCAGGTCAATTTCTCGGAGCCCGCTTCACAACGGACGTGACGTACCCGGGTAGTTTTCGCTGTCGAAGAATTCTTACTAACACCATCTTACACCGTCAAGGTTACGAGTGGTGGACTATTATCCGTGAGTTATCTGTTGTTATGATAACTATCACATCGTTTGACTTGGTTTGTGCTGGTATTGTTTTAGATCTGTTTTGTGTAATCTAGTATTGTCTGTCGTCGAATTTAATTGTTACAAGGTCCACAGAGTGAGTGAAGTAAAACGTACTAAAACGTACTTCGGTAGAGTGTTTATAGTCGGTACGTTGGCTACACTGTATTTTGAAGTCACCAATGGAATTGGTAGTGGGACTTCCGTGTTAGAGCAGTCTATCTGAAGCTGTTGTATTAGTAGGAACTGGATGAAAAAGTTATCGTGAAGAGCCGTAGGTTCTTGCATTCAAGTAAAATATCTGAGGATATCTAGTGACCTTTGTGTCATCCCATGTCGGGGATCCTTGATCTTGTTGCTGTATGGTAGTTTTGGGAAGCGTTGTGGTTTTTGGAAGCATCGTTGGATTTGGAGCGCTGTTCTGGAACCTTGCTGGTTTTTTTTTGAAGATAACCTTCTCAAACCCCTTGAGGGGATCACCATCACATAACTCATCTCGTCGTCCTACAACTGTTGTATTTTGTGTGGAACCCTTGTTAACAAGGTAAATAATTCTTTACATGTTTTATTTCTTTCTATGTGTTAAATGTAATTTCAATAAGGGCGCTGTTCGACCCACAGCCATCTTGTTCATTTTATTTTTGCAATAATAATTATTCACTATTTCGAGTCAATTGTCGAATTTATATGGGGAGTTTTGAATGATTATTAGCATACTTTATCGCAGTTCGATTGCTTATTTGTTCAACATACAATTTTCACCGTGAACTCATAAAATCACGTAGAGGACTGGGGGTAATCGGAAACATTTATATCTACAAAGCTATTCGTTAGAGTAATGCTGGTATTCTTGTTCCCTAGGGTTCTTGTCCGAGGCCAAGTTCTTGTCTGAGGCCTACGTTTTTGTCCGAGGCCAAGTTTCTGTTGGAGTCCTAGGTTGCTGCTGGAGTTATACGTTTTCTGTTCGAGCCCAAATTTTCTTATGGGATGCCTACATGTCGAGATATAGGCTCATATTCTTGTTGAACCGGTAGTACGTTGAGAAACTATTTTGGAGTCCTATCAGACTCATCTGGAAGCTGTAAGTAGCTGCTAGAGTCTGCGAGTCCAGAGAATTCCTGTTCCAGAGTCCTGTTGGATGAATAAAGTCCATATGCCAACAGATAAGTGGTTAAAAACTGTGTGAAATATCTTTATTATTTTATTTACTAGTCAAATATTATTTTGAAGGGTTGAAACCCTTAGAACTTTCGTAAAGTTATATTTTAAAAAGGTAAATAACATACTGGTATTCATAGGTACTTTTTGTTGTAAAATATCTGCGGAAAGCCCATAACATCATATATAAGCGCACGTTTTGCACATAATAAACCTCTGCCAATGGATCCATTCGCCGATGTCCATTTATAATTTGGTAATCTTCAGAGGGTACACTTTCCGTACGGTATAAATATTTACTCACCCACTAGGAATTTATTTTTGTGTTTATGAAACTAATTTAGACATTCCTGTTTCATAGTTATACCTTGGATACCGGAAATAATAATAATACATAAATTTATCGTAATTGCCAAACAAAAACATTGTCAATTTGATTCATCATAGACATTACCGTTGGCACAACAATTTTTTTTGAACCATATAACTTTCCATAAATGTACAGGGTGTGTTATGTTCTAAATTTTAAATATACAGGGTTATAGTTTTGGGAATTGGTCTTTCCTTTTTCCGATTTCCTAGTTCTTTAGGAGGAAGCCAGTTTCGAACCTGCTGTAGAAGGGAACTAGGTGGTGCCCACAATTATTTTTTTACAGGTAGGGTGAATTTGTTTTTCTATTAGTCACCTAAACGCTCACCTGTAGTTTTACCCACGACCATCTCCACTTCGAGCGTAGCCGCGAGCATGCAGGGATTTTTGAGCGTCGATCCCCGAGACAAACCTTTGTAAACGAACCAGTTAGGGACATATTACTGAGTAAGGAGTATGTGTCAATTATATAATCGGTGTCACAAAAGGATCGTTACAAAATGTGTCCAGTGATACGAGGTAGGTCACAACGTATGAGAACTGTGTTTGACACCCAGAAGTACATTTTTTTGGTTTTGGTTACTATATTTTTTTGAATTTTTGGAAACTGTGAATAGTATTGTTGTCACGTTTTCTAAAGTAGTTTTTGATTCATAATTTTTTATTGCCATTGAGAATATCGTGCCTGAGTATATACGAGGTGTTGTGTTATGTAGTGATTATTGAATTTGGTATAAATAGATATTGTGTTTAAAATTGGATATTTCTGTGGAATCTGGACAAACACAGAAGAACATAAAAAAAAAGGTGAAAGATTTTTTTGGGAAGATTTTTTTGGAAAAATTTTTGGAGCTTTCGGAGGACGCTGGAACGTTGAAATGTGAAGATCAATCTTGGACGGAATATTTTGTTGAAGCAGGACTTGGACAATTTTCTTCAGTAGGACTTCGAAGATTTTTTTATTTTTTTTTTGAATTTTTTAATACATGTTGAATTTTTTTGAACTTCACTTCTGAAGACTTGTAAATGTTTTTGAACTTTGTTGAATATTGTATTTGTGAATAGTGTAAAGTGAACAAAGATTATTTTTATTTGAGACAGACTTTTCTTTGATTGTACTGAAATAAAATACACTGAACCTGAGTTTTACTTTTGATATTTGAAATTTGTTGTACCTATAGGTACTGTATTTTTTAAACTTTGTCGTTGATTATTTTTATTTACTTTATTCATCATGCCTGGTAAGTTGGTTATTAAATATTTGAAAAAAGATGAATTGGAATATGAACTTAGAATTCGGGGACCGTAGATGACATGCGCAGTAGTCTAGCTGCTACTCTTCGTAGTGAGGCTGCAAATCAGAGTTTTTCGTATCCAGCATACCCATTCACATTTGAGGAAGATAGAGTGGCAGTTGAAACTGAATTAGGTGAATTAGATGCAGTTTTGAAAATTTTTACAGGAAATCCAGGAGGAACTGAAGCCGTTAGATGGCAGACCCAGAGTAATCATTTGTTAGGTAGGATTGATCGTATGATACCTACTGGTGTTGAGGTTGTTGATCAGCAGAATGCTAAATCAGGTTTGTTGGCCGACCAGCTACACCAGAAACTGTACCCAGAACCAGTTGATCCAGTACCACCAGCGTTGACTGTTCTCTCTGGTCTTAACCAAACTTTTCAAGCAGGCTTAGGTCAGGTGCATACGTCGTCCCCTGTTCGTTTGGGTTTAGTTAACACTACTGTTGCAGCTGTCAGTTCATCGCAAATGATACCACCCTACAAGTGGGGTATTGAAAAATTTACAGGTTCACCTAGATCCATATCTGTTTCCGCATTCTTCGAAATGGTTGAGGAACTTAGAATAGCTCGCCATGTTCCCGAAGATGTTTTATTAGAGTCCGGTATCGATTTATTTTCAGAAAAGGCTTACCAATTCTATAAGGATGTTCGTGTTAGAGTTTTTATTTGGCGTGAGATGGTAGAAGAATTCAGAAGGGAATATCTGTCTGCTTATCATGGAGAAGCACTTATTGAGGAACTTCGTCATAGAACTCAACATCCTTCAGAATCGATTGGTGTTTATTTAGCTATCATGAATAGTTACTTCAACAGACTGAGATGCCCTATTTCAGAGGATACCAAAATGATGATTATTTTGAAGAACTTGCATCCTTTTCATCAAGATAGGTTACGGGATCCCTTACCAACAACTTTAGAGGATCTTAGAGTTGCTTGTCGACGTATGGAAGAGAGACGAGATAGTATTCGAAATTATGTGGAACCGAATGCTAGGAGATCCAATGTTCTGGAAAAGGACTTGGCATACATTGAGGTTGATAGTGTTGAGAATAGGAGTGCTGCGGCCTCTTTTTCGTCTTCTGATAGAGTAGACAATACTTGGCGACACAACTCTAACAATGGACGTTTTGGTCAGTCGAATTCAAGAAACAATACCTCTGGTGACTCGAATCGGAACTCACTTTGTTATAGGTGTAAGCAACCCGGCCATAGAACGATTGGTTGTTTAGCTCCTAAAAGTATGCATTGTGTCAAATGTAAAAAGGAAGGTTTTACAACTAGGAACTGTCCTGATTGTAATAACCAGGGAAACGGCAGACAGCGCACTTGAGTGGTCGAAATAGTGTTGCTGTAGAGTGTTCGACTAAGGTTCAGTCAATACTTGATTTTATTTTAGATCATGCTGTAAATGATGAGAGACCATATTTGAAAGTTAGAATTTTAGGTACTGAAGTATTAGGTTTGTTAGATTCTGGTGCATCTCGAACTATTGTTGGTAGTTGTGGTGCAAAGTTACTCGAGAACTTAGGTTTAGTGGTAGATACTTCGAAGAAGTCTGTGTGTCGTGTTGCTAGTGTCAAACTTGTGATGTTTTAGGAGAATGTATGGTACCTTTTCTTGTTAGAGATCGTTTAAGAGTGGTATCCGTTTTAGTTGTTCTTGGGTTACCACATACCCTTATTTTAGGATCCGATTTTTGGAGAATCATGGGAATTGTCCCTGACTTAAGACATAATGAATGGCATTTTTCTGAGTTACCCGTAACAATTGGAACTGTAGATCATCTTCAGAGTCAGACTGTGCTGACAGATCTACAGAAGGTGCAGCTAGAAGCTGTAATCACGAGGAATAGGGAACTCATGGGATTTTCGTTGGGATGTACTACTGTCGCTGAGCATGTTATAAACTGTACAGCCGCACCCATCAAACAGAGATATTATCCGGTGTCGCCAGTAATGCAATCCCACATTGATAAAGAATTAGACGAGATGTTGTCTTTGGGAGTTATCGAAAGGTCTAGTAGTCCTTGGTCTTCACCGATCTTGTTGGTCAGGAAGAAAGACAATTCGTTCAGATTCTGTGTTGACTTTCGAAAGTTGAACGCTGTGACAGAAAGGGATAGTTACCCCCTTCCCTATATCTCTAGTATTCTGGATAAATTGAAGAACGCTCATTATTTATCGACTTTGGACATTAAGTCTGCGTATTGGCAAGTACCTGTTGCTGAGTCATCACGACCTTTCACGGCTTTCACAGTACCTGGTAGAGGACTCTTCCAGTTCTGTCGACTTCCATTTGGATTGCACAATAGCCCAGCAACGTGGCAACGTCTTATCGATCAGGTCCTAGGTCCGGAGCTTGAACCAAATGTTTTCACTTACTTCGACGATATAGTGGTGATTGCTGACTCTTTCGAAGAACACTAGAAGATTTTCGATGAGGTTTTCAAGCGGTTAAGGAAAGCCAATCTGACTGTCAGTTGGGACAAATGTCAATTCTGTAGACCAGAATTAAGATACTTAGGTCATGTTGTGGATAGAAACGGTGTACATGTCGACTCTGATAAGGTTAAGGCTATGTTGAATATCCCTTTCCCAAAGAACGTAAAAGAGGTTCGAAGTATAATTGGAACGTTTGCTTGGTATCGTAGATTCATACCCGATTTTGCTACGTTGATTTCACCGATTACTTCGTTGATGAAGAAAGGTAGAAAATTTGTGTGGACACCTGAGTGTGAGGATTCCTTTCGGAAAATTAAGGAATTGCTGGTAGCAGCCCCTGTGCTGAATTGTCCTGATTACAATTCACCATTTGTAGTTCAGTGCGATAGTAGTGGATTTGGAATTGGCACTGTACTGTTGCAGAGTACTCCTGAAGGCGATCGAGTTATCAGTTACTTGAGTAGGTCTTTGAGCCGACAGGAACGGAATTATTCAACGACTGAACGGGAATGTTTAGCTGTACTCTGGTCCATCGAGAAACTAAGGCCATATCTGGAGGGAATACCGTTTACGGTTGTGACAGACCACGCTTCAGTGGTCTGGCTCCAGAACCTGAAGGATCCCACGGGTAGACTTGCTCGTTGGTCCGTGAGGTTGCAACAATTTGATTTCAAAATCATACATCGAAAAGGTAAGGATCACATTGTTTCTGATCTTTTGTCTCGATCTGTTCCCGTCGTTGATTCTATTGAAACTGGCCCAGTCGAAACTACTGATCGTTGGTATAACAAGATTTGTAAAGGTGTTGACTCCAAACCATTGAAGTTTCTGCAATGGCGTTTGGTTGAGGGAAGATTATTCAAACATGTTGGTTCGAAGAGTGGTTGCTTAGGTGAAGAGGAGGATAAGTGGAAAGAAGTTGTTCCGAAAGGTGACCGTAAGAAGTTATTGGAAAATTTTCATGACAATCCTATGGCGGGTCATATGGGTGTCTTGAAGACATTAAAGAGGATTAGTGAGACGTATTTTTGGCCAAAGATGAAGTCGGATGTTGCTCGTTAAATTGTAATCGCTGTGCTGCTCATAAAGTGGAGCAGGGACCCCCAAAAGGGTTAATGACTGCGCAACCCCGCGCTACACAGCCTTGGGAAGTTATTGCTACCGATTTGATGGGACCTTTTCCCCGATCAAATAAGGGTTATCGTTTTATCTTGGTTGTCTTGGACACGTTTAGTAAATTCTCGTTAGTGTTTCCTCTTAGATCTTCTAAAGCCCCTTATGTGGTGAAAGTTATTGAAGAAGATGTTTTCCTTATGTTTGGAGCACCAAAACTCTTGCTTTGTGATAACGGTAAACAATTTATTTCCAACATCTTCTCCAAATTGATGAAAGACTATGGAGTAAAGGTTCGGTATAATGCTTTATATCACCGTCAGGCTAATCCCTCCGAGCGGTACAACAGGACGCTAAAGACTATGGTGGCGACCTATGTCTCTGATAACCATCGGAAGTGGGATGAAAATTTGGCAAAATTATCTTGTGCCACTAGAACGGCTCATCATGAGACTGTCAAGCAGAACCCATACTTCATCAATTTTGGTAGGAATATGATTACCGATGGTCAAGAGTTTGCTCGTAAAAAGTTGCTTAGAAGTTTCGAGGACAAAGATCAACCCTCTGAATCTGTCGACAATAGAGCAAAATTGTTACAGAGTGTATTTGAGGATGTTAGGAAGCGTATAGACAGAGCTTCTCAGAATACTGAGAAAAGGTATAACCTCCGTCGCCGTCACGAAGAGTTTCTGCCTCATCAGCTAGTATGGCGAAGAAACTTTGAACTTTCTGATGCAAAAAATTACTTTGCGGAAAAGTTAGCTCCGCGATGGGTGGGTCCTTTCCTCATCAAGAAGAAAGTATCACCTTGGATGTATAGTTTGGTTGATGTAGATGGTAGGGACAAAGGAGTTTGGAGCGTGAAGGATCTAAAGGCAGCTAGCGCTGGTGACAATTCACCGGAGTGAATTTTCTTCAGGTTAGGGGGGTGTTGTAAAGTTTCATTTTCAACGTTACGAATTTACATCTAATTTCTAGCTCTGCCCCGCTCACTCCTATATAGATTTAGCTGTAGACGCGCAGGTCAATTTCTCGGAGCCCGCTTCACAACGGACGTGACGTACCCGGGTAGTTTTCGCTGTCGAAGAATTCTTACTAACACCATCCTACACCGTCAAGGTTACGAGTGGCGGACTATTATCCGTGAGTTATCTGTTGTTATGATAACTATCAGATCGTTTGACTTGGTTTGTGCTGGTATTGTTTTAGATCTGTTTTGTGTAATCTAGTATTGTCTGTCGTCGAATTTAATTGTTACAAGGTCCACAGAGTAAGTGAAGTAAAACGTACTAAAACGTACTTCGGTAGAGTGTTTATAGTCGGTACGTTGGCTACACTGTATTTTGAAGTCACCAATGGAATTGGTAGTGGGACTTCCGTGTTAGAGCAGTCTATCTGAAGCTGTTGTGTTAGCAGGAACTGGATGAAAAAGTTATCGTGGAGAGCCGTAGGTTCTTGCATTCAAGTAAAATATCTGAGGATATCTAGTGACCTTTGTGTCATCCCATGTCGGGGATCCTTGATCTTGTTGCTGTATGGTAGTTTTGGGAAGCGTTGTGGTTTTTGGAAGCGTCGTTGGATTTGGAGCGCTGTTCTGGAACCTTGCTGGTTTTTTTTTGAAGATAACCTTCTCAAACCCCTTGAGGGGATCACCATCACATAACTCATCTCGTCGTCCTACAACTGTTGTATTTTGTGTGGAACCCTTGTTTACAAGGTAAATAATTCTTTACATGTTTTATTTCTTTCTATGTGTTAAATGTAATTTCAATAAGGGCGCTGTTCGACACACAGCCATCTTGTTCATTTTATTTTTGCAATAATAATTATTCACTATTTCGAGTCAATTGTCGAATTTATATGGGGAGTTTTGAATGATTATTAGCATACTTTATCGCAGTTCGATTGCTTATTTGTTCAACATACAATTTTCACCGTGAACTCATAAAATCACGTAGAGGACTGGGGGTAATCGGAAACATTTATATCTACAAAGCTATTCGTTAGAGTAATGCTGGTATTCTTGTTCCCTAGGGTTCTTGTCCGAGGCCAAGTTCTTGTCTGAGGCCTACGTTTTTGTCCGAGGCCAAGTTTCTGTTGGAGTCCTACGTTGCTGCTGGAGTTATACGTTTTCTGTTCGAGCCCAAGTTTTCTTATGGGATGCCTACATGTCGAGATAGAGGCTCATATTCTTGTTGAACCGGTAGTACGTTGAGAAACTATTTTGGAGTCCTATCAGACTCATCTGGAAGCTGTAAGTAGCTGCTAGAGTATGCGAGTCCAGAGAATTCCTGTTCCAGAGTCCTGTCGGATGAATAAAGTCCATATGCCAACAGATAAGTGGTTAAAAACTGTGTGAAATATCTTTATTATTTTATTTACTAGTCAAATATTATTTTGAAGGGTTGAAACCCTTAGAACTTTCGTAAAGTTATATTTTAAAAAGGTAAATAACATACTGGTATTCATAGGTACTTTTTGTTGTAAAATATCTGCGGAAAGCCCATAACATCATATATAAGCGCACGTTTTGCACATAATAAACCTCTGCCAATGGATCCATTCGCCGATGTCCCTTTATAATTTGGTAATCTTCAGAGGGTACACTTTCCGTACGGTATAAATATTTACTCACCCACTAGGAATTTATTTTTGTGTTTATGAAACTAATTTAGACATTCCTGTTTCATAGTTATACCTTGGATACCGGAAATAATAATAATACATAAATTTATCGTAATTGCCAAACAAAAACATTGTCAATTTGATTCATCATAGACATTACCGTTGGCACAACAATTTTTTTTGAACCATATAACTTTCCATAAATGTACCGGGTGTGTTATGTTCCAAATTTTAAATATACAGGGTTATAGTTTTGGGAATTGGTCTTTCCTTTTTCCGATTTCCTAGTTCTTTAGGAGGAAGCCAGTTTCGAACCTGCTGTAGAAGGGAACTAGGTGGTGCCCACAATTATTTTTTTACAAGTAGGGTGAATTTGTTTTTCTATTAGTCACCTAAACGCTCACCTGTAGTTTTACCCACGACCATCTCCACTTCGAGCGTAGCCGCGAGCATGCAGGGATTTTTGAGCGTCGATCCCCGAGACAAACCTTTGTAAACGAACCAGTTAGGGACATATTACTGAGTAAGGAGTATATGTCAATTATATAATCGGTGTCACAAAAGGATCGTTACAAAGCTACCAGAGCTTAATTAATTATGGTATCAAAAAAAATTATTTCAGGTCCGGACTTGTTTTTTTTTTTAGATTTTTAATGTTTTTTTTAAACAACACCCTGTAAGCCAGATCAGACAATTTTTATTTTTCTCACTTTAAAGATTGACGACAATACTAAGCAACAGTTGAAAAAAATTGAATGCGGAAGTTTATGATTTCTGCAGAAAAAAATATCAACTGTTAAAAATTGTATAATTTTAATGGATTCACTTTCTGGTTGTTATTGATGCGGCACTACATCGAAAACATATCATAATTTTTCAACAAAAATCATTAGGAAAGTCCACATTATTCCAGATAAAGTATTATTCAATCAACCGTTGAAATTCCAGGGCCGTATTTTTTCAAGTTTTCATTGATCCTGTAAAAACAACACCCTGAAAAGCGGGTTGAACAAATTTTCTTTCTGTCACGTCAAAGCGGATGGTACTAACCGGAATAAAAAACTGATTAGCAAAGAAAAACCTTTTACTTTTGAACAAAGTGCAAATGTATGTTTTTCTACTATGGCTAATACAGCACTACATCGGAAAAAACATTTATTTAAAATCGTTAGGAAAGTATTACTTACACGATTGAAAGGTTGATATTACAGGTCCTAACTTAGTTTTTATCAACGTTTTAATTGGTTTTGTAAAAACAATACCCTGTCACCTTGGAGGATGGGTAATACTAAGTAGAGATGCCACGAATATTCGGTTGCTATTCGGTAGTCGGCCTATTCGGCCACTTCGTTTAATATTCGATATTCGGCAGAATATTGCGAATTATTCGGCTGAATACCGAATACCATACCGTCATTTTAAATCTTTTATAATCGTGAAAAATGTCACCCATTTTACTCAAAAATGAACATATTTTACCAGAAAAACATTACAAGTAATACTTAAAATTTATCAAAGGTAAGTTGTGATGAACGTAAACAACTTTTTCTTCATTTGTTGATAGCAACCGATTGCGATTTTCCTAATACACTATACCCGCTTCTGAAAATAACCTCTCACTGTATGCGAATTTTGTCAGTTTTGGATAATGTTGTACGTTTGCTGACTACCTCTTGTAAGGGTCGTCGTAACTTGTTGGCGCGCCGAATATTCGCAGGCCAAATATTCGGCGCTTCGGCCAAGAACGTGGCCTGATATTCGGTATTTGTCAAAATCACTATTCGTGACATCTCTGATACTAAGTACTTGGGCGAAATTAATAAAGAAAGATCAAAGTTAAATATTCAAAAACTGATTAATTTCTATTATGCAAGTAAAACAAAACCTGGAATGTCGTATCTAGTAAAGATGGCAGCCGACCAAATGTAAAAGATGGAGCTAAACTCCGTTATTTTTCTACAGGACAATTTTTAAAGTTTGCTGCTGACCATAAGAAATACATGAAAATGTTTCAGTCAACTTCCACAACTGTTATTGTGAAAAATGGAACAGAGAGTGAGTGCAATTACAGACATACAAATACTAAATTCAGTTTTCTAGAAAATTTGATTCAGTTGACTCAACGATAACAGTACCATATTAAATAAACACTCCTTAAAAAAGACTTAATCTGATTCAAGTTTATTTTCGAAATGCCATCCATTCGCCTTCCGGCACTTCCTCTCTCTTTTCAAGATATTCCTTACGGCTTTTCTTATCTGATCTGAATGACTTTTTGAAAAGCGAAATGCTTTAATTATTCTCTAACGTTGCTGTTCTCTTGTTGTGGTCTCTAACTCATAGAGTATGCTTTTTAAAACGCCCTACTAATAATAATCTAGTTGGGTAATGTCATGTGATCTCACCGGCCAGGGAATCGGCCCTCCACATCCCATCCATCTATTGTGAAAATTTTGATTGAGAAACATATTAACTGCCCTGGTTTTATTTTACTTGCAGGATAGAAATTAATTAGTTTTTAAACATTTTACGTTGATCTTTTCCAATTAATTTTCCAATGTTTCGTTTTTACAAAACCAATTGGAAAAAAAACTAAATTAAGGCATTTTAAATGAATGTTTTTCCGATGTATTAGCCATAGTAGAAAAACATACATTTGCACTGTGTTTGAAATTAAAAGTATTTTCTACGCTACCAGTTTTTTTTTTTTATTTCGGTTATTAGTATCCGCTTTGATGTGACAGAAAGAAAATTTGTTCAACCCGCTCTTCAGGGTGTTGTTTTCACAGGATTAATTAAAACGTGAAAAAAAATCTGCCCTGGAATTTCAACGGTTGATTGAATAATACTTTATCTGGAGTAATATGAACTTCCCTTGAGAATTTTGTTTTTAAATGTTTAGTTTTTTCTGCTGAAAAAAACTTCCGCGTTCAATTTTTTTCAATTGTTTCTCAGTATTGTCGTAGAGCTCTGAAGTGAGAAAAATAAAACTTATCTGATCAGGCTTACAGGGTGTTGTTTTTAAACCGATAAAAAACTAAGTCCGGACCTGAAATCTTTTTTTTTCAAAACCTATTCTTTTGACCTCAGGAAGCATTCTCAGTGTGCCAAATTTCATTTGTCTGAGTTTTTTACTGTTTTTTACTGATATTTAATGTAGAATAATTCACATATTTTAAAATATCGCCCTGTATATCCGTCAAAAACGAATCAAGTCATTTTTCAATACCAGATATGAAATGGCCTTGGTCCATAGTACTTATGATTGGACTATGTACAATTCGTCGTGAATCACCCTGTATACCATTTTGCTGCAACAGCTCCTCCCCACAAGGGTAAATACTGTATTGGGGCAATATTGTATCAAATATGTTACATCTATAAATTATTCAAATAGGATATACAGATCAACCAAATCGGATGACAACGATTTCTTTAGGCAAGCCATAGTTTCTAGAGTTCCAAGACAATGCGATTTAAACTTGGCTTCAAGAATTGGAAAATTTTCCAATATTTCATACTCCCCCATCACGTTCGATTTCACCGAAAACGACCTCAACTTGGGAATTCCAAATAGAAAACCTTGTATATTTTTACTGTTTTGGGTTCTAGGTACGATTCTGAGTACGATCACATAGGTTCAAGACAAAAAATTTACTCTTGATTTTCAGAGAAAAAAAATGCATCTAGAGTGCGTTGGACGCACTTCAACCAATGTGATGGATATGAACGATATGTAAAAAATAATTGTATACAACTTTTTTGCATAGTTTAGTACGTATTGAGCAGTTTGAAATTTCTAATACCCCTAATTGTTTCAAATAACATCTTTTCAGACAGGAATTTCTTAGATTTTTTATAGCTTTTTTCCGCCTATCTCGTATTAACATGTCTGTTTAATGTTATTCAATGCAGATAAAATCGTTCATAAATAGGGGTCATTAATGAACGATTTGTTATTAATGCATGATTTTTCGAGAAATCGTCCATTAATGACCCCTAATAATGAACGATTTGTCATTAATTGTCGATTTCTCTATCAGCGCATGATTGGTGCATAGGCAACCAAACATAAACGAATTCAGATGTTATGGACGCTAAAATGGATTTTGACGATAAATTTATGTTGCGGAAACGGCTAGTAGTAGTAGTAGTTCTTTGGGGACGCCGCAACCGCAGCCAGGCAAGTAGGCCCTTATGGACCCTTTTTGCCATCCCCTGTTCTCCACTTAACTACATTCATCCTCCTAGTTTTCCTTTTCAAACCTTTCTGGTCTCCTAATGAAGGTCAGTATGTCCGACCACTCCAAGTCGATTAGTTCCTCTTGTTGGAGTCTCTCAACTCCGAGGGTTCCAAATCTTAGCCTCCCGTATGCCTCACACTCGCCGAGGAAGTGAAATGAAGTTTCTTCGTCTTCTTCGCATTTGCGGCAAGTGGGGCTGTCTTCTATACCTATTAGTGATAGGTGTCTGCCTAACTTTGTCCTGTTAGTATTCGTATAAGGAGGCGTAGTGCTTGGCGGTTTCTGCCTAAGAGCCATGTCGTCCTTGACTTATTGGAGCCGGCAACGAAGTCTTTCGACTGCCTGCAGCCGGTGTTATCCCTCCAAAGTTTATTCAGCTCTTCTTCCGCCCACTCGTCGAGGGCTGAAGACGGAAACGGCTAAAGTAGCAACTTTATTGCAAAAAAAAGAACTTCTTTATTTCAACAAGAGTCAGGTAGACGGAAAAATATTGTAATCAACTCTTGTACTAAAATGCGATTGATGATATCGAAAATTACCGCTTCGCTCACGCGTTAAAATATCTCGATCATTAATCTCCTTCATTAATACTCTAGTTGATTAAATAACTATTCCGCCTACAGTCCATTTATGATGTATTTTAACGCACTCAAAATCATTGATTAATGACCCCTATTAATGAATGATTTTCTATTAATGAATGATTTTATTATTTACAACCCAACATACATTACCCTAATATATTTATAATGGTCGATTTCTCTATGAATGCATGATTGTTGCACAGGCAGCCAAACATAAACGAATTCAGATGTTATGGACGCTAAAATGGATATTGACGATAAATTTATGTTGCCAGATGTTGCGGAAACTGCTAAAGTAGCGTCTTGAACATGTCAGAAAAAAATTTGAATTCGTTTATTTCGACAAGAGTGAGGAAGACGGAAAAATATTGTAATCAACTCTTAAATTAAAATGCGATTAATGATCTCGAAAATTAACGCGCTCGCTTTGCTCAGGCTTTAAAATATCTCGATAATTAATCGTCGGTTGATTAAATTACTATTATTTAACTTGCTATGTGTGATAGTGTGTGTTTTAGATGGGTACAAATCTTGCAAGCTGAATTACAACCACTTCCTCTTATCCTATGAAATTGAAATGTTACATGTTGGTTTAGTTCCGATGACAATACATTAATGTCGAAGAAATTGTCCCCCCCTGCCCTGAT
The DNA here is from genome assembly GCA_944452925.2 of Chrysolina oricalcia. Classification (NCBI taxonomy): domain Eukaryota; kingdom Metazoa; phylum Arthropoda; class Insecta; order Coleoptera; family Chrysomelidae; genus Chrysolina; species Chrysolina oricalcia. The sequence continues at coordinate 36,951,892 of OX101816.2, read as the reverse complement.
AGAGAACGCGTAGGGTTTCGGAAGTTTTCTTGACGGATTTTAAATTGAAATAGGAAAAATCCGTAAAAATAGTGAAAAATATCTGGATGTCGAATATTATGTTTTAAAAAATTTCACCCCCCCTGTACCCCCTCAAAAGCTAGATAGAGAACGCAAAGGAATTCGGAAAACGGTTCAGCAGTTTCGGACATGGAAAATAATGATGAAAAAAAATCGATCAAGGGGCTCGCCCCCCTTTCTTGTCACAAAAAAAAATTAGGAAAACTCACGAAATAGAATTCGAAAAAATCCGTAAAAATAGTAAAAATTATTTGACCACTGAAAAATACGGTTTCAAAAAAATTTACCTATCTTCCCCCCTAGAAAGCTAGAAAGAGAACACGTAGAAATTCGAAAAAATTTCCAACGGTAAATTAACCAGCAAGCGACCGTGCAACAATGACGCATTTATTGAAAAGAACAGACTAAGATGTATATCCATAAAAAAACAAAGAAGTAATAAATAAATAAACTTTAAAAATAATTTTTAGAGAAAAGCTTTCATTTAAATGCACTAAAAAGGAGAAAATACATTTTAAAGTGAATCAATCCCATCATTTTGTTACAATATAAAATTTCAAATGATATAAATGTCGCGAGAATAAATCAAGAGGTAATTTTAAATTCAACTTTCAATAAGAAATACATAGATATTTCTCGTGACAAGCTTTTATATCATAAAAAATTTTATAATATAACAAAATGATGGGTTTAATTCACTTTAAAATTATTTTTTGTCTTTTTAGTGCATTTAAATAAAAGCTTTTCTTTAAAAATTATTTTTTAAGTTTATTTATAATTTTCACAACGAATCCATTGATGGTTTCTAATCAAAAATCGGATTGAAAACAATCCACAAATCCAACAAACTAATTATTTATTGAAAAATCATCAGGAAATTGGAGTGTACCAAGTATTCTGTTGGAATAAAATTAAATAAAACTGATTTCAAGAACAGAAGTAGGTATAATGCATTCAAACAAAGAAAAAACACTTATACTGCCAGGATTAGTTGAAGGAAAGTAAATGTTCGAAACATATAGAGTTATGACGAAAAATCCGCGATTTTCGTTTTTTCGGTATAACTCTGGATCGTGACCTCGTTCGCTGGTCAAACTTGGCAGAAGGTATTTTCAGGACTATACAGGAATCAACAAACGGTCACAAACTGACTTGTTTTCAAACACCCCCCCCCTCCTTGACCTTGAGCTGTAGAAATTCTAAAACTACATCCAGGCAACACTAAGAATGCTATTTCATGCCCAGCAGACGGACCAGTACCCCCTGATCCACCTCCAGGTGGAGGAGGGCGTCCACATTTATGACAACGTGAATGGAAACGAAAAGGAAATACGGAGAGAAGCGAAGGAATCCTTAGGTAAGTGGCCGGAGGAACAGATATGTGAAAACGAAAAATCACGTTGAACCAGGAATCTGATCCCGGAGATAGGACGGTGGGTGAACTGCGTGCATAGGAGGGTGGAATTTCATTTTACACAGCTCTTGACAGGCCATGGAGCGTTGTGAATATACACAGAGCGGATTAGGAATTCAGAGGCAGACAGGTGTGAAGACTTCGGAGCCAAAGTCACGCCAAAACACGTTGTCTTTGAATGCCCGAGGTTCGAAAAGGTAAGGACAAGGATGGAAAGGGAAACAGGAGGATCGATGGCACCGAAGAATATAATAGATAAGATGGTGAAAATGAAGAGAAAGAGGAAAAAATATATAACAAGGTCAGAAAAATCATAGAGGCAAGAAAGGGATTGATAAAACTAGAAGACAAATCACAAGCTGCCTGACGAAAACCGGCAACAGTGGTACCGGGCAAGCAGGTGGGTCGGTAAAAGTCCAGCACTATCTACAACAATAAGCGGTCGGTGTCCATGAGGATTTCTCCCCAGCCCAAAAAAAGGTCTGTAGTTGGTAGGTAGATGAGGGTTGGGTCTTTTCCCCTTTTTTGGGGACTTGTACTCTTGAAATTGTCCAGTTGGACGGAAATTCCCTCAAACCGGCAACAGTGGTACCGGGCAAGCAGGTGGGTCGGTAAAAGTCCAGCACTATCTACAACAATAAGCGGTCGGTGTCCATGAGGATTTCTCCCCAACCCAAAAAAAGGTCTGTAGTTGGTAGGTAGATGAGGGTTGGGTCTTTTCACCTTTTTGGGGACTTGTACTCTTGAAATTGTCCAGTTGGACGGAAATTCCCTCAAACTATAAGAGAGGTCGAATAACTTGCAAAGAACTGGTGTTGTTCGGGGGTACATTAAGTCAAAGTCAAAATTTACTTTAATGTCAGAAGTTTTTCAAATTATCGACAAAGCTTTCAAGTATAAATAAAAATGTAAATTGAAATAGTTATATATTATAGACTATAGACAGATCTTTATTTAACTAAGTTATGTTATAAAACATTTGTAGCAAGTCAGGTAGCAAGTAAATACAGAAAATAATGTACAAGTACCAGTAAAAATAAAATATTGTGTGTAAACATAACACATAAGTAGACGTTACGATGTACCAATTGTACCATACACATAGTAGTGACATTAGTTGAAAATAAAAAAAAGAACACACACACACGATGTTAATTTAGTAGTTTTTCGAATGCTCATGTATTGATAATTGAAGTTATTATAGATGAATATAGTATGATAATGCACAAATTGTTAGTGAAAAATATTTGAAGATAAGAATGTATTGGAAAATGTAAAATATCTAATGACCTTAAGATAGTTGGATCAAATCACATCCCGGGTGGATCAGCCATGTTCTCGGCGATAGTGTAGTAACACTTTTCCTGCATTATCACTTTGATAAGTTTTTAAATGTGGATTGGTTTTCATTTTTCAATGTGGTAATAGGAAGTATATTACGAAGATCAACATTCATAGAGTTTTTGAAAGACTTATTGTATTTAAATCTTTGAGACCTGATCAGATTTGCGTTGCGTGTCTTATAGTCATGGTAATTTGAGTTAGTCAGGAGTTTTTTTTTTCATGAATTTCTAGCAGAGACTGTTAAATGAACAGAGTTGGTAAAGGCATGATTCCGAGTTAACAGAATAATGGCCGACAATAATCCCTATAACCCGCACTACAGATTATTCTGATGGATTGTTTTTGAATTTTAAACACTTTTTCAGAGTGAGAGGAATTTCCCCGAAGGGTCAATCCATAGCTGATATATGAATGAATGGGAGCAAAATACGCAGAGAGGAGGGTATTTTTATCAACAGACGATTTCAATTTTCTCAGAAGAAAGTTGTGTTTACTCAACTTGGAACAGGTATTTTCGATGTGTGGTTCTCAGCATAAACTGTCGTCAATAGTTGAACCTAATAGTTTGGCATGGTCACCTACTGTTACTTTATTATCTGTTGAGAAAATTATATGTTTTGTCTTATCTGTATTCAATTTTAATAAGTTGCTGTTAAACCATCCCTGGGCAAGGTTTTCAGCTGATTTAATCGAAGTTAATAGCGACTCGTAACTGTTTTCAGAGCTTATAAGAGAGCAATACCTAAATGAGGCAACATTTGACAAAAAAATCATTGGTATGAATTATGAATAGAAGTTGTCCCAGAACCGAGCCTTGCGGTACACCTGTTCTAACCAGTTTGAGTTGGGAGGTTGTTTCATTGATAGTAACATATTGACTCTTATTCTGGAGATATGACTCAATGAGTTTTAATTATACTCATCGTACTCCATATTGTGAGAGCTTGTTTAGCAGGATATTGTGAGAGACACAGTCGAAAGCCTTGCTCAGGTCACACTTGTCCCTGTTCCCTGTTCAAAGCCCTCGACTATCTCTCTCACAACCGTTGGTATTGCATGAATAGTAGATCGATGTTGACGGAATCCAAATTGATTATTGCTTAATAGTTTCTCACAATATTTGTTCAACATTTGTTTTAGAATTATTTCAAAAATAGATATTGGCCCATAGTTCTAAGGGTTTTCTCTATCGCCCCTTTTTAAAATAGGTATAACATTGGTGAGTTTCAGCTCGCCAGGAAAAAATAATGTCCACAATACATGTATTGTATAAATCAGTGAGAGGTTCAATTAGTAAAAAGGAGTTTTCTTTGATTATTTTGCTGTTCAGCTCATACATGTCAGAGCAGAAGGTATTCTTCAACTGGTGGATAGCACTTGCCACCTCTTGAGGGAATATAGGTTCAAAGAAGAATGAGCCTGAAACTTTGGGCTTCAAACAATCAATATGGATCCCAACTTGTGTTTTGTAATGCATAATGGTGATAATGGTGATAATCTCCCCGATCTGAACATAACTATCGGCAGAATTCCATCAGATCCGAAAGGCAATCTCAGGCTTATGACTATCAAAGTTGGTGCACGCTTCTGGAGGTGTACACACGTGTATACTTCGCTCTAAACAAAATCGAGATATTCGGAAGTTAAAACCAAAATATGTCGGTTAATTTTGCGCCAAAGTATAGGCTACGTGATCTTTAGTGAAAGCTGAATTAATACGCCGAGTAAGAGACAAACACAGCTGTATAACCCCCAATAAACAATGATTAGTTAGTAATAATCGTGTAGGTACTTATCATCGTACTACGTCTAGCAAAAAGTTGTCCAGTGTTTTCTGATTTTTTGTGGCTCAGGTTCTATCTTTTCCGAACGCAAAAAAAGAAAAAAACCCAGTAAACGATTAAATACTGAAAATGGACAGGGACGATGCAGACAACCAAATGAGCCTACAACTTCAACTGATTGTATCTCACCTAGGATTAACTCAAAGCACTAACGAGATTCGACAGATACTAACGCAGCAGAATGAAAAATTGGACGCCTGTTTGGAAAAAGTTAATTCCCTGCAACTAGAAACAGATGAACTGCGCTCGAAAGGTAAAGAACTTGATGATAAAATGCTGTCGGTAGACCCGGCTGATATGTACAATGAAATCAAAATGCGGATAGAGCGGGAAAAAATATTATAATATTTGGGATGGCCGATAATGTTGACGCAAACAAGCGTGTCAGAGATATCCTGAACGAGGTAACGTTCCCAGAGGTCCTCCAAATCAAAGACAACTTCAAATTAGGAAAAGTGAAGGATAACAAACCAAGGCATATGAAAGTCGAACTGTCCAATAAGAAAGATGTGGTTGCTGAGATGAAACAAAAACATAAACTCTCTACAAGATTTCCTGAGGTCAAAATAAAATTGGATAAGACACCCAAGGAATTGGATGAAATTGCACTGATCTACAAGGAGCTTAACGAACGAAATGCGAAAGGAGAAAGGCTGGAGGTCACAGATACTTGAAAAATAAACCACAGATTGTCCCAAGTGGTACCAAGGATAAAAATAAAAGTGACCGCCCTGATGAGAGCGATTCCCCACCGCATCTACAGAAAATCAACAGGACGGCCAAGACTGGTGGAAATTCAAAACACTCAGTATTGGAAGTATAATATTTTGGAACATGAAGGGCTACAGTAATCTTGAAAGTTTTTTTTTTGAGAACACATTTTATACGACTGTTCCATTTATACCGGTATACGACTTAGTGAAGCATTTGAACGTAATATCGATGATCTGATAGGTATACTAAATTCTCACTCAGATGTAACACTAAAACAACTAGTTATTTCTATCATATCAATGTTCTGAAACTACGGTCATTTACAATTAACGAATAGCACGTAGATTTTTTTTATTTCTTTTTTCTTTATCTTATATTAGCCTCCTAGTCTGTACGCAAACAGCATGTTAGATTTTTTATATTGTCGATTAATTTACCTATTTGATGTAATTTGCTGTAATTGACGATGATTAACACTGCACCAATTTTCATGTAATAAGAGTAGAATGCTCTTTAGATACAATATATGATATTGATTGACTGATTGATTGATTGCATATGACTTTCAATGAGAATTCAATGTTCTGGTGTTGTCCCAGTGACTCCATCTTCCTTGGTTAGGGGAGGAAATGAGCTGGATCTGATTTCATGAAACGATAAATGAATTCCCACGTTATTTTTCGTCCACATAATTGATTTTGGCGAATGTGTTTCACACAAATCAATTTGCTTCTTTGAAAGCTTATAACTTCAAAAAATTCAACGATCTCGTATCACTTGTAAATCTGAAACACAGAACAGCGAATAATAAGACACTGATCGGATTTATGATTTCCAGACATCTTCTGCGAGTCCGAGACAAAACCAAAAAAAGGTGTACTATTCAACCCCTTTCACCGACATTACAGATTTTATTACATACCTACTGTAATGTGCAACGGCCATCTCGTTTTATCGTTCTCTTGTTCAGAACTCGAATCGCCTACCAATGGAACGTACACAATAAACTTTATATGCCGTTTCTATTCGAGTTACCAAACGTTCATTACCGGCGATCGATTTTCGGTTTAATATACGGTATCATTTAATTAGGAATATTGCTTACCCCGGTGTCGCTGGGGAATTCATCATGTTGATTGAGTGAAATACATTCGCCGAAATCAATTATGCCGTCGAAAAATAATCCGGAGATGTGTTCATCGTTCCATGAAATCACTCGAACGAAGGCCGAGTGAGAAAATAATAAATATTTAATTTTTATGAGAGGGAAATCTCTCCCGTTGAGTCAGGCGTTGATGAACAGATTAAACAGGGGTTATGGGATCTTATCCAAATAAAGCCTTAGATGTGCTTCTTGATTGACTATTTCTCATATTGAAGCAAAAAACGAGTCGGCTTTCGGAGTTCTCAGATTGTAGGATAACTTGGAAATCAAACTTGAAGAATTGGTATGTCGTTGGCAGTATCTAAGACCCTGTACAACATCGGCTACCGAAAGGTCATGTCATTGCCTGACATGGAAAAAATGAAGAGTTGAAAAAGTAAATAAAATAATTATTGAAGTTGTTAATTTTCATATTGTATTAGAAATTTAAATAGAAATTTACCTAGAGTGTTCCATTCCTTCATCAAGGATCATAAAAGTGGCGACGAGGATTATTGAAAAACCCAACACAGTTGATAGTCATGTCACAACAGTTTCAGAAAACTATCACCGAATTCATCAAAGCTCTCTGCCAGAACCTGAGTGTTCAGCAAGGCCAACGAGAACAAGACGAATTCCAGGTTGCCTCAAAGATTTCGAATTAAAGAAGGGAGATGTTGGCAGTACCTAAGACCCTGTACAACATCGGCTACCGAAAGATCATGTCATTATTACCTGACATGGAAAAAATGAATAGTTGAAAAATTAAATAAATAAATTGAATTTATTAATTTTCATATTGTATTACAAATATAAATACATTTTCCTAGAGTGTTCCATTTCTTTATCAAGGATCATAAAATATGTCATCTGAATATCATCATTGTTTATATAGAAGATAGTTAGTAACCTTATGGGATTATAATTGGATCAAAATGGATGCGACATGTAGATGGCGATAGTGAGTTCGCATCCAAGTCATGTCGTAACTTCAGTGATCTGGCCTCCAAGTCATGTCGTAACTTGATTAAAACAATGGAAAAGCATTAAAATCAGGGTTTTTTGAAGAAACCTGCATTAAAATGACGTCAAATATTCATGTTTGTAACTAATCACGCTGGATGACACTCGCGTTTGTGTCCAATACCTTTTCCACAGGCATTGACTATGTTCTATTTGAACAATGATATCATCCATAAAATGGTTCATTGTGATACTTTTGATAATTATTTTTTACTAATCACCCACCCTTGTGTATGGAGCGCCGTTAGTGTCAAAAATAGTTGTTGCAAGATGAGCCTCAGACAACATGCCAAAAACATTCAACTATCAAACGTCACACACTGTGATCTTCCCTGAAAGAGAAGACTGGGTTTGGAACGAATCTGACTCATTCAGGGCAAATGAATGTTGTTATAAAGATACCTTCATTGGTTGTCATATTAAAACTGAACGAATATTTATTCGCAACGAGGCAACAAAGTTGGAAATAATAAAAAAGAATGTTCGAGTTTGCCTAATAATAATAATAAAGGTCTTTATTTTCCACAAGATTACAATAAGTATATAAAATAATGATAATATAGTATATAAATAACGACTAATTTCAAAAATGTGGAAAAAGACGAGCTATCAGGTGAGTATGTACGAAATCTACACTCTGTCAACCAAACCCTAAATAAGCATTTGACTACTAGATGGCGATAACATCAGGTTAACATTTCTTCGCGACGCGGCCTTCTTTTATAAGGTCTGTGGACGTGGACGCGGCACAATGTTGAAAATAATAATAAGATAAACATCACATGTATCCAAAACAGATTTCAGGTTACCAAAAGAAATATCAGATTTCAACGTACCAACAATAATTATAGAAACTCTGATGAGGCATTAAACGCGGCTTCGAGAGAATGAAATTTCTGTTAGATTCTGATAAAGAATCTAGATGTTTATTTGTTATAATGTCAGAAGTATCCAGGGTGTTCCAAACTCGATGGCCTATTAGACGTTTCTAGAAAATGAGAAGAAGGATTATTTTGAAAATTTGGTTTCTTGGATAATCAGTTCTGCTCTATCGACCTAAAATATTTTTAGCGCTGCGGCGTTGCCGCTTCTAACGAAAAGTATCATCAACTTTGATATTTTAAATGAAATACCCTATATATTATTGCATTTTTCGCTTTGCTATTGCTGTTTGATTATTTTAATTTGATACTTCCCTATACCTATCTCCAGTGGTTTTTGAGAAAATCAATAATTTCCTTATTTTTTGTGCGATACATAGCTTCAATTAAACGTTTATTACTGCAGTATTTGAATGCTTAGAAAGCTGAAATTTTTTATGTAGTTTGACAATGTCCTTTGTATCAGTTATGACTAAGGGAATTCGTTCTTCATTATACAGGGTCGTTGAAAATTTGTGATTTTACCGATAGATACGAAAGTGGTGAAGAGTGCATTTTTTCAAATGAAACATCCTGTATATTATCAAATATCCTGAAAGAAAATTGAATTTTCTTTCAAATGAGGTATCATATTCCTATACCTGAAGAGCCAGGTTTCCGAAATGAATGCAAGTTTTTTATAAAAATTGGATTATTTTGTCATATTTTGAATTGGGTAGATGTGAAATGTCATGGAACATGTCATTTTGAAAGGTCGAAAATTAGTTCATTAATAATAAAAGTTCGTTAACGTAAATTTGATTAGAAAAGAATCAAAATGGAAGACAATAATTATTCAAATATGAATCTGATTAATTTTTGTCGACTTTGTCCCATATTATATTTTGTATTTTTTTCACAACAGTCTTCTCCAAAACATGATAATTTTATCCTTCATTCAGGGTATTTGAAAAACGTAAGTCCTCAAGCAGAACTCAATTTTATTTCAATCAATAAATTTTTTCTATTAATTAATGCTAGATGATGATGATGATGAAGGTCAGTGAATTTCTGGCACGATCTCGAAACATTTCTTTGGCACTCACCATGATTATAAAATAATTTTAAAATATCTGCATCTGAATATCCATTTTTTATACTTATTTCTGACAGAAACACAATTAAATCCACTGTTTGTCAAACTTACAGGTTGTTTTGCTATTTTCCGGTCACGGCATACTACAGATTATTTCAATTGGGCAATATTACCTATTTCGAATCAGGTAATTGAAAATGATCCCCAGAAGAGAGCAAAGCAAACTTTTAGTTTAACAAGCCGTAATTTTCATGGTGTTTCTGTCAGAAGAAAGTATTAAAAATGGATTATAATGCATATTGAAATGCTGATATTTCAAATCTGTTTTATATTCACGGTTAGCACAAAAAAATTATTTCAAGAACATGCAGGAAATTCAATGAACTTACCACAAATGAATAGAAAAAATTCAGAAGAATCGAACGGAATTATGCTGTTTGGGAATGTTGAGGCGTCAAGAGGTGATCCTTCAAAAACGTGTTCATTTTTGTGAATGGATTTGAATATGGACGTATGAAAATCCAAATTTCCTTCAGAAAATTATATGGAAACTATGTGAATGATATGAGAACAACAGTTAGGAACTTTTTAGCAATTTGCCGCTCCATGTATATCGAAGTTGTTGGTTGAAGTTGAACAGTGCCCCCTCACTGTAGTCAAGAAGTGAGCAGAGAACTGACTACAACCTTTGAAGATCGGTGAAAAAGACACTTGGGTCCATAGTCTTGGCCACCGCGATACCCAGATCAAACTCTTCTAAATTTTCACATTGAATAAAATTAACCATCACTTTGAAAACATGAAATAGCGATTAATAGGAACCTCATTTGTTTATTGATTTCTCCACAGACACACGTTTTTCAGATATCCTGAATGGGAGATTAAATGATCACGGAGATGAAAAACCGAACCAAGCATTGTTCAAATCTGAATTAAAATTTTAAGTTACTGCATTTTTCAATTCATGCATTATTAGTTTTGGAAAAGACTTGTGAAAAATATAAAAAATTTAAATATCTAATTAAACAGTTAGAAATATGGGACAAATTTGACAAAACTTAATCAGATTTACATTTAAATCAATATTGTCTTCCATTTTGATTCTTTTCTAACAAAATTTACGTTAATGAACGCGCAAACGTTTTATTAATGATGTACTAATTTTCGAATTTTCTTAATGACATGTTCCATGACATTTCATATCTACCCAATACAAAATATAGCAAAATAATCCAATTTTTATACAGGGCAATTCAAATTCGACCCCCACCATTGGGATATCCTAAACTACAGGAGATACGTCGAAGCTTAAATTGGGGCAAAGTTGCGTATTCTGGTGCTTAACAAAATACTGTTTTGAAACTTGGAAAATTCCGAGTATTTCCAGAAATATCGGGAAAAAACTGAAAATCGGAATTTTCGTTTTTATTTTTTTCTATCGTTATTTGACAACATAGCTCAAAACCAAAAGTACAATTTCATTGATACTTTTTCTCAGCTACACGTTTTCTTGTTCAGATTTACTATCCGACGTTTCGTCTTCTGGCATTCATCATCAACTTTTTTTTCTGTTATGGGCGCCATATTGTTTTTTTATACAGAAAAATAGTGATTCTCATACGTATCTCCTGTAGTTTAGGAGATCCCAATGGTGGGGGTCGAATTTGAATTGCCCTGTAGAGAACTTACATTTCGGTAACCTGATTCCTTAGGTATAGGAACATGATGCATCATTTTAAAGGAAATTCAATTTTCTTCAAGGATATTTGATGATTTACAGGGTGTTTCATTTGAAAACATGCACTTTTCACCACTTTTGTATCTATCGGTAAAATCACAAATTTTCAACGACCCTGTATAATGAAGAACAAATTCCCCTAGTCATAACTAATACACAGAATATTTTCAAACTACATCCAAAATTTCAACTTTCCTCGTATTCAAATACTGCAGTAATAAACCTTTAATTGAAGCCATGTTTTGCACAAAAAATAAGGAAATTATTGATTTTCTCAAACACCACTAGAGATAGGTATAGGAAAGTATCATATGAAAATAATCAAAAAGTAATAACGAAGCGAAAAATGCAATAATATACATGGTATTCCATTCAAGATATCAAAGTTGTTGCTACTTTTTGAAAGAAGCGGCAACGCCGCAGCGCTGAAAATATTTTAGATAGAACAGAACTGATTATCCAAGAAACCAAATTTTCAAAATAATTCTACCTCCTTTTTTCGAGAAACGTCTAATAGGCCATCGACTTTGGAACACCCTGTATACATATTTCATTCAATTAACGATGTTATTCAGTTTAGGAATGATGCTTTATGAGGTCGAATTTTTCGAAAGAACGTAACCAGGCAAATCAGAGAAATATATCCTGCAGATAGTTCAAAGTTCAAAGTTCTATGAGTACACAAAAGAGTTGCCTCGTCGGAAAGAAATACTGTACGTCATCTAGTATGTAGTGGAACTTCAATAGCTCGAACAGCCTTCACCTCAATACTTTCAACATAGTTGCCGCTTCGCGAAGAAATAGGTTACAAGTTGCCAGTGCCACTAGTCTAAAGTTCATTTTCATAAATTATAATATTAGTGACAAGTAATAAATATATTACGCTTAGTAATAAATATATTACGCTTTACTTCTAATAAGTATTGATGATATTTTTATATTTGTATGGACGATAAAATTAAAATATTCTGGTTTCAATATATACAGGGTGAGTCAGAATAAGACCGACAAACTCCGCAACAGATTCCTAACCTCATTTCGAGGTGAAAAGTTTCTATCAATATATGTCCTAAAATGCATACTCTCTGAGATACAGGGTGTGAACAGTACGAAAAAAATTAAGATTTAATTTTCTTCCTTCAAAACTGGAGGAAAAAAATTGAAACCTTGAACACCAATCTAGGTTTGTCAACGTGATAATTTGAAGTTATTATTTATAATTTTCGTAAACCAGTGGCGTAGTTACGGAGGTAGGTCGCCATACTTTCTTTCATATTTTCTTTATACAAGTGTATGAACAAATGAGTGTTTGACATCAGTTAAGCTCATCGATACTCATCCTGAAAGTCATAACATTTTATATGCCTAAAAGTGGAGGTTTCTGAGATATTTGCGAAAAACTGAAGATTTGTCCTGAGTAACTACAGACATAATTTCCTGTGAGCAATAATCGCATAATGCAACTTTGTTATAACATATAGGAATAATTGTCAACCTCCTGAACATTTTTAAATGTTGTGAGTATTCAAAACATAATGCAGGTAAGTCAGAATGAGACCGACAAACTCCGTTTTTTCATTCGTCATATTATTTGATCGAATCGATGTCGTAAATTCGTAGACTAAATATTCCATAGGTTTAAGGTATCCCTACAAAAAAACTCTATCGAAGTTAAATCCAGAGAAGGTGCATGCTTCTGAAGATGCTAACTATGTCGGCGAAACGCGCTTCTAGTATCAATTGAAGTAGTATTGGTGTCTGGGTAGTTTCTTTTTCCTGGAATGTATTCACCCCAAGGCTCCAAATATTCATTTATTCGATTCTAGAAATTATGTGTAAATATCTCAGAAACCCGAGCAGAAACCTATACAATTAGGTATATGAAATGTTACGACCTTCGACACCTTGTATCTCAGAGGAGCTGCATTCTAGGATATACATTGATGAATACTTTTTACTTTGAAATGAGATAAAGAATCCCTAACTCATTTGAAATTAGGCCGCCAACCTCCTTATCTTCATTCCGGATTTTGGATTTTTATTCTCAATTCTCATGAATCAGTTTCGTAGATACTATGTTTTTTTTTTTCGATTGGTGATAACTAATTGCAAAGTAGAACCTTTCAGACCACTGATCAACGCATAAAACATACACGAATTTTTTCATTGTTCTTCATAAAAAACATACTGACTGGATACTATTTCCCTAGATAAATCAATCAGAAATGGCTCTTACAATGATACTCCAACATAAAATTCAACAAATCAAGAGTCATTATTTTCATTTTTTCGCAAAAATTATTTCAGACCTCAACTCTAATTATTTTGTGGTTGAGGTTGTTTGTCAGTTGATCTGTCAAAACAAGCATACACAAGAAAGTATGGTAACATACCGTTGAATCCACGACATCAAATCGATCAAATAATATGTTAGAGTGCTCTACTTCAGACGTAGCTTCCGGTATTTATTTATTTTTCACCGGAGTTTCAGGCTGCAAGATAAGTGTATCAGATATTAGTCAGATGTTAGTCAGATGATTACTCATGGTGTTGGGAATTATTAGGTGCGATTATTCATTACTTTTGTGATGGCGATGGAATAAAGTTGTGTGAGGAGGATTGTCTTTCAATACGTAGTTGTGTCCTATGTGCAACAATTCAGAAGTGGGATGAAGAACAGGTTTCAGTTATGATTAGTGACAGTGAAGCCAGTAGTGAAAGTGAAAACTACAAAAGGAAATCAACAGAAATGTCTGGACCATCCCGTCATGGTAAAGGAGCAACCCAAATATTCTCCAAGTACCTCAACCCTGGGGGTGCAGTATCTAAAGCAAGGAAATGTACCTATTGTAGAGGAAAAGGTCATTTAAAGGAAAATTGTTGGTGTCTAAATCTGGCTATGCTATAGCTACTGAAAAGGCAAGTAAAAAAATAGATATTTCGTTGATGATCTTGTTTTTTAATGATATATTTTTTTATGTGAAGGATACCTGGATACAGGTAGTCGATTAAATTTTTCAAAAGTTTTTCTAGGAACTAAACGAAACATCATATCAGACTTTCTGAAATTCTAGTAAGAGTTATTGAAATTCCAAAAAATCCCTAATGGAATGAGCACCAACTTTTTTTAATCAGACACACTTCCTATTGCATCTGACTTATATTTATGGAAGCCGTCATAGGTGACATTTAGGCCAAAATTGGCCAACCAATTATATACCACAAAGATATCATGATGAATAATCATGGGGAAAGTAGACGCTGAATAAAATATACCACGTGTACTCTTTTCCTTTAGTAATGAAGGAAATGTCAAGATTAATCACATTCTACCACTACGGTATTTGTCTCAAATTACAACGAAAATTGTTGATTTCAGCAAGTACATTATTCAATTTCAAAAGTAAATTTTGGTTCAAAAGTATGCTTCGATTCATCTGAATAATATTTACTTGTCCCGACTGCTTTTACAAACAGAACCCTTGTATACTTCAAATCAAATCAATCAAAAAATACTTTATTGTCTAAGAATGTTTCTTGTTGACAAAGCTTTGTGAAAAGACATAATCAATGAATCAATTATTGATAATAAATAATAAAATAATAAAATTATTTACACATACATAAAAATATATACATATACGCACATAATACAAACACAACTGATAACACTTCCAAAACATGGTAAGATGTTATTAGTTGATTGTCATAATAACATTACTAACACATTAAAAATTTTAACAGTACTCAACAATTAAAATTTATACATTTAGTAGTCAGAAGAATTAAAATATAATAAAATAAACGGGTTTACAGTGTTAGTCATATATAATGATCTAACTTAGGTTGTCACTAAAGAACTCCTGCAGGTTGTAATATGCCTTTTTCAGAAGAATGTTCTTAATTGAATTCCGAAATAGTGCTGCATAGACCGTGTTCTTGTGGTGGCCAGGTAGGTGGTTATAAATCTTCCTACTCTCGAATATAAGGCAATTTTTTGTCAAGGATGATGTTGGTATGGGCATACTAATATTATTGTGTTGACGGGTAGTATAATAGGGTCTATTATTCGGCTCTTTTGATTTCGTTTTATGTATTAAGCACACTGTTTCGAGAATAAATATACAAGTTACCGTCAAAACTCGATATTCAATAAAAAGAGGCTTACAATGAACCCTTGAACGACATTTACTAAAGTACCTCAATGCTCTCTTTTGTAGTACAAATATTGAGTTCAACAACTGGTTAGAGCAGTAACCCCAGAAGGAGATGCCATATCTTATGTGCGATTCAATCAGTGAGAAATACGCTATTCTGCCTGAATTGAGGCCAAGTTCATTGGTAATGACTCGAACAGCATAACAGCCTGATGCTAAAGTTTTACTAAGTTTTTTTATGTGCGCTTCAAATTTCAATTTGTCATCTAGGTATAAACCTAGAAATTTGGTGTGGGGTTGGTTAGTTACCCTATGGTTGCCTAAAGCTAGGTTGTCAAAGTTGAATTTGAAGGTTAGTATGCTTGTTTTCTCAATGTTGAAGCACAGCAAGTTGGAGTCACACCATCGTTTAACTTTTTCCAAATCAGAAGCGATATTTTCTTTCAAGCGTTCTACATTTTTTCCGTGCCACATTATTGTGGTGTCGTCTGCAAACATGGTGAAGTTTCCGGAAATGTTGACTTTACTAAGATCATTTAAATAAATAAGAAAAAGAATTGGTCCCAAGACCGAGCCCTGAGGAACACCACAATCGATGTTTGAGGGGTTCGACAATTCATTTTTACATTTTACCATCTGGATTCGGTTAGAGAGATAAGATTCCAGCCAGTTATAAGCTACACCTCTGATTCCATAGCAATCCAGCTTTTGGAGCAGTATTCTGTGATTAACACAATCGAATGCTTTGGAAAAATCACAAAACACCGCTCCCACAGCTTCACCTCCATTCAATTCTGTGTAAACTGCCTTCAACAGGTTGAATATAGCATCATTGGTGCTTTTATTAGATTGGAACCCAAATTGAGTGGACGAAAGTATATTATGTCTATTTAAGAATGATAATAGTCTTTTCTTAACTAGCTTCTCAATTATTTTCGATAGGGTTGACAGTAGTGCGATTGGTCTAAAATTCGAGGGTTCGTCGAGTTGACCACCTTTATGCAGTGGAATTATAATAGCAGTTTTTAAGCAAGTGGGGAATTTACCTGTCATAAATGAAATGTTAATTGCTTCTACTAATACATGCAACGCCTCATCAGGCAAATGTTGTAATATTTTCACCGATATTTCATCCAACCCACAAGATGTTTTATTTTTCATTTGGTTAAAGATCGATTTAAGTTCGTCCATGTCTGTGTTATATAAGTAAAAGCTATCTGATATGGATATATGTTTGAGATAGTGCAGGGGATCAGTCGTTGGTACTATGTCTAGGGTAAGTTTTTTAGCTACTGTACAATAAAATTCATTAAGTTTGTTAGGTTCAATGTTCATATGGGAGGGGAGATGAGTACTTTTGCCCCTTAGGTTGTTTATTATAGACCAGTTTTCGCGCATTTTGTTTTTTGCATTAATTATTCTGTTTTTGTAATAATTTTCCTTGGCAGCTTTTATTACGACTTTGTAGGTGCGTCTGTACTTATAGAAATAGAGTAAAAACCACTCATTAGTGGTGTGTTTTCTTATTATGTTCAATGACCTAAGGTTTGCAGCTGATTTTTTTATACCTAAGGATATCCATGTTTTTTTCTTCTTATCCTTTATTTTCTGAAAAGGAAAACAATTTTGAAAGGCAAGCAGAAGAGTTTTGTGAAATGTATTGAAGGGTTCAGCGGAATTCAGAATTGGCACCCAGTTTGTTGAAGAAGATAATTCCTTGAATTTGTCAAAATTCACTCTACTGAAGATTCTTCCAAACCTGTGATTCTTTTTCTTCGGGTCATCATTTATTAGGAAGGAGGTGTATATTGCCTCATGGTCACTTGTCACTTGTCTTGGGCACTTAGGCTCATTTAATAATAATAATCTTCCAAATAGAATTGTCAACAATTTGTTTTTGTTAACTTAACCTTTTATGTCAGTAATGCGGGTGGATTCTGTTATGTTTTAGTTAGCGATAGTCGATCCATTCTTGAAACTTTCATTCTCCCGAATACCATAGACCAATGAATCAAAAAATAAAAATGAACAAAACACATTTTGAGAGATATACAGCGTGTCTCACGGTCGATGGTAGGTTAGACGTATATGGTAAACGCAAAGCAGGATTTCCCTGAAAATTTCACATCTTACATTTTGTTACCTGATCTATCGATCTAAAATATTTTCAGCTTTGCGGCGTTGCCACGTCTATAAAAAAAACTAGCAACTTTATTTTTTTAAATAGAACACCCCGTATTTTAACTCATTTTTTGAATCGCTCTTTCATTATAATACTTTTTTGTTAATAATGTCCTATACCTATCTCTATCTGTTTTCGAAATAAAAAATAATTTGTATTAAATATGGTCCAAAACATAGCCCTAATTGAACTTTAGTACATCAGTACTCTCAATTCATGAAAAGTTGATATTTTGATTATAGGTTGGACAAATTCGAAGTATTTACTTAACACCAAGAAATCGACTCCATATCATACAGGGCGTGCTAAAATTACTGTTATTTCCATAATGCATAAAAGTGGTCAAAAGTTCATTTTTTCAAATGAAACCCCCTGTATATTACTCGATAAATTGAAAGATGATGAAAAATGCTTCAAGATGATATATCATGTCCCTATACCTAAATCATCAACTTTTCTTAATAAAATTGCTTTTTAAGAATTTGGTTTTAGGTAACAGTGGATTTGTCAAGTTTATAACAGTTTGGTAACTTTTATAAGTAATTTACGAATAGTTATCGACGGTGTTTCAAATTATCTTCCAAAGTGAATGCAAATATCGATTATTCAAACAAAGTTCTTATGAAATTATTTATTATACACGGACAGTGTGATCAAATCATTGCCAGAACTTGCAGAAATTTCAACCAAATGTATCCTGAATTAACACCAATAAACGAGAGGAAGTATGTAAGATTACAAAAAATTTTCTTAACTATGGCTGAAAGTTTCCAGGGAACAACTGTCCAAAAACCAGGCATTTCTAGGTAAAAAGTACGATTTTCTGGAATATAACATGTGAAAGTACAGAAAAAAACAGAATTAGGAGGATTAAAAATAACAAAATTGTAAACAAAATATCACATTTTTACAATAAATACTGGAAATGTTGTCCGTTACATTCTAAACATTTTAAAATATTCTTTTGTACGCGACTTGTCGTTGCTTTTTCAATTTCATGGGGATCTAGATCTTCAATACACCGCCCTATTCGCCGTCGCAGTTCTTCTTTGGTAGGCACTGGAGTACTGTACACCCTTTCTTTTAAAACACCCCATAAAAAAAGTCAAGTGGCGTGAGATCGGGTGATCTCGGTGGCCAATCCCACGGCCCTAAACGCCTAAACCAACGATCTTCACCAAATGTTTGACACATTTGGTGAAGTTTCCTAGAAACTTCCTGAGTGCAATGAGCTGGCGCTCCGTCCAGTTGAAACCACGAATTCCTATATTCCTCTAAAGGCAAGTTTTCAAGGAAATCGGTAACAGTCGTCCTTAAAATATGAAGATATCTCTCTGCATTCAGTGTGTCTTCATAAATTAAAAAGCTAATTTTATTTTTCTTCAAAATACAAAACACATTCAGGGAAATTTTTTCTTGAAAACCCATTTCTTTTGTCACATGAGGATTATGATCAGCCCAAAAATGTTTATTCCTTCTATTAAAAATGCCATCCCTCTAAATTTTGATTCGTCGCTCCAAATTATTTTTGACAAAAATTCCCGATCTTCCTGTATATGTATTAGAAGGAATTCGCAAAAATGCACTCTGCGTTTAAAGTCTTCTACTTTGAGAGCTTGAACTTTGGTAAATTTATACGGATGCATTTCGTGATTTTCCAAAATTCGTTGTACTGAAGCATGTGATACACCAAAATCTTTTTCTGCACTGCGAACGGAAGCTTCTGGATATGCATAAAAATATGCCAAGACGTTAACAGTATTTTCCTCATTTAAAGTAACAGGTTTTGGTAATGATGAAGGCACTTTTAACTTTGAGCCATAGTTAAGGAAATTATTTTGTAATCTTACAAACTTCCTCTCGTTCATTGGTGTTAATTCAGGATACATTTGGTTGAATTTTCTGCAAGTTCTGGCAATGATTTGATCACACTGCCCGTGTATAATAAATAATTTCATAAGAACTTCGTTTGAATAGTCAATAGCATTCATTTTTGGCGATTTTTTAAAACACCGTCAATAACCATTAGTTAATTACTTATAAATGTCACCAAGCTGTCATAAGCTTGATACTTCCACGGCCACCTAAAATCAAATTCTTTAAATATTTTATACAACTGTCCGAACTATCATTAAAAATATCTTTGATAGAAACAATCAGAACATCTACTTAGAAAGAATTATTTAGAAAAGTCCACACATGTATTTGGCAGTTTGTGCAATTGGTAATATTTATTCCCTGTGAAGTAACTGACGAAGTACCTACTATTCAATTCAACTGTAGAAAGTCCTTTATGAATAACCAATAATAACATTTAAATAAACATGTGCGCTGGAGTATGTAGTTGAAGCATCTGCCTTGTAATCCAAAGATCGTGTGTTCGAATCCCATGGACCTCATTCATTTTTTTGTTTTTTTTTATTACTAGCTGTAACTGTTGTACACATAAATGTATATGATACATGGATTTGCTCCACTCGCTGACGTTCGTTTCGCAATATTCCCCACTCACAAAATAAAATGCCACTTCCATCACTTGTAGGTATCATAAATAACTATTTTTCCACAAAAACGGCTTTATTAAGAAAAGTTGATGATTTAGGTATAGGGACATGATATATCATCTTGAAGCATTTTTCATCATCTTTCAATTTATCGAGTAATATACAGGGGGTTTCATTTGAAAAAATGAACTTTTGACCACTTTTATGCATTATGGAAATAACAGTAATTTTAGCACGCCCTGTATGATATGGAGTCGATTTCTTGGTGTTAAGTAAATACTTCGAATTTGTCCAACCTATAATCAAAATATCAACTTTTCATGAATTGAGAGTACTGATGTACTAAAGTTCAATTAGGGCTATGTTTTGGACCATATTTAACACAAATTATTTTTTATTTCGAAAACAGATAGAGATAGGTATAGGACATTATTAACAAAAAAGTATTATAATGAAAGAGCGATTCAAAAAAAGAGTTAATATACGGGGTGTTCTATTTAAAAAAATTAAGTTGCTAGTTTTTTTGATAGACGTGACAACGCCGCAAAGCTGAAAATATTTTAGATCGATAGATCAAGTAACAAAATGTAAGATGTGAAATTTTCAGGGAAATCCTGGTTAGCGTTTACCATAAACGTCTAACCTACCATCGACCGTGAGACACGCTGTATTTAGTATGTTTGCAGTACCTATATGCTAGTGTTGATAAACGACTTTGGATAACGAGTAAGCACGAGTGCAGCGTAGCTGAACAAATGTTTGAAAGACGAGTGTCTAGAAGAGTTTATGAACACGTTATATAATATGCCGTACATTGCTACGAATTCATATTGAAACAACAAAATTGAATTATTTTAGTTGATTTCTCTTATGTTATCGTGATTGTTTCAGTTGACAGACAAAGACCTAGTCATTCAGATTGGTTTTCATGAGTCAATGAATCACTGAAATCAACAATAACAATAGTAGTGTATTTACGAAAACATGGAGTTACCATGGTGAAGATTTCAATATTTTGAACGAATCACAGATGTTGATAAATCGATCTCTTAGAGCGGTATTGATTTCTAAATGCCATTTTAGTTACATGAATATAAAAACGAAATATATCTGATCACAGTAAGGTTTTCAAGAGTCAAAGCTTCAAGGCATTCACCTTGGAGTACTCATTTGAACAAATGTATAGCAGGGAAAAGTAAAGAAAAAAAAGCAGCACAAAAAAAATCCAAAAAATTATTCGATTTATTGACTCAATGTTTGTAGGTATTTGTAGTTTATCCAGAAGGTCATTCAGAGTTCTCGTGAATGAAAGACCAAGCCAGGATATAATACAATAAAAATGTTGAGCCCCAGTAAGCATGAACAAAATAAAGAGGTGGCGAAAAAAAAGTTGCTCGATAACTAACATATGTGAATATGTTTAAATATGCGTGGTACTAATTTTGGTGATTTGTTTAGCATGATAAAACAATCTACTTTGCAGACATTGTTCATTGGATACACATCATATAATACGAATAAAATGGGAACTTAGTGAATACTAATAAACAGATAAAATTATTGAAAGGTCACCAACTGCCGCCTGAGAGAAGGTTCTAATACTGGGCTCTTCTCAAAGCTAAAACCATTATTTAACTCTTTTGAGTACATGGGGAATCTATTGAATTTTCAAACCTTGGAAAAATAATGTATAAACAGGTAAATATTTGTGTCTAAGGGAAGTCGCTGCATGTATGAGTTAAAATGATATAACTAACGAACATCAACCATGAATTCCAGCAGAGCCCTGACTACAGCCAGAACCAGAGACTGAGCCAGAGCCAGAGCCCTAGCCGGAGCCCTGGCCAGAGCCAGAGCTAAAGAATAAAAAAAATGATCGGGCAGAAATTTCTGTCTAAATGCGCCAAGAGCGCCAAGCTTAAAAAAATATAAATGTGTATAAAAGAAGTGCTTGTGTAGCAATGATAAAAAAACAAAAATCAGACCTGCTAGAAGGTACTCATGAGTCCTGTTAGACGGAAATTACCGGCAAAACTATCAGTCCTGTTAGAAGGAAATTATCGCCAAAACTATAGCCTGTTAGAAGGAAATTATCGCCAAAACTATAAGGCCTGTTAGAAGGAAATTATCGGCAAAACTCGAGGGGGAAACATCTAGCTAAAATGTGTACGAGACTCAAAATAATCAAAAGACTCAAGACTCAAGATTGGGACTGAAAGGACTGAAAATCAAATCCAAGTAACTCAAAGACTCAAAGTCAAATCCAAGTGACTCAAAGACAGCAATGAAATGACTGAAAGCCAAATCCTATGGACTGAAAGACTCAAGATTGTGACTGAAAAGACTCAAACCCAAATCTCAATGACTCAAAGGCTTGAGATAGGGAATAAAATGACTGAAAGCCAAATTTCGTTGACTGACTGAAAATTGTGATTGAAAGGACTCAATTGCAATTTCCAATGACTCAAAAGACTCAACGTACTCCATATCAAATGACATGATTAAAATACCAATAATTCAATTGACAACTTGAAAATGAAGAAATGACCAAAATCACAGACATCATTCTGCATGATCGTTGTGTGATATTTATGCTATTCGGACACATTCTTAAAAACTAAACGGGAGACGAAGTTCAACTTCAGTAATCAAATTGAAAATGAAAAATTAGATTTTTCTCTTGTTCGAGTTTAGCAACTTCAAAGAGTTCAAATCTTAGCCTTCCATAAGCCTCACACTCATCGAGATAGTGGAATTCATAACTAACTTCCTATGCGTAAATTGCTTGGTAAATGGACAGAGATAATTCTACAAGATCGTTAGATGATATTTATGACATTTGGAAATATTCTTAAAAAATAAACAAGACACGAACTTGAATTTCAATAATCAAATTGAAAATTAAAAATACGAGACAAAATACACATTTGACATCTGTCTGCTAATTCAGGATATTGCAACTATCAAATATTGAAATAACTATGCAATTATACAGAAAAAAATAATTCTAATGTAACTACTTGGTCCAATTTTGATATCAGTAGTAGGAGTTGCAATATAAGTAGATAAATCAAATTTCGAGAAGAAAAACATAGTTTTAGTCAAAACATTCAACAAAATAAATAAAATGTATTCTTTGAAAATATAATAAAAATAAAAAAACAGTATACTATTGAATATTTGAATAGAAATTAACTCAGGTACTTCTAAAAAAGTCTCTTCTGTCGAAGACACCTTTTCTATCCTAAAAGGGAAAACAAAATAATGAAACAACCTAAATCGAGGTTAAAAAATTTTCTTTTCTTAGTGACTCAAATTTTTTATTTATGGATTGGATAATCGTTGCATCGACTTGGAGAGGATGGAAACCTCTCAAGGGTACAGGTCCATGAAAAATGAATTCTGATGGTACATCCTGAATATCCTCAACAGCTGGCCACAAAAATTGGTTTAAATCAAATTTTAGCAATTTTCTCATGTGTTATATTGGTAAGTCTTCCAATATACCAATCTTCCTCATATGCTACTGCATAATACTTTTCAGGTATCAAGTCGAAATTGTGTCGCTCAGACGAACTAGACGGTTTCTGTTGAGGTTGGATTCGTTTTGTGCGTTTTCTCTTTTTGTTTGATTTCTCCGATCGTTCCTTTTATTAGCTGTGGTTCTTTTACGCGCTCTAGACGGTCAGCAATGAGTTTTTGGAACTTCTCTTCCAATAACCAACACAGGGTTGTCTTTTTCACTATCATTGTGCCCGTCTTCGTTTCTATTTTGACTAAATATTTCGGTAATTCAGTTGAGGAATTTCCGATTGAATCCTAGGGAAAATGTTTTAAATGAATGTCCTCACTTTCTAACTGCCTAATTTCGCATAACTCCTCAGGGTCTATAAAACCTGCAAATTTAATGAACCAAGTTCAAGATTTTCATTAGTGTTGAAATTACTCACTTCCATTTGTATGAGATTCTGAGCTATTTTCCAACAAAGTTTCGTCTTCCATGCCATCATATGAGAGACAGTCCGTAGTTATATTCTGTTATGTTTTCGACTCCCAACTGTCATTTATTAATTTGTTATAAACATTTAAATATTTTAAATAAAAAAGTGTTTTTTAAAATTATTTGGCTTATAAAATGAAAACCAATGAAGTAATCTAGTTGCTCCAATGGAAAGAATTGTAGATAATTGAAATACAAACAAAATGGAATGTTTTATGACCCGATCGGATCATTAATAACGGAGGAAAACTGGAAAAACCGAAAAAAATTAAGATTTTTCAAAAAATTCACAACTCCGCCATTTTTCAAGAAATAGGGTTGGCCCTTCTCATGAAAGTATTGAATCATGTGTACTTTGTGATTTTTTTGCTCCATCTTGCAGCATGCGTGGATGATCTAGCCCAATTTCGATTCCTGAAACACATTTTTAACGTAGGAGTACAGTACCACAAAACGTATATTCTCATTTTACGCTAAAATGCTGCGAAATTGGTGAAAAATGCTTGTGCAAACATGATTGAAAACGGCTGAGCTGGTAGAAGCGGTCGAGTGGAAGGAGCGAGCGGGAGATGAGGGGAAGCGTATTATCACGTAACCCGTTCATTAGAAGAATCTCCCTCTCTACCGTACTGCATCCAGGCACGCTGCAAATAGTGCAAAAAAAAATAAAATTGCAATTGTGCCAGATCTGACAACGCCTATTTTGTGCACACATAAACTACACATGGTTCAATACTTTCATCTGAAAGGCCAATCCTACTTCTTGAAAAATGGCGGAATTATGAATTTTTCAAAAAATTGCGAAATTTTTCAGTTTTTCCAGTTTTTCTCCATTGCTAATGATCCGAGCGTGTCGTAAAACATCTCATTTTGTTCGCTATTTAATTATCTACAATTATTTTCATTGGAGCAACCAGGTTGCTGTATTACTTTTCATTTTATAAGCAGAATAATTTTTAAAAACACATTTTTTGTTATTTAAATGTTTATAACAAATTAATAAATGACAGTTGCTAGTCGAAAACATAACAGAATATAACTACGGACTGTTTTCCGTGTGATGGCATAGTCGGTTTTCTACTAGTATTTTTGTTAAAAATTCACTCATTTTATGTGTATATGCTGTATCACTTCCGTTTTGTTTAGCAAATTGCCATTGAATTGGGTTAACGTCTGACCGCTAAACATAACGGAAGTGATACAGCATAGGGCTGAATGTCACAGAAATTACGAGCAAACTGCCAAATTCAAGTTGATCGGACGATTAGAAGAGGGTCAAGATTCACTTGCAGAATTTATGGGCAAACAGATAGACAAGAAAGTGAGTTAATAAAAACCTGTTAAAAACCGCGATCATCATTCATTGCCAATACTCAACATTTTTCAAATTTCTTTTTATGAACCCTCAGGTTTTCGGAGAAACTCCTAAACTCAATTTTGCTCGGTGGCAGACACCGAAGATTAATTTGTGTTGTGTTGTGCAAAAGGCCAATGCTCAGACATCATCATCATCAACCTAGACTGATGAAATAAATCGTTTAATTTTATCGCCCTTTATCTTTTTTTTCCTTCCCAATCTCTCACTCTCTACCTCCTTGTATCTCTTTATATCCACCTTATATACCTACATCAGTTTCTCTTTCTCATCTCTCTCTCTGTCTCTTTCTACCGTTGTCGTTTTCATACGCAGAGGAAACTGCAGATAATGTAATAAATATCCGCGACGCGCTAACTTAATCCAAAACTAAATCTGAATATGTGATTATTAAATGTTTTACTAAATAAATGGAAATAAGATCAGAAAATCACCATTATTCTCATTGTCCGCAATAGCATACGTTTTTTTTCGCAGATCAATCTAGAAATCCGCATTTGCACTATAAATATAAAGGTAGGTAATTCACATATTTCATCAACAGAATAACAGAAATTGGGTAACTGCCCTTCGTCCACATGTCTACCGAACCGATACCGATCCCTCTAACGCTTAGTAACAGTCGAGTCAGTATGCGCACAAATCACGGCAACATTTTTTGGAAATAACTCGTGAATTGAAACGAACCGAAGAAAGACTCAGGCATTACACAATATGAGAGTCAATGGCTGAAATCGATCACTAGGAGACTGGAATGAAAGACTCAAGATTTAAAAAAGACTCAAAGGTTTAAAGTTTCAAATCAAAGACTCAAGCCGAAGACTGAAAGACTCAAACCGATGACTGAAAGACTTAAAGACTCAAACCGACGACTGAAAGACTCAAGCCGATGACTGAAAGACTCAAACCGATGACTGAAAGGCTGAAAGACTCAAACCGATGACTGAAAGACTCAAACCGATGACTGAAAGACTGAAGCGAAGATTTAATGGCTGAAAATTGACTCAAATGACTCAAAATTTCTAGTTGTACGAGATTTAAAGGAGATGTTTCCACCCCCGGCAAAACTATAAGTCCTGTTAGAAGGAAATTATCGCCAAAACTATATGGTCTGTGAGAAGGAAGAAAAAAATTCAAAAAAAAAATATGTCAAACATTGTTCAATATAAAAACGGAATTGAAATACTACCGTTTTTCTCTTATCACAGGCAGCCACGATGATAATAATATTCGTAGCATCCAGAAGAACTTCGATCAGTTTCAGGTTTAAATTTCACAATTTTATTTTTTTTTTCAGTTGCATTATTTTAAGCGAAACGTGGAAAATAGCAGACAAACTTGATTTTCATCTTGATGGATATGAAATAGTCCATACACAGCTCAGGCTAAACCAAAACGATGCCGTACTAATTTACATTAAAAAAGATCTAGAGTACGATGTCAGCCAAATAAAAATAGGTGAAACAAATGCACTCAAACTCGATTTGACTTTAGGGAACAAGAAAGTTTGTGTTTTTGCCATATATACGTCGCCATCTACATCCGAAGAGAGTTTTCTAGAAAGTTTTTCTCATTTTATGGAATCAAGTGTTATTAACTCATTTGATTTTACATTTCTTGTGGGAGATATCAATATAGATATTATGGAACACAAAACGAATATGGAGCATGTAGATGATTATCTGAACATATTATCCGAAAAAGGATTCAAATCACTTATCAATAAGAAAACAAGAGTAACAATCAATACATCTTCTTGCATAGATCACATATTTGTTAAATCAAAATTGAAAATTGTGAAAAAATTACTCCGGGTATATTGAAATCCAACATTACTGACCATTACTCTATAGTGGCCGTGATGATGATGATTCAGAAACAAAATGTTCATGTAACAAAAAAAAAACTCAATGAAAAAAAACTGGTATCACTGCTCAAAAATGAGACCTGGGATTGCGTTTATGATTATACAAATCCGGAGGAATCACTACAGGTTTTCTTAACTAAATTTACAAATGCTATAGATAAATGTTCCCATGAAGTTAAAATTAAAAGAATACACAAGAAAAAGCCATGGATTACAATAGGGTTAGTTACTTCTATGAAAACAAGAGACAAAATATTTCAGAAATACTTAGCAAACCAAAATAATGAAAATATCAAAAAAGAATACATACAATACAGGAATAAGCTCAATAAATTAATTAAAAAAACAAAAAATGATTATTTTAAACAAAAAATAGAAGCCAACAAGAACTGTTCTCAAAACCTTTGGAATATAGTGAAAGACGAGTCACCGACAATTTTTTTTATAGAAAATGGGGAAGAAGTAACTGACCCTAAAGAAATATCAAACCATTTTAACGAATATTTTAGTAACATTGGCCCAAACTTGGCCTCTAACATAAAAAATACAGATTGTGTCGATCGCGAAACCAAAAATTGTATGCACTCTATGTTTCTAGAACCTACTGACCCTAGAGATATACTAATGATATGTTCCACTTTGAAAAGTCATAAGGCGCCCGGGCCTTATGGACTGAAAAATGAAACCATAAAGCTAGTTGCGAATTACATCGCTGAACCTCTAACTCACATTTTCAACCGTTGTATGTTGGTGGGCGTGGTCCCTGCCCACTTCAAAATCGCCACAATAAAATCACTATTCAAAGGAGGAACTAAAACGAATATGTCCAACTATCGTCCCATATTACTGACGTCGGGCCTCTCGAAACTATTTGAAAAAATTATTAAAAAAAGATTAGTCACCTACCTTGATAAATACAAAATCATCTCCGAGGAACAATATGAGAGAGAATCTAAGCACACAAGATGCCATTGCCAAGGTGACCTCTATGATCTACCCAGCAATGGACGAGAAAATGTGTTCGCTCGGAGTTTTCGTTGATACGGTTAGTCACAGGCTCTTGCTGGAGAAAATGGAAGTCATTGGCATAAGAGGTAATGTACTTAGCCTATTTGAAAGCTTTCTTTCAAACCGTGAGCAGATGGTTCAGATAAGGGGAATGAATGGTGGAACGAGGGCTGTCACTTGTGGTGTGCCACAGGGGACAGTCCTCGGGCCAGTTCTGTTTACGATTTATCTGAACAACCTCCTAAAAATTACTAATTCAGGAAGTATAATTTCCTTTGCAGATGATACGGTTATTTTCTTCACAGTAAACACGTGGAAGCAAGTTAAAGATAATGCAGAAAGTAGTTTGAAAAAAATATTGAATTGGTTCAACGCCAATCTTCTTACAGTAAACCTTTCCAAAACTAAAGCGGTACCTTTTACTTCTTACGAGAAATATTTACCCGAATTTGAGCAACTGTCAATTGACGATCGAATGATATCACTTACGACATCTACAAAATATCTTGGAATCTTAGTGGACTCTTTTCTGAGATGGGATATACAAATCGAGGGCATAAAAAAAAAGATTCGTTCTTTACCAACTTAGGCAGGTCTTGTCCAAACACCAACTTAAAATATTATATTATGCATTTGTAGAGTCTATTATGCAGTATGGCATCGTTGTATGGGGTGGGGCCAAAAAACATATAATGGACACACTAGAAAAAACCCAAAAACGCATAATGAAAATCATGTATTTCAAATCAAATCGATTTTCTTCAGATCGATTGTATGTAGAGCTGAAGATACTGGATATTCGCCAGTTGTTTGCA
The DNA here is from genome assembly GCA_944452925.2 of Chrysolina oricalcia. NCBI lineage: Eukaryota > Metazoa > Arthropoda > Insecta > Coleoptera > Chrysomelidae > Chrysolina > Chrysolina oricalcia. The sequence goes on along the minus strand of OX101816.2, from coordinate 36,922,747 downwards.
AAATCAACTGTTTTATATATTACGAAAACAAAAAAATATACAATGAAATTGGTTCATAACTTTAGCACCAGAGCCATGAGTTTAGAACAGGACTATTTACCACGAGCAAAAAAATCAATTGGTCAAAGATGTTTTGTCTACCTGGGACCTAGATTACTAAATATCATATCAATAACAATAAAAACAATGAAGAATGTGCACAGCTTCAAAAAACATCTAAAAGATTGGATATTATCGCAGGACAGAAATATCATAAAGAATATAATTGATCCCCCTTACCGATAAGACTATATTTAAATTGTGCTGCTATGAAAATTATTAATTTACATACTTTCTCTACTTGATTTGCAGATATATTTTATATAGTTTATTTTTTCCCTTTCTTTTCTTTTTTGTGTAGTTGTGTGAAATAATATATACTTACAAATTATAAATTTAGGAGTGTGTCTGAATTTGAAATATAAGAATGTACAAAAGAACATCCCTTTGAAAAAGAATGATACTTTAGTCTTTAATTGAAATGAGAAACTTACCCATAGACAGGTTTTGTGAAAAACCTTTTTGGGTCTCATGGATATTTGCTATGAGTCATCTTACCTGATGTAAATATTGTATTGAATCTTTATTGGCAAATAAATTTATTATTATTATAATGTTATTATTTTACTTCTGTTTCTGAAACATCAAACAGTCTCTAGTATGAATATTGAGGTGAGAGTTATTATAATTTATGTGTTAAATACGGGCCGACAGGTATCTCTGAAGATATCTCTGCAGACATATCAAACAACAGCTCTATTTTGATGTAGTCTTGATTTGCTCACAGGGTGGAGCGGTGACTTATTGTAAATCGTCTGTCCAGCTTGAAACAAATCAAAATTTTGGATTGCATTCTTCTATTCCTTTGCTGAAGTAGTCTAATTTCATTCCAACAAGACTTCACAATCTTCATGAATAACTAGGCACAATGATCAATAGAATAGCTCGGCTTGCACTTCTCTTTGAGGGTATAAATCCTATACACTAACCATCAATTTTTTTATACAGATAGGAATTCCTCAAAAAATGTTTTTTTTCAAAAAAAAACTACATTTTCCCAAGCTCGATATTCACTATCCAGACTGTGCTTATTTCCATTTGTCTAAGAGGGACTTGAAAAATTAGAAGTACAATACACAAAAAAGTCTTTGAAGAAGTGATTTATATGTGTATTTTAGAGAAAGCTTTATATAGGGAATCATAGCCTTCTATGATAAAGTAAGTTACAATTTTGGAGTCCATCACTTTTCATTTACGGATTGAAGAAATTCAATGAGGAATCTACTGGGGGAGTATGGGCTCTCAAAAGGTTAAAAATAATACTCAACCCATTGGTTAGATTTTAAACTTGGGATGATTTACAGTGTTCCATTTACAGTAAAGAAGTTTGTGTCCACGTCTGGTTTAACCGGAAGCGCTAACGCCACTGAAAACATTCCAGATCGATTATTCATATTGATATATCCCTAATAGCACACCATGTCCGAGGGACGTCCCTATTTGGTACAAATCATGTCCGAATGTCCGGGACTTAAAATCATTGTCCTTGGGACGTCCGATTCAGTGCATTTTCATGAATTTCTCCAAAGGACTTCCTATGGATGTCCCAATCGGTACATCGTATAAAATGTCTCTGCGAGGACGTCTTTGGGATATCCTGGGTCGGATCCATTTTGTAATGTTTCCTAGGACATCCATCGGACGTCCTTGTTAGTAAATATTCTGGCATGTCTTTGAAAGGACGTCCCATGGTTGTCCTGGTACGGGACATTTAGGTACATCCCGCATGAATGAATATTGGACGTCCCAATTGGTTAATCTTAGAGTATCTCCCTGCGAGAACTTCCTTGGGATGTCCTGGTTCGGATGTATTTTGAAGAATTTTCTAGGATATCCATTGGATGTCCTGGTTGGCATGTCTTCGAAAGGACTTCCTGTGGTGGTCCTGGTACGGGGACATTCTGGAACGTCCTTGATGGATGTACATCGGACGTCATCCCAATCAGTGAATTTCAGAAAATGTCTCTGCGAGGACTTCCTTGGGATGTCCTGGATTGAACATTTTTCGGAATGTTTCCTAGGTGCATCCATCCAAAGATGAAGGATGGATGATCATAAAAATTAAACAAAATTCGAAAACAGTTACAATTATTAGGCCTCCATGTGTACCCAGTACCAGTGTATACATCCCAGCTAGTGGTTTTACAGAAGAGGTATAAAACGAATTGTATATTTACAATAGGGCTAAACATTATAGCGAAAACAACCCATCTGAAATAAAACCCATTTCACTACCATTGAGGTCATCAGGGGCCATATTCTCGAGTTTGTGCGTATGCCAATACGATTCACCGTTTCACAACAATGAAAATAAAAAAATTATGTTTGTCTCTCGTGTTCGTATACGGATTGAAACCGAACAATTCCTCTATGTATGGATTCCGTGCATAAAGTTGTTTTCTGTGTTTTGTGTTCTGTGTTCAAGTGAAGTGTTGACGAATTGACAGACGATTGTTGAGTATTTACCAGATATGGCGGCTTTTCTATCGTCTTTTGTGATTGATTATAGCGAATTCCATTGGTAAAACTAGTGTTGCACTAGTTTTGCACCAGTGTTGCATCGACACTGTCCTAGTTTTTTCCAAAATATGAACTAGTTCATTCTCAATGGAATACGAAATATTTGACAGACAAGTGAAACTTGTCAGTTTTCGTTTTCACAACCATCATAAGCAAATCATAATATAGAGAGGTTACAAATAAATTGCGTTGAAAATAAATAATCATTCATATTCGTGCCTTTCCGGAAAAGAGCAGATGAGTGCATGAGACATATTGCAAACCTTTGAGACACATCTCTTGTGAATGATATATTTCCTGCGCACATATACCTATAATAATGAAAAAGTTTAATATGGTTGGTTTGACGCCTATAGCTATACAATACGAACTTCAAATTTGAAAATCCAACAAATGTTTTTCACAGGCAGTAAGTAAGTTCTTCAGGTTGGAATCCCTCATCTAATCTTCATCAATACTACTTCAAAAAAAGTTATTGAGAGGTCAACCTGGAGGACAATTTTCTCCATTTATTTCAGTATTCAATCCGAATAATTATCTCCTTCTATTACACCAAAATCCACTTTGATGAGTCTCTGCTGGTATATGATTTCAGCCCCCATATTTGTGTTTGTTGAATAAAACTGTTAGAAATTGACCAATAAAAACTATTTATTTTACCTATGTTCATGCTGTCATGTTTATCAGTAGGAGTTAGTTGGCAACACTTGTTTCCTTATGATAATAATAAGTTAAGTTGTCAGCAGTGTGTTTTTTTTTAGTTACTTTTGTAGTATGGTTGTCATTTTGTCGACGTGGTAGTAGTCGAAGAATTCTTGAGAGAATGTTCTCATGAGTTTATTTCTTTATTATAAAATATAATAAAAGTATTTATTGTAACTGACTCCCAGTTAGTTAATTAACCAACTTCCGATCCACCGATCACAAATTCCATCAGGTTATGGGCCCAGGATCGCCGAAAAGTTGGTGCTGGTAAATTGACGCCGGAAACACGTGTAATTGAGGATACCCATTCTTTTTATTTTGGGGTAAGAATACGACGTTCGATTGACCTAAATAGTAAATATGGGAGACCAGGCAGTAATAATGGGAATAGCTAAGATGAACGGCGAAAACTGGACAACGTGGAAGTTCCAGGTAGAGATAACTCTAAAATCAAAAGGTTATTTTGATGTAGTAAATGGGGTACTACAAAGATCATCAACAAATGAAGCAGACTGGGATAGTAAGGATGCAAAAGCACAGGAGATCATTGTGGCAAGATTAGATGAAAAAGTAGTAACACACATTTTGTCTTGCAAAACGTCAGAAGAAATGTGGACAAAGCTTAAAACTATTTATGAGCACAAATCCCAAGTTACGGTGCATTTGCTAACTCAAAGATTTTTCTCCTTGGAGTATACAGAGGGTAAAGCAGCAGAATTTATGTCCCTGCTAGAAGAAATAAAAGGAACTTTGAAGTCCTAGGGAGAAGAAATCAGTGATAAAATGGTGATTACGAAGGTGTTGATGTCACTTCCAGAAAGCATGAAACATTTCATCTCTGCATGGGAGTCAAGCTCGGCAGATAAACAAACTTTAACTGATCTGATGTCAAGGCTATTGTTGGAAGAAGAACGATGCAAACATACTGAAAACGCAACAGCTCTGACAGTTAAAGGAAAATTCGTTAGGCCTAGGAAAGATATAAAATGCTTTGGCTGTAACAGAATCGGACATATAAAAGGTGAGTGCCCCCAGATAGTCAAGCGAGGGTGTCATTACTGTAGTAAACCCGGCCACCGAATACAGGACTGTTGGTTCAAAAAGAAGAAAGAGGCCGAAGATAAAAAAGAAGGCAGAAAAGCAGGTAACCAAGCCTTTGTAAGTGAATCAATCCTACTGAATTGCTCTGATGTTATAACTACGCTAAGCAAAGACGACTTGAAAGCCAACAACTGGTGGATGGACAGCGGTGCCACAGAACACATGTGTTTCGACATCGAACAATTTAGAGAACTGGAAAATCAAATGGAGAGAAAGCAGGTTAGAGTAGGAAACGGTACGTTAGTAGATGTACAAGGCACAGGCACGGTGCAAGTAATGGCATGGAATGGAAGGGAATGGGTGAGTACAGATTTGAATAATGTATTATACATACCCGACCTAGCAGTAAATTTGTTCTCTTTGAGTACTGCTCTGGACAAAAATTATGAAATGCATTCAAACAAAAGCAAATGTGAATTGGTAGATAAATATGGTAACGTAAGAGCTATAGCTGAGAGACATGGAAAGTTATATAAAATGCAATTTAAAATTAAAAACTCTGTTACTCAGTCCCCACAATGTAATGCAGTTATGAGTTTGCAAGAATAGCATAGAAAATTGGCTCATATTAATTTTGACCAGGTTAAGAAGGTCCTGAAAAGAAGCAACATACCATTCAAAGATGAACTGAAGCCATTTTGTGAAAAATGTCTGGCTGGAAAGCAACATAGACTTCCATTTCCCATCAGTAATTCTAGAGCAGAGAAAATATGTGAGTTGATACATGGTGACTTATGTGGACCCATTGAAGCTGAATCGCTTGGTGGATCAAAATATTTCTTGATATTGAAAGATGATTTTTCTGGTTACAAGCACATCTACTTCTTGAAAAATAAATCTGAAGTGGAAAGAAAAATCGAAAGTTTCATATTAATGGCTAAGAATGTTACTGAAAATAAGGTAAAAACTATAAGAACAGACAATGGTCTTGAATTTGTAAATGAGAAAATTTCAAAGATATGTGAAATGAATGGAATTACTCACCAAAAATCTTGTACATATACTCCGGAACAAAATGGTAGAGCCGAAAGAGAAAACATAGAGGCAGTAAGAACGTTGCTGCAAAGCTCGGGTTTAAACAAAAATCTTTGGGCAGAGGCAGCTAATACCGTGGTTTTCACGTTGAATCGAGCAGGAAACAGTCCTCAGAAGGATGAAACTCCATTTCAGGCATGGTACAAAAGAAATTGTAATTTGACAGATTTTAAAGAGTTTGGATCAAAAGTCAGCGTACATGTCCCTAAACAAAAACGACGTAAGTTAGATGCTAAAAATGAATTAGGTTTTTTCGTAGGATATTCCGAAGAGATTAAAGGCTATCGAGTGTATTTCCCAGACAAAAATAAGGTAGAAGTACACAGAGACGTAGTTTTCATTCCAGAAAATGAGCGAGCAAAGAAACCTAATGAAATGGTTTTATTAGACCATGAAAATCTCGATGAAAATGAAGATAAAGATGTTAACGCTCAGAATGAGAATATATCTGAAAAGGACAACTATGTTCTAGATAATGAAAGCACTGATCAGGATGATAATGATAGTGTTTCAGAGGAATCACACGAGGAAGGTACTTTATCTGAAGAAGCAAGTTCTCCAGAAGTTATTATGAGACCAGGAAAACGTGAGATTAGAAAACCAGATTGGATGAGAGACTACGATATGAGTGAAGGTGATATGTGCTTTTATTCAAGTGAAGAAGAGCCAATAAGTCTTGAAGAAGCCGCATCAGGAAAAAATTGGGAAAAATGGAAGGAGGCTATGCAGAAGGAGCTGAGAGTTCTTCGAGAAAATAATACGTGGAGTGAAGTGCTATGGCCTGTAAATAAAAATGTGATCGAAACCAAATGGGTGTTCAAAGTAAAAGGAGAGGACGAGTTCAAAGCAAGGTTAGTCGCTCGTGGTTTTCAACAAGAAAGTAGTGACGATTTATATGATATTTATTCGCCTGTTGCAAAGTTAACTACTTTCAGAATCATGCTTGTGGTTGCAAATAAATTAGGTAAACCCATACATCAAATGGATGTACGAAGTGCATTCCTTTATGGTGAGATTGATGATGAAGTTTTTATGTCTTTGCCAGGTAATAACAGTAAAAATTGTAAAACAGTTTGTAAATTAAATAAATCCATTTATGGCTTAAAGAAAAGCCCTAAATGTTGGAATACTAAATTTGATAGTTTAATGAAAAGTCAAGGATTTATTAGATCAGAAAATGATCACTGTTTGTATTCAAAATTAACAAAAAGTAGCAATTTGTACATTTTAATCTATGTTGATGATTTGTTAATCTTGGGCACAAATAAGCAAGAAGTTGAAAATGTAAAAATTATATTGAATAACAATTTTTGCATGAAAGACTTGGGTATTATATCTCAGTATTTAGGCATAAATGTTGAACAACATCTAGATGAAGGTTTCACCGAGTTAAGCCAAGAAAATTATTTGAAGAGAGTTTTACAAAAGTTTGGCATGCAGGATTGTAAACCTATGAGTACACCGATTGATGTTAATACTGATTTTAATTTTAAAAATACAGAAAATGACCCAGAGTTGCAGAGGCTATGCAGGCAAATTATTGGGAGTTTAATGTATGCTGTTCAGGGCTCAAGACCAGACCTTTGTGAAAGTGTCAGCTTACTAAGCAGATTTCAAGATAAGGCAAACAATAATTTGCTTACAGCCCTCAAAAGAGTATTAAGATATGTAAAGGGGTCTCTAGATCTTAAGTTAATATTTAAACCAAGTTGTACTAGTACTTTATGTGGCTTTGTTGATTCCGATTGGGGTGGTGATATTACTGATCGAAATTCAACATCTGGATATGTTTTTAAATTACTAGATTGTACAATACTTTGAGCAAGTAAAAAGCAACAATGTGTTTCAATATCTTCAACGGAGTCAGAATACATAGCATTGAGTCTCGCAGTTAGGGAAGCTTGCTGGCTTATAAAAATTCTAAAAGATTTTTGTTCACTTGATTTGACAAAACCTGTCCAAATATACGAGGATAACCAGTCAGCAATTAAAATTGCAAATAATCCTGAAAATAACAAAAGATTGAAACATGTTGACGTTAAATTTCATTTCATTAAAGAAAAAATTGAAAATAATCAGGTAAATATCATTCACATAAAGAGTGAGGACCAATTAGCCGATATATTTACCAAACCATTGGCTAGAATCAAATTTGAAAAATTCAGGGATGGTTTAGGATTGTTTGCTAAATAGATGGTAAAATATTTTTTTTGTATGTATCCATATATTATCACTACTTGCATTATTTTTTTTTTGAATGGTTAACTAGTTTTTTTTCCTATTTTTTGTAACAGGAAAATACAATTGTTTTATTGAGAGGGGCTGTTAGAAATTGACCAATAAAAACTATTTATTTTACCTATGTTCATGCTGTCATGTTTATCAGTAGGAGTTAGTTGGCAACACTTGTTTCCTTATGATAATAATAAGTTAAGTTGTCAGCAGTGTGTTTTTTTTTAGTTACTTTTGTAGTATGGTTGTCATTTTGTCGACGTGGTAGTAGTCGAAGAATTCTTGAGAGAATGTTCTCATGAGTTTATTTCTTTATTATAAAATATAATAAAAGTATTTATTGTTACTGACTCCCAGTTAGTTAATTAACCAACTTCCGATCCACCGATCACAAATTCCATCAAAAACTGTGATGTTCTAAAGTAATTCATTCATTTACAAGCAGTATCTCTGCGCATCCTAAAGTTTTTAACGGAACTGCAAAAATATGGAGCATGAAAAACCACAATTAAAAATATATTTTTCTTTACCTCTTCATCACTGAAATTACGGACATTTTCTACAAAATTGTTAATTTTAGAACGTGGTATCCTCTCCTTCGTTACTTCGTAAATGTCTTCATCACTGCTTGACGACGATGGTAACAAAATTGCTACAAGAAGTAGCCTGTCTTTTTGAATTTTCGAGCTTTCCGCCATTTTCACAAATGCACTGACTTCGCACGACCTCAAAGAGCTCGTACTCAAATTATTGCACTGAGTTCGAAACTAGGTGCACTAGATTCCCAATGGAATATAAAACTCCACACCAGTTTTACCAATGGAATTCGCTATTAGTTTAGTGACTGTTCTGTAAGTTATTTTGTGTTCATTCAGTGTAGTTATATCTATAAATGAAAATAAAAGTTTTGTTATACTATTCTATAGTTATTATTAACCTATTCAACACTGTTTTGAAAAAGGTGTTTCCGTAAGACAAGTAGAGTTGTGTGTATCCTTTGAACATGTACAAAACCGAATTCAATCACTCTGAGAGAGTGCTGAGCTTACATAGTAAGTAAATCTGGTTACATCCAAATTGGTATCTACAGTAATCCACAGCAATATCATAATCTTAGTCCTGAAAGAGATGTAGGAACAAACACATCTGATAAGTCTGCACATCCTAAGTACGTACCAGATGTACTTTCGATTGATGTAATTCGGGGACATCCAATGAACATCCCAGGTGGATGTCGATTGAATATCCTTATAGAACATCCAATTTTGGTGAGAAGTCGAAACATTAGTACTTCCCACGGATGTCCAATGGACTTCCGCGGTACCAATACTGCACGTCCTAAGGACGTACCAATATTGCACGTCCTAAGGACGTCCAAGATGTACTTTCGATTGATGTAATTCGGGGACGTCCGATTAACATCCCAAGTGGATGTCCATTGAATATCCTTATAGAACGTCCAATTTTGGTGAGGAGTCGAGACATTGGTGCTTCCCACGGATGTCCAATGGACGTCCGTGGTACCAATTTTGCACATCCTAAGGACGTCCCGAATGTCCTGAGAGGATGTCCTATGGATTAACATCGGACTTCATGGTGCTATTAGGGATGTGATATTCCATGTTTACAAAATTTTATTCAATTGGGAACATCGGAAACTTCTAATGAACCGATTACTTACGTGATAATTTCTGGTATATGAACATTCCAGTACCTATCAAATTGGGTCTATAATAGATACTGGCTTATGATTTGAATTTGGTTGTGAATAGTTGAGTTTGCTTACTCACTTAGTTACTTTTTAGTGTGCCTACACTGCAACAAGTTATTCATAATTATTGATAGGTAAACATTTTTAAAGTTGACTTACATAGTAATAAAGTTTTTTATAGCTATTTCAATAAATAGTGTATTTTTGCTTCAAATTCAGGATAAAAATGCATTCAGTAAAAGTCAACTCGTTTGATACCACTAAAAAGATCTATACGGAATTCCAATCAAATATGGTTTATGCCATGATTACCCTGCTGTTTGATTTGACAGGACGATAAATAAGTAGTAAACGGACGAAAACAAACATGATCGCCAAGTTAAGAGTGAATATAATACGGAATTCCAACCTCATCAATGAGTACAAACGGAAATATCCGACAATGCCCTTTTTTAACATGACTCGGGCATTGATGTTTGTTAACAACGTCGGGTATGCTGCTTTCTAGAAAGAGATAGAAAAGCCCTCTCTATATCTTTTATTGCCCGGAGGTTTTACCATTAACATAATTTTATCACTTTTTAGTAAACCCTTCATTCATCATAATCATTTTCATGATAATAATGTAGAAAATTCCAATTGCAATATAAATTCGGAAGATTTCAAAGGAGTAAAATATGCCAACCTTGTACAAATACTATTATTTCGTTTCTGGCGCCACGACCGTTTCTGTTTTCACACTGGTGTAGGCAAGTATATTGCAAATTATGCATTTTGAAGGGATATTCGAACAAACAATTTCACGAATAAATTATATTATTATGGACTAAATGCGGCTTGCAGAAACTGTTCATCTCGTGCATTCAAACCTTTATATGTGGAGATAATAATGAAATAGACACCTCGAGAAACATTTACTACTTCATTAGGTCTTTGGATGATGCATTTAAAAAAGGTTAACAAAAAGTCCAAGAAATGTCTATCAAAATTTAGATTTATCTTCAGCTGATGTTTCAGCTGATGTAACAGAAAAAGCAGCTTGGTTGAAAAAGTTGGGGATGAAATGTTCAACTGAATGTGTTCCAAAGTCGGTAAAAAATGGGTTTACTGGAAATCTGTAATGAAGAAACTGTTTGAACGTCGCGATTGTGGGCCCCTCAGCCAATTGTAAAGATACCATTTTTGTTTTGAGGAAATGCCCTGTTCGGATTACTGGAAATCTGATTTAAAAAAACAGTTGAACTTCTCGATTAGAGACCTTCAAACTATTCTAATGGTACTATTTTTGTTTTGCGGAAATGCGCCGTTGCCAAGTTTTGGTCAATTGGGATTACTGGAAATCTGATATGGAAAAAATAGTTGAACGCGCGTCGCCATTTTGTTGCTACGGAAATGAAGTTGATGTCAAACTACTGACCATTTATAGCCCGTGAGCTGTAAGTAGTATGATAATTTGTGACTGAGAATCCAGAACTTGAGAATTTCAACGTTGTTTCGCATCATTTAGTTATTTCAAGAATTTCTAATGTATGTCATTTTGAACTTAAAGTGAGATAACCTAAATGAAATAAAAATTGTTTTTGTCATCAGATATCCAAAATTAATTTCATAAAAATCAATAATGATGAATATTTATAATGCTATTCTTTGAGCAAAATTTTCTTAAATCTTTATTAATGATTTCCAACGCCCACGACTTGGCAACATTGGCGCATTTCTGCAAGGTTCAAATTTCATAGCGCAATTCGTCTAATTAAATAGTATGGTATCCACTCAGAAGTATCCTCATATCAGATTTCCAGTTATCTCAAAAGAGAACAAAACTTGGCAACGGAGCATTTCCGCAAAACCAAAGTAGTTAGAGTAGGTTGAGGGTCCATAATCGAGATGTTCAACTGCATTTTTCATATCAGATTTCCAGTAATCCCAAGTGACCAAAACTTGGCAACGGCGCAATTCCGCAAAACAAAAATAGTACCATTAGAATAGGTTGAGGGTCAATAATCGAGACGTTCAACTGATTTTTTCATATCAGATTTCCAGTACTCCGAAGAGGTCAACTTGGCAACAGGGCATTTCCGCAAAAAAAGTATATCATTACAATTGGCTGAGAGTCCACAGTCGCTACGTTGAATTGTATTCTCCATTTCAGATTTCCAGTAAACCAAAGTTCAGCCCATGCATTTATTGAATATATAAATTAACATTTTTTAGTCAATACTTTTTTATTCTTTTTTTGTTTCAGCCTACTGTTTACAGCTTTCCATTCATTGAAAACGAAAGTTTCAAGAGTCTAATTCTTTTTCATTTTCACATCGGATGTATATTCTATCACTTTGATATGATATGATATGATATTTTCATCATTATTTCAAATTCAGCATTTTTTCCTTGTGATTGAAACCTATTTTTATCAAATGCGTGCGCTCCTGTCGGTTGTGGACAGGTTACAGTCTATCGCTACCTTCTCTCTTTCCCGTAGCCCGCGCGCCGACAAAATGAGCGACTTCAAAACAATCCGTGTGGTAGGTATGGCAATGCTGGGTCCATCTGTATTTATACGTTATTATACGTCCATGAGAAAAGGACTTTTTGAAACCACTGTCTCCAGCCCGTGGTATTTTCAAATCGGTGTTTCGCTTCTTCCTTATTTGTACGTTCCCATAGTTACAACAATTTCTGTGAATAGAGAAACGTCAGTTTGACGGTTCAACTATTCAACTGACATTAATGACACATGATGAACCGTTCCTGCAATACGCATTTAGTCCATAATAATTTAATGTATTCGTGAAATTGTCTGATCGAATATACCTTCAATATACCTTCAAAGTCCTTTTCTCATTGGAATGAATTCAAAAAATGAAGACATTTGATTGGTATGACAGTCACGTACAGCCAATATACTTGTTTATAGTCTATAGGCAAGCTTTTTGGATAGTCCTTTTCAGATGCGACTTCCGTTCTCATTTGACACTCTCTCCCTTTAGAGAGGTCGTTATTGTTCTGTTCTGAAGTATCATTTCTTATCCAGCCACTTAAATCTACTATGCACGAGTCCGCAAATGTTTCGTTTCGGCCGCAAATGTTTCGTTTCGGCCGCAAATGTTTCGTTTCGGCCGCAAATGTTTCATTTCGGAGATACAGGGTGTTGAAGTTGAAATTTTATTTTCAATTAATTATTTTAAATAACTTTTGCACAAAATAAATGTTTCGCACAAAATTTGGTAAAACGGGGTTGTTTGAGGATAAAAATAAAAATTTGGTATTAATTTTTATGTAGCACTTTGATGGCTCTGCGTACGCTATCATTATTTATTTCAATTTGCCCTAACTTTTTTACAGTAAACTTTTGGAATTTCCTATATTTAAATCTTATTCCTACACCTTTTCTGAACAAAAATGGTATACATGTTCAACAACGCTAGGGGCAAGCGTTGTTGAAAAATTTGCAAATTTCTTCATCGCTACGGGTTATGAGGTCACTTGGGCGCCAGATGAAGTAGCTCAGAGCTTCACAAAAACTGAGTATCTGATAGATCTCGCAAAAATAAATAACTTATTTTCTATCAAGATGCATCGAAAAATGATTCGTTCTCAAAATACAAAGTGTTGAAATTTTAAAAAATATCGGTTTTTCAACATTTTGTATCTTGAGAATTAATTACTTATTTGTCGATACATCTTCGTAGAAAAAAAGTTGTTTATTTTTGCGAGATGTGTCACATACTCAGTTTGTGAAAAGTTCTAAGCAACTACATAAGGCGACCAAGTGACCCCATAACTTGCAAATTTTCCAAGAACGGATGCCCCTAGCGACCTAGCGTTGTGGAACAGGAATACTTTTTTGCTTAGAAAAGTAAGTAAGTAAGAATGAGATTTGAATATCAAAAATACCAAAAGTTTACTGTCAAAAATGTTAGGGCAAATTGAAATAAATGATGAGTTCTCTCGCAGCCCTCTACGTGCTACATAAAGATTAATACCAATTTTCAATTTCTCACCTCAAAAAAACCCCGTTCACCCAATTTTGTGAGAAAAAATTATTTTTTACAAAAGATATTCAAACTGATTGAAAATAAAATTTCAACTTCAACACCCTGTATCTCCGAAACATTTGCGGACACATGTTCATATGAACTTTTTATCTTAAAATTAGGCAAAGATTTACCCTTTGAAGTTTGAAAAAGTTCTTAATAAACACTCAGTATAAGTAGTAAGCTCGCACATGTATCTGGAAGACTTCTGAGGGTGTAGCGACAACTAGATGTTTTCTTGATTTAAGTCTTCTTGGAAGAACGTTGCACAAATATCTGTCAGATGTAGTTCAATATCAGTCGTGGCATTAGCCAGGGAAGTAGTTGTTTGCTGTCACATTTCTGCCTCATTTTTCCACTTGGTGGAAATATTCATACCTATATCTATGAAATCTGACAAATTTTTCTCCCAACGTACTCATCAATTTTGTTAAGAGATTGGATATACTGGGAGAAATATAAACAAAGGATGAGCTACAATAGGCCATGGGCCGCGATGGAGGGCCTGATGCAGGACCACTCACATTTAGACCGAATCTAGTTTAATTTTTCATATTTATGTATATTCCACACCAGTCACCAGTAATATAGGTCTCTGGAGTGACAAATAATAGTGAATAGTTGATATACAGTGATCGGTAGATTGTGTATACACAAGGAACATTGTCATTTGAAATTTCTCCATACCTACTATCCTACCTTTAAATATATCTCTTGTTTGCAAGGAATGATAAGACATATGAAAGTAGCTGAAAAGTAAAGTAGGTACCACACCTGAAAAAGATCATTTTTTTTAACATCTTTATACCTACTCTTCTAGTACAGTTGAAAATGGTAGAATTAACTTCCACCGGTGGTGGCCGGTTGCTCAGCGGTCGAGGTACGTTGAAACTTCTGCAAGCGTATGGAAGTGAAGCTAGCCACATCGACAAAGTAAACTGAGAAAAATATATCGCGAAAGAAATTGAAAGGCTTTTTATCTGATTTCAGACAAATGTATCATATCTTAGAGCAACTGAAGAAAAAAACAGCGCAGACTAGATTTTCCGATACTATGATGACATGAAAATGTGGGTTAAATGACAAAATGGAGTTAAAATTGGATCATATCCCTTAAAAATGTTTGTACAATATATTTGCAAACTGAAAAATAAATTTGAGATCGGATTTGAAAGGTGGGTGATAAAAGAAAATTTTGTCAAGCCGTCTGAGGAGGTGGAAAAGGGTTGGATATAGAAAATAAATCATTAGGTAATGGAGTTATGCAATTATAGTTTGTCAGAACGTCTCAGGGGGTGGAAGAGATGTTGATGTAGGATATATAAAATTATCTTTGTTAACTCGTTCACTGCTCAGGACGTGTTAACACGCCTTTGCGCCGGACGTGTATACACGGCTTCTGCATTATTCCACAAAGACCACGAGATGTGTTAACACGATTCTGAGCACCAAGACAAAAAATAGGGGTGCTCATGACGTGTATACACGTTTCTACATTTTTAATAAAAAACTAATTAGAAACAAAGAAATTATACTCCAACAGCAATCTACACTTGTCTTTAGTTGATTAAAAATTAATATTCGTTCAGGGTATGGGCGAAGTGCTTACTTTATGCTGAGCAGTGAAAGGGTTAATAGGCTTCGTACATGAATTTCGTGGGCGGGAAATTGATAAGATTATATTTGATATGAGAGTTGTGAACTCATAGTTTGTCAGGTCGCAAGAGGGGTGGATCTAAATATAATATTATTGTTTTAAAATTGTTGTTTTTGTTTAAAATTGTTTTTTTCCGTTAATCAGCTGTCGTCCCCTTACGAACGGCAGCCCTCAGAAGTCGAAACTTGTGCGAGCCGAGGATTAACGAGGTTTTACCTTTTTACGTGCGATTCCAGCACTTTCTCGGGCCATCAGAAAAATTTCTGCAGTCGCTAGGGTTTGAACGTTTGACTGGCAGCCATATAGACTGGGAGATCGTGACAGATTTCAGGTGACGATTTTCTCGTTTATGCCTTGGAGACCAGTGAAAGATATGAAAATTCTGACAAGAATGATAAAAAATTTGAGCGGTCGCCGCGTGGCTTTCATATAAAAAATTCGATTTTCATTAAAAAGTATATGTGTTTTGGGACGATTTTATCGCCGCTGGGGACGATTTTATCGCCGCTGCCTTGTAAACCAACGGCATATTGAGATAGACAATAGCAGCGAAAAATTATAGGCATAAGGGTTGCACGTGGCCGAATGGCACTAATGATGGCGTAAATTTGTATATATTTTTTTTAATTTTAGACGATTTTCTCGTTGCTGCCAATGTAAATAATGGAAGTTTCCATCATGAATGTCCCATAAAAAAAGTGGCACAAGGTTTGCGGATGTCGAAGTGAGTTTATGTGCCGGAATTGAATTTTTTATATGAAGGCCACGCGGCGATCGCTCAAATTTTTCATCATTTTGGTCAGAATTTTCATATCTTTCACTCAAAGGCACAAACGAGAAAATCGTCAACTGAAATCTGTCACCATCTCCCAGTCTATATACAATGTCACTTTAACCACTCGGTTACCTGGCCCGTTATATCTGTTAATATGCGTTGTACAGGAATTTCAAAGGCGGGGGGGGGGGGTTAATTAAACAATCTTATTTGAAAAGGGAGTTATCAAATTATAGTTTGTCAGGCCGTCTAAGTTGGTGAAAAAAGGGGTTCATATAGAAAATATTCATGTACAATACTCATGTACAACGCGTGTTAACAGATATTTTCTATATCGACCCATTTTCCACCCCATTAGAAGATCTGAAAAACTATGAATTCACAACTCCCTTATCGAAGTTGATCGTTTAATTAATTTCCCGCATTCGTAATTTATGTACAACGCGTATTAACATAGAAAATCTTATATTTTCTACACAGCCTCAGGCAGTCTGATAAACTATAATTTCACAACTCTCTTATCAAATTAGATTCCCTTATTAATTTCCCGCTTTCGAAATTCATGAGGGTACAACGCCTATTAATATAGATAATTCATATTTTCTATATCAATATTACCAACCCCTTTTCTACCCACTTAGACGGCCTTACAAACTATAATTTCAAAACCCCCTTATCAAATTTGATCCATTATTCAGTTCCCGCCTTCGAAATTCATGTACAAATCCTATTAACAGAGAAAATATTTTCTAAATGAACCCCTTTTCCGCCCCTTCAGACAAACAATAATTTCCCCCTATCAAATTTGATCCCTAGATTGAATTCCTGTCTTCAAAATACATGTACAACGCGTATTAACAGAGATAATGATTTCTTTTCTATATCCATCACTTTTTCACGCCTTCAGACAGCCTGACAATGTTTTATTCCATCACCCACCTATCAAATTCGATTTGTATTTTATTTTTCAGTTTGCAAATATTTGTACACAAAATTTTAAGAGATATAATTCAATTTCAATTCCATTTTGTCATTTGCTGCGCATTTTCATCCCGTCATATTATCGGAAAATCCAAACAGTTGCTTTTTTTTCTTCAGTTGCTCTATAATATGACACATTCGTCCAAGTTTCATCTTAAATCAGATAGGTACAAACCTTTACAATTTCTTTCAGTGTATTTTGTTGATATTGCTAGCTTCACTTTCGTTGCCAGCATTGGACCCGGTTCAATCCCTCTGTGCAAGAAATTTTTTTTCAAGTAATAAGTACCCCTATCCCCAGGTGTTGCTATATGTTTTCCTACAATGGCTACAACTAAAAATTTAATACGCCACCAAAAATCAGTAAGTTGCCCCGGAGCGCCACGGCAAATAATTATAATATCCATTCCCTACCCGCACTGCTTTGGGTTACACTCACGAGTGTTTATTTATAAGGGAGTATTATTGTTATTATTATTATTATCGAAATAATAATTCTAAGAGCTTGAAGTTCTTGGCAATATGGCATCATCCTGTACATAAATAATTATAAGAAAAATTAATAATGCATAGAAAACATTCCGATCACAAACTTACCTTTTTTATGTACCTATATAATGTTCACATTATTTACTGACAAGGCCAAGTTCAAAAATTTTAACTAGACACTCATGAAATGGATATATAAATATGATAGGCCACCCTACATACATCCCAAGATACCAATTGAATTTGTATAAAAGTGACTGGTATGTGGTATCATTGTTGTTTGATAGTAGGTATCATCCAGTTGAAATTCAAACATATCTAGGCATGACAGTTATGGAAAACGATCTCAAATAATTTATATGTTATTAATGTACACCTACAATACGAATCCAGTGTATGTTGTATAATTCACAGCATCATTTTAAATAAACAAGGTAGGTAGGCGCTGAAGTTGATGTGAGAATAACAAAAGAAAACCGGCTGTTAAAAATAATAATGGAAATGACAGCTAAACTTATAAACTTCTTTGAACGAAAAAATACTTTACTCATCTTTCTAAACACTCCCCATCGCCCCAGATCAAAATCTAACGCCGTAATTTAAAATTTTCCGAAGTTTGTTAATGATGAAATTGAAATGTTTACAAAATTAAAGTGGAACTTACCCGAACATAACCTGCAGCAGAAATGCAATGCAGTTGCAAAAAAGGCCGGACAAACACAGGAAATGTTAATTCAAGCACAACAATGTGAATTACAGTTTAAACTTGATCCAAAACAAATTAAACAACAGATTTGTTAACAAGTGGTTTGCAAAAATGGCGATACTGACAAAAACAAATCACTTACACTGATAATACGCTGTACCGGCAACTATTTAGCTCTTGTATAATTTAAAGCACATACAAAAATACAAATTGAATACTCAAAACTTTTTTTTTTGGTCCGAGAACTCAGGTTTAATTACGTTTGGTCCGCTGAAAGATCGACTGTCATTCCTTGACGAGAAGGGTGTGCGTCATGGTCGGTAAGATAGGATTCTATCGATCGGAAAAGACAACGAGGGAACGAGGATGAATGTAGCGATTTTGAATCAAAATTTCTTTGGAATCGAATACAATCCTTTTTATTTAGAAGAATTCTAGGTCAAAATATTTTCTCAGTGATTATTGACGATTAGTCAAGTATTTGTATTGATCAGACGAAATGTGGCAGTTTTTTTTAATTTTAAAGTGCTAAAAACTGAAACAAGTTATGGCAAATGATATAAGATGATCTGGAAAATTGATCAGTGGCTTTTAATCTCAAACTTTTTGACAAAATTTGTTGAATCGCCACTATTTTTCTCAAATCTTTTTATCAAGAATTTTCAATTCGTAGGTAAGTAAATATTTTCTTTGAGTATACCTACATACCTCTAGGTAAGTTTACTTGAACCCACTCACCATAGGTAGGTACTTGAGACTTGGGAAATAAGAGAATAAGATGTCAATTATGAATCAATATTTTATGATAAAGGAGGTATCTATGGTGAGAATTTAACTTATTATAAATCATTAATCTTTGCCCTTATGATTGCCAGTGCAGTTTTCTGCTTGTATTTGCCTTTTTATTATTCTGTTGCCTTTCAAGTTTTGTTTGATGATATGGTGATTCAAATGGACTGGGGGTAGCTAACAAACATTTAATCAATTTTTTATGTTTTTAAAATGTCAATCAAACACTGAAATTAAATAAGTATTTTGTCTTATTCTCTTTGGATCTGGGCTTTTGAGAGTAAGACACAAAACACTTATTCTTTGGTTGTTTTCAATTATTACGCAAATACAAGTGTCATTAGCCTCCAAAAGGCTTATTGTGTTCCTTCTGATAATTATTTTGAACGCATCTACCCTATACTGGTCACTACAGTTCAAATGTCAGTCTAGTTTGTTGGACTTTGGGTCTGGTTTCTTCCTTCTGAAATGTAATATCTCACATGCTAGGTGTGTGAGCTATTCCTATAGCAACCTCCCACAAATCCAACTGTGTGAGTTGATTTTAAACACACTAATTTTGTACAGGTTGTTTGTCTTAGATCAGGAGAGAAATGTTACTGAAATTGAGAGATGGTCAATTGAAGGTTTCTTCCAAAAAATGGTTTTAATACAATCATGGAATATCTCATCATTTCCTACTCATTCGTTTGACTTCATTTGGTAACATATGACAAGTAACAGTATTGTAATGGGGGTAGTTTTTAGTATTTGTCATTTGGTATTGTGGGATTCACAAAAGATCACCATTTCATATAAAGTCTTATGTAATGGTTGTATTCTGAACCAGTCTTCTCATATAATTTGGGGATTTGTCTGAAGAACATGATAAATTCGAGTATGGAGATGTAAGGTGATGTCAGTATTTTTTTCATTTATGAAAATATGCTTACCCCTACAGCTTTATCAAAAGTCAAATTGACGATGAGCCTTTTGACACGTTCTTCTTTAAGAAAACTCTGGAAAATTCAAACTCA
This sequence comes from Chrysolina oricalcia, assembly GCA_944452925.2. Classification (NCBI taxonomy): domain Eukaryota; kingdom Metazoa; phylum Arthropoda; class Insecta; order Coleoptera; family Chrysomelidae; genus Chrysolina; species Chrysolina oricalcia. The sequence continues at coordinate 36,902,894 of OX101816.2, read as the reverse complement.
GATTAAGATGGACCATAAGCATAATATGTGGTGAGTAAGCCAGGTTCGTCCTTACTGGATTTCTTTATGACAAAGTATGCTTTTTCGGATTTCCACTCATTTTTCCCTATTTAAATTGGCGTCTTGGTTGATACCAAAGATGTAACTTCTTCAAAAGTTAGATTATTCGGAATAAACTTATTTTTTTTGCACCAGATATTGTACAATAATGCGTTCTGATTTGCTGATGAGTTGCTCATCAGCATTTACACAATAGGAACATTTTGGGCACATAGGGAAAACACTAACGGTCCTACAACTGAACTCTGCGGCACACCGAGTTTACCAGTTTTCGACTGACAAACCATATCTCTATTTGTCATATTCAATTGTTTCTAATTTGTTAAAGCAGGAGGAAACCCAAAGTTTGATAGTTTATTAATTAGAAATTCAAGCCACACTGTCTCAAAAGCTTTTGATTAGTCGAAATGTCACCTATCAATTACTATCAATATTTGTGAATGTATGAAGGTGGTAGGAAGCTGTTTGAAAGGATTTTTTTTCTCAATCCATGCTGAGACGTTCACAGAAGCTTTATAAGTATCACATCACTTTTTCGTTTCAGAAAAGATGTGAAAAGTTTGTTATCAAAGAGTATATTTTAGTCTGCAAGAGTTTCATGATGATAGTTTTTTAAACGTCATCATTTTGGATCATGAATCGAGCTTAGAGTTTCAACATTCTTATGTCATACACACTTCGTTAACATTTTTTTCTGATTTCATGTGAATAGTCCTCATCTGATGAAGAAATGGTGATCGGGCTGAAATGGCAGAGATGGAGAAGTCCTTGATGAATGAGCATGTATTTGTTTAATTGTTGTATTGTTCCATTCCCTTATTTACCAAGGACCATACGGTGGTACTGTAGGTTTTTTCCGGGTTTTTCCCTGCAGTAGAAATAGCGAATACACCCCATTTTTATTTTTTATTTGTCAAGTCGCCCCGGAGCGCATATAGTGGTGGTTTTCCCTCTCATCAGTAATGATGTACCGAAGGTAGGGGGTATCACCATTATACTTTTTAAGTATTAATTTAATTTCCATAAATTTTTCAACATTATCTTTAATACAATGAAGATTTTTCAATGAATTTATATCATTAACTTCCAACAATAAAGCATATTTTGACTTTGACTTTATCAAATAACTTAGAAATGGACCAGGGCCAGAATATTTTCGTGTATTGATCAATCTCAGTTGGATTACCTGTTTTATGTACAGGTAAAACTAGTGATATTTTCAAAACTTCTGGAAAGTATCCTTGAATGAGAGATTGATTCATCAGGTAGGTCAATGGTACAATAATTTGAGAAACAAATATACTCGACGTGCAAAGTTAGCGTCGGCGTCGTCTGGAATAATCGACATTATAATGAGTACTAGATCAAGGTCTAGGAATGGTCAAGGTTGCCAGTTTTTTTATTCCCTGATATTGTATTGTTTTCTGGCAAACTGAAGAGTTTTACTTTGTTTTATTCGTTCATGGTTTTCAGAACTTGTAGCGTATCCCACAGGAGTCTGGATATAACTTTAGTGTCACCTAACAATCGCTCTCTCTGGAATTTGGATAGAATATTCCAGATCCAGTTCCATTGTCAGTTGTTTTACTGTCAAAATGTATACATTTTCCATTCTCCATGATCATCTGTGGTTATATCGAAAACCATTATTGTCTTGCTCCTCATGATATACTGAAAGGTGGGAGAATTAATACACATAAATAAAAATTAGCGAACTAGGTCTCGGCTGGTCGATTTTCAAGTAGCATTTGGCATGAATTCGAATATCTGATAGAGATCAAGAAGTTTTGTTTGCTTAGCATTGTCAAAATATGAAAATATAATTTAAAATCATGACAGCAACGTAAAAGAGAGAGAAAAATAATAAAAGTATTATACAAAACGAAAATTGTCATTTGGTACAGACAGGCCAGGAAAACATTGAACATAGGCAGTCACAAAAAATAATCTAATATAGATAGATATTCCTGAATGGTGTGAGAACAGTTTTGCTAGGATTTTTTTTTTTATACTTGACATTCCTTTAATATGAAATAGTAGTTTGTTGAAGAATTTCACGATAGATGGATAGAGCTGATGATTATCGATGTTAATCTATTCTGAGCAAGAATAATATTAGATTAATTACTTGCATTTATAATGTGGTATTTTATAGCACCCTGTCCCCTCCTAACTTTTGAACGGTTCGACGCACAAATATGGGACAAAACTATTTTAAATGGTATCACTGATGCTACTTCTTGAAGAGACGTTATGATTGCTTGATAGAGGGCGCGTGAGGCACATCAATTGAAAAATTTCAGGTGGCATGGGGGGAAGGTCAAGTGACACATCGTTGAAAAGAGAATTCTTTTTTCGACCATCCTAATTTTTTTCGGGTTTCATTAATAATTTTTTATAATATGCACTCGAAATATCAAGTATCTGAATGGTACCCTTACCACGATAAATTGGAAAGGTTTGACGTGGAACAATGGGACAGAAAATGTTTTGATGGAGCTGGGTTCACATCAGCTTGAAAATTTCGAAAGTCAAAAAGATCTAAATTGTGAAAATACGTTTAAGGAAAAATCTAACAAATTCAGATGGTTGAAAAGAGACTTTCATTTTCAAAAAGTATCGGTGATACCATTCAAAATGGTTTTTGTTCCTTGTTGATAAGTACGTCAAACCGTTCAAAAGTTAACAAGGTTGAAGGGGGACTATAACAAGCTACACTGTACAAGTTTTGGGTTAGATGTGCTGGAAGGTTCCTTTTTTTAGATAAATATTCGTTGAACAGAAGTTTTTTATAAGTCAGGCAGTGTCATTATTTTCAACAGCAAGAAGAGAGATTTAAATGAATCATGAGCTTAAGATGCAAAACAGAGGTTGTATTGTAGGACATAACCAGCTGATTTTTTGCTATTTTCCTCATATGTAACAGTACAATTCTGAAATAAAGACGCATTATTAATAATCGTGTCTTTGTAATGTAGATATTATATCAGTGTCATTCAAGTTTGCCCATAACTTAACTTTTGAACGGTTTGACATACCAAAAAGGAACAAAAACCATTCATCGATACTTTTTGAAAATGAAAGTCTCTTTTCAACCATCTGAATTCGTTAGATTTTTCCTTAAACGTATTTGCACAATTTAGATCTTTTTGACTTTCGAAATTTTCAAGTTGATGTGACCCCAGCTCCATCTGTCGAGTAATTGCAACGTATCTTCTCCCAAAGAGTAGTATCGGTAATACCATTCAAAACATTTTCTGTCCCATTGTTCCACGTCAAACCTTTCCAATTTATCGAGGTAAGGGTACCATTCAGATACTTTTGATATTTCGAGTGCATATTATAAAAAAATATTAATGAAATCCGAAAAAAATTAGGATGGTCGAAAAAAGAATTGAATTCTCTTTTCAACGATGTGTCACTTGTCCTGGAAATAAAATGAACCCATATTATATTTGATCATTTTGGTAGTGATGAGTGACAATTTTCTTATTAGATAAACATTACTGGCAAATTTTTTTGGAAAGCATATTATATGATGATTCCAGTCAAATTCCAGAAACTCATGATATTCCATTTCGTTTGATATATTATTTTAACAAGTTCTGCATAGTTTTTCAGGGTTGAAGTAAGACATAGTTTTAACTATTTCTCTTAATCAGCCACAATATTAATTCATAGAAAGAGAATATGTTTATTGTTTACAAACACAATTATGTTAAAAAAACATAAGGGAATAAGTAACTTAACATATTTTGAATTGTTATTTAATATCAATGTCAAATTCATCTTGTCAAACACAATACATGTCTCATTTCTTGACAATACAAAGCATATATTGGTGAGGAATGTGGAATTTGATCAAATGTGTGAAATAAAATTAATTAAAATGACTTAAAAGAGTGTCACAGAGTGTCTCAAAGTATTCTCGTAAATTATAGTAGACGCTATCATTTACGATTGTGAACGAAATGTGGGCGAAACGAAATGTGGGTGCAACGAAATGTGGGTGTAATGGAATGTGGGCACAAAGACATGCTCCCTATAAATGAACCCAGAAAATATTTTTGGAGTAAACTTTCAATTACCCTTTCCCATTTGTTTCTGAAAATCATCAAATTTTAAAAATACTAATATTGGCGTTGGCGCTCTTTGTGACGTACTCTACCGAGCCCAATCAGCCAAAGGGCGTATTCTAATCTTGTTGATTGTGACGTGAAAAGGCAAAGCTATTGATCGGAATTCTCGGGAGAGTACGTCACAACAATTTGCAATAGCGCGAGAAAGAAGCCATTTGAATTTTTTCGTCTTCAATTATTTTTATATCAAAAAAAATTAACAAAAAAAAGAAATTTTTTTACAAACTGCAGAATCAATTCAAAATATTTTGGAAATTTCGTTATCGCCTATTGTAGACTGGGAGTTCTAACATTATTGCAACTAACAACTTGTGCCTGTTCTATGAGTACCAAAAAACTATTTTCGGCTCATTTCCAAGCATACCATACAAGTCTATCTAGCCTACCATTGTCACGGTCAAATGCCTTTCAGAGTTCGAGCAATACAGACCTATCTTCAGAGACAGGTTCTATCAGAGCTTGTATTGTTGACCCACCTGTTTGGAAGTCAAATTAACTGTTAAATATTGTATTTAACACGTGTATCAAGCGTTGGGACGTGGATTCGATTCCCAACATGGTCACTGGTCTCGTGAATGGCATCACATGTTAAAAGGTAAGGGCGGCGTCTTCCCTAGCACGCACAAGTCTCTTGAAGACTTCCGAAGGTTGCGCGTAGAAGTGCAATAGATTGACGGAAATAACAATTTTTCAATAATTTTGTTTCAGCACACATCATTATCATTATATGAATTAATTCCAACTAAAGTACATGGTGTGAACATATTTAATCAAGAACAAAGTGAAAGAAGCATGTCGAAAATTATCGTTAAAAAACATAATTTTTGTCATGATTTAATGAGGACAGAAAATGTTTTAAATAATACTCTAATACAGTTTCGGTGATTCTAATGGCAAAATACTCTTACACCATCAACTAATACATACTTATTGCAGTTCTATAATCCACCAATCAGGGTGTCCAAGAAAGTTAGGGATATTGCTAAAAATTACCTAGAGAATATTGTTTTTGGTGCAAAAATCATAATAAACTAACTTCAGTATTTAAATGAAATTGCAGAAAAAAATATAAACAGTGTGATTCCTTTTTTTTACTAAGGAGCACAAAAAAATTACAATTAAAAAAACACCTTTAATTTCTTTGCATCTCATAAAAAACAAACTGTAATCATGGTTGAATAAATATAAACACTATACTATTCCTCATACTAGTTTTCATCGTGTTTGGCTTATAAATCTTTCAAAATCCAGGGATATTTGCTACTCATCACTGTAGAACCATCTCCACCAGCATACCTTCATTCTGTCCCAAACATTTTCAAAACTGCAAAAAAAAACATGTTTAACATTTTACAATTATTACAATAAGTTATATTAGGATGATTTAACAAATATACAAATACAGACGAATGAATGTAAGATCTTAGGCACCACGTGAAGTCTTTTGAAATTTCCAAAACCATTCAAAGAAGATAATAGTCTGAAATACAAAAAGTATACAGAAGGCAACGTTTTTTGTTTTTGTTGGTTGAGATGGGATTCGTAATGTCATTGGAAAAATCTGCATTTATGTGTTTTACTAGACATCGGCTGATGCTGAATACACACATTAATTTAGCAGGTATGTCGATTCCCATAGTCGCACATTATAAGTATCTGGGAGTAGTACTAGACCCAAAATTACTTTGGACTCAGCATATTTAATTTAAAAAAATAAATAAATGTGAGAAAGGTCTCAATATACTGCGATGCGTCAGATAGAAGTCTTGGGGTGCTACACCTTCAATTGCACTTTTATTCTATAGATCCTTTGTCAGGTCCATAATTGACTATGGTTGCATTTTCTACGGATCATCGTCAAATACAAACCTTTAAAATGTTGATAGAATTCAGTACAAGGCCATACGACTTTGTTTGGGAGCCATGAAATCAACCCCTTGTAATGTAATTCTGGCGGAAGCAAATGAACCTCCATTATATCTCAGACAACAAATACATTACTAAACTGAGACCATATAACTCGTCATTAATTAATCGAGTAAATTTGCTAAATACAGGGGATTTAATTAACCCATATTGGAGAAAAAAAATCACCATTATTGTCAGCTACCTTTCTTTACACATACGAGTTCAAGGACTACATAAAGCCTTTAGAAACTTTACCAGTATTTCTCATTGACTATAATACAATTTTATGCAATTCTACAGTTATATTCCCTCAATACAATGATATACCCTCCTATAATCAAAAATTGATATATTCGTTGATAGACAGTTTGGATATTAACTTAGTTATGTATACGGACGGTAGTGAGGATTCACAAAGAGTGGGTGCTGCCTCTTGTATTCCAGATAGACAGACAATTTTTAAATGTCGAATACCTGCGGTGTGCAATATCTTCAGCGCTGAAGCGTTCGCCATTGAGAAAGCCATTTCTTGGTGCTTGGACAATGACATTACTGAATCAGTTATTATCTCTGACTCAAAATCAGTGTTAGAAAGCATTAAAAAACTCTAACAGAATATGTACAGAAACCTCAATGTTTGTAGGATAGGGTATTTACTAAATAAACTCTCGTTCATTAACAGCATAGTTGTATTTATCTGGGCCAAGGGATACAGTGGTATTCTTGGAAATGAAATAGTAGACCAGGCAGCCAAAGCAGCACAAACTTGTGCTAACTTGGATAAAATTCCTTGTAACAATGATCTCTTGAGTATATATAGACAGAATGTAGACAAAGAATGGATGGAAAAGTGGTCAGAAATAGTAGGAAAGTCCACCAACCCTTACTTCCTCATACACAAGGAACTTCCCAAAAAAGTACCCCACATATTCCTATTTGATGTCCCCAAAAAATATTTCACTATTATAACAAGACTCAAATCCAATCATGGTTGCTTTCCAGCCCATCTACATAAACTTGGGATCCTTGATTCACCTCTATGTCAATAAAACTGCTGATTTGAATCACCTATTTTTTAACTGTAAAAACATTCCTAGAATCAATAATTTCATCAACAAACTCCTACAATTGAACCTGCAACTTCCCACCAGTATTCAAAACTTGCTAGCAACGGAGGACAAAGTGATATATGACCTGATAGTTGAATTTGTTATAAGAAACGGAATATGTATCCAAGTTCTACAGTTAAAAATTTCAATATAATTAACATTATGTGTGGCTAAAGGTTGAAGCCAAAGCAAAAAAAAAGCGAAAAACTGTTTGTTATTCGTCATGTGACTACTTGCTCCGGAGTCTATGTACCATTCATCAGTTTTAGTTTTGATACCAACTTGGAAGCAAATATGACAGTTTTCTTCATTTTCATTATCATCTGTCAAAGCCACATTTGCTACATTCGAATATCTTCTTTGTTTCTTATAATGGTAGCAATCCTTCTTCAGATGTCCTGTCTTCTTACAGAAAAAGCATGTAATATCTTTTGAGTTTTTAGACTCGATGATTTTTCTGGTGGACCCTTTCTTATAAACTTTCAAAGCCATTTCACTGCTCAATGTAGAATTCTCGTTCCTTCTATTATATTCCTGGATCAATTTTCCTTTATTTCCAATGTTAAATCATCCTCTGGTCTTCCTTCTAAGGCTGTTACCAAATTCTCGAAACTTTCTGGAAGACTGCATAAAAGTAGTGCTACTTGTAAATTATCTGCTAAATTCTCTCCTAGAGTTACTAACTGATCCACAATTGTTTATAGAGAAAGAAGATAGTTAGTCAGTGCCTGTAGAAATCACGTTTGATACAATCGCGCGAGACATCTAGCCCGATAACGACGAACCTAGGCAGAAAATACACCCGTACGAATGCGCCACCTACAATAACTTGCATTTTTTGAGGTTTACTTGAAGATTTTTATTTTCGTTAAGGAATCCAAGTAGTGAATCATTCGACCTGACAGGGACGTACTTGAAATTTTCTAATGATAGTTTTTAACAGAGTAGGTGGCATATTTTATACACAAATTCAATGTCATTCAATAAAAATGAAGTGAAAACTTTTTTGTTGATTATTTGATATAAATTGAATGAACTATTCATAAATTTAATAAAGTGGACTCAATATCAATTTTGTCATTTTGAATTTAATCATAATGAACAATACTGTGCATGGTTCAATTGAAAATAGAGTGTGGAATTTCAGTGAAATATATCTTTTCACCTACATGTGGTATCTGTCCAGTGTATTTTTAAGCCAAAATAACTGGGACGAAGCGCATAATACACTACCGGTGAACAGCACCTTCGCCTTATTATTTTCGGGGCAAACTGTTTTATGTTTGTTATTGTTTGTTGTTTAATTTCAATCACTGGGCGACTCATTTTAACCAGTAGGTGACATTTGTGTCGCCCACTTCACTAGTTATGAAAGGTGGTGTCACACAATGGAACAAATAGTATGTTTGTAATCATCAGTTTATTAAGTCTCTGTATTCATCTTGAAGATATCACTCAACTATAGTGTGTACATTTTACACCTTAGCTCATTATTTATTCAAACTGAATTTATTTCTTCGAAATGGGGCTCCAAATATGCTGTCAGAAATCAGAACAGGTTCGAAGTGTTATAAAGACAACGATTATTGAATGAAGAGATTGAATGTGTTTACCAACTGAATTGTTATCTGTACTGAGTAAAATAATAGATATTAATAGCAATCAGTAGACTAACAGTTAGTTTAGTAATCCCTACTGATGAAGATAACTTTGTTATCGAAATGCACATCTAGGAATTGAATTACTTGTGCGGTGAAGGGGTAAAATAGTTTTTGTTCTCACTAAGTTACACCACAGGGCGTCCAATATCCCATTTTATATACAATTAATAATTAATTTTGTGACTGAGTACAAACTTGGGAATATTGATTTTAAATCTTCCTATGATAACATCAACTGTCATAAGACTCTCCACACCCCTTGGTCACTCATACAATTTGAATAGGGAAAGTTTTAAGTGTGATACTGCATTGAGAAGGTAATTCCATAAGGAATTCAGACATGTGAGTGTTCGCTACCTAACTTTTCATTTTGGCACCCTCTTAAAAAAAAATAACTGTTTCGTATTCCAACTTATGATATCCAATTTGGAAGCTAATGTGAGCAATTCATGAGAACAGCAAAAATTTAAAAAATTAACATTGTATGAACTTACAAATCGGAAATTTTTTCATACATTACTCGAAAACGTCAGACTAACTTTTACTCATGTATGGCAATCCATGGCGATCTCTTTGAGCATCTACTGTGAATGAATTCAGTTTGGAATGATTGGATTCGAATTTATGCAAGGTTTTCCAATTCTCAAGTTTATTCAATGTTCAATTTTTTTATTATTCAAAAGCTTTCATTCAACTTGCCCTGTTAGTTAGTAAGAAAGTATATATGTGTAGGACGAAACAAACTTGTAAAATCCCTGTATGCCAACTTTGAATCGAATCGAACCACAAACTCCGTCCGCCATCTTGGTTTTTACATTGACAAAATAATCATAATTTCCTACCCTGATAATCGCCACATACTAATCTTGATTTGAATCGGACCATAATTACAAATTTCGTCCGCCATCTCAGAGCCAGCATCTAGTTTTTTTGCATTGACAAGCAAACCATAATTTATGACTCTAAAAACCAACACATATCAATTTTGAATCGAATCGGCCCATAATTGCAAATCTTGTCCGCCATTTTGGAGTCGCCATTTTGTTATTACCTTTAGAAAAATTCCATAATGTATTGTCACCGAATTTATGACAAATTACCTTGCAAATGAAGTATCATAATTTGGAATACGAAACCGTTGTTTTTCCCGCAAGAAGGCGCCAAAATAAAAAGTTACGTAGCGAAAATTGACATTGTTGAATTCCTTCTGAAATTACCTCTTCAATGATGTGTCACACTTACAACTTTTCCTATTCAAATTGTTTGGGTGATAGTGACCAAGGGGTGGGGAGAGGTATGACAGTTGAGGTTATGATAGGAAGATGTCCCCCTTGGATTAAAAGATTAAAACGAATAACTAAGCTTTCACGTGACAATTTCACAAATGATAACGGCACAAAACAAATAAACACAAAATTCACTGGGAATGGCCTTGATAACATCAAGTTCCAGGTAATAGAAACACTGAAACTGAAATGAATGGAATCTCGAGTTTACCAGTAGTACCAGTACAACGCTGGGTAGGATGCACGTGTCAAAATTATATATAGAGCCATCTATCGGATTATTCAATAAATCATATTTTACGAACTGATCAAATACATACGTTACAATCAAGAACAGACGTGACTGGAGACTCGTGGACTAGCGACCTCTAGTGATGGTCTCCATTTGAATCCAACTAAAAGTACGTAAGATTGGCTAACTATCTTCTCTCTATTATATTAGCAATATGTTTTTACATGTCACCATTCTCGGGTAATGTTGTCTTACACAGACGCTTCAGCAGAAAAACTGTATTTGTCAGAATAACTTCTGAAAAGAGGTTACAAGTCTATTCATAGTTATTGAAAATTCAGAATCACAAATTTTCAGAACAATCTGTATTGAGTTATAAATATGTATAGGATACGGAATGTTCTATATTGTATCTATTTTTATATTTTGTCATGTGAAGTAGACTAGGAAAAAACAATTTTGTGACGGACAGGTGGAAAATAAATATTTCAATTTTGGTAAGAAGAAAATAAAATCGTCTTTCCAGCGGATCTTCATAGATATTCTTCCAGGTAAAGTACAGTACAAACTGGTCTTTCCAGCGGATCTCTATAGATATTCTTCCAAGTAAAGTACAATACAACCTGGTCCTTCTCAGCCTATTAAGAATTTGCACCGTGGAGTAATCTGCAATGTCCAAGTCTGTTTCAAATGTGAGACGAAGCGAACATCTCAAAAAAGTAATAACTGAGGAAGGAATTAAATAAATGACATCTATAGAGATTAATGCGAGATATACTACAAGTACAATGAAATCAAAACATACAAAAAGTAGCAAGAGTAATAAATCAAGACGAGAAGCCAAAATCGAGATTGAGATTAAGAAAAGGGAACTTCTACACAAGCATCAACAGGAAATGTTAGACCTACAGTTAGAAATGAAACTGGTGAAGTTGGATGAAGAGGAGAAAACTTCCAAAGGGGATTCAGAGTCCATAGGCAGCGAGTCATTGAAGGAGAGGCCTGATATCAATAACTGGGTAGAAGGTAGGTGTCCAAGGGACAGACCTGTCTATAGATAGATAGATAGATATCATTTATTTTGCCAAAGATTACATTGTTGCAATATAGAAATAGTCAATTAAATAAATAAACAAACAAATATGGTACATACATAGATTAAAACCACACATTAAAAAAATTATAATTATAATAATAAGCAGACACTGGGTATATAACGTAAGACACAAACAAACAGATCAATTAAAATACTCAGACACATGGTAAAAACACTTATCTATTAAAAATTCCTGGAGAGTCTTCCTGAACATAGTTAAGCTCTCAATATTTTTATTTTTTTATGTCAACTTATTGAAAAAACGCAACCCTAAATATTCGGATGAGTTATAGGTTATACACATTTTTGCAAATGGTACACTAAAGTTATTTTTATTCCTGGTATTCATTGAATGAATATCTTTGTTCAGTTTGAAACTTTTTATTTTTAAAAATGTATAAAGACATTTCCAAAATATATAGTGAAGTAAGAGTTAATACCCTAAACTCTGCAAAAAATATCCCTGCAAGAATGTGTATATTTTACACCAGCAATACATCTGATGATGCGTTTTTGAGAAATGAACACATCTCCTGCTAGGGTGCTGTTACCCCAAAGACAAATACCAAATCTAATGCGGGAGTCTACTTGTGCATCATCTGTCCTCTAGTTAGAACACATTTAACATTTTTGAAAAGGTAATGTATTGAATTCAGTTTGGAAATCAGTGTTTCACAGTGTGGTTTCCAACTAAGAGTTGGATCAATCTTGATTCCTAAAAAACTGATAGCCTCTACATTGTCTCGAACCTTACAGTTGTTGATAGATATATTAAGTGGTTCACACACTTTTTGTCGGTTATGAAATGTCGTTAATTGAGTTTTTTCAGTATTGAAAAATAGTTGATGTTCATCAAACCACTCACGTGTATTTTCTAATAAATTTGTAATTTCGGTACTTATGTTTGTTGCTGATGGATTTGAAATGATTGAAGATAAGTCATCTGCATACATTGTAAAAAACTGATTTTTCAGAAATAAACCGAGGCTATTTACATATATTAAGAAAAGGCAGGGCCCCAGCACCGATCCTTGTGGCACACCAGATTCTACTGAAGTGTAGTCTGAATGATATTTTTTTATTTTAGTTAGATCCATATGCTGTATTTGGACGAATTGTTTCCTATACTTCAAAAAAGGTGATATCCAGCTCAAAGGTTGTCCTCTTATTTTATAGTATTTGATAGTAAAAGTATCATGATTGACACAGTCGAATGCACAGCTAAGATCACAAAAAATCCCAACAGGACACTCGGCCGCCTCAATACATTTAATAATTTGATTATAAAAAGAGTGGGTTGCCGTACCAATAGATTTTCCTGCACGGAACCCATGTTGTTTTTCTGTCAATATTTTAAATTTTACTAAGAAATTATCGAGACGTGATAAAAATGCGTATTCAAAAATTTTTGAAAACGAGATAGGAACCGTTACTGGTCTATAGTTTTCAAGCAGTGATTGGTCCTTTTTCTTGAATATTGGAATAATCTTACCCTCTTTCAAACAGGAAGGAAATGTGCCTGAAGTGAATGATCACCAAGTAAGTCAGTGGCTTTTTCACAGAAGATATGATCTTTTTCACTAAAAACATAGGTATATCATCAGACCCAGAAGAACTTTTATTTTTTAATTTGTGTTTGAGAAGTATTTCTAATTCATCTTCTCCATAAGGGGTTAAGTAAAAGGAATCATATCGGATTACTCTACAATCTAATACATGGGTTCTATCCTTGTTAGTCAAATTTTCAATTATCGCTTTGGGAGCATCTGTAAAAAAACTGTTAAAAGATGAAGCAATGGGGATCACTCATTTCTTGATCATCGACTCTTATTGTAAGGTTACCTTGTTTTTTATTTTTGTTTGATATTTCATCTATCACTTTCCAAGCAGTTCTAGATGCATTGCTAGAATTAAATATTTTATTTTGGTAATATTCTTTTTTCACCTTGGATATCATAATCAGCGTGTTTCCTTTTAGAATTTCGATAAGCTGGTTCGAGAACAGGATATCTTTTGCATAAAAAGTTCAGGTCTTTAAGATTAGCGCTTGATTTTCTGACCTCATCATTGACCCATTTTTTATTTGGTGTACAATTGGTATAATATTTCCTTTCAGGTAGGTAAAGATTGAAATTATATAAAATAATCGAATAAAAATACTAAATTTAAGTCGTCAATACAATATACAGGCTCCCAGTTCTCCTCTACCAATGCTTTTTCAAAACGTTCAACATTATCAGCTTTGAAACTCCTGCGATATTTAGATTTGGTACTTAAAATGCTATTTCCATCTAATTCTAAATAAATAGAACGCTGTCATCAGGAAAGGAGTCCCAAAAGGTAGTATCTAATTGTTATAATGAGCAAATAGCTTCGTCACAACTTACCAAAATTCTAGCAAGACAATCCATGCCTTTATTCGGTGGCGATCCCATCGAATGGCCTTATTTTATTTTTCAATATAAAAATACGACAGCTATTTATGGTTATTCTGGAATGGACTGTTAATGGACTTGTTAATGAAATATCGCCTCAACCAATGCTATCTTTGTACAATTATTTGGGCGCCATCTGTTAATGGGGCGCAGCGGTTGCCAAAGCCAAGAAACTGTGTGTTTTAAGCAACGACATACAGTAAGAAACGACATGACGTGGACATGAACTCCCCAACGCCATCTATTAATGGTGTCCTCGTCGTCAAATGATATCCCGGTAAGGCTGTCCTACTACCTTTATAATATGGTTTAATTACATGTTCGATTAACCAACTTTAGAAATGGAAAAATATTACTTTATTCTTTATTCAAAAACAACAAATGTAATACATTTATATGTGTACGCCACTACATTTTTACAGTTATGCACCTAGGTGAATTAACACCTGTGTATGCAATAATACAAAATAATCTTGTAGCAGTGTTGATATGTGCAGACTAGTGTTACAAGGATAAAAATAAAATAAATAGTGGCAATATTAACAAAAAATAGAGATAGAGATAATAATAGGCAATTATAATAGTGAATACATTAGTATGATAGCTAGTTGAATGAAGTTGAGTAAATGAAGTAAACCCTTCACAACATTTTATATATTATGCGATAACTATTTATATTAATAAAGTGTTTGCATTTATTAACAAAGTGTTTTTATTTAGTTATCACTTTAATTTCATTTGGTAAGATGTTATAAATTGTTGGTGCAACAGTTGTTACAAATCTTTGGTTTCCATCATATTTTCTAAATGGTATTACCATATGATTGTTTGTGTACTGTCTAGTTTGGTAGCAATGGTTCACAAAATGTTTGTTTATAGATTTAAAACAGAAGATGCAGTTACTAAGGTAGTATAGGCATCGGGCATTCAGAATCGATTCATTATAGAAACAATTTGTGGAATATAGTATATTTTTGAATAATGTTCTTAGTACGTAGTTTTGTACTACATTTAGTTGAGTTAATGCATTGTCATAGAGCCCCCACCCCCATACTATGATTCCATAATTTAGGAGTGATTCGACTAGGGACTTGTAGATTTGCAAAAGAAGTTTTTTTGTTAAGATTTTGCGTATTATATAAAATTTATAAATCACTGTTCTAATTTTGTTAGTGAGGTCTTTAATACGAGTTGTCCATTTTTGATTTATGTCTAGAGTAATACCTAGATATTTTATAGAATAAGTTTCTTTTATTATGAGATCATTCATTGTGATAGAATTAAATTGTGGTCTCTTTGAATCTGTCATTGAAAAGGCAATATGACAGATTCGAAAATAATAGCTAATAATCGCCCTGAATCTATTTATTTGTCTTTTTGGTGTTTTGCCTTTGACAGCTTATAACTGCGAGGGGGGTGAGATTATTTGAAAATCCAAAGTGTTGTTCTTTCGGTATGAGAATAGAAGAAGAAAAAGGGACCAGTCAAAATCTTCGAGTATAGTCATAGGGCTCAATGATTACCTAAAAGTTGATACTTGGTATGTTTGTTCTTCGTGTACAGTTGGACAATATGCTATAATCGAAAACTCTTGATAGCGGGGCGTTTTTTAGGATCCGTACGAACTTTTTACTGAGCGATTTTGAAGAAAAAAAATCTGTTATGGACAAAATTGTCAATTCGGCAAAGTTATCCAACTCGAATTTTTAAAAACAGGATTAACATTTTTTCATCTGAACCACAGAGCTCAAAGTTCTTCGGGAAGATTGTAAAGTAACGATAGTTTTTCACAACCAAAACTTTACCTTTCTTTTCTCCCATCCACAAAAAAATGTAATACACAAATATGCTCTGTGTCTGTATGTGCCAGTCGATGTGCTGGACAGTTAAAACATAAACTTTTTCTCTACTTTTGAAGCGAAACACGCACTCATTCATTACATTTGAAGCAAAGTAGTATTCGAATGGCTCTTTTCTGAATAATAAAAAGCAACAACAATTTCAGGCGGCACAGCAAAGTTTCTTATATTATGGCAAATTATTCATTTCTTTGGTTGAAAACGACAGTTAAAAAAATCAATTCCCAATAAAGGAAGAAAAACATTGCCTATGTAATGACTAACTCTCGATTTTTCCCTCCTTCCTATAAGATAGGATCTTACCAAATCATGTGGTACTCCTCTAACACCTGATCTCTAGAAAACTTACACCCATAAAAAATGTTTTCTGGTCAAGAGTATTAACAATTCTTGACTGGAATTCGCATTGGTCTGACTATGTATGTGAGGGTGACATAAATTTGTTTCTATCGTAAAATGGAGACATTTGCTTTTTTTAAATTCAGCTCGAATGGCTTGGAGACTTGACAGAGTAAGCTTATTGATCTATAATTATCTAGGTCATTCACATTAACTTTTTCAAATAATGGGCATAATTTGCAAGCCTCAAATTTGCTGGAAAATTTCCGTTTATAGAAGACAGATGTACCAAATAAGTCATAGGGCATGGCGGCAACTTTTCAGCAAGTTATTGGGGACATAATTATTACCAGAGACATTTGAATTTTTCAGTTCATAAATAAGCTCTAAGACATCACTCTCACCAGTGTTTATAGAGAGAAAATAGTTAGCCAATCTTACGTACTTTCAGTTGGATTCAAATGGAGACCATCACTAGAGGTCGCTAGTCCACGAGTCTTCAGTCACGTCTGTTCTTGATTATAACGTATGTATTTGATCAGTTCGTAAAATATGATTTATTGAATAATCCGATAGATGGCTCTGATATATAATTTTGACTCGTGCATCCCATCCAGCGTTGTACTGGTACTACTGGTAAACTCGAGATTCCATTCATTTCAGTTTCAGTGTTTCTATTACCTGGAACTTGATGTTATCAAGACCATTCCCAGTGAATTTTGTGTTTATTTGTTTTGTGCCGTTATCCTTTTTTCCTTGGTGTTTTGGCATCGACTGCTATGGTCATTAGCCATGTGTTCTGAGTAGGCCATGTTACTAACTCCATACGCCACCTTAGGAGCAGCACTGTTAATTGGGACGCAACAGCGAATCGTGCAGGACTCACCCCAGTCGGGCCACGAGATTTGAATAATTTAATCGGTAAAATTAAATTAAAAAATCCCAGCCGCAACTGGGGCTCGAACTCCGGACCTCTCGACCCAAAGTCGGACGCTCTAACCACTGCGCCACGCCCCGACATATTTGTGCCGTTATCATTTGTGAAATTGTCACATTTGTGAAATGGTCACGTGAAAGACTAGTTATTCGTTTTAATATTTTAATCTAAGGGGGACATCTTCCTATCATAACCTCAACTGTCATACCTATCCCCCACCCATTGGTCACTATCACCCAAACAATTTGAATAGGGAAAGTTGTAAGTGTGACACATCATTGAAGAGATAATTTCAGAAGGAATTCAACAATGTCAATTTTCGCTATGTAACTTTTTATTTTGGCGCCCTCTTGCGGGAAAAACAACGGTTTCGTATTCCAAATTATGATACTTCATTTGCAAGGTAATTTGTCATAAATTCGATGACAATACATTATGGAATTTTTCTAAAGGTGATAACAAAATGGCGACTCCAAAATGGCGGACATGATTTGTAATTATGGTCCGATTCGATTCAAAATTGATATGTGTTGGTTTTCAGGGTCATAAATTATGATTTGCTTATCAATACAAAAAAACAAGATGGTGGCTCCAAGATGGCGTACGAAATTTGTAATTATGGTCCGATTCAAATCAAAATTAGTATGTGGCGATTATCAGGGTAGGAAATTATGATTATTTTGTCAATGTAAAAAACCAAGATGGCGGACGGAATTTGTAATTTAGGTTCGATTCGTTTCAAAGTTGGCATACAGGGATTTTACAAGTTTGTTTCGTCCTACACATACATACATACTTACTAACTAAGAGGGCAAGTTGAATGAAAGCTTTTGATTAATAAAAAAATTGAACATTGAATAAAATTAAGAATTGAAAAACCTTGCATAAATTCGAATCCAATCATTCCAAACTGAATTCATTCACAGTAGATGCTCAAAGAGATCGCCATGGATTGCCATACATGAGTAAAAGTTAGTCTGACGTTTTTGAGTAATGTATGAAAAAATTTCCAATTTGTAAGTTCATACAATGTTAATTTTTTAAATTTTTGTTATGTTTTCGTGAATTGCTCACATTAGCTTCCATATTGGATATCATGAGTTGGAATACGAAACAGTTATTTTTCCCGCAAGAGGGTGCCAAAATGAAAAGTTAGGTAGTGAACACTCACATGTTTGAATTCCTTATGGAATTACCTTTTCAATGCAGTGTCACACTTAGTACTTTCCCTATTCAAATTGTATGAGTGACCAAGGGGTGTGGAGAGTGGTATGACAGTTGAGGTTATCATAGGAAGATTTCCCTCTTGGATTTAAAACCGTTATTTTTGCATTTTTTTCACAACACATGTGTTTTGAAGAATTCATTTTCGATGCCTGGTTGAATCGAACCATTATTACAAATTTCGCCCACCATCTTGTTTTTTGCACCGACAAAAAAATCATAATTTCCGACCTTGGAAATCGCCACAAACTAGTTTTTATGCGAATCGGACCATAATTACAAATTCCGTCCGCCATCTTGGAGCCACCATCTTGTTTCTTTTCAACGACACAAAAATCATAATTTCTGACTATGGAAACCACCCCATATCAATTTTAAATCAAATCGGACTATAATTGCAAATCTTGTCCGCCATTTTGGAGCCGCCATTTTGTTTTTTCCCTTAGAATGAATATTCACCAGAAGACGATTGCGAATTCAAGCAATTGAAACGTTGTGAAAAAATTTGAAAGAGATGGAAATCTTTCAACCATTAAGATGATGGACGTCCGAAATATAAGTAATCAACAATTCAGTTGGTAAACACATTCAATCTCTTCATTCAATAATCGTTGTCTTTACACTTCGAACCTGTTCTGATTTCTGACAGCATATTTGGAGCCCCATTTCAAAGAAATAAATTCAGTTTGAATAAATGAGCTTAGGTGTAAAATGTACACACTATAGTTAAGTGATATCTTCAAGATGAATACCAGAGACTTAATAAACTGATGATTACAAACATACTATTTGTTCCATTGAGTGACACCACCTTTCATAACTAGTGAAGTGGGCGACACAAATGTCACCTACTGGTTAAAATGAGTCGCCCAGTGATTGAAATTAAACAACAAACAATAACAAACACAAAACAGTTTGCCCCGAAAATAATAAGGCAAAGGTACTGTTCACCGGTAGTGTATTATGAGCTTCGTCCCAGTGATTTTGGCTTAAAAAATACACTGGACACCACATGTAGGTGAAAAGATATATTTCACTGAAATTCCACACTCTTTTTTCAATTGAACCATGCACAGTATTGTTCATTATGATTAAAATCGAAATGGCAAAATTGATATTAAGTTCACTTTATTAAATTTATGAATAGTTCATTCAATTTATATCAAATAATCAACAAAAAAGTATGCACTTCATTTTTATTGAATGTCATTGAATTTGTGTATAAAATATGCCATCTACTCTGTTAAAAACTATCATTAGAAAATTTCAAGTACGTCCCTGTCAGGGCGAATGATTCACTACTTGGATTCCTTGACGAAAATAAAAATCTTCAAGTAAACCTCAAAAAATGCAAGTTATTGTAGGTGGCGCATTCGTACGGGTGTATTTTCTGCCTAGGTTCGTCGTTATCGGGCTAGATGTCTCGCGCGATTGTATCAAACGCGATTTCTACAGGCACTGACTAACTATCTTCTTTCTCTATAAACAATGCTCTCATAAACTGAAGATAAGAAAAAACTATTCGAATTATTTGGTATGTTTTGTACAATGGTTTCTATCAATGGTTCAGTAAAATTCTTATTGAACTGATTAGCTTGTTCCTCAGTTCCAATATTAACAACATTACCTTACTTTAAAAACAGATTATATGAAGTCACAAACATTCAGATTGTCAAATAATTGTTTAGGTCTGGGCCCAAGGATTATAACAAGTATGCTTTTTTATTTAATTTTTTTTTTAAGGAATAGTTATTATTCTCATACAACAGAATTTCGTTAACGTGACAATAGCTGATTGTCCATTATCACATAGGTCTTTGCCAAGTGGGTTAGGTGTCGGCAGCTCTAAATATATTTTTGTTTGACTACAGAAATACACCACATTGCACTATGAAAGTTAGTCCATAATTTTTAATGTTTGGTAGAAAATTGAGGACTCGTTTCAGTTGTTTATTGCCAAAGGATAACACAGCTTTGCAAAATGAAATTTCCTCTGAACAAATCAAACAAGTGAAATACCATGATGGAAAGTGAAAATTAACTTTTCAGAAAGGTTTTACTGTTAGAGATTACAGAAATAATAATTCAGTTACTGTTAGAGATTACAAAAATAATAAAACAACTTGGATTAAAGCGGTAAGATCAGAAACAAATGGTGAGTCAGTATATATTGTAGAAGTCCCTGAACTGAAAAACCTAAAATGGAAGAGGCATTTGAATCAAATGAAAAAGTCGTATGATGAATCAAATCTTCAGGAAAACAATAGTCCAGGAACTTCTCATAATGAGGAAAGTTTAGAGACAGAGTTGGCTGATAATGGTTTGAAAACGTATGATGCACAGGAGGAGCCTGGTCCGAAGGATGTTGATATGAATTATTCAATTAGACCTTAACGCACCATTAAACCTCCAATTAGGTTGTCATATTAATAAATAACTTGAATATAGAAGTTGTGTAGAATAATATGATGGATGTTGATTTTTTTTAGGAGGGAGTTGTGAAGTATGGTGATGTTATTTCAAGTATGTTTCATACTGTATATAGTTGATTATTTTATCATGATAGTGAGGGGTTGTTTCTAGGGGAGCAGAATATGTTCTTTTGTAAAACAAGTTTGTCATCAATCATTAATTATTAAAAATTATAGTCTAAGAGATAGCGTCAAAATCACCGGCTGATCGCATAGTGGATGGAAAAATTATATAATGTAGTCCCGAACGTTTATTATATGAAAACCGGTGACTGCCAGAGCTCGGGCACCTTGCATTCGTTAATTTAAAAAAAATTAATTACTGTTTTGTAGGTCAAAATCCGACCGATTGCGTTGTGCGTCAAAATTCGTTTATACATAGAAAAAACATTCCTAAATATGATTTTTGGTGACTGTCACTTGAAATCGGTTGTTAAGCAGTGACTGCCAATCAAAAACGGGCTAGTAAAATTTTGAAAATCCGACTCATCGCAAAGTGAATAAAAATCGGATATGACGTCATTGAACACATTCACAGACCATTGCTGGGTGACTGCCACCTCAAGGCCGTTGCTTTCTAGTGACTGCCGGCCCTCAAAGTTTGCTCTGCATCGCCCGGCGCACTGGAAGACTGCCAATATATCAGTATTCGTTTGTATAATTTCGGCCAAGATATAAACCAAGTGTAAAATGGAATGTCCATAATAAAAAATCAAAATATGATAAATCAATATTTATTATAATTTTTTTATTGTCGAAAAAAAAAGACCACATTCGTAATGCTAGGGCTTAATCGTCGCTATCAGTATCGCTATCGCTATCACTTAAGTGAACGTCGTCCGAAATGCTTTCAATATCCTCTGAATTACTAGTTTCACCCGAAAGTTCTGGCTGGATTATTATATTTTCGACGAATTGAGGAACCTGTTCACCCTTGAAACAGAAAAATGCATATTTGTTATTTTTCCCAATCCACCCATATTCGGTGGGGCAAAAATTGGTGGGGAATTTCCGGTGGGCGTGACACCAAATATTTGCAATGTATTTGGCTCGTAGAACTTGCTCTACGAGTTCTGATTTGCAAGGGGGGATTGTCGAACCATCAAAAGTCGTCGCCGTTTTCGCGAATTTCTCGTTGACGTCATTGATCTAGAAATTGTTCCAGAAAATGGATAATCGCGCCTCGTTAACATGTCGTACGCCCTTAACGCCATACATCTGACATACAAATAATTCGATTTTTTCGAAATTTGCATCGTCGATAGCTTCGTCGTCGCAGTCCCCAAGCTTTGCAAAAGCTATCTGGTATTCCTTAGAATGTTGCAATAGTGTCAATATTTTTTTTTACCCCTTCTGAAAAAAGAAGGATTGAAATCGCACCCTGTAAATGCGTGGTACCCAGGTAGCGATTTGCAAAGATCGGGACCAAGATGAGAATACAATTTCGATACATCAATGTATCGCTGCCCATTTGACACTCCGACGTTCATCCATATTTTCGTTCCACTGGTTATGTGTCATATTTGCAAGCATTATTACCAAAATGTCTGTATCGGAACAACGTATCACAACGTTTGACTTTTCATTTGACCTGCAAACATAAAACACGATTTTTGTGTCAGCCTCTTCGTGTTTTTCGCATGATAATTCGTCGAAGATGCTCGAAACAACCTTTCCCCCAATGACTTCGAATTTGTGACATTGCTCTGCGTTAACGTACAAAGTTTTTGAGCCAAGATTACTCGCGTATTCATCCTTACGCCATTCTTCAATGAAAAAGTTGATCAAAGCTTTTTAGAAACTGATATTTTTTAAATCTTTTATGAAATCGGTACAGCGCTTTTGATGCGGACCAGTTATTTGGAATTTACGATCTTCTGTATTATCTCGAAGCAAGTGCTCGTTGTCCTTGATGGAAGGGCTGAAGTAGGAATCGAACATTACCGCGATTTCGAGTGAATTGTGGTTTAAAAAAACATTCAAGCATTTACTTGCAATTTTGCCATATTGAACGGGAATTTCTGTTATTGTATGCAAAATGGCAATGGCAATGGTCTTTGTATGTGTTCAATGACGTCATATCCGATTTTTATTCATTTTGCGATGAGTCGGATTTTCAATATTTTACTAGCCCGTTTTTGATTGGCAGTCACTGCTTAACAACCGATTTCAAGTGACAGTCACCAAAAATCATATTTAATAATGTTTTTTCTAAGTATAAACGAATTTTGACGCACAACGCAATCGGTCGGATTTTGACCTACGAAACAGTAATTAATTTTTTTTTTAATTAACGAACGCAAGGTGCCTGAGCTGGCAGTAACCGGTTTTCATATAATGCACGTTCGGGACTACATTATATAGTTTTTCCATCCACTATGCAATCAGCCGGTGATTTGGACGCTATCTCTTAGACTATTATAAAACTACAGGAATAGAGTTATTCCAATATATTACACAAAGCATTACCCAGGACTTTATTTCGGGGGGGGGGGGGGCTTCGACACAAGTTTTCTCACATAACTGGTAATGGAAGAAGTGTAAAGAAGGAGTGATGAAGGAAGTGAATAGATGACCGGTAAGCCGGGATACTTTCGACAGTTTTTACAAATAACGAGTTTGTAGCAAACTTCTCTTTACACCTTCTAATCTGCGTACGCACGTGCAGAGGAAAAATATTTTTCAAATGTATTGGTATCGATAGACAACCACATGAAAATTGAAAATGGCACCAATAAAAAGTCAGTAAGTCACTCCGGAGCGCTACGGCAAATAATACTAAAAGCTTTCCATTACCCGCACAGGCTATACCTTTGGGTACACTCTATATAAAAAAGGCTTGGTAATGAATTTTGATCACACTTAAATCAGATCACAATTAGACTGGCTAAGGAGTCTAATTTCTGAATGATGCCAAAGGAGTGAACAAAAAATTAAGAAATGGAAAAACTGAACATAACTTGACAAACTTTGAAATGATTATGTTTCACAGAGAAGTCAACTTTTATACAACTTACTTCTGAATACTCACCTATCCATGGCAGGCCTAACATCCAAAAGTGCAAATTTGTATTTCTCATCTACAGAACCTCCATCGTAATAATCAATAACATATCGAACGTCTTTACCACATCTGTCAACTATCCAGTCATGTCTGTCAAACGGTAGTTCATATCCCATAAGTTGCCTTATCCTTGCTCTGGGACTGTAGTCTGTAGCTTTTCCTCCAAAACTTTTCAGCCTGAAAACAATTTGTTACATAATTTCAAATTGTTTAAAACTAAAGGGTGTATTTGAAAACCCAAAATGCTAACAAAACCAGTGTACATATTGTTTTGGAATAATACAACTCGATATTCTCGCTGTAATTTATTTCCTTTGATATTTACTCACTTGTTATAAAAATACTTGGCAGAGAAGCAAACACCCTTCTACCTGCATGTGCATACGTTTGTGGATATTTTTTGACTGTCCAAAGGGCAGATAGTGACATAGTCTTCTACCCTTACGGTTGAGAGTGTAGAGATAATCATGCCAGATGTGTAAACACATATCTGTGGCGTATAGTACAAAATAGCAACACAAATTATAATGAATAATATGAAGAATATTAAACATGCCCCCCTCTTTGGAAGGTTGCCTTACAAAACAATTAAATAACAGATATAAACAAATGAAATAGGAAAGTATAGACGTTCAAAGGTAAATGTCTTTCACCATAAGTTTGTAATTAGGACACTAATAGTTCTTTGCTCCTTTACACTGGTAGAGGACATATTTTTGCAAATGACCTTTTGGATGGTAGCCACACGGCTAATGCCATCTGGACCTGGATGCAACTTGATCACCCGACCAAGCTGCCATTGGAGTGGTGGTAGGTTAACATCTTTGACCACGACCATGGTATCTAGTTGTAATTGGTACTGGCTGGATTTCCATTTCACTCTTTGCTGCAGAGTGCTTATATATTCAAGGGACCAACGAGACCAGAAGCGTTGTTGCATTTGTTGAATTTGTTGATATTTGGATAGCCGATTTTGAGGAACTTCGAGGACACTCGGGTCTGGCAATGAGATTAATCGACGTCCTGTCAGGAAGTGCGACGGAGTGAGCACTTCTAGGTCAAAAGGATGTGAGGAAATTGGATTAAGTGGGCGAGAGTTTAGGATTGCCTCGATTTGAGTTAAAAAGGTAGAAAACTCTTCATAAGTTAAATTAGATGTTGTCGTTACTCTTTTCAGATGATGTTTAGTGGCTTTGACACCGGCCTCCCAAATTCCACCGAAATGTGGGGAATAAGGGGGAGTGAAACACCAATTTATACCCTCGCTTGCAATGCAAGTCTTTAACCGATTTTCTTCGTTAATTAGGAACTCACCTAATTGTTTTAATTATGTGGTTGCACCAACAAAATTTTTACCATTGTCTGAATAAACAGTGTGAGGTTTTCCCCGACGGGAAACAAATCTGCGGAAGGCAGCTAAAAAGGCTTCAGTACTCAAACTCGTAACGAGTTCGAGGTGAATAGCGCGGGTGCTGAAACAAATAAAAAGAGCAATATATGCTTTGATTAAGCTGCTTCCCCGGCCAATTTTGTTTTTGATTTGAAAAGGACCAGCAAAATCCACCCCTGTGGTGTAGAATGCTGGTGTGGGTTCTAGTCGTTCTTTGGGAAACACACCCATGGTTGGTATTTGTATCTGAGGGTTTACTCTAAAGCATCTCATACATTCCCGAACAGTTTTTCGAGCTAAATTTCTACCACTGATAGGCCAATAGTTGTCTTTGATAGACGAAAGTAGGAGTTGAGGACCTGCGTGGCAAATATTTTTATGTTCATATTGAAATAATAATTTCGAAAATGGATGTTTTGCACAAATAACAATAGGATGCATTTTATTATAAGAAAATTTAGAGAGTTGAAGTCGCCCCCCAACTCGTATTAAACCCGCATTATCTAAGAAAGGATTGAGACTAGACAATCTTCCTTTTGTTATCTGTTTTCCATTCTTTAAAGTATGTAATTCACTCATAAATGTTTGAGTCTGTGAAAGAAACGCCAAACGTTTTACTGCATTATTTAATTCTATAGAAGTTAGTACTCCTGTACTTCTCTCGGAAGACCGAGTTTTAGAAATTTTACAATTGGATAAATACCTTAATATTCAAGCCATAACTCGGATAATTGTTCTCATATTTGAGAATTTTTCAAACTGAAAAATATTTGATTTTTCACATGTTATCAACGATTGTATGGATTTTTTCATTTCTGGTAGATTTTTTTCATGATTTATTTGAGCAGAAGGCCAATATTTCCTACTTTGAGAAAGCCATGAAGGGCCTTCAAACCAGAACGAATTATTTTTTAATTGAGATGGATAAATACCCCGACTAACCAGATCGGCAGGGTTCTCTCCTGTGTTTACATGATTCCACTGTTCACCTTTAGTAATATTTTGTATCTGTGACTCTCTGTTTGCGACAAAAATTTGAAAAAGATTTGGCTGTGATTTTATCCAACCCAAGGCCACAGTAGAATCCGACCACAAATGAATAGAATTGATATTGATTGGGAAAGATTTTTGAACTTTATGCATTAGTTGTGACAGAAGGAGAGCACCACATAATTCTAATTTTGGAACTGTTATTGTTTTCAGTGGTGCGACTTTTCCTTTGGCACATAAAAGAGCTACGTGAATTGCACCAGTTATATCAGTACTTCGTACGTATATACAAGTACCATAAGCTTTAGTAGAAGCATCTGCGAATCCATGCAGTTCAATTGTAACGGGTTTTTCACAAACAACTTGCCTTTCAATTTTTAAAGTATTAAAAAGTTGCAGCTCTTGTTTGAACTGTTTCCACTCTTTAAAGAGCTCATGTGGTAGTGGTTCATCCCACGTGATTTTTAAGGACCACAGTTGCTGTAAAATAAGTTTTGGAATTATGACACTTGCACTCAGTATTCCCAGCGGATCAAAAATTTGTGCAATATGTGACAAGATAGTACGCTTTGTTACAGAATTTTTGTTTTGTTCATTGCCAATACTGTACATCAAAACATCATTTTCGCTTGACCAATAGAGACCCAGAGTTTTTGTTTGTGTTTTTTGGCCAAATTGTATTAATTGTGTAGAATCTATAGACAACTGAGTTCATACAACACCTTCTGACTATTAGAATCCCCCTGATTTCAAAATATTAGATACGTCTTTACAGATTTTAATAGCTTCGTCTACTGAGTCCGCCCCTGCAACGAGATCGTCCACGTAAAAGCTTCGTGATATAACATTGGAAGCTATTGGATTAGAATGAGCGCATTCATTGGCTAATTCTTTCAAACATCTTATAGCTAGGAAAGGACTAGAAGCTAAACCGAATGTAACTGTGTTCAAATTATAAGTTTTCACTTTTTCTGAAGTATTAGATCTCCACAGTATTCTTTGCAAACTACGCTGATTTTCTGTCACCCAAATTTATCTGTACATCTGTGTAATGTCAGCACAAAATACTATATTGTAAATACGAAATCTAAGCAAAATCGCTACTAAATTCTCTTGTAGAGGAGGGCCTATATATTGAAGTTCATTCAATGAGACACCTGTGTCTGTTGGCGCGGACCCATCGAAAACCACCCTGACTCTTGTTGTAGAGCTATTTTCGTTGATAACAGCGTGATGGGGAAGGTAATACGCCAACTCGTCGTCATCGTTTTCAATTAATGACATGTGCTTAGATTTCTCATAATTTTCCATGAATTCACAATAAGAGCGATTCAATGAGGGATTTTTTAAACGTTTATTTTCAGTTGAGAAAAGTCTCTTTAGTGCATTTTCCTTGGATTCCCCAAGCAATGATGTACATTTTTTGAACGGAATTTTAACTGTAAATTTACCATCAGAATTTCTAGAGAAGTTTTCTACAAATAGCCTTTCACATTCTTTGTCATCCTCGGTCCATATTGGAGAATCTGTATAAGCTTCTTCAATTTTCCAAAACTTTGCTAATTGTGCTTGCACTTCACAATTAGTAGTTTGGTGTTTTTGTATAAAATTACAGACCGTGCTGTTCTGAGAATGTGATGTATTAACAGATCCGGAAATTACCTAACCAAATTTAGTTTTTTGAAGTATAGGTGAGTGTTGACTTAAACGGATTTGACCGACGCACAGTAATTGATAAAATAGATTTGCCCCAAGAAGCAAATCAATACTACCAGGTTGAAAATAAGTCGGATCTGCTAAAGAGAGATTTTCTGGTATATCTAAGTTATGAATATCGATTTTTCCTAACGGTATATTATCAGTTATGTGAGAAATCACGAAACAAGAAATTTCAGCGTTAAATGGATTGTTTCTCGATTGGACAAAGACATTACACCGTCCTTTTATCTTTGTACTAGCTTGTCCAATGCCTATAACTGACATATTTACTTCGAAAGTTCTCAGTCCCAACCGTGACAATAAAGAAGATGTAATAAAATTGGACTGAGATGCACTATCTAATAAAACCATGCATTTTTGAAATTCCCCCGTACAGTATTTCACGAGTACGAGAGCTGTGGATAATAAGACTTCAGTATCGTGTTGACAACTGAAAGTCTGGGTTTGTAAATAATCATTCGAAGATTGCCCAGAGGTTTGCGGAGTATTTTGATTTGAACTTAGACTAACTGGACTTGTTTGAATTTCAGTTAGATGGTTATTTGCAGTCAAGTTGTTTTCTCTATAATTTATATGTAATGTCGTGTGATGTTTTAAATTGCATTTTCGGCAAGTTCCGTTAGTACAATCGTTATTGAGGTGATTTGGTTTTAAGCAATTTATACATAATCGAGAGGCTTTTACAAAGTTCATTCTCTCATTTATAGATTTTCTGTGATATTTCGGACAGTAGGCAAGTCTATGATTTTCTTTACATAATGGGCAAGACATTATATACTCTGTTGTAATGAATGATTTAGGTTTTTGATATGTTTCCTTATGAAACTCCCTTGCTTTTGATTTAATCACCATACCAGATGTGTTCATTTCTAGTGTTTCTAGAAGGTCTGATCTTCCTCTCAGAAAGGAATAGAAATCTTCTAAAGTTGGTAACTCATTTTGAGTTTTTTCTTCCTCCCTTTCACGTAGTGTTATTTTATCTAATTTGCTTGATAGAGTATATAAAAGTAAAGTATCCCACTTTTCAGTAGGCTGATTTAAGTTTTCTAATGATCTTAGGTGTTTTTTAACAGTATCCGTCATTTTTCTTAATTCATCCGATAATTCACGCATTAAAGGTTGAATATCGTATATGGCTCTAATATGATTTTGAACCAAAAGTCTTTTGTTATCATACCTTTGTTTCAAAAGGTCCCATGCTACATTATAATTTTTCTCAGAAAACTCTAATGAATGAATTACTTGTTTGGCGCTCCCTTCAAGAGAGGCACGCAAATAGTGGAATTTTTGTATGTCCCCAATGCTTTTGTTGAAGTGAATTAAAGATACAAATGTATCCCTGAACTCCAATCATGTGTCATAATTGCCCAAGAACTTCGGTAAATTTATTTGTGGTAACTTCACCCCGGACAGACTGTCCGACCCGGGCTGATTTACCAGTGAATTTTCATTAGATGCCATTATGTTTTGCATTTTATTTTGAACTCCATCCGACAGTATACCTTTGGCTTCAGCAATAACTTTATAAAATTCATTTTCGAACGAACGTCTTTCCTCCAATTGTTCATGATATTGATCTAACTCGACTGATTCTTCTAACTCGTTTTGAATTTGTTGAAACTATTTGCTCTTTCTACTCTGCTTTCGAGTTCAATGAAAACATTTTTCTGAATTTCTATGTTTGGAGTTTCTATTACTGGTTTTAAATCAGCTAAATATTCTTTAAAAAAATGTAACCGTGATTCTACTAATTCTCGTTTTCGCTTAGTTGTTCTTAATTGTTCCTGAGACATCTTTATTTCGATTTGAATATTATGTATTTCTAAAAATGGTTTATACTAGTTGAAAAGAAATAATTTCTTTTCACCCAAATCGAGAGAAACAAAGGATAAATAAGGATAGAGATGTGCGGTTATAAGTGGAAAGACTCACTCGTTTGTTGATCCAATCGCCCAGTGCAATAGATATCCAAGATATCGTCAGTTCCGCCCAATCACCGCACTCGTCTTTGTCTCTGGTCTGCTGGAATCTTCGGTAGGTAGGTAGGAACTTCGGTTTTCAAATGAAGCGTTGCACTTTCACTGTTTTTAGTTGTTTTATTTAAAACGTTACTTAATGGATTTTTGCAAATGTGTTCGATTTCTCACTGAAAACTGGCACTAATACTTTGCACTTTAGTGTTGACTTTGGTTTTCAATGGCTGTTTTCCTACATTAAATAACTCCTTGATTATTTGAAATGTAGCTGCGATTTCCAGTATTCGGCTTAGAAGGACCATATGTTTTGGAATAATACAACTCGATATTCTCGCTGTAATTTATTTCCTTTGATATTTACACACTTGTTATAAAAATACTTGGCAGAGAAGCAAACACCCTTCTACCTGCATGTGCATACGTTTGTGGATATTTTTTGACTGTCCAAAGGGCAGATAGTGACATAGTCTTCTACCCTTACGGTTGAGAGTGTAGAGATAATCATGCCAGTGGCGTATAGTACAAAATAGCAACACAAATTATAATGAATAATATGAAGAATATTAAACAAATATTTTGTTGTTTAAAATCTATAAATCTATAAATGACTGAAGGAATGTAATTAAAAAGTCTGTAACACGTTTTTTTCTTCAAGATTTGTCTGTTATTCCTATTTTTGATAAGACGCCAAGTAAGCTCTCAAAGCTGTAGTTTTCTCCAAGAAATAATGAATACACACCTCACATTTAGTAAGTTTCACTTATATTGAATTAATGTTAATTAACATTCATATGAAAATAGCTGTATTCTATCGTTCTATACTGTACGCACGATATTGAGCAGCAACATGTTTGGCAACGCTGTAACGATTATAAATTACAATTATTCAAGCATGGTGGAACAAAGCACGTCTTCACAGCCATTGTAATTCGAAAATGCAATATCGGAAAACAAATTTAAAGTGTCAAACAGAATTCAAATAAAATGATCGTTAATCGCAGGCATAGACATTATAATAATCGCAGGTAACAAGAGAAATAAATTTAAAAATGTCAAATTGTAATAAAGTATTAACTGTCCGTCATGATATAGAGCAGTGTTATCAGATAACTTTCCAATGACCACCCTGAAGCTGCTGGCTTGAACTGATTTCAATAAATGTCTCCGTATGAGATTACTCAACTTTCCAATACCTGTCACTTATCATAAATACTTACTTATCTGCTGCTCCAGTATCAGGTATCGACACCTGGGACTAGCCAAGTTTGCCAATTGGGTGAGAATTGGATGAGAGGGCCTAACTCAATTCGTGAGCTGGTACGACACTGGCGTCGACGTCGCGGGTGGTAGACTTCGGTTTAGAGACTACCAAGGAAGCAGCTGAAGCGAAGACTAACAGTGTCAAAAGATCGTC
Organism: Chrysolina oricalcia; assembly: GCA_944452925.2. Taxonomy (NCBI): domain Eukaryota; kingdom Metazoa; phylum Arthropoda; class Insecta; order Coleoptera; family Chrysomelidae; genus Chrysolina; species Chrysolina oricalcia. The sequence goes on along the minus strand of OX101816.2, from coordinate 36,871,585 downwards.
TAACCTAAGGTGCGTGGCACATAGGGTGATGTGTCATGAACCTCTGGGACACTGGGCGATCTCCCAGAGTACTACAGCCTTACCATGGTAAGGCGGGGCTCTACCATGGCGGATTTTATTTCCCCAGCTACTAGTGGGTACGGATGAGTAAAGAAAATGGAAAAAAATAACAACCCCTACGGGGAGGATAAAACCCCAGATCCTCAGGAAACTGCGAAACCAATGGAGATCGGAATTTCGATTCCACAAGAGGGACTAGTCTCTCAACAAGAGGAGAGCGCAATCATACCGCCTCCAGAACTACTGGAGCAGATCAAGATGTGGCTACCAAAGCTATAGATAGCCTCAAACTGAAACGCACTCGACTTCCAGGGTCGAGAAAGGAAGCGCTGAGCCGCTTGCTCAAGAGCGTAATGGCTTACGAGACCGCCTTAGAGCAAGTGTTCAAAGATATTGGAAAGCCAAAACAGCAAACGGAAGGGAACAAGTCCGAAGCTGTTGGAGCAAGCAAACGCCTTAAATCCGTCGACAGTACGCCGGAACACACGGAGAAGAAAGCTTGCTCTGGGGTACCCAAACCTTCGTATGAGGTAGTGGCTGGGGGCGACAAGGTGGGCATATTCCACCCTGAATATCCTACTACTGCTCTAACAGGCGAACAACTAAGGGCTCTTCAGCAATCAATTATGAAATGATGATGGCCCGCAGGTAAGGTTCCAGAGCTGTACTTTTCGGCCTGGATAGTTGCAAATCACCTGCGTGGACAACATCAGTGCCAGCTGGCTGTGTGTGTGGCATACATCCCGGACGATGAAGGCGACGAACGACTTACGGCCGAGATGGTGCTCACAAGGTTGAAAAAAATGAACCACGATGTAACCACTCAGCACTGGGTAATACTGAACCGAGAGGATTCGGCCCGTAGCCAAACATAGACATTCGCCATAGACGAAAGGTCCATAACAGCCTTGGAGGAGCTGTACTTCAAGCCCTACTTCGGCTTTGGACAGATACAGTTCCGTCTGAAAGGCACTGAAAGGTACGGCCGCCTTTCAGGGGAGGGGAAGGAAAGCAAGCCTCCTCAAAAGAAAACGGTCGTAAGGGAAGGTAAATCCGTCCCGCGTGGTGCGCCTCGGACCAAAAAGCCTGTGAGTGTGGCCTTGGCGAAGGGAAAATCCACCCCGAACAGACCACCAGTCAAAAAGGGTGCCGGGACCTCTAAAGGGAGGAAAGTAAACCGTTCTCTGAGAAAAAGGGCGGGGAGGCCCGCCAAAAGACGACAAATAAGGGCCTGGCTGATACAACAGTCAGACTCCTGCAAGGAAACCTGCATCATGCCAAGACCGCCACCTTCGTCCTTGGCAAAAAATTCGTAGAGGAGCGGATAGATCTGGCGCTCATCCAGGTACCCTGGACCTCCAACACAGGTCGAGTTACCGGCCTAAGTAACACATCTGGTAAAGTTACTGCGGTCAGCTCTGGGGTAAAACCTAGGGCATGCATTCTAGCCAGAAACAACATTAATTATTTTATTCTCTCAGATTCCTGTAACCAAGACATGGCAACAATCCATGTGAAATTTCTAGAGATGGGGAATATGACAGAAATGATCGTCTGCTCAGCATACTTTCAAGGAGATGTGGGTGCACTCCAGTAATAGGAAAGAGGTACTAGATCTTACAATCAGCTCAGAATTTCTAAGCAACAAGATATCCAACTGGAGGTTGTCCTCTGAGCCATCATGCTCAGACCACAGTATTTAGTTCAACATAGAAATAGGCCCCAGGCCAGTAGTACAATACCGAAACATGCGGAGCACGAATAGGGAAGGATATAAGATCTCTCTGAAGAACCATCTCCAAAACAGATTGACCACAATAAATAGTAGTGATCAAATAGATATTGCTGCGGAACATCTACAAACTGCACTTATCTCAGCTTATCACGAAAACTGTCCACTGAGGGAGAAAAGGGATAACCGAAATGCTCACAGAGATGACTGGGTGGTTACCAACAAAATAATTACACCACAGGCGATAAGATGGGCGGTCAACTCATTCCACCCGTTCAAATAGCTCCAGTTCTGTTACAAATCGGACTGGAACATATCATACCTGTCCTTATAAGTCTCTTTAGAGTCAGTTTAGCTTGGAACTATATTCCATCTAACTGGACTGCGACTAGGGTGATCTACATTCCTAAGGTGGGTCGGAATGACCCACACCCAAAATCGCTCAGACCTATTAGTCTGACATCCTTTCTGTTGAAAAGCATGGAGAAAATACTGGATGGGCACTAACAAAGCATCCCCACAATGTTCATCAGTATACCTACCAGGCTGGCAAATCAACAGAACTTGCCCTAAATAACCTTGTCTCAGGAATAAGCGACGCCCTGGAACACCAGGAGGCAGCAGTCGCTGCATTCCTGGACATAGAAGGAGCGTTTAACAATGCACTACCTCACTCCCTATATGAGGCCACTGTCTCTAGAGGGATTGAACCGTTACTATGTGACTGGATAAGCTTCACAACTATAACGACCTCTCTACTAGTCTGGATACAGTGGTGGGATTCCGTGAGCCATAGAATTTCATCGAATAAGTGAAGTGTCATTATAGTTGAATTCACGGGAGAGACAGAGACATAACTGTCGGCTATAGAATTCTATGGCTCACGTAATCCCACCCGTCACACAGGCCTAGAAGGAAACGAAATTGCGGACGCCCTAGCAAAACGGGGGCCGAAACAACGTTCACTGGACCAGGAGTGCTATTCTCGAATCATTCGACTTCCAATTCGTATATGAATAAAAGAGACACATACATATTTCATATGTATCAGTGTGAAACAGAAAATCGAATTCGCATACGTACAAACTCGACAATAGGACCCCAGAACCTGTAATCGGTTTAGCATATAGCACTGCCAAGAATGTCAAAACAGCTTGGGCATACAATAAAAGACTCGAGTATTGGCGTAGTCTACCGGGCCTAGCCCATTCCAAAGCATTTATTGCTTGTACAAGGAAAAACAGGACTCTGACAAACTGCTAGAACTCAGTAGAGCGCATCTCAGAGTTATAGTAGGTTTACTTACTAGCCTCTGCAAACTCAAACATCACATGCATAAAATCGGACTTGCACAAGATGCAAAGTGGAGGATGATGAAACGGCTAAACACATTCCGTGTAAATGCCCTGCAGTGGCCAGAATCAGATTTTCAATATTTGGCGATACGACAGTAAGGCCAGAAAACCTAGTAAATTTTTCTCCCCATACATTCCTTGATTTCGTCAAGAGATTGGATATACTGGGAGAAATATAACCATAGGGTGAGTCACAATAGGCCATTGGCCGCAGTGAAGGGCCTGATACGGCCCGTATCACGTTCAAACCTAATCTAACCTATCATAAATATGACTTACATCATGAGATAATCAAGAACTTATCATCAAACTGACTACATTTATATGGGATTCAAGCGATTTTAATGAGTGAAACCGTATATTTCAATATAAAATATAATGAACTGGAAAGTAATATATCAAATACAATTCATATAACGTCTTGACTCGTCGTATCGTCTTCAATCTGACATTCCCGTCATCATTCGTCATCTACAGGATGCTATCCTACAACTAAATTTATGGGATTCAGGCGATTTTAATGAGTGAAACGGTATATTTAAAGTTAAAATACAATTAATCGGAAAGTAATATATCAGATACAATTTATCACGTCTTGACTCGTCTTGACTCGTCTTACTATCGTCTTCAACCTGACATTCCCGTCATCATTCGTCATCTACAGGATGCTATCCTACAACAAATGTCCACACTGTCTGAGCAAAGACAATCGAAATTATTTTGAATTGAATCACTTTCGTTCAAATCAAGTTGCAAATGTCTGGCATAGTTTTTGAATAACCCGCACTTCGCTCAAAATGTAAAACTGTTTTTATTTTTGTCTCTACGCTTCAATCGTCATCGTCGTCTTTGTTTTCGACTTCTGAGTTTTTTGTATTTCCGTCCTCATGTCTTCATAACTTTTCGTCTTCTCGTCTTTGTACAGTTCTCACGACTTCTTATCCTGTAGTTTTCTCGTCTTTGAATCCCTTCGTATTCACGTCTTTGATCCTCTTCGTATTTTCTCGTCTTAAAATTGCTTGATATTCGTCGTTTTTCCTTCACGTCACCCTGACAGGCATGCACCTTTTTTCACTCAAAAAATTGTCGATCCAGGTTGAGCCCCCAAATTTATGGGATTCAGGCGATTTTAATGAGTGAAACCGTATATTTCAATATAAAATATAATGAACTGGAAAGTAATATATCAAGTACAATTCATATATCGTCTTGACTCGTCGTATCGTCTTCAATCTGACATTCCCGTCATTTTTCGTCATATACAGGAGGCTATCTTACATTTATATTCAATTGTTTGTCATTTTTTGGCGAATGAATTGAGACGACCACGTTGTCTTCCGTATTCGACCTAACTTCTTTCACCACCACAGTCTTCGAGCACTCTCAATGATGGGCAATTATATGACGTAAATTCCCGGGCTTTTTCATCGTGTTTAAAATGAAGTATTTCTATATTATTATTTTTTTTTTTTTTTGAAAAACTACTTCAAATAAAAATCAAAATAAGTTTTTGGGACTTTTTTCAGAAATTGGTGTTCTCACCTATTACACATCGGACAGAAACCATCTTGCGCACTGTTGAACTACATGTTATTTATTATCTATCATTTCCTGCAAGATTGTTTGTCCAGCCTTGAATTCATTAAAATCATGAATTTTTTATATTTGAAAAATGGTCTATTTGTAGAGGTTGTCTTGCGGATTTTCTAAAAAACCAAAAACTGGTAATGTTTGACGATATTTATAAAAAAATCCAACAGAGCGATTTTGATAGGGCCGACACCGGGGTTTTCATCTACGAATTATCTTCTAAAAGGTAGTACACGTTACTTTCTTCTTTATTTAGGTGTGAAAATAGCCTCTACTTTTTCTCTTTTGATTATTGTATGCAGTGCGGCTTTTTTTAGTCCCCCCTCCCCTGTTAACTTTTGAATGGTTTGAGGTACAAACATGAAACAAAAACTATTTTGAATGGTATAACCAATACTACTTTTTGAAGTGAAAGACATTGTGATAGCCCGATATAGGGCGCGGGAGGCACATCAATTTAAAAATTTCATATGGCATGAGGGGTCCAATTACACATCGAGAAAAGATTACGTATTTTCACAATTTTGATCTCTTTGTCTCTCGAAATTTTATAGTTGATGTGCCCCCAGCGTCATCTGTCGAGTAATTGCAATGTATGTTCTCTCAAAATGTGGTATCGGTAATATCATTCAAAATGTTTTTGTCCCATTGGTCCAAATCAAACTGGTCAAAGTTATCGAGATAAGGGTATCATTCAGATCTGCATTTATACTTGATATTTCGAATGAATATGGTAAAAAAAATCAACAAAATCCAAAAAAATATAGATGGTTGAAAGAGAATTAAATTCTCTTTTCAACGATGTATCACTTAACCCCCCATGCCAATTGAAATTCACATTGTCTTTTATTTCAAATAGTAGGATCAGTCATACCATTCAAAATGTTTTTTTTTTCATTTTTGTACTTCAAACCGTTCAAAAGTTAACAGGTGGGGGGGAGGAGCTAAAAAAAGCGACACTGTATAGAAAATTCAGTCGTTACATTGTCTGACAGAATTTTCGGGGTATTTTGGTTGTCGTACGTCCCATAAAAAAACGCTCCGTTCCGAGAATTTTTACAAATGACATATTGTACAACTAGAAATGAAGAACAGATATTGGCCGAGGACTAATATTTCACTTGCAACTGATTTCAACGTATCAGATGGTGATCTATATAATTTGACCTGATTAAAAAAGAAAAGATTTAACTGAGAACAAACCTAGGATCCTTGCACTCATGGTAATGTAACGCTTCCCATTTCAATACTTCTTGCCATGCTTGCTCGTTATTTGCATTATGGATTTTTATGATATCATCCATGTCCTTCTGTTTGATGTCTTCATCCCTCCATCGCCAACCTTTTCTCAACATGGCATTCCAAAACATCTAGAAATTTAAAGAACTTCTAAGAGAGTAATTATGGTATGATTTGTTCTCCAGCTGCATTAAAATCAAATAGTATTGAAAATGGACGAGGTTAGATTAAAAACCGACTCATCAATAAATAAATGATAATATGTCTCGTACTTTTTATTGAAAATTAATAGTAGTTTCATATTTGACAATTGCCAGATAATAAATATCTGTTCCATCGACTTCATTTCTTTACTGTACTTAATACGGAAGGTTTGCCTTCAACATCAAATACAGTGAGCAATTTGATGTGCCTATATTCAGTTCATTTCTTCAATGCTCCCCCCTTTTATTTTTTGAACGGGTCAACTCAAAAAAATTGAGACTTGGGATAATGAAATTGATGTATGAATACTATATTGTGGAGTAAAATTGACAGATGAAACTTTCAAGATGGCGACTGGGCGCCATCTAGGAAAACAAATTATATGGAAAGGGGGGTCTTGTGATAAATCCTTTTGAAGCTCCTGACGAATACTTCACAACCCTAGAATATGTCAATATCTTCACCTACTACAAAATGGCGGAACATTTAATGATTACCAGAATACAAACACATTAATATCGATATTTCTAGAAATATTTAATTTTCTCTCCCATATGGCAATCCCAACAACCCGATAAGGTTTGATAGGTTACTTCTTGTTTATAAAAAAAAACAAAAATTTCAGTACGACAACGAACATCATTGTTCAGTTAAAATATTCTCATTTAGTTTTTGGTTTTACTAGTAGATAGGTACTACGTGAACTATCTCTAAAATATTCAATTCTTGTCCATTGGAAAACAAAATCGAAGCGATTTTTATTTACGGTGAGACGCGTAACTTTCACGAAACCGAAAGAATTTTTAATGATCGTTTCCCGTGTCGTCCTATCTGTAGAAAATATTGGGGGGAATTTGTATCCAAATTTACAACGACCGGTAGTATACAGAACAAAAAGCCCCCAGGTCATCCGTCCATTCCGGAAGAATAGCAAGTTCAAATAATCGGTGAGATGATAGTAATGTCCTGCTACTGTGTGGAGACTTTTAAAGAGGAAAAAGTATCATCCATACAAAATCAAAATGGTACACCAGTTAACTGAAGATGACCCTGATCAAAGAACAGAATTCTGCGAAATTATGACGGAAACCATTGCAAGACATCCTACCTATCTCCACATTATTTGATTCAGTGACGAATGTATATTTTTTCTCAACAGCAATGTTCACAGACAAAATTGCTGCTATTGGAATCATCATGAAACTCATACTCAATATCCAGAAAAAATTAACGTTTGGTCAGGAATATTGGGAACCATATTGTAGGACCTCTATGCATGGGACAAAATTTAGCAGGGGAACTGTATTTGAATATGCTGGAAACTACTGCTGACCATCTAATCACCGAAACCGTCGAAGCGAATCCTAATGAATTCGATATGGATATTGTATTCCAACAAGATGGAGCACCACCACATTACTCCAGATAAATAAGAAACTATTTGGATAACACTTTTCCCGGTCGTTGGATTGGCCGTCGAGGTTCTACGGAATGGCCAGCCCGCTCGCCAGATTTGCCACCTTTAGACTCTTTTATGGGGCTATTTGAAGCATAAGGTGTACGAAACTGAACCTGCTTCAGTATTGGATATAGGACCGAGAATAATAAATATTTGTAAAAATATCGACGTTACCGAGTTCGAAAATGTTCGGCGTGAAATATCGGATAGGCTGTTCTTATGTCAAGCAGTTCAGGGCAACCATTTCGAGCATCTTCTGAACTGAACTCAGCTTATTTCCTCAAATTATGAAGTTAAACGTCGATGTTTTCAGGTAATTATTAAATGTTCCGCCATTTTAAGGTAGGTGAATATATTGACTTTATATTCTAGGGTTGTGAAGTATTCGTCAGGAGCTTCCAAAGGATGTGTCACAAGACCCCCTTTTCCATTTATTGTTTTTTCCCAGATGGCACCCAGTCGCCATCTTGAAAGTTTCATCTGTCAATATTATGACAGAAATGATTGGTTGAATCCCTTGAGCATTTTATTGGCTGAAATATTTATGGATAATTTAGAAACTCAAATAAAAAGGAATCCAATGTTCAAAAACTTCATATATTGATATAGGTATGTTGATGATATTTTGGTAGGTTTCAGGAACAATTAGACAATTGAATCAATTATTGGAATTTATTAATTCTCTTCACCCTTCAATTAATTTCACAGAAGAATCAGAAAGGATAATTCGATAATTTTTTTGGACCTGGCAATGACTAAAGTAATTAATAAACATGAATTTTCCACAAACAGTCTCATACAGATATCAGTCTTCACAATAACTCGTCACACCCATATCAACATAAAGTGCCAGCTTACATGCTTACATGATACATTGATTAGTTAGCATTCCTCTCAGTACATCAAATTTTAATAAATAGTTAGAAATTATCAAACAAATAGCAGTCAACAATGGTTAAAATCGTCTTTGATAGATAATCTTCTGACTAAGAAGAAATATAAGAAAGCAATTCAATAAGTTTATTCTTCAAAAAAAAAAATAACAAAACAATTACTTATATCAGTGAACCAAGCAATAGAATAGGTAATATCTTGAAATAGCTAGGTTTTAATATTGCTTTCAAGACAGACAATAGTTTGGGCAAACATATTGAAAACAACAAAAATAAAGTGGAAAAACCAGAAAAGTGTTGAGTCTATAAATAAACCTGTGGTAGTCGTCCCAAACTGGCCAAACTGGTAGAACCTTCAAAAAGTACCTAACCGAACATACAAAAACACACAAAAAGCTTTGTAAACGGAAAAACAAATTCAACATATGCTACATATTTATTAACCGAAACCTTGAAATCCCTCAGTTAAAAACGAAGCCGAATGTTTTAGAGAGTATGGAGATCAATAAATAGAGAGTATGGAGATCAATAAATGGAAAAATTCTCGGAACCTTCTCAATTAACATCTTGTACTGAATAATTCACCACTACTTAATATGTTTTCGTGGAAAGGTTAGATTAAATATAATCAGTAATGTATTGGTACTTATCCGAAGTTTATTGGGGAGTCAAGTATATAACCAAACCCTAATCAATTTACGAGGAGTATTTAAGAGCACACAGCAAATATGTAGAATATCTTCTCCACAGCAAAACAATTGTCGTGGTTTTGTAAACCTCTTTAGTGACAATCATTTTTGTTATAGTTTCATTATACTTATCAACATGGATTTTCATCAAGTATTGGATAAATAAATTAATAAAAAAATCACATTTATAATAAAACAAATAAAAATAATGTCAAAGTGAAAATTTAAGTTAAAACAAGGTCTCAGAAAAATTTCAAACCTTTATTGTCATTGTACCTACTATAAATTTGATTTCAAATCATATAAAAATTATCAAGTCGTTAGTCTCTTTTAAAAAACAAATTAAAAATTGGATTGAAACGTCTTGTCGAAATTTATTTCATGATATCTTTCACTCAAGTTAAGAAATGGCATTTGGAAAACTTTTAAATTTTTCGTTTTTAGAAAAAAGGTTATTCTTCATAAAAAGTTTTGCATGTTCCAGAACCTAATTATGAATAATTGAAAAATCAAATCTTAAAATTTGGCAGTTTTATAATAGTCCAAGATCCCAGGGCCGTCAGACGTTACTTATTTTTAAACGAACGAAATGTGTACGATTGAGTAGTGTTAGTTTGAACTATGTTCGCATGCCTACCTGCTGGCTTGGCCAGATGCCCATTCTTCAGATACTAGGGAATCAAGGTACGTAAAAACATTACTACACTACTTGAATTGCCATTATACAGATATATATCTATAACGCCTGATGGGTTCGTGGACAGGGTCACAGGTAACCACCCCGGAGCTCCGTTCAAATCTCGTCTCCGACAACTTTTTTTTTTAAGCCAGCCAAACGCGTCAAACTAGTCAGTCATTTGTGACAATATCCAAAATTGTTATTATGAAAAGTTGTTCAGAATTATTAATCATGTTCAAAATTATATCTACCTACAAAAAATATTAATATTTTTTATTTTTATCTTTAGTAACACTAAATAAACCCATTTCTACACAAACTTTTATAAAAAACTAGCCTAGCCTGCGAAAATTCGCCCGCGAATATTTTCCCTCGAATATTTTTCCTCGAATATTTTCCCTCGAATATTCTCCTCGAATAAGAGTAGGGGAAATATACGAAGGTTCTCCTTGAGTTGAAAATTATTTTTTTATTTTTTCTCTACAATAAACAATAACAATTCAAAGGAGAACCTTCTAATATTCTCCCTACTGTTTACTACGAGAGTGTTATTGTAGAGAAAAAAAACCTATAAAAATAAGAAATATTCATATTTTTCGTAGATAGATATAATTGAGTACTTGAACATGATTAATAATTCTGAACAACTTTTCATAATAACAATTTTGGATATTGTCACAAATAAAAGTATTTTTAATAACCAAATTCAGATTTTTTGACACTACTCTTATAAAACTGCCAAATTATAAGTGTTGCTTTTTCAGTATAAGGTTCCAGAACATGCAGGACTTTTTATGAAGGGTAACTTTATTTTCCAAAAACGAAAGGTAAAAAGTTTTCCATATGTCGCCAACTTAAGTGGGCACACTGTATATTGTGAATTGTTTCTAGATTATTCGTTGAACTATCATTAATTTGTAAAGTTCAGTGTTCAAGATAAAAATGTCCACAAGGGGAAAAAGGAATTGGTAAGGGATACAGCTTGCGTTGAATAGGAAAAAAGTTTCACAACAAAAGGGCCATTCTAGACCGAGAGCCAGCGACACTTAGGTATAGCAAAAACATGACTTAAGTAGTGGACACACTGTATATGTAATTCTCACCTGTTTTTTCTCGCAACAAGTTTTAATCTTCGTGGGTATAATTAAACCATTTTTTCAACTTTTTTACAATTTTTTTTTATTTTGAATAAACTTTATTATTAATTGACACCAAGGTAAACTCGATAAGATTTTCACAAATTTCATTACAACCGCGGCATGTTTCGCTACAACACATGTGTACTATTGCTTAGCGAAACATAATAAAATCTGTGTAAATCTTGTCGTGTTCACCTCATAGGGAGTTATTGCAGACTGAAATAAGTTTTAATTACAAGTAACTTTGATTAAAGTATTCTTTATTGTAATTTGTAATTCTGTTTCGTAATGGTGTTATTCTAGATGCTATTAGTTAAAGTTTATTTTGACAAGATAGTCAAATTTCAAATTCGTCAACGTTGTTGAGTACAAAATTCAAATAGGACAATTCTAGATTCAAAAAAATAATTATCTCTTGTACACATTGTGTTATCAGGAAGATCTCTTCAAAATAAGATAGTCCTGCAGTATGTAAGAGTTCATAAATTAACCTTTTTAATATGTAGGTTTTATTGAATTACAATAAAATACTTGTTACTAACTCTTATCTTATAATTTACTTCCAACCGTTTTCTGAACCACCCAAAAACCAATCAATAATCTTTCAATTGTTCGTTTTTCACTACATCCTTTTTATATGTACTGGATGATGGTTGAAAGCTGATCTCCACATTACTCCCCCCTTTGATGAAAAACTAATAACTTGTTCACTCAACAAATTTTACTCTTCTTCCAAAACGAGTTGTATAAAATTTGTCTGTTTTCTGAACCACCCAAAAACCAATGAATAATCTTTCAATTGTTCGTTTTTCACTACGTCCTTTTTCTATGTACTGGATGATGGTTGAAAGCTGATCACCACAAATATGAACATGGAAGAACAATAAATTAGAAGTAGCTATCTTAGCGGGTACTAACCATCAAGAAATTGAACATCTACTCCTACACAACATTATTGGCTAAGGATAATGGAATCGTGGATTACGTGGAATTAAGTATGAATATACTAATAATGAAGTGAAATGCAACTTTCGTTTTGACGAGAAAACCAGGAATAATGTGCATGGTAAATATGTTATTAAATCAAGAGATGATGAATACATGTACAAATATATAAACTTCTGCAGAAACCACAGCATTATGTATGTTATTACGAAGACTGAGCTATCCTATCAAAACTTTTGAACTATTCATCCCAATCACTATCCCATATCATTACAAAAACTGCAAATTTTATTGTAGAAAATCATGTAAGTCTTTTGGAAAATTTAAATGCAAATCAATGGCTGAACAGGGATAAATACTTATCGACTTTTTGAACAAGCAAGTATTTTAACAAATTTTATGAACAAAATATTTGAATAAACATGTTTTAAGTCTTTAACATGAAAGGAGCTGTCCGAAATTGTTGGGGGTTTATTGTTGGCACAGTCTAACCAATATGCAGACCTTCATTCAACCAAGAGAAATATTACTCCGACCATAAAAGGGTGCACTGCGTGAAATATCGATCAGTTCTCACTTCAGATGGATTAATATACAATCTGAAAGGAGTTTTTCCAGGCAGAAGACATGATGCGGGAATTTTCAAAATGTTATATAATTATGACGTTTTTTATCTTTTACTCTCATGATTATCTACTTTGAATGCACAATTTTCTCACACCAAACCTACTACTACATTCTGATGTTCACTTCAAACTAGCTTACAAGTTTTGATTCACAAAAATTGGAATAAAAATGTCGATTCCTTTAGGTATTTAAATTAAATATCCTGTATTTATTTTAATAAAAGAAAACTGTAAAGATCATATTGAATATATGTCAAATAAAGGAAAACTTTATCAAAGATCATCACAATACAGGTTACAATAACTCTCTGTGTCAGATACTATGGATTTCCTTGAAGTAATGGCCAAATAAATCCAAAAATTATTATTATCATTAGTTCTTATAGGCATTCTGTACCCTTCTTCAAATGATAACAAAGGTTTCAAGAAAATTATTATTTCACCTGGGGACTGGGATATGTCCAGAAGGCACTTTCTCCTTCCTTCACTATAGCCTTTGGGATTGTAGAAACCTCCCTTTTTGTAGACAGTGGAAAAGGCTGACCTGGTGCAGGAGACTGATTAGCAGGGCCCATCTACATTAATAGAAATAAAAATCATCATTATTTTCTAAAATATGGTTTATTTTATCATAAAGTATAAAAAACCAGAAAACTCAAGTGGACTAAATTCAAAACTTTGATATTTGTTAACACATTTGTCCAATCTTTATCCTTGTATTAATGATTATTGGTATTGGTATTATGAATATGAATTATCAATTCATAAATGAATGAAAGAATTTACCAATAGATATTGGTCATTTAGTTTTTATCGAGGGGGAAACATCTCGCTAAAATGTGTACAAGACTTAAAATATTTAAAAGACTCAAGCCGATGACTGAAAGACTCAAACTGATGACTGAAGCTGAAAATTGACTTAAATTACTCAAAATTTCTAGTTGTATGAGATTTAAAGGAGATATTTCCCCCTCGGTTTTTATTAATATAAAAAATAAAGTGAAGTGTTTTTGAGAATTAAGGTCTTATAAAAAAAACTCAATGTTTTGAAGGCCAATATTTCAATTTGTTTTGACATCTTCAGGGCACTATGAGATACAAAAAAGGGAGAAAGTTTCAAATTTATAAACAGGAGTAAAAAAATAAACAAATACTACTATTATTTTTCCAAAAACAACCACTGAACTAAGTTTAGGTAACAGATAAAACTTTGGAAGAAAATAATATTTACAACTTACAAAAGGATTAGTGTTCCATGTAATACTTATCACCCAAAACCTATTAGGCCTGAGATATGTTCATGTAACAGAACAGTTTGATGTAAAAACCGATTTCTTGTTTTGGGTTTGTGTTTTGCTGTAGATAAAAATAAGAAGCTCTTTTCACACAAAATAAATGGCGCAAACGGCATATACTACTTTTTATAAGATAGATCGTAAATGAAAACCCCAGTTTTCGCCCCAGGAAAATCGGCTTGTGGAATTTTTAAAACAAGAATTATTGAAAAAAATTACAATTTTTTTGGTTTTTTGGAAATATCTCAAAGATTATTCAAGGAATGGTTTTACAGTCAATGGAATTTTTGTAGAAATTTATAAAACCTACAAAATGTTCATTCATACGCCCCAGATCGGTGCATTTTTCACTGAGAAAATCCGGGAACACCTCGGAAAAGAGACTATTTTTCAAAAATTCATAATTTATATAAATCTGAAGGTGGACAAACAATACTGCGGAAACTGATACAATTTGTATATTTTGGATTTTCACCTGAGAGGTGGGAAATGTGTTGAAAATGTCACTGGAAGTTACTCTAAATGTTCAAAGTGCACCCGAAGTCACTTGTATTAACTTCAGTTCGACTTCGAGTGACTTCGGATGACTTCGGACGCACCTTGAAGCGGTTTGATCAACTTTCAGTGACATTTTCAACACATTTCCCATCTCTCAGGTGAAAATCCAAACTATACAAATTGTAGATATTGATCTCTACTTCCATACGCCGTTTACAGAATTTGAATAAGATGATTTCCCTTAAATCGGCGCCTTTAGAAAGATTTGCCCAAAAATTGTTCATAATGCGATTGTGCAAAAACTACATATCAGATAGAAAACCATCTTGCGCACAGTTGAATCACATGTCATTTTCTATCAGTTTCCATAATATTGTTTGTCCACCTTCAGATTTATAATAATTATGAATTTTTGAAAAATGGTCTCTTTTTCGAGGTTTTCCCGGATTTACTCAGTGAAAAATGCACCGATCTGGGCGTATAAAGAACCATTTTGTAGGTTTTATAAATTTCTAGAATAGTTCCATTGACTTTAAAACCATTCCTTTAATAATATTTGAGATATTTCCAAAAAACAAAAACGTTGTAATTTTTTTCACTGTTTCTTTAAAAAATTCCACAAAGCGATTTTACTGGGGCGAAAACTGGGGTTTTTACTAAACGAACTATCTTATAAAAATTAGTATAGGCCATTTGCGTCTTTTATTTTGTGTGGAAAAAAACCTCTATAGCTTGGTCTATTAACCCAAAACAAGATGTATATTTTTGGTATTTTTTTCATTTATAACGAGTGCTATTGATCATTGAAAGTGCATGTTTAGACAGTATCAAAATGCCAAAACTCACAGTTCTAACAAACAAAACCAACAAAGAAAAGGAATTTATTTCACACAAAAATTTATAATACAAATATGTTACAGTAGGTATGTATAAATTGAGAAAATTCCATAAAGATGTAGGTAATAAATTTAAAATCAATTTGTTTTTGTTTGTTACTTTTTGAGAAATCTGCATTTGTTAGTTGGACTCACCATATTCAAAGGATTCAACTCATCTTTTTCTCCTCTTACAGGACATTCTGAATCAGTCTTGGGTTTAGATTTCTGATGCATAGGACATTCTGGAGGAATTTCTCCTACAAAACTTTGAGCATCTTTGTGATGTTTTTTTACTGGAACATTTGGGTGGATTATTTGCATTGCAGCTATTTCTGCAGCGGAGACTGTGTTTCCCATGATGTCTGAAACAAAATGCTGGTGAGTTGTAGAAATTTTATATTCGCTTATAAATTGCGAAGCTTCCTTTCAATATCGCTGAGGGATATATAACACAGCCAACCTATAAACATTTCAGGTTGAAATTATATAATGTTAAGATATTCTATATCGATTTTCAAAACTACGTTCTACTATTTCTTAAAGTATCCCCACCTTTGAAAAAACTCTTCAAACAATGACAAAAAGTAAAAATTCATTCAGTTTTTCCCTCTTTTGAAAACATTCGAGATTACAATTGCATTCTTTCCGCTTTCGGCTTTTTGTTGAAAATTTTTACATGGTTAAAAATTGACAATGAAAAGTGAAAACTGACAGCACTGACACTGTAGACAGACAGCTCAGACAGCTGACAAATTTTTAAGTTAGCTTGGCAGTGTTGCCATAGAGACATTTTCACGAAGTGAACCATCCCATAGGAAAACATTCCACAAAACCACTGAAATTAAAAAAAAAATTATGATATGATATAAATGATAATATGATCCTATTATAATTTCATTTCAGTGCACAAAACTAATCTTGAAACAGCTGATGGTGGAACAACAGTATATTTTACCTCACAAATCAGAAATAGTACTGAAATCTTGAGTTGGCTTCTTTGATCTTTTTAAGAGAAGTTTTTGATGCAACAACAAGCATTTCACATGTGACGTGACAGCTTTTCACGTTTGAATTACCAGCGAACTGTTTTCTGATTGGCCACTATGGTTGAGAATTTCTTTATTAACACGTAATCCAGCAAAAACAATACGTCATAGGCATGAGCTTTACTAATTGTCATATTTCATACCAATCATACCCCCAAACAACCATGGCAACTGCCTGTGAAACAGGCATATCAGATTTTCACCATTGTTTTTTAGTTAACTGGGATTGGGATGATTGACAATACTTGGAAAACAAATCTGTCTTAGAATGCCTGTAAAAAAGTAAGAGATTGTGTTCCAGAAAAGCAAAGCAAGAGAGTTTGTGAGCGAGATATTACCGATTAGACAAGTTGCGAAGAGACTCAATTTTTCAACAACACTCATTTCTAACTCTTCGACCATCTTTAGAACTTGGTTCCTTGGTATTTTATCACTATAGAAATGTTTTCAAGCTTATAATAACTGCAGAGGGCACAATAATTGTCTATGGACAAATTCCACTTGGGACACAAAAAAATTCCTTTATGAATGGAAACCTCACATTGTTCGAGACAAAAGTTTTTCACAATGCTGGAAACAATACTAGATTTTATTTCGAAACCATTGATTGGCGATTAGAAACCTCAGTGGCGTATTTACGGGGCTCAAAAGGATCCCTGGCAACCCCTTGGTTGGTTGGTTGGTTGGTTAAAGGCTGACGAGCGAGATACCGGGTTTACCTTTGTGGTTTCCCTTAACACTGAGACCAGCTGGGGTCTATTGTATTGTTCTGTCGTCAGGGGTTCCTACCCAGCAAACACAGTTACATCACAGATGCATCGCAGCGATGTTACAATGTGACCTGCGATATCGCATTCTATGTCGAATAGACGTCGCTGCGATGTCGGAGGGATGTTATTTTGTTCCACTCAAGATTCATCCATGCGACGTCGCTGCAACAAGTTCTGCGATGTAACAACGACATATTTTTTGAGATGTAACTGCGATGTGTTTTTTGCGATGTATACAAGATGATTCCATATTGATATCGCAGGTATGTGAACATATGACATATCACGGCGATGTACTTTTGTCACGCAGGGGTTAGGTAATACAAAGGAAAATATATATCAATAAGAAACAGCTTTGGATGGAAAATATGTATTTAAACATTTTATTTTCAATTAATATAATGTACTCAAAATGAAACAACATTGTTCTAATCCAAGCATTTTCCAACAGTAAAAAATAATGATACCTAAAACTATAAAACTTTATCATCCGTCTTTTATGACGATAAGAGAAAGAGGGAAATGAACGCTTTGCCATAGTTTCAAGTGAAAAATTATTGTTACTTACTTTTCTGGGAACTATTCCTAGAAAAAGTTATTTTCACAGATTTGTCACAGGATATTAACCATTTATTAAATTACTTTGACCATTAGTTAATTGAACTTGGTGCAACAAGCCATTTTTGTTCAATGTTCTTCTTCTTCTTAAAAACATTTGACAGCGACTACAGAAAGCGAAAATTTTTAAAATAACTCTTGAAAATGCTAACCACTCGTGTTGGCGAAACGTCGAGTTCTTCTCTGAACACACGTCGGCCTTACAACCCGAAGAACCACCATTTATCCTCACTCTTGTCTATTGTTTGCTTACACTTCATGCACATTAGATATTAGATGTACTAAGACCTAATGGCAAACATTCACTAACATTTACATACACTTTTACATTAACTTGACTTCCAACACGAGGCCGCCGTCTGACCTCAACCGCTGCCGGAAGTCGAATCTATGTTCAATGTTTATGATCGAGAAGCAAAATGAACGAATATAGAAATTTACGAATCTCAGGCGCATGTGCAATGGCGTTGACATCGCAAAAGACACATAACATCATCGCGGCGAGCAGACATTTGTAAAATCACAACTGTGACATCTTAGAAATGACAAGTCATTGATTAGCTTTTGTACATCATCGCAGCGATGCAACGTATGTAATATCGTACTGTTGCCTCATTGCGACATCTCAGAGATGTCATGTCACAGATGTATTTGCTTCTGTACATCGCAGCGATGCAACCTTTTTGATATCACCGTGTTACCTCATTGCGACATCTCAGAGATGTCATGTCACAGATGTGTTTGCTGGGTAGTTACATAGGCCTGTGTTTTTCACCAGGTTCAGTAGTCTATTTACTAGGTGTTTCGGATTCATGCCTGTTTCTAGGTTGATCTGTCCGAATATTCTGTTGCGCTTGTTGAGCAGCGCGTCGCAGTCGAAGATGATGTTTCCTCCTCGTCACCATGGCAACCCCTTAGATAGATTTATAAATAGATAGTTTATTCATCTTCAGGACCACTGAAATCAAGTGAAACATATGAAGATCATTCAACATATTCAAACCACCGACTTAACCGTTTAAAGGTTAAATCGGTGATTTAAACACTGTCATTTCGTAACAAAGGATGTGATCAGCTGCCAAATTTCATAAAGGCTTGTTCATACCCGAATTTCGCCATTTTTCTGCGAATAAAATGGCTGCCAGTCGTGCCGGACCAATACGCGCTATTAGTGTGACGTCACGACGCTTAATTAGGTTGGTTTGAGTCAGGATTTATCATATAAACAATGTGTTTATTTTCGGAGTTTCAAGTGTAATACTTGATTTGGTACTGATTTTGATAGCTGTTTACCATTAATAACACTGATGACTATTACTGACACGTACACTAGTGAATTTGTAATCATACTTTTTGATATAGAATATGGATTTTTATAACTTCTTCTCATAGCTTTGATTAACTTTTTCAGTACCTACTCAAGATTTCGAGCTTCCCAGAAACACACAAAAAATTGCTTAATAAATTTTACGCAGTTCTCAAAATCACCACCAAAATAGTATCACGTGTAAAACGCCATAAGCAAACACATTGTTTGGATACTATATATCCTGATTTACACCAACCACCATTGACTAACTATCTTACTTCTATATAAACAATGGTAAAACTCCCAAAAAATATGAGATACCTATACCTATTATTAATATTCTATTTGAGAGAAACACCTTGCAGGTTAGACTGATTTGAGAGCAAAGTTGTCCATTTCAATATATTTCTGACAAAAAAATGTCATACAGCCGTATGGATATATGCATATACGGCAACAAACATCCAATCTCTGGCCGTCATCCGGGCCAGTGACGGACATGCCGGCTAAGTACTGGCCATGGCGGGATGCCATCGGCAAAATATTAAAATGGTACTGGCCAATCCGTAATCTTTCATCTGTTGATTGGCCGACATTGGCCCAGAACTAGTTAAAAGGAATTACTTTTGCCAGTGGAATTTTAATAAAGGCTGATTACCAGAGCACGGAATCTTTAGGGAATTCTGCCAGTATTGGCCCTCCATCCTTCCGTTATAATTTACGTCAACTAGCTAAGTATGTCATAAATTGTACATTTTCTAAAACTACATCAAACGAGTAAAACTTATATGAGTTACAAACTGACGTCCAGTCGGGAAACATGAAATTATTTATATTTTATTATAATAATATTGTAAAGGTGAAAGGTCAAAGGGGACACGCTCTGAAATTAGTTCAGATAAAATGCTTGCGGGTTGCCGCTCTCTGAATTTTGTATGGTATTCTGTTCACGTAGGGTTAGTCAGGTCATTAGGTTAGCTGATAATTCACGCAATTTTACCTTGGTTTGCATGACTCTGTCGTGTTATTTAAATTTCCCGCAATTTCGGTGACCAATAGCAGAGAGCGTCCCTATTGTAATTTACTGTTGTCTCAACCACAGAACTCATACTTATGACTAGAATGCGTTTCAAATATGGCGGATGAACAAATCATGCATAACCTACACAGAACTCATAATGTCGTAAGATATATTATTATGAGTTCTGTGATAACCCACAACCATATATCTATTAACTACGCCTACAACACTGTATTGTCCTCTTCACAGTAGCGGCGTATTAAATCATATGCGTATCTTAGGGATAGGAAATGGGTTGGTTCTTTAGAAACGAATATTTCATTTTCTCTCAAATCGGACATCAGAACATTTGAAATATTGTTTCTGTCCCATAAATAAAGAGTTTAGAATAGAATAAATTCGTGAATGATAGACGGTACTATCTATTTTAAAGATGACATCGGAAACATCTTGATTTGTCTTATGATGAATGACGGTAGATTTGATTCAGACTAATCTATAACTTTTCTCAGATCTAATTGTATAAATTCCATCATTACGAAATGAATCATTTATTGAAAGATGTTTAGCAGATTCAGGAAGATTTTGAATTTTTTTCATTAAAATTTGATCTTATCCATCCGTTCTTTTGCTTTCAATCACATATCTCAAAAGTCGGTATCAACTGAATCTGTCAACTTTTCAGTTATATGACAATAATAGTCATTTGGGAAACAATGTTGACAATAGAAATCAAATGATTTTCCTCTGAAATTAACTAAATCCCAACTTGGTTATGATGCGTTTTCGAATTCAGTTTTTTTTAATAACCATCTTTTGATGTTTTAATTAACTTCTGCATTCGAAGAAATTCCCAAAAACAATGTGAGAATAAGGCCACTCATCGTATCGTATTTAATTTTTGTACACACCTATGTTACTTTTAGTATTTTATGATGTAAATATACTTGTCAATTAAGTTGTCAATTGAATATCTAGTTTAATTATTTTTAATTCTACAAAAATGTTTTCGAATATTTGAGTATCAAATAGCACATGCTGGGAAATGGGAATGAATAAATGAATAACATAACTGTGAATTTATTTTATTGATTATTGAATAATATTAGTAATTTATCTTATTTTCCTCTGATTCAATTTCTCTTGGTACTTTATTTTCAGTTACAGCAAGTAATCTATTTATGTAGACCTCACATTTCAACCATATTACAATCAACCCTCCAAAGGGCCACATAAGATGGCTTGATTCTGATCCCCTGTTCTTTCTCATGATCAAACTTTGTTTGGTTGAATACAGTAACTACATACATATAATATGAGACAAAATGATAGTCTCCACGATTATTGTAAATTCAATATACCTAGAAGCAGGACTTATATAGGTCGATAGCCTTCGTATTGAATATATATTTGATTCAATAAAATACATTACCATCATTATCTTTTATATGGAGTTTAATTTTAAATCTCACCTCACTCAAACTACAAAAATGAATGTGTAAACAGGTATTCTAGTGTATTACTTTTGATACTTTCATCAAAAACTGCCATTGTATTGATCGTTAGTTTGAAGCCTATAAAAGGAGATTGATTTTCTTGGAATAGATGTCAGAAATGTTTGTGCACTTTCTCATATATTCAACAGTTGTCTTTGAAAATGATTCCCAAAAGTGTGTTGATTGGCTTTTGTCAAGGGTGCTTTGTAACTTCTTCGTACAGGACACTTTGAATTCAGAGACGATAACATAGCTGTGAAATCATCAGTTCTTCCTGACTGGTCTGAAGATATCACCATCACTGAGTTCAGGTAATCCAAGTGTTGAAAGTGAATCTGGCTTCAGTCTAGGCTGGAATTCTGTCCGAACAAAACAATCATTTGTGAAATGATCCGAACAAATTTTGGATAGATGTGGTTGAGACCATTCCAAATGTAGATCACATCTTAAGTTCTTGGTCCACGGAATCATTCTCTGAAATTAGCTTTCGGAAATCTGAAAAGGTTCTTATACTGTAGGGACATTTTGAAATGTTTTCCAAATACTTACTAATGGAATGTACTGGTATCCTTTTTTTTTTCTTTTCCAAGAATTACCACAATCCTTAACAAAATACCTCATCGTATAGAATGGCTAATTTAAATTATAAAGAATAAATAATTTTTTTATTCTTTAATAAATCGCCCAAAACACCAAAAGAATCAAAACTGACAACGCTGCTCTGTTTACAAACAAACTTGGTAAGCTCAGTAGACATACGTCTTATTTACTACTCATTTGCTGTGCAAGTGATAACGTATGTGCTTCCTTAGTGAAATTTGTCCTCTTTACGGATGCCCACGATTTGTTCAAGATTAGCCATAGATATATTTATAGATTGAGTCGCAGCCGCTTCCGCTGCCGCTGCCGTTACGGTAGCCGCAGCCAAAATTATGAACAATTTATAGTTTTATTTTGTGTTCATTAAGCGCCACCTGTTTTCCTTTATGAACATGTTTTTATAATTCTTGTTCTTCAGATTATATAGATGTGAAAGTCCTTCTAGTATGTTTAGGAAAACGCCTAAATCAACATCTATATTTTCCTCATATTCTAACATTGCTGAATAAAATTAAGTTTTGCTTTCAAACCATATGAACAAATACATAACCTAAATTATGTGGCCTTTTGTACATTTTTGACAAGGACATTTCGAGTTTCATGTCATTTTCCGCTGCCGCTGCTGTCCAAGATAAAAGTTGGTCAACTACCGGCGGCAGCGACAACAGCAACGGCAGCGGATCTATAAACGTATACATGAGCAACATCACATTTATCTTTCTACGGCAACGTCAACTGCAACGACTGCGGCTGCGACTCAATCTATAAATCCTGCTATATATTATATATACTTACTCTAGATCGCTAATCCCGTCTACGTTTTGTCTGAAAAGTGTTATAAAAAGTCGAATGATTGCGTCAATGCGCATGCTCATAACCAGCTACAGCGATGACAAATTTCAGCAACTTTTATCTTTATTGTTGCGATTCGGGCAAAGATGATCTAGCATTAAGTGCGAAAGTGCGAAGCGTGCTCAAAGTTCCGTCGAATTCTTTAGATCGTTCAACAGCGTTAATAGTTTCCATTGTTCAAAGAGAAGGGATTTGAGTTTGGCAGGGACGGTTTTATTTTATTGTGGTCTTTTTAAATGTGGTTTACATATTAGTACTTTATCAGCAGTTTGTATTGTGTTATTAGTTTTCGAGTTTTTCTGTGGTAAATTACAGCTTTTAATTTTTACTATGATGACGTGCTTGGTGCTATGGATTGGAAACAAAGGAAAAATTCCTGGAATCCATTATTTTTAGTAAGTAAATGGAATATTATATCGTTGATGAAACTGAGTACCTACTAATACTTATTATTTCTTCATGCCTGACTTATGCACATTATTTCTAGTTTGACGATAGCAAAGAGCAATGCATGACATTTGGATGAGAGCATTGGGAAGAGATCCTACCGCGGAGCATCTGGGTGAAAAAAATGTCATTTGTAGCAAACATTTTTCTCCAAACGATGTATATATTCAGGGTAGTCGAATGTTGTTGAAACCAAATGCAGTTCCAAGCCTTTTTTTTACGAAAACATGATGAAGTTTCCACCCAAGAAAGGTGAGTCATATACAAAATCCTAACCTAACAAGTAACAACATAGGTACTAGGTAGGAATCCTGAAACTTAAAGTCTCGTTCATACCAGCGCGAATTTCGCAATTTTTCTGCGAATAAAATAGCTGCCGACATGGTTCTGCATCAACGATTGGTTCGGCATGACTGGCAGCCATTTTAATTGCAGAAAAATTGCAAAATTCGCGAGGGTTTCTTCGCGAATTTGTGCAATTCATTCATGATGTACGATTTATAAAGGTTTGTAGTTTTTAAGGAATTCAGATAATTGTTAAATATTGTAACTCGAATGGATATATTTCTGTAGAACAACTTTAAAATAGACTTTAAGTATTATTCTATATTGACATACATCAAAAATATGATATCAGTAACTAAAAACTAACTTGTTTTTTTTGCATTTGACATCAGTATTGTATATACCAAGTGTCCTCATTCAACACCCCTTCTCAATGCTGATGAATAAAATAAATAAATAAATTATTGTAAATTGAATGCACTTCTATGTTTTCCAAACAAAGGCAAACCTAATGGTTCCCTAATAGCACACTATGTCCCAGGGACGTCCCTATTTGGTACAAATCATGTCCGAATGTCCGGGACTCAAAATCATTGTCCATGGGACGTCCGATTCAGTGCATTTTCATGAATTTCCCCAAAGGACTTCCTATGGATGTCCCAATCGGTACATCGTATAAAACGTCTCTGCGAGGACGTCTTTGGGATATCCTGGGTCGGATATATTTTGTAATGTTTACTAGGACATCCATCGTACGTCCTTGTTAGTAAGTATTCTGGCATGTCTTTGAAAGGACGTCCTATGGTTGTCCTGGTACGAGACATTTAGGAATATCCCGCATGAATGACTATTGGACGTCCCAATTGGTTAATCTTAGAATATCTCCCTGCGAGGACTTCCTTGGGATGTCCTGGTTCGGATATATTTTGTAGAATTTTCTAGGATATCCATTGGATGTCCTGGTTGGCATGTATTTGGCATGTCTTCGAAAGAATAGAATAGAATAGAATATTTATTCGTCCTTTATGATCAAATACATGATATAGGATAGGTCACAATGGTCAGACAGAACTATACAAATGATAGAACTATACAAATAAATTTACAATATATCCAAGTATATTGTTCGGAGGTACAATGATAGTGAACCACATATATGCATATATATATATATATATATATACATACACATATATATACATCAGGATATATACACATATACACACATACACACACATACAAACACCCATACACATACATATACATACAAACATATTATACACATAGGTAAATAAAATCTATAAATATAACAGTACATCTTAGCGACTTAAGAATACACATTAAAATATAAATAGAGGTTAAAAATACAAAAATCCAAGCACACACAAGTAAAATGATATCTGCAATTTTTAGTTCACCTGAAATTGAGGTATTCAGTAGTGGAATAAAAACAATTGTTCGTTAAAAATAACCTGAGTTTTTTTTTGAATAACTTTAAAGGCTGGGTATCTTTAATGTCAGAAGGTAGGTGGTTGAAAAATTTTGCTCCTGCCAGGGAAGGGGTTTTTTCATATAAACTTGTGGAGTGTTTTTCGATTCTAATTGAATCACCGTATCTGGTTGGATATCGATGTATGTAAGAGTTCTTCGCTGAATCTCTCAAATTGCGTTTAATATGGCAAATGCAACCGTATATATATACACAGGGTACTGTTAAAATATGGTTTTCCCGAAAATAAGGTCTGCAGGAGTCTAATCTCTTCATGTTGAATATAAGCCTCATTACTCTTTTTTGAGCCACAAATACTCTATTGAAAGGACTTCCTATGGTGGTCCTGGTACGGGTACATTCTGGAACGTCCTTGATGGATGTACATCGGACGTCATCCCAATCAGTGAATTTCAGAAAATGTCCCAGCGAGGACTTCCTTGGGATGTCCTGGATTAAACATTATTCGGAATGTTTCCTAGGTGCATCCATCCAAAGAATACATCCCAGCTAGTGGTTTTACAGCAGAGGTATAAAATGGATCGCATATTTACAATAGGGTTAAACATTACAGCGAAAACAACCCATCTGAAATAAAACCTTTTTCACTATCATTAAGGTAATCAGGGGCCATATTCTCGAATTTGTGCTTATGCCAATAAGATTCACTGTTTCACAACAATGAAAATAAAAAATTTATGTTTGTCTCTCTAGTTCGTATATGGATTGAAACCGAACAATTCCTCTATGTATGGATTCCGTGCATAAAGTTGTTTTCTGTATTTTGTGTTCTGTGTTCAAGTGAAGTGTTGACGAATTGACAAACAATTGTTGATTATTTACCAGCTATGGCGGCTTTTCTATCCTCTTTTGTGATTAATTAGTTTAGTGACTGTTCTGTTAGTTATTTTGTGTTCATTCAGTGTAGTTATATCTTTAAATGAAAATAAAAGTTTTGTTATACTATTCAATAGTTATTACTAACCTATTTAACACTGTTTTGAAAAAGATGTTTCCGTAAGACAAGTAGAGTTGTGTGTATCCTTTGAACATGTACAAAACCGAATTGAATGACTCTGGGAGAGTGCTCTGAGCTTACCTAGTAAGTGAATCTGGTTCCATCCAAATTGTTATCTCCAGTAATCCATAACAATATCATAATCTTAGTCCTGAAAGAGATGTAGGAACAAACACATGTGATAATTCTGCACATCCTAAGGATGTCCCAGATGTACTTTCGATTGATGTAATTCGGGGACGTCCAATGAACATCCCAGGTGGATGTCGATTGAACGTCCAATTTTGGTGAGAAGTCGAAACATTGTTACTTCCCACGGATGTCCAATGGACGTCCGCGGTACCAATACTGCACGTCCTAAGGACGTACCAATATTGCACGTCCTAAGGACGTCCAAGATGTACTTTCGATTGATGTAATTCGAGGACGTCCGATTAACATCCCAGGTGGATGTCCACTGGATATCCTTATAGAACGTCCAATTTTGGTGAGAACTCGAGACATTGGTGCTTCCCACGGATGTCCAATGGACGTCCGCGGTACCAATACTGCACGTCCTAAAGAAGTACCAATATTGCACGTCCTAAGGACGTCCAAGATGTACTTTCGATTGATGTAATTCGGGGACGTCCGATTAACATCCCAGATGGATGTCCATTGGATATCCTTATAGAACGTCCTAATTTGGTGAGAAGTCGAGACATTGGTGCTTCCCACGGATGTCCAATGGACGTCCGCGGTACCAATTTTGTACATCCTAAGGACGTCCCGAATGTCCTGAGAGGATGTCCTATGGATTACCATCGGACTTCATGGTGCTATTAGGGTTCAGTCAGTACATCAGCCTTTTGATCCGCACTAGGCACGTACTCAAGTTTAATGACATTTCTTATTATATTGTCCTTCACAAAAGAATATTTGATTTCAACATGTTTAGATCGCTTGTTAACTTGATTTGATTTCGTGAGAGTGATGACACTCTGATTATCTTCCCATATAGTAACAGATTCTTGAAAAATCATTCCGAAATCCTCCAAGACTGACTTCATCCAAATTGCTTCTTTGATGGTTTCGCTAAGTGCATATATTCTGCTTCGAATGAAGATGTAGCCACCAACGATTGTTTTTTCGTGGTCCAACTGACAGGATTACCGAAAACAAATGCTGCATATCCTGATGTAGATTTTCTTTCTTCCAAATCATTGCCCCAGTCGGCATCACTATACATTTCTAGAATTGGATAGTTTCCTTCTCTAAAGTAGTGTAGTTCCAAGTCAATGGTCGATTTCAAGTATTTCAGAACTCTTAAAGCATGTTTACAATGAATTTGACTATAGTTATTGCAGAAACGACTCAAATAATTAGTTGAAAAATTTATATCGGGTCGTGTTCCTGCTGCAATATATATCAATGATCCGATGAGTTGACGAAAAGGAGGATTTTCTGCAGTTGTTTCAGATTTTTCGAGTTGTAATTTGTTTTCCATAGGCGTCAACGTGTTTTTCGCATCTAACTGATGAAAATTTTCTATGACTTTGCTAATCATAGTCTTCTGGGAAATGATCATCCTATCAGGTAACAAATGTATTTCAAGTCCAAGAAATTTCAAGTCTTTTTCAACCTCAAGATCAGTTATTTCAAATCGATTCTTGAGTGAATTTTTAAAAATTTTCATTTGACTCATGTCAGTAGATGCCATTAAAATATCGTCAACATACAGTAAAACGAACAATTTGATATTACCGATATTTTTAATGTACAGGCAAGTATCTCCTTTAGAGTGGTGAAAATCATTATCTCTCATGAAATCATGAAAAACTTTGTTCCAATTCTTTGGAGATTCTTTCAGTCCGTAAATAGATTTCATTAATTTGCATACCTTGTCCCCTTCTCGGAATCCTGGAGGTTTGCCTGATGTAGACATCACCACTGATTGGACTGTTCAAAAAAGCTGTACGAACATCCATCTGCATGACATGAAGTTTCTTGACTGCTATTAGTGTGAGCATAATTTTGACTGAAGTCATTTTTGCCACAGGAGCGTAGATATCTGCATCGACATTTATCTGTTGAAAACCTCGTGCCACCAATCTAGCCTTATAGATGTTGTTAGATTTTACTCTTAATACCCATTTGGTATCAATGACCGGACAATGTTCTGGTCTGTTCACCAATGTCCATACTTCATTGTTCTTCATTGATTCCAGTTCACTGTTCATTGCAGCGTTCCATTTGACCTTTTCTTCTGTGGACATATGTTCCAAATCTTCGAATCTCACATCATTCTGTAGACATAAATTCAGTTCAAAATCATTTTACCAGGTAGGTTTGGTTGTTTTGCGAGTAGGTCGTGATGATTTGTGATGTTCAGACGTGATTATCTCTTCTTCTGATTCCTTTTTTTTGATTTTCAATATCAGGAGGTGTTACTGATTTGAGATATGTTTTTGATTCGTCAAAAATTACGTTACGAGCACTAAATATCACACCGTCGTTCTTCATCAATTGGTAGCCATTACTTGTATAACCTACCATATAACATTCTACAGCTTTGGGATCAAATTTCGATGACTTTTCTTTTGGTATGTGAGCAAATGCTTGACATCCGAAAATTTTCAAATTGCTCAGGTCAACGTTTTTTCCATACCACAGGTTTGCTGGCAGCTTTTCATTTGTAGTATAACTTCGGTTAATAATATACACTGCTGTCAGCACTGCTTCTGCCCACAAACTTTTATCCATGCCACTGTCACATAACATGGCTCTAGCTCTCTCAGCAATTAGTCTATTTAAGCGTTCAGCTTTGCCATTCAGCTCTGGTGTGTATGAAACCGTATATTCGACTTGAATACCATGATTTTTACAGAAATTTCGAAATTTTTCAGATTTGTATTCAGATCCATTATCGCATTTGAAACGACTTATTTTTGTATTCATTTTTGAAGTTGCCATTTTTACGTACTCCACGAACTTTTCGAATGCTTCAGATTTGTTTTTCATGAGGTATATTACCGTAAAATGAGTGAAGTCATCCAGGAATGAAATAAAATACTTTTTATCATTCATTGTCGGTGGATTGACAGGTCCAAAAATATCCGAATGAACAAGTTCAAGGCATCTTCTGGCTGGTGTGGTATTATTTTTCCACGAAAGTTTTGTCATTTTACCCTCTGCACACTCCTTGCAAACCTCGGTTGATAAATCTGGATCATTTCGATTAATATTCGGCAGCATTCCCGCTTTCATCAATTTTCTCAAACCTGACATGCTTATGTGTCCAAGTCGTCTATGCCAGAGCTTAACACTTGATTTGATTTCACAGGGATAAGCTTGATTTGAAATTTGGTTTACAATGAAATCCAAACGATAGAGACTGTTGTCTATTACTCCCAAAGCAATAGTTTCGTCGGCTTTACGAATTCGAACTGTAGCTGAATCAAAGATTACATTGTAGCCTTGTTCCCTGATAGCACGTACTGACAGTAAATTATACCGTAATCCAGGCACATAATAAACATTGTCAAAAGTACACAAGTTCTTGGAAATTTTATTAACAAGATGAAGTTTCCCAGTTTTTGTACTTTCCATAGTATCTGTATTGGCAATTTTTATTTGAACGGGTTGACAAAGACACAACTTCAGTTAAATATTCTTCAGAGTTCACATAATGATTCGACGCTCCAGAATCAAGAAACCAGCTAATTTCAAAAGGTTTCTGATTTGATTGACCATCTTTGAAAGTTAAAAAAGCAAATTCATTGTCAATATCTTCGCTGTAAGAATTTTCATTTTGTACAACAAATTTGATTTTTTATCACCCTTACGTCCACAAAAGCTACATTTCAAATTTGTTTTCCAATTTTTACATTTATTTTCCTGGTCATAAATGGTTTTCGTTGCAGAAAATGCATGTTGATTTTTATATTTCAATTCTGATTTTTCTTCTTTATGTTTAGAACCAACTAACGAATTACTTTTCAGTTTCATATCATATTCGGCCAACCTTCTCTTCACATCGTCCAATTTCATGTCACTTTCATGGAAAGTTTCAAGTGCCGTGACTACTGATTCGAACTGAATAGGAAGAGTATTTAGGAGTATACAGCAAAAATCAGATTCATCTAACTTCGCTCCAACATTTTTCAATTCCCGCATGGTGCTATCAAATATAACAAAATGGGATTCCAGTGTTTTATTGGCATCGTATTTGAGTTCCACAATTTGTTTGAGCAATAGCCTCTTACTGCATGGCCCCTTCTTCTCGTAGGTATGGCATAAAGAAGTCCAAATATCATAACTGGTTGAGTTGTTCCTGATATGTTCAAGATAGGAATCCTCCAGATGTTGTGCTATAAGGGACTTACACTTTTTGTCCATTTTCATAGCTTTCGCATCATCTGATTTGGCTTTCACAGACTCCAAAACTCCTTGCTCATCAAGGTAAAGCTCCATTCGTAGCTTCCAGTCGGAAAAGTTTTGACCGTTGAACGGTTTTACTGCACGAACTAGACGGTTGTTCTCCGAGCTCATAATGTTCACACGTGACTGATATTTTTGTTCACGAATTATAGAAACTTTAGAACAGTGAATTGGACGTAACCTGGGCCCATAACCTGTTAAATATTGTAACTCGAATGGATATATTTCTGTAGAACAACTTTAAAATAGACTTTATTATTCTATATTGACATACATCAAAAATATGATATCAGTAACTAAAAACTAACTTGTTTTTTTTTGCATTTGACATCAGTATTGTATATACCAAGTGTCCTGAAATTATGCAAACTATTTTACACTTTTTTTCAGAACTCTTCATGAATTCCCCAACGCATTGAAATGGATGATAACTTGGAAGTACTTTTTATTGAAAACAAGGACAATGTTCCAGGTGTTACTCTTCAAGTTTCTTGCACTCCTACTATTGAAATTGCAGTGAGGTAAGATATTAAATTTATAATACTCATAAAGTTTACTTGTGATCTTGTGAACATTTGGGCAAGATTGTATTTCAAAATTTAGGTATTCATGATATATATGATGTGATATAATAATAGTAATGTAATAATATTAATACTCCCTCAAAAACATTCCTATGAGTGTTGTATCCAAGACACAGCCTGTGGAGGTAGAGAATAAGGGAATAGGTATTATTATTAAATAAACATATAATAAATGAACTTTATTGAACCAATTACATTGATCCAATAGGCCATTGACCTAGGTCCTTCAGCCCATTGTGACATTATTATTATTATTTGTCGAAACAAGTATGTTCTCATAATCTTTCGAAAGTCCCCTGTTATTATCAAATATTATTTTAAGATTCCAAATAAGACTTGAACTAAGATCTCTGAATTTGATACTTTACTCAATTTTTGTAACCCCAACTAACCTCCAAAGTAAATTGTTATTGACCCACCAAACTTATTACATATTTTATGTCGATATTGCGATTTTTTTTTGTTTTTAACTTCTCATCGTCTGGTAGGAATTCTATTGTTTCAATGTTATCAGCAATAGTTTTTGATATAACGCACCTTACTTATCTATGGATAATTTTAATATAAGTCAATGATAATTCTATTTCAGCTCACCTTCAAGTGCTACCACTTCATCTGTGGACTCTCCCAGAAGTTTCAAAAGGACACATGGAGAAACATCAACAGTGAAGGTAATAGGGGACAAATTAAAAGAGCAAGAAGAGATATCAAAATGAGACACAATTATAGGTTAGTTGATTTCAATGCTTATTTTTATTATGCTTGTATCATATTTGTTGGATGTTGAATACACTTTCAGCGTATGCATAGTCAATTCCAGCGACTCGCCGGAGTTTCGCCGCTCGCTACACAAGAACTATAAACAGTCGAGCTCCAAAAAAGGCGTAGTTGTCACTTTTTTGGAGCTGGACTATGCATTATAATCCTTGTGTAGCGAACGGCGAAACTCTGGCGAGTCGCTGGCGAGTGACTATGCATACGGCTGTTAGAATCCGTTTAATATCAATTGAACTCTTCCATTCTACTGAAATATTTATTTTAGGTCTGATGAAGCCAACTTTTTACAAGAAAACTATCAAATTTTAATATAAATGACATATATGCGATATTTTCTATTCTTTCCAAATTGAAATCACAGACATACTAGTAATTATTTTTCTTTGCATACAATTGACTGGTGACAGTACTCACTTTGATTGAACTGAGAAGTGAAAAATAAACATCATTTGAAGTAGTTTGGAAATTGGATTTGAGTTTTGTTTAATAAGTTCCATAGAAGTATTTTATTTTATGTATTTTTATTTTTATATTTTCTCATATCATGTATTTTATATTTTCAGTGCATCTTCCTCAAAACTTCATCTTAAACTCAAACAAGCAAATTAAAAAAAAATCCATAGCCCAGAAAAAAGTAAAAGCTATGACAGTGAAAATCAATCGCCTGAAGAAAGGAGTCACAACCTTGAAGCAGATAATATCGACTTCTTGGAAAAATTCCTGACAGGTGTCCCGCTATCCTTGAAGAAACGGACTATAGAAATCAAAAAAGAAAGGATTGCATGGAAAAAATTGGGAGAGAAATTCAGTGGTGACCACTAGCTGTCCGTAAACCATCTTCACAATACTTTATGGCTAGGTTTTTCCCAGGGGAACCAAACTTCACAGAAATGATGTGAACCAACGTTGCGTATATAGAAATTTCCAAATACCTGCTGGTTCTAGTAGTGAAATTTAGAAAGTGTTTCTTTTATTTATTCAATGAATATCTCGAATTGTTGCTATGTTGCTGAACTGTTTACCTATGTACATTCAGGATTGTACAATTATTTTGTTATATTCTGGAATACTACTGTACACAATATTTTAAGTAAACTATATTTGTAATAATTGATGTTTTGAATTTTGTTACTTTCTTCGGATTTCTTTGTGAAAAATTAATTCATAAAGTTACCGGTCAACTCAATAAAATATGTATTATAAACATTTCATTCCTTCATGTAATTCAAAACTAATCAAGCAAAATTCTGAAAATATCTGAAACATTCACTTATTGATGGAATACATTGGAAATAGGAAAGCTATATGAAATATGCTCTCGACTAGTAATTACTCAAATTACTATAGATCTCACTATCATCCTCTTTCCACCTCAACGATATAGATTCAGATCAAACGATCCTTTTTTCCTATGAATGAAATTCTATGGAGTTCTATCGGCTATGTCGAATTTTTTGGCTTTTATCAGCAAAGTGTGAGGATAAACAATACTTGATTGCATGCAAAAACAGCAAACAAACGGAGTCAGAACCAGAAGCTTCTGTTGAGTGCAACCAAGTATTGCTTATCCTCATACTTGGCTACGCCGTACTGATGAGAGCCAAAAAGCTCGAAACTTGTACCTACGGTCTGCTTGAAAAATAATTTATATACAGATACTTATATTCTCATAGCTTGATTAAACCTTTAGATACATATGCTGTATCCTGTTTTAGTCTGGATAGCATTCTGATATTGTTCTTATAGAATCGTGTAAAAAAAATCATGGCAAATAATTCAATCTTCTGATAATAAAAGTAAAACTTCCTGGACAGTTATAAATAAAATTTAAAATAACAGTAGCACAAAAACACCCACATTAAAAATCTTTCATGAAAATAAAGTTTTCTCCTGTCCAGAGGACATTGCCAATCTCTTCAATAGTTTTTTATAGATGCTCTAAAACAAATCTCACAAATTGACCACAATAAGTTTGAACATAGCCTCAACTGCATTCTTTCTTCAATGGTTATACTTCCTTTCACTGAGGAAAAAATGCCAACAATTTTCTCAAATCTCAAAAATAAACGTTCCTTTAGGCCTGATGACCTACCCAACAATATACTAAAAAAGAATTCAAAAATGAGCTGTTAAAACCCAAAACTAACATAATAAATTTTCATTAGAAACAGGTACGTTCCCTGATGCTCTCAAAATGGCGAAAGTAATCCCACTTCCCAAAAAGAAGATAAAAATATTATGAACAACTACAGACCCATATCAATAACATCAGTTTTCTCCAAACTCTTTGAATACTGCATGCTTGAGAGGCTAAACTCCTTCATTGCAAGATTCAAGCTTATCCCAGTTGAACAACATGGGTTTAGGAAATCAAAATCTACACCTACAGCAACAATAGAAACCTATAATAATATTCTCAATGATTTAGATGCAAAAAAAAGTCCTGTCTGCATATACTGTGATTTAAGTAAAGCTTTCGATTGTGTTCCGATCATGTGCTTGATAAGCTTTGGTCATATGGAATTAGAGGTCCTGTGTTAAGCTGGTTCAGGTCCTTTTTAACAAATAGAAAGCAATACGTTCAAATATCTTGCAATGAAGAAGGAGGTCAAAACATAGTATCTCGTTCTCGTCTGGTCCATGTGGAAGTTGGAGTCCCTCAGGGAAGTGTGCTTCTAAATTTATGTAGCAGATATCGTAAAATATCTTGCACCTTTCAAATTAACATTATATGCTGATGATCTCTCTATACTGGTATCAAAAGACTCATTCAATCGCCATCAACAAGCATGTAATAACCTCATGGAAAAAATTATTCTATGGTTTTCCCAATTTTTGATTTAGCACACAAAACAGAGAACAGTCGAAAACGTAGAAATACATTCAGGGGAAATAACTATAAACGACACACTTGACTGGGAACCACATATAAGCAATACAAGAAAAACTCTGAACTGTAAGCTGTATCAAATAAGATGCCTTCACAGAGTGCTCAACCTTCATGTTCTAAAAAATTTTTACTTTTGCCGAAATACAGTCTATACTATCGTATGGCATATTATTCTGGGGCATGTCTTCTTCAGTACAAAAACTATTTGTGCTCCAGAAGAAATGCATACGTGCAATGCTGAAGAAAAATCAAAGAGACCTCTCTTCAAAAAATTAAATTATGCTTCATATATGTTTGATCTTGGGGATGTTTGTGGACTGTATCTGAGGGATGTATAGGTGGAAACTGCCCCGTGGATTTATTTTGAATGGTAGAAACAAGAGAAATCGAGACTGTGTTTTCCTTACCTTCGGTTCCTGGAGTCATAAGGGCATGAGCTCAGCAATAATGGTCTCCGCAGGACACCGGTTTTCTATTCTTCACAGCCGACAGTTTTCTTTTTAATATTGCGACACACTTTCTTGCGTTTTGAGAGGGTTTTTTTTTGAGCACCTTCGACCACAGAGTTCGATCGAGAGAGACCTTTTTCGCACTGATTGGCGAGAAGCGCGCACCTCGAGCTTCGAGGAACACACAGTCGGGTTCGCGAACATTTTAAAGGGAAATAGAGGAAATCTCAGACAAACACAATAATAATATTTATTTACAATGTATACATTACACGAAAGTGAGGTGAAGACGGAACATAACCGCCCACCTAAAATGTTATGACATTTTATGAAAGATTGGCAAGAGGCAAAGGACAAATCTTTACCACCGACCGTTTCAGGAAACCCTGAGAAGTTTTTACCGTAACAACTCGCACGACCCCATCGGGTCCAGGATGTATTTCCGTCACTCGGCCAAGTTGCCATCGTGAGGGAGGTAGAGAGTCGTGTTTGATGAGAACCATCGTACCTATCTCGAGAGTTGCAGAGGGTTCAGTCCACTTGCCTCGCTGAAATAAGGTATGCAGGTACTCCTTACTCCACCGAGACCAGATATCTTGGACAAAACGCTGAACCATCTGCCACCGGCTAAGTCTGTTGACGTTTAATGGCATTAAATTATCATCGGGGGGTGAATTTAACGGTTCCAGTGTCAAAAAATGACCTGGAGTTAGGGCGGAGACATCATTCGGATCGGAGCTGGTAGGACAGATCGGTCTAGAATTCAAAACCGCCTCAACCTGTACAAGGAGAGTATTGAACTCTTCATAAGTTAATGTTTGAGCACCAATTACCCGTGAGAGATGAGATTTAACGGATTTTATTCCCGCCTCCCACAATCCTCCAAAATGGGGACTGGAGGGGGGAATAAACTCCCATTCGATGAGCTCATGCTGAGCTGCATCTTGCATTTCTTTAAGGATCCGGGAAGCTCCAACGAAATTAGTTGCATTGTCACTGAGTATTTTTGTGACCCTTCCACGGCGGGAGATGAAACGCCTTAATGCTGCGAGGAAAGTGTCGGTGGAAAGATCGGTAGCTAGTTCCAAATGGAGTGCTTTGGTGGTGAAGCAAACAAAAAGACATATATACGATTTATGACTTTTAGATCCACGGTATCTACCAAGAGAAATATTATAAGGGCACCCAAAATCGATGCCAACAATGGAAAATGCTTTCACCTGAGAGACCCGTATGGCGGGAAGATTGCCCATTGGCGGCTGAGAACTAATGGGGTTTTGTTTCCAGCAAATCAGACATTTAGAGATAATTCTGCGAATGACTCGTTTAGCAGAAAGGATCCAATACTTCTGACGGAGAAGAAAATGGAGAGTTTGGAAGCCAGGGTGCAGATACTGACGATGAGTATTCTCTATGATTAATACTGTCATTCTATGGTGACTCGGCAATAAAAGGGGATGACGTTTATCATACGACAGTTGAGAGTGCACCAGACGGCCACCCACCCTCAGAAGACCCTTTTCATCAAGAAAAAGATTTAATTGCCGTAAGCCTTTACATAGGAGTTTTCCGCTGGAAAGAGACGAAATTTCGTGATCGAATGCGGAACCTTGAACGTATTTAATAAGTGAGAGGGAAGCGTGGTGGAGTTCATCATTATTGAGGTATGACGACCTTCGTTGAGAACGAGTGATGCGACAGTTTCCAATGAACCGCCTCACATAACCAAATATTCTTTGGATCTTCATAAAGGAGGAAAATTTGTTCAAGAGTTCGTCAATGAAATGAACCTTCACTTGCGTGACAAGAACGACCCTTTTCTCTTCAGTGAAGCAGTTCCTGTCGATTTCGATGGGATCGGAATGAGAAGGCCAGGTAATGGGGGGTCCTAGAAGCCAAGAAGGCCCCGCCCACCATTGGGAATAGTTTACGAGCTGAGAGGGATAAGCGCCTCGAGATGCGCAATCGGCAGGATTCTGTTCGGAAGGAACATAGTGCCAACGGTCGAGAGCTAAGTTTTCCTGAATACGACTGACGCGATTGCTCACGAAAGTCTTCCATTTATGGGGAGATGACCGAATCCAACAGAGAGTTGTGGATGAGTCTGACCAAGCAAACATGTCATCAACTAACATGTGCTTGCGGAATATGGGAAGTATAAAGGCAAAAAGTTCAGAGAGTAGAGTTGCTTCGCACAATTCCAGTCTGGGTATAGATATAGTTTTCAAGTGTGACACCTTCGATTTCGCACATATCAGTTGAACATGGTAGCCATCGATACCCATATATCTGCAATACACTACCGCCGAGTAACCCTGTTCACTGGCATCAGCGAACCCATGAAGGACACAGGACGTCACTTGAACATGGTGGAATAAATGCCGAGGGACCTTAATGTCAGAGATAGAAGGAAGTTCAGACTTGAAGCGGGCCCAAGAGGCCACAACATCAGCTGGAGGATAGTCATCCCAGCCAATTCCAAGAGTCCAAAGGTGTTGAATAAGTTTTTTAGCAAATAATGTGAGGGGACTGAGGAACCCAAAGGGGTCAAAAATACGAGCAAGTTCAGAGAGAATGTTTCGTTTGGTACAAAGCAGCTTTTGGGGAGATATGCTAAAGGTAAAAACATCAAGAGAAGAATTCCATTGTAAACCCAAGACTTTAATAGGAGTACAGTTATCAAAATCGAGAGAAGTGGACTTTGTGGGTTTCTCTGGAGAGAGCAATGCTGCATGATTACTATTCCATTTATGAAGCTCGAATCCTCCCTTGCTAAGGAGTGAAATCAGTTGTGACTTCAGAGCTTGAGCTTCTTCGAAGGATTTGCAACTAGTTACAATATCGTCCACATAGGATGAGGTTTGTATGGCTGTGGCAGCTAATGGAAAGTTTTTCCCTTCTTTCTCAGCAAGATGGAGCAGGGTTCTGATGGCAAGAAAAGGAGACGAACTAATACCATAAGTCACCGTGTTTAGGACGAAGTCTTGGACCGGTTGATCTGAGGCGAATCGCCACAGAATCCTCTGAAATTTTCGGTGGTTCACTGACACTAGAATTTGGCGGTACATTTGACGATTATCAACGATCAAAGAGATAGAATGCATTCTGAAATTAAGCAAGAGTGTCACTAAATCACTCTGTAATTTGGGACCTATCAATAAGGTGTCATTGAGAGATGTGCCATTCGAAGTTTCAGCTGAAGCATCAAAGACCACCCTGAGTTTGGTACTGGCACTTTCCGGACGAATTATACAATGATGAGGAATGAAAAAACTATCAGAGGTAGCCTCAGGATTTTGGATGAGTGACATGTGTTGTTGAGCGAGGTAATCTCGCATGAAATCACAATATTGTTGATTCAATTGAGGGTCCTTCCTTAACCGGCGTTCTAGCGAGAAAAAACGACGTAGGGCAACTTCACGTGAATTGGGAAATATCGGTTCGAAAGAACGAAAAGGAAGTGAAACAATAAACCTGCCTGATGGAGTGCGAGAAACAGAGGAGGTGAATAATTTTTCACAGAGGTCATCTTCAGGAGTTGTTTTGCATATTCGGGGAACCTCTTCAATCTCCCAGAAGCGTTTGAAAGAGGTTTCCAGGGGGGGATCACACGAACACTGTAATGAGTTCACTGAGATGGCGCTAGGCCTGCAAGAAACTGTGCCCATGAGTATCAATCCGAACACTGTATGAAACGCACTGGGTTCATGTTCATTTCCAGGGAGTCGACCGGAGTCAAATATTAGAGGAACTATATCAGCTCCTAATAAAATATCTATTTCACGGGATATATGAAAATGGGGGTCGGCAAGTTGCAAATTCGTAATGTGAGACCAAGACCGGAGATCAATGTCATGATTGGGTATATTATTACATACTTTGGGAATGACGATGGCACTCAGAGTGAGAACAGGATTGGGGCTATTGCTAGGTCGAATTTGAAGGGGGACTGTCTTAGAAGCAGATGAATTCATATCACTAATGCCTTGTATAGACAAAGAGATATTTTTTCTGCGGAAATTTAATCCAAGACGGCTGCAACATTTTTGACTGATAATGCTTATTTGAGAACCGGTATCAAGCAATGCACGAACGGTCTGATAGGAACCACTGGCATCAAGAACTTCAATTATTGCTGTTGATAACAAAATTGTCTTTATTGGGGTCACCGATGGCGAAAGGACTTCAGAAGTCATTTCAATTCGATTGGAATAAGAAGAGACAGGAGGCTGATCAGTTTTCGAAGAGGTGGCAGCTGCAAAGGAGTTTAATGCAGGGTTATCGCTGAGAGACCGGGGAGCAATCTGAGTAGCAGCAATATCTCTCGCGGAAAACTGCATTGGAAGTTGAGAGTGTTGATGAGAGTGGCCAGGAACGTCGTTGAAATGTAATAGAGTATGGTGAGACTGTCCACACTTTAAACAATGTGACTTCGAAGAACATTCCCGAATCATATGTCTGGAACCCAGACAATTTACACACCATTTCTGAGTTTTGACCATGTTATACCTATCATGAGCATTCATGGCCATAAATTGAGGACATTTATAGATGAGGTGATCGGAATGACATACCGAACAGAGGGTTTGTTTCACTTGAGTATGAAAAGATCGGCGGGGAGAATAATTCGAGTGAGAGTGCTGGGAGACCTTGAAGGTTCAAAAGACTTCAAATGCCTTTTTTGAGTACAGTCAGCAGCTCTATCCAGAGCAGAACATTGCTGCATGACAAACTCTTGAAGAGAATCGAATGTGGGAATGTCATTGGAACCATGGTGAATTTCAAAACGAGAGACTGTATTAGAGTCCAATCGTCTCAAGAGCATATTGAAAAGCAGAAAACTCCATTGATCAGTTGGAAATTTCAAGTTTTTCAAGGCTGCAACATTTTCCGAAAAGGTGTCAAGTAATTTTTGTAGATTTTGAGAAGTTACCTGATTTTCAGGAATTTTTGCAGCATTTTCCAATTCAAGATAATGAGCAGTGGCTAAGAGTCTTTGGTTATCAAAGCGTTTCACGAGAGAGTCATAAGCAACTATATAATTTGCGTCGGTAACTGGATTGCATTTCACGAGAGCTAGTGGTGAACCAGATAAAGACGATATGAGATAATTAAATTTTTCAATATTTGTCAGAGACTGATTTTCATGTACTAAACTACTGAACATATCATGAAAGGTTTTCCAATGTTTTAAATTGCCATCAAACTTTATGAGTTCAATTTTTGGGAGTTTCACATG
This sequence comes from Chrysolina oricalcia, assembly GCA_944452925.2. NCBI lineage: Eukaryota > Metazoa > Arthropoda > Insecta > Coleoptera > Chrysomelidae > Chrysolina > Chrysolina oricalcia. Next base: position 36,830,995 of record OX101816.2, on the reverse strand, counting down.
ACTAGTGATTCGTGTGCTAGAGAGAGTTGAATCGTTCGACAAATCAAATAATTGAGAGTAAATAGATTTGGCTGAATAATAATCTTGGTAGAACGAGCGAGACAAAGTTTTAAATTCGTCGTTATCATACGTATCTGCAGCAATAAGAAGAGGGACGAGTGTGGAATTTTGATTTTCGAATTCTTGATAAATATCATCCAAATGACTATAGCGCGCTTTGAATGGTGCATGGGTATCAGGAGAAGTTTTTGCCGCAGTAGCAATTGTTGCCAAATCACTCATTCGATCAATGCATATTTGTTGCATAGCTTTGCATTGTTTTAATTTATTCGCCGCCATCATTAATTGAAACTGTGGCCTAATCAAATCTTTAAGAGCTGATTCAAAAAAGAGGATAAGAAATTTTCACTAAAAATATTAAATCCGTTGTATCTAATAATTAATTGAAATCGTAGTCAACTCCAATATTCGAGAGCTAATTAAGATGAGAGTATGAGAAATTTTCAATCAAAAATATTAAATCTGTTGGATCTTATGAGTTACCCTGTATTTGTAACGCTTCATGAAGTACTCTCAAATACCACAAAAAAGAGAATGAAAACAAGTTTTATTTTCCAAAGTGAATACTTTTATTTTATTTATTTTTATTTGTTTGGACCAACAAAAAACAGAGAGAATCAAATGCACCAACTATTCGAGTAAATTGATCATCATTCTGTCAGAAAATATGAAAATTATAATGATAATTTTTATAAGCCAGTCGGCAATAATTGGAGAAATTGGTGTTCAATGCGTAAATTCAGTTTTATTATTTATCAGATCGACGAGCAATTCAAAACTAACCCGTCCGACCAGCTGATAAGAATTTCTGTTTTTATGTCGAGTAAAAAGTGTCCGCATATATAATTTTATTGAAAATGGAAAAAGAAATGCAATTTAGTAATAATGAGTAGGTACGAGAATACGATTTCTTTGAGCAAGTAATGTAAATTAAATACAAAACATAGGAGATACGTAATTAAAAAAATCGTAGCAACTTGTGTTTGTCTGAGTTTCAAACGAAATAAATCCAAACCGGTAATTTCCAGCTATAAAAAGTCAAAAAATCGGCTCGTAAGGACCATGTTTGATCTTGGGGATGTTTGTGGACTGTATCTGAGGGATGTATAGGTGGAAACTGCCCCGTGGATTTATTTTGAATGGTAGAAACAAGAGAAATCGAGACTGTGTTTTCCTTACCTTCGGTTCCTGGAGTCATAAGGGCATGAGCTCAGCAATAATGGTCTCCGCAGGACACCGGTTTTCTATTCTTCACAGCCGACAGTTTTCTTTTTAATATTGCGACACACTTTCTTGCGTTTTGAGAGGGTTTTTTTTTGAGCACCTTCGACCACAGAGTTCGATCGAGAGAGACCTTTTTCGCACTGATTGGCGAGAAGCGCGCACCTCGAGCTTCGAGGAACACACAGTCGGGTTCGCGAACATTTTACAGAGGAAATCTCAGACAAACACAATAATAATATTTATTTATAATGTATACATTACACGAAAGTGAGGTGAAGACGGAACAATATACATACTAGAAATCTCTTGCTACATACACAAAAGCAGAAATATCATTCCCTGTCATAATGACATACACAATTACCCAACAAGGTTTAGCCGTCATCTGTACGCTCCTCAAAATCACTTGAATATATGCCAGAATGGCCCCGTTTCTAATGGGATTAAGGTATACAATCACTTACTCTCTAATATCAAACAAGAAGTATCCTACTTCAAATTCCGAAAAGCTTTGAAGGAATATTTATTGAACAATTTGTTTTATAAAATGGAAGAGTCCCTTTCATTATAGTGGGCTCCCTTTATTCCTCATACTCTTTTATATATATATATATATATATATATATATATTTGTATTATTCCACACTATTTTATCTATTTCATATATGTATATTTGTTCGTCCTACTAATGTGACTGTGAAATTTCTGACTTGTTTTATACCTTGTAGGTCTTCGAAATCAATAAAATTATTATTATTATATATTTTGAAAAATATAACCGTGATACTTCTAGATGAATCTTTCATAAACATATTTCAGAAACTTCACCAATATAGTGACCGACTTGAGAAATAATTTTTTTTCATGTCATTCTTTTAGATGCATTTCTTGAATGTAATCAGTTTCTTAACAAAACATCTACAAAATGAATTTTTCATATTCCATACAAATTTGTAAGCCTGACACCAAAGTACTATTAAATCGATTTTACTTAATGTCACGAATCATTTAAAAATCTTACTGAAACCTACCCTGTTATGAATGAAGCTGGTTGTGATCATGCGAACTTTTGATAACACTTTCGTCCCATTGAATTGGCATTCTAGATATTATGATTTCTATGAGATTAGCTTAGCTGAGGATACATAAAGCGCGTTCTAGTCATAAGATATAAGTACGAGTTCTGTGGCCTCAACACTTCATAAAGGCCGATTCAGATACATGGGTGCCCACGCAGGGTTTTTGAAGCACGTGCGATTTACACGCATATGCATTTTGGACTCTTGTGCCTGAAAACTGCACGACAATTCAAATTCGTGCCTTTCACGTGCGTTTCTATCACAAGGTCATATTTCATTTGGTTCTTTAATAATGTTGGCAATCCTGGAAGAATGAAATTTGAATTTTTCAAATTATTCCGCACTATATTTCACTGAATGTGAATCTTTTATCCTTGATTTATTTATATAAACCTATTTTATCCTATAACATATTTTAAGGATACCTCAGCTCCTACAAAAAAAAATATTTATATATAATTTGAAAGTCTGTAATTATTTCATTTATGGAGCTGTATCTTTATTTATGAAAAATTAAAGAAGATAGTGGGTTAGACCACGATTGAAAGGATATAAGAAATTTTAAACTTGATGGATGATCTGGGAGATGATCCTGAAAGTTTCAAAAATTCTATCAGAATGAATGAACATTTCAAAAGTTGGGTACTTTAACGAGTAGAGTTGCTGATAGAAAGAAATCCCTCATTCAGAGACACTATTTCAGCTTGTAAATAGGCTTATATAACCCACCATTACCTAGAGTTGAACTATCATTTCAGAGTCGGTCAGTCCACAATCTCTGTAATGATTCCAGAGGTATCCGATGCAATGTATAATAAATACTCTAAAGAATGGTTTTTGAAATATTTGTATAATTTTTCTTTTTGCATTTTCATACAGTTTCCCTGGATATTCTATCTTTTCCTTTACAAATATGAAAACATGGAATACATCCTGATAATATTGCAGAAAAGGATTACAACTTCCCAGTTAACACAAACCTCTAGGCGATGTCGCTTTCTTGATTATTGTGGTAACAGTGTGAGTTACTTATATACATTGCTGTTACCGCTTTGTGATGCCAAATATTATGAATTGTTCACAATTTTCTTCTCGTTAATATCGTTTAGAGGTACAAAATGTGCAGAAAATTGCGAAGCACATTGACATGAATTTTGATTTCATTGCTGAAACAGTGACCTAAATAACCGGCATTGAGCGTTGTTTGTCGAGACTCTCGATAGTCGGGTGTAGAACTTGTTGGTATTGGGTTGATAGCACGGCGTCATTTTATCAATATTCTATAAGCATTCGTTATAGTGTTCAGTGTTCTGTTTGATTATCTCTCTTTCAATAGTTAATTCAAGTGTGTTTGTTAATATCACCCAAGATTTCTTAGTATCTCTTCAAAGAAAAGAACGGTAAGTGAAACGGTATATTCAGTGTTTTAAAAATTCGGCATTTTCAGGTTAGGTACTGATTCCGTCGGAAAGAAAATGCTGTACAGAGAACTGGAATTAAATTTTAGTATTTTCTGTTTTTCAAAATTTTGTTATGATTTAGGTTTAACTAGTGCTTTTAATGCTCACGTATTTGTTTTCTAGCATCCCATGTTATATAAACCATAATTCATTAGCTTTTGCTTTGGATAATAAAATTGATGTACTTATTATTTCTATTCATATTGAAACAGGGCAAAATTTGTTTCAACCTCGAATTTTCCATATTCAACAGGGAATTGGATACATAAGGAGGTGTGATATCGGCATGTAATTTGCAAAGTGAGTGCAGAACAATTGATTGGTATATAGTGATGAAGTTTTAAAAGAATCACAATTAGCAGGTTGGTTTATATTTTGAAATGTCTAAACATTTCACTATCTTTTTCCTGTTTATTTCATACCTTAATGTGTGAATGAATGTATAAAAAATTTGATGGATTACATTCAATTTAGCATGCTGCAAATTATATTTATGAATTTGAAAATTGAAGTTCTGAAATGAATCTGTTTATCACAATTATTGCTGTTTTACATGTTTGTGTTCATTATGAATTCGAAATACTTACATGAAACTCTCGAAGAGTCTGAACGAGTAACAGGCGAGTTTTACTGTTAGCTACAATTAAAACCTACAAAATCATACCTATGAATTCATTATAGAATTCTAAATTTGAAGTGTTTGTGACATATAAGAGAGTCAGAAAGTGAACCGCATTTAAAAATAAGTACCAGTTCACATTTTCACATTGTAACGTTAATTGATCTTGATGTGCATTTGATTTCGCCGTATAAATAGAATCTCACATTGGGCTAGTTTTGAGTCACATTTGGCATCACAATTTGATGTCTCGAAATGACCAACGAGGCACCGAATAGATGTTTTCGCGATAGTAATGGAAGTCACTTTTAGATTCACTGATGTGATCTGAAACATGAAAGTGAATCCCACTACCATCATTTTGTGTTAACTGGGTTAAAAGTATCATTGTATCAACCGAACTGCAATGTAATCATAAGTATTATGTTTAAAAGTATATTAGTATTCAATACATTTCTCAACCACATTAGTAATATATCGACCAACACAAGTGATTATCCATCTTTTTTCCATTGTCAGTCTCCGAATGAAACAGAAGAGTGGATTACTAGTAGATGACCATAGGAGCAATTGATCGAAAACATCATGTTTCAAGCACCTGCTAGTAGTAGTATCAGTAGTAGCTCAATTTTCTTAAACTAAACTATACATTTTTGTATTTTGATGAGGGCACAAATGGAAGAATTTCAGATGGTGCGTGTTCTGTAGAAGCCCAAAGTTGAAGTTCCTGAACCAACATCACTACCAGGCAAAACTAATCCACTTCCATAATACGTGACCATCGAGATGCAGCCCTTGATAATAAATATTATCAAAAATGTCATGAAACCATTTCCTTATCGAAACAAGTTGGTAAAACTATTTTCACCTGCAGCTTCAGTAGGCCTTGAAGGGTAGTTGTGAATTCCGAATGCCTTTGGAATTCTGAACAATAGAAGAATTTATAAATAAATGATTGTTAGTTCAGGATACAGTTGTAAAATTAACACTTTGTTTATTAATCTTCTAAATCTTTATTACTTCGCCAAGTTCATTATTGCCAAAAACGGAAAGCTAGGGATATTTCATCAAAATCGCATCTATGCTGGGAAATCACTAGATCATGTGCATGCTCACCCCGCGTTTTTGACGTTTGACGCAAGCCGGCAGGCATAGATGTGAACGTCGACAGGCATGCATTTCTCATGCAGGGTCAAAAACCCTGCATGGGCACCCATGTATCTGAATCGGCCTTAAAATCATAAGTTCATGATAGTGCATTTTGTGTCTGTTTATAGTAGACCGTCAGATAGTGACAGATTTAGGTGCCCCATTTTCGCATACAAGCCTCGAATAGAGTTGAAAAGTACATCGATTTTGAGTAAAATGGAGGAAAATTTACGAGTGGCTCCTGGGGAGAACAAATGGAAAAATCAAAAAGAATTTCCATTGAATTTTCCGACGACAAAATCTACTTATCCATTGGCGCCAATCAAGCCATTATGTTTATCGGTCTAGTTAAGATCCCAGTCAACCAGCGAAGTCGCAGGGAATTCATTTAATATCTCATTATAGATCTTCATTTCGATGTTACACATAAGTACCAGCGATTTCGCACTGGGGACAATAATATGCAATAAATATTGACCTTGTGATTTCGCAAAGCAGCTTTCAAAAGCAATTCAAATTAATGCGTTCTAGAGAAGTGCTTACGACCTTCACAATGTTACCACCATGCCACATATATTTGAATATTTTATATAAACGTTCATTTTGTGATATTAATTGAATTTTCAATAATATATTACACAAGAAGTTCTGTGGATTGTGATCGGGCGACTTTTTCAAGAAGACACTAAACTAAAACTTTAAGCCCAGTTCGAGCTGACGCCCGAAACGATCCGGGCGCGCTCCAAATAACCTTATTGCATTTCTTTTGAAAGTCGGGGCAAACTGTGTTCCATTGTTTTCAATGGCATCAAAAGCCCCACTAGTGCACTGAATGCCCTGCTCGCTCGATCGGGCTTCAACTCGAACCTAGCAAAAAAGAACAAAGAACCGGCAACACCAGTGCGGCGAGGCAAAATGGCAGACATTTGGCATCGGTAGATCTCTTGTCTTCTTCAAATGACATTGGAGGGAGATTAAGTCGGCTGTGCTTTAGTTGGTTAACTTTTGGATCGTTATACTGCTGACAATAATTATTTATGTGGTTACTTTATAAATGTTGTGAATTGTATAGTTCATCAGTCCCTTAATTAATAAACAACTAGTTATTTTGTGGATAATCTGGAAATTTCCTAAAGGTAAGCCAAACATTTATTCTACTTCAGGCTGGAACATGCCTTGCAAAGTTCATTTTGTTCTCTCTGATTACCTGCCTCCACGTTTTACTCAAAAGGAAGAAGTCCTCAATTTCAATAAAATTTGGAGGCAGGTAATCAGAGAGACCAAAACAAAACCCTTTTCAGGTACAAACAATAATAAACAAAAACAGATATCCGAATTCAGTTAACAAGCGAAATCAAGACCTCATGAAGTCACGCACAATAAGCACAATAAAAGAAGAAATCAGCACCGGCACCGAATCAGTTAGGCTCAAACAAACGCTTCATCCGTTACCGCAACACCTTCAAAAATGTCTCCTGCAGATGTAGACGAAACGTCAGAAAGAATTACCTCGAGACTACGACCAACAAACCCGAAAAGCACCGATAATTTCTATAATTATCAATTTTACAGTCTATAGGAATACCAGAATTTCAGCTGTATCAATTAGAAAAAAAAATTAAAAGGATGTTGAAAAATATATCAAATTGCTTTCCATTTATTCATTCCATTGAAATTCCCAAACCTACATTTATTTGATCAAAATGGGAAATATGAAAGGAATGCCTTTAAATGGGTAATTCAGTAATTACAAATGTGTATATTGATTAAATTTCCATGGGAGGTGAACTTAATTCCCATTTGCATATTTTTAATCTTTCAAAAAACCGCTGCTTTGCGAAATCGCTTTGTGGCTGTCTATATAACCTTAAAAATATACACTTCGCAAAGTCCTGGGTAATTATTGGCGATGTGCGTGTTTGCGGACATTAAGCACTCGCAAATAATTACTGGTGTCTCTTTTTTGTATCCACATTGCGAAGTCGCAGATCCCCGTAGTAAGTTCTTGCAACTTCTCTGCGATCGATTCTGGTTTACTGGGATGTAGATTTTCATTGTTTCGATAGGCTTGTGTGGGAAAATCTGTTGAAATCTCGATTTTTCCCTACTAGATTACGCCCTCATTTAAACCCTTTAGCCACCTGTAACACTCAAGCCTTTGGTAATCCGAAGCCAGGTTCTATTAGTTAATGATTAGGTGAACACTGCTCGCGTTAAAATATGGAAAATCTAATTTTCCATGGAAAATCGAATTTTCCATATGTTCTCCCCAGGAGCCACTCGTAAATTTCCCTCCATTTTACTCAACATCGATGTTCTTTGCAACCCTACTCGAGGCTTGTATGTGAAGATGGGGCACCTAAATCAGTCACTATCTGACGGTCTATAGTTTATGCATCGAAAATTCCAACGTTTGGTTTTTGGTAGTGTAAATAATCAGTTTGAGTTTATATTTTCATTAAAGGAATGCTGAATTCCTTCTTTGAAATAAGGTAAGTCTATATTTGTATCTAGAATAGGGTATTCCAAGACGCTGTCAAATTAAATTCAAGATGGCTGCTGGACCATAACACAGCTGTTTGTTGGTTAATGTTTTGTCTTGAGTTTAATTGATTTTTCTCGAGTTAGAAGTGTTGAATAGTGGTGTTGATATTTATTGGTTGGAGTTGAATTACGTTTATTGCTTTGAATTACATTTTTCAAATATATCTTAAATCATACTGTGTCAGGAAGGTATGATGGCTGCATTCTTTGGAATGTTGTCACCATTATTTATTCGGATTGTTTTTAGGATTGATAAAATATATAAGTGATTGTAAACTTTGTAGGGATAATGAAACACACAGCTACTCCATACATTACAAGCGAACGACGACTTTATTAATGATGGTATCAGTGTTGCCACTACACATAGCAGTGACACCAACCTAAACATACATAAATATGAAATCCCTTAACACCCCACCTCAATTTTGATCCTGACAATAAAAAAATGTTGAAAATAAACAAAATACATATTTTGTGGAAATACAATTGTCTCAAGGAACAAAATTGCAAAACAAAAATTATTATTATACACAAGTATTTTTAGAAAATCACATACAAGTCTGAATTTCTTTAATATATAATTTGTCACGCAAGTATTCAAATTTATGCTTGGTTAATGGTTTTGTAAGTATATCTGCTACATTTTCTGTAGTTTGTACATATTCTAATGTAATGATATTTTTTGTAACAATATCCTTAATAAACTGAACTTTAACATTGATGTGTTTTGATCTCTTACTTTTTTCAAAATTTTGTGCAGACTTCAATACACTTTGATTATCTACTCTAATAACAGGTTTTATATTAAATCTTCCATTTATTTTACATAAATCATTAGCAACTCCTGTAAGATATAAGACTTTAGAAGCAGTTATAGCGCATGCTATATATTCTGACTCAAAGGTGGATTGAGCTACACATTGCTGTTTTCTTGAAATCCATAAAATTAGATTTTCATAATAATAAATTACACATCCTGAAGTACTTTTTCGATCATCGTGATCTCTAGCAAAATTTGCATCAGAAAATGCTAAAATTACATTTTTACAGTTGAGATTTTGTTTATAACTCAGACAAAAATTGTCGGTATGCTTCAGATATCTCAATATTCTTTTAGCAGCTAACCACAGTTGTTTTGTAGGTTTATCAAAAAATCTGCTTAGAAAAGTTGTAGCATATGCAATATCAGGTCGACTTATTATAGACAAATACATAAGTGAGCCTATAAGTTCCCTATATGGTACTTGAACGATTTCATCACTTTCATATTGAAAATCAGGTTCCATAGGTATCGATAATGGTATACAATCTTTCATTTTAAACTTGATTAACAATTTTTCAATGAATGAGCATTGTGAAATAAATATTCCTAAATTATCTCTGATAATTTCTGTGCCTAAATTTTTTTTTATAATTCCTAAGTCTTTTGCTTCAAACTCAGAGATAAGAGCTTGAATTATTTTATCACTACCAGCTCCTGTGATGATGATATCATCAACCCAAATTAATAGATAGACTTCAACCCAAAATATAAACAAAAATCATTACTTGATCTTGTCAAATTACATTCAATAGCAAATTTATGGAATCTTTCGTTCCATTTTCTTGGTGCTTCACGAAGTCCATATAGTGCCTTTTTCAATTTCAGTACATTGAATTTATTTTTAATTTTTACACAGGAATATTAATGAATATATCAAAATCTAAATTACCATGTAAAAATGCAGTTGGAATATCCATTTGCCTAATATTCCAATTCATTTGGACTGCAAGTGAAATTAACATGCGAATAGTTTCGTACCTCGCTACTGGAGCGTATACTTCATAATGTTCTTCTTCTTGATAGCCTTTTGCAACAAGGCGAGCCTTCTTGATTCCATCGGATTTTGTCTTGAAGATCCAACGAGTATCAATTGGTTTCTTATTTTCAGGTAAAATCATTGGTTCCCATGTTCCATGCCTATTGCTTGAATCCAACCGCTTCCTGATTTTGTAGCTTCACTGAATGGGTAGGATCTCCCGTACTAAGACAATATGCAGAATACATCTCGTATTCATCAAATCTTGATGGCGGTCTCACTTCTCGTTTTGGTCGAGTCGGTTCATTGGTTTGTCCCAACTGTTCGGTATCTTCTTTTATTGATTCTTCCCTTCCTTCATTACTCATGTTTTCAGTTTCTTCGTTTTCATGCTTTGTTTCTTCGTGCTTTTCATCAGTACAATATTGTTGCTGTTTAGCTTGTATACGAAATCTGATTCATCAAATCGCACATGACGTGAAATGATTATTTTTCCTTCCATTTCATCCCAAAGTTTATAGCCATTTGTTGAATATCCGACCATTATTGCTTCTCTTACTCTGGGTTCTATCTTGTTTCCTGAATTTGGTTGTTCATAGTACCAAGATTTTGAACCAAATATTTTCATTTTATCATAACTGATTTTTCCAAGATAGATTTCAGCTGGAATTCTACCGTTTGAAGCTACTGTACGAGTTCTGTTTAACCCATGCGATGCATATCTCAATGCTTCTCCCCACATAAACTTCGGCAATTTGGTTTCTTCCAATAACTTTCTTACTTTATCAATCAATGTCCTTATTATGCGTTCACTTACGCCATTTTGTTGACTGTTATATGGAAGAGTATATTCCATAGCTATACCTCTTTGTTTGCAGAAATTCACAAGTGCATGTGATGTGAATTCGCCCCCATTGTCACATCTGATTCTACTACAAATATTTCCATTTGCTTTAAGTTTCCTGATATAGTCCATTAGGTTGAACTGTGCATCACTTTTGTTTTTCAATAAGAAAACTGTTACAACATGTGAGTTGTCATCAACAATTACTTGAAAGGTAAAGGTAAAGTAATCGGGCTCATTCTCAAAAAAAAAGTGAAACTTACGTAGTTTTGTCTCCTGAACACGAATCTGAAAGAATTTTGTGGGGGTCTCAATTACTTTAGGAGTTATAGCCATTTTAAAGTCGAAAATTATAGATTTTCAGACACGAATTTTGCAGTCAAAATTTGCACAAAATGCCTCCTTCTTTTTGTTGACACTGTCATTAAACACTAATCTATCCATATTTCACGTTTATAAACACAAAAACTAATTTTTTCACACAAAAAATTGAACATCTTTTACTAGTGATTCTAACCTATTTGTTAGTTATTTACATGCTCATAAGAAGTTGGTATCACTGAATCTGCGCCGTCATGGCGCAAATTAAACAATTGAACGTAACAATGAAAGGGAAGTTATTGCTCATATTTGAATTTGAATAGTTGGCGGCGCAAATATTAGGTAACCAACCTACTGCAATCATGAAAATTACTAAAAACCAGAATTCGACTTCCGGCAATGGTGGAGGACAGACGGCGTCCTTAGTTGGAAGTCAAGTAAATGTGTGTGAATGTAAAATTTGTTGAAAATTAGCAGTATTGTGCATCGTTTATAAGCGTTTTGTGAATTTGTCTACTTCTCTAGCTTCCTACGCCGGTAACCAGGCCGGATGACAACGGATTTGTCGGAGCTAGGGGCATACAGGCTATTTGAACCTACTAGATTTTATAATATGGGATGCAGTATTGCCTAGAGCAAGACAACTGCATTCCAGAAAACTGGAAGCTGGATATATGTCTAAACGACGAAGTCCATTTAATTAAGTTAGAATAGAATAGATAGAACTAAAAACCAAACAAAAGTTGGGTTAGAATTGCTAGTAAAAGAAGGTCAAGTTTTTGAGTATAATTTTAATTTTTGGTGTTTGTATTTGTGAAATATGGATAGATTAGTGTTTAATGACAGTGTCAACAAAAAGAATGAGGCATTTTGTGCAAATTTTGACTGCAAAATTCGTGTCTGAAAATCTACAATTTTCGACTTTAAAATGGCTATAACTCCTAAAGTAATTGAGACCCCCACAAAATTCTTTCAGATTCGTGTTCAGGAGACAAAACTACGTAAGTTTCACTTTTTCTTTTTTTTTGGAGAATGAGCCCGATAACTTTACCTTTACCACTTGAAAATAATTTTCATCATCCAACGAGTTATCTCTTATTGGTCCACACACGTCGCTATGAATAAGTTCACCAATTTTTCTTGATCGTGTATGATCCACACTTTTAAATGGTGCTCTGGTGGCTTTTCCTTTCATACATGGACTGCACGTAGTTCTGGGTATTGGAAAATTCATCTTTTTCATGTATTCGATTGATGGATGTCCTAGACGCCTGTGCCAAATTTCACCACTTGTCAAATTGCATTTTGCTTCATTCACTTTGAATGAGGTTGTGTAAAGATTTCCTTGGGGTTTGCATATAATCTGTAACACTTTGGCTTTGTTTACAATTACTGCTCTATCATTTTCAAATACTATTTTGAATCCAGCCATATTTAACCTTTTGACAGACAACAGATTCAGTGTTAAGTTGGTCACTATCATTGCTGCCACCTTGACAGATCTGCCTTGACAGATGAGGTTCAAATTTCCCATTTTTGTTGCTTCCATGACATCACCATTGGCAACCCTGATACGAACTGGTTTTATTTCTTCCGTCTGTCATTTTGGACGAAGTTTGTTCTGTCACTAGATGGTCTGTGGCACCACTGTCAATAAAAAATTTGATTTCATCCATTTCCTGTGATTCTTTCATCACATTGAATGCACATCTTTCAGTTTCTAAGATTTCACCGATGAAACATATTTCCTCACCTTCATCATCTTTATCAATGTATGCTGCCGAATTCACTTTACTATTAGAATTGCTTGAATATCGTGAAAAACGTTTGCCTCGTATTCCACTATTTTTGGCTCGAAAGTTGAACTTTCTATTCGAATAAAATGTTTTTCTATTTGGACAAAACTTTCTGATGTGAGACAAGTCTCCACACTCGAAACATCCTGTATTATTTCGTGAATAAAAGGCACAATTCTGACTTTCAGGTTGTACTGTTTCTTTGAATTTTAATTCTGCGTCTAAAAGTCTGCCTTTCACGAATTCAATTGTCACTTGATTCTTGTCTGTCATGGTTTCGATTGCTGTTATCACAGAGAAAACGAAATTTTCACTTGTAATCTCCCAAGTGCTTGAATTATTGCCGGAAATTTTTCGAGTACATGAATTTTTTGAAAATTACCCGAGTCGCGAAGCGACGAGGGTAATTTTCTTTGAAAATTCATGTACGAGATAAATTTACGGCAATTAATTCAAGCACGAGGGAGATTCGGTAAGAAAATTTCACACCGAGAAATGAAAATCATCCAACAATTCATAAGAAATAACTAACGATGGTTTCACCTGAACTATTTATATGCATAGTACAAAAAAGATGCATGAAAATATAGATATGTAAAACACACTTAACAAAATTTCAATTTGATTTTTTTAATAAAAAAAAAGTTAAAATGTTTTTGCTCCACTGGGAATTGAACTAGTGACCACGCGACCACGAGGCGGACACTTTACCGACTCGCAATGGGGCCTTTGATTTACATGTAGACAACTGGTGTATTGAAGTGTTTCTGAAATTTGATTTCAGAATTTGCAAATTCTGCGATTATCGTGAAGAAAATATTCAGACACATTCGAAATATTTAATAAATACATAAATATGAAATATTATCTCATTTCAAATGAAAAATACAATTCCATTTGTACATCAAAGCAAAATATAAACTATCCCCTGTCAAATATTTGACAGAAAAATTTCCACTTATTAATTTCGGCCAGGGTACCCAGGAGGATAAAAATTTCCGGAAATTTTTTGGGTTGCCATGGCATCTAAACAAGAACGAATGTTTTGGTTCTCTCTAAAAGTGAGGTGTGAAATTTTCAAAAGAATGTTTCGCATTGACATTTTATAACTGGAAAATACCTGTGTTGTGAAATGTCGCATTTAGTTGAGTAGGTACCTAGTTTATAATAGTTGCTTTTGCTTTTCAGGTTTACTGCTACTCACCAAAGTTGAGAATATTGGTGATGTCATACAAAATTTTACTCTAATGTAGAAACGAGTATATAACTCTATAAAACAAGAACTCATTCTCAGCTGGACAACGAGAAGTTTGCCTTCATGGTAAGATATTACCATTAACATAATTGCTACCTTTTTGTACAATATTTAAACTTGTTACCAAATCATTTTTAGTATTATTCATTTCAGTGTAACTTTTTGAAGACAGTATATGTGGAAAAGATTCAGTTGACACTACAGGGAGGATTTTAAACCAAATACTTGGCTGTCAGTAACAATTGGACAAGAAGAAATAATGAAAATAGCTTCAGTTATTCATTGACCAATATAATAAAACTAAATGGGTAAGAATATTTTTTCATGTTTTTGTCAGCTTAAGTCAGGTAGTGGCGGTAGTGCCTGTATACTTGCATATTCAATAAATATTTAGCCGTATGTTTGTTCAATATGAAATTGAAATAATTTCTTAATATGATTATTTTTCCATTTTTTGTTGTGAAAATGGGTGATGACTATTTTGATTTTACTTTCAGTGAGGAGAACCCATTATCTGAAAATACCACTCAACAACAGATGGAAGATACCACCAGATTATTTTTACGGAATGCATCAGATAGAGACGAAAGAAGGGATAGAAGAAAGAATCCAGAAAAAATTAAAATTATGACTTAGGGTTATTATTGGGAGTTGATATCAGGAGCAATTAGGATTTTTTTTCTGATCTGCAGGAATTCAAGTAAGCAACAAATAGTGAAATTCATTGATCAATTAATCCTGTGATTTCAAAAATTGTAATAAAAAATGTTATGAATATAGTGGAAAGTACATAGAAAGTACATAGTATTTTAGTAGGAGTATTTCCAGTTTTGTAATTCACTTACACATAAATATATAAGTATGTGAATTTAAATTCAAAGTATTGTTTATTTTTTGGTTATGAATGCTAATTGCAGAAGATAAAAGTTTTTGTTCTGAAAATTTCAACAAATTAATTAGTGGAAATTAACTCAGCAATATTATAAGATGAAATGTAACTAAACATTTTTTCTGTCAATTCTAATAATTTTTTTTTTCATTGGGGAATTTTTGTCATGTGGTAACTTTCAGATTTATTCTGAGATTAAATATTAATAAATAAAAATGAGTTAAATTTAACCCAACTTTTTTTTTCTCCTTGAGACAATACACATTCAAATACACTTTACATTTTCAATTAGAAATGCAGAATTTTTGGAATTTTTTTAATTGGTGTAGTTCGTTTTATTCTGATATTCATTCTATCCGAATGCAAAACAGAACTATTTTTTTTGTACAACATAGGAGCGGTTCATTGTGAATTTCAAAAATTCATGTTTGTAAAATAATGATAATTTTTATCGATATCTAATTACACAATATGGTGTATTATTTGATACATTGCTTTATGTTTCAATAAATATGCGTTATGTTAATTTCAGTTTTTTTTTTCAAGAATATTGAGTTTGAGTACCTGGATTCTTGCTATGGAAACATGTAATGAACACGTGTGATTTTTTAGACTCCTCCAGAATGAATTTTAGTAAGAAATAAACATATTCATGTCAAAAATTATATACAGGGGGGTACATTTTGGCATATTCAAGCTTGATTTCATTTGAACATCATGAATTTGTCGAAATGTGTCCCCTGTATATAATTTTTGACTTGAATTTTTATTTCTCCTGAAAAATTATAATTTATTATAGTGAGGTTTCCGAATTCAGCTATGTAAAATTAAATGAAGAAATATTAATGTTTGAAGCATAGTTGACCGGCATCAATCGTGCACTGAAATTTGTTGGCGTTGAAGCACTTCTGAGGTACTTTGAATTGGCGGTAGAATGTATCACGGGCGGCTAGCGGCCACCTGGACACCGGGATGCCGGATAAGCGTTATTTTCAAGTGCCTGACCAGAACTTGAAATGCCGGGGAACGATTGCTTTAAAAACGCCGGGCCAACCTTCAATGTTATCTGGGTTAAATTATCCAAAACTTGGAAATGTGACTGAGCATGAGGTAATGAGTTCGAATAACGTTGTTTCCACCCAAGACAAATATGAGGGCGCTGCAAAATTCACTGAAGTCACTGAATTCGAATAACGAGGTCCCATAGGTCTCCACTTCACAAAAACCGGAGGCACTACATAACTCAATTCGAAATAAAATACTATGTAGGCACTGCATCAAGTACCACCAAATTTACAGACAGGGCTCGGCCGAGGCCACTGATCTCGAAAAACCGTATAATAATATACTAATAATGATAACAATAAAAACGATGTCGGGTCGTGGCGCAGTGGGGTTAGAGCGTCCGACTCTGAGAGGTCCGGAGTCCTGCACGATTCACTGTTGCGTTCCAATTAACAGTGCTGCTCCTAAGCTGTTAGTAACAAGGCCTACCCATAACACATAGCTAATGACCATAGCAGTCGATGCCAAAACATCAAAGAAAAAAAAACGTTAAAAACTATAATAATAATAATAATGTCGGGGCGTGGCGCAGTGGTTAGAGCGTCCGACTCTGAGTCGAAATGTCCAGAGTTCGAGCCCCAGTTGCGGCTGGGATTTTATTTAATTTGACCGATTAAATTATCTAAATCTCGTGGCTGGGACCGGGGTGAGTCCTGCACGATTCACTGTCGCGTTCTAATTAACAGTGCTGCTCCTAAGGTGGTGCATGGAGTTAGTAACAAGGCCTATCCAGAACACGTGGCTAATGGTCATAGCAGTCGATGCCAAAACACCAAAAAAAATGCTCCCTCATAATCATTCGAGGAGTGTACACAAAGGCGTAGCTTATGCGGTTAGATGACGGCTATTATTATTATTATTTGCCTTGGTGCTCCGGGGTGACCTAATGATTTTTGGTGGTGTATTCACCTTTCAGCCCAGGTGGTCGGTACACAAATTTTCATTATCAGATTTTTTCTTTTTCATGAGAAAAGTTAGGGATTTCACAATATTTATCAGATGTCAATGTCCAGGGTTCCCTAGCAGCGGGGTGGTAGTTGTTTTAAAAGGTAACTTAAATTCATTTTTCAAAGTGGTTTTTTTCTAAATTTGAAAAAATGTTTTTTCCAATTTTCAGTAGAGGTCGTTTCCTTTTCCAATATGTACAACTCTTAATGCGAACTATTGAAGACCACGCCAGAGGCACTACATGCAAATATCTCAACCCTTCCTCACGTAGATCTCATCAAAGCAGTTGACATGAATTTCTCAGCTGCAGCAAAACCCAGAAAACCTACGGCACCACATAATAATAATAAAGTTTATTGAAATTAGCTTTTTTTGGCTACCACTCCAATATCTTGATAAAACAACTAACCTAGTTGTCATCATGATTTTTCATATTCCATTGAAGACAGATAAATTCAACAAATTATTGACAGCTATGATTCAAAAATGTCGTTTGCCGTCAAACTGTTCGAAGTGTTTGTATAACAAAAATTGGTAATTTTATAAATACAGACAATTTAATAAGAAACCCAAGTAGTGAAAATGTACGAATTTATTTATTATAGTAATTAATGTCAATTATCCTCTGAACACAATTTTTACAATGACGTTTAAAGAAAATTTATGTGAAACATCAAAGTACAGTAGTGACTACAGAAATATATATTACATACTTACTCGAGAATGCTAATCCAGCCAATTTTCACGGCGAAAAGCATGCCGCGTATGCGACCCGTTTACGATGTGCGCATGCGCGTCATCAGTGTAGTTCGAGTAGATCGTTGCCAAGTTTGAAAATAATTTGGTGTTTCAATTCAGAGTTTTTTGTTATGAGGCAATAAAACACATGTCATTCGAAAGAGAGAAATTTTACAGCGCATTTAGGATTTTTTAAAACCGAAAAGAACCTTTTAGAGATAGATTACTCCGAATTTTAGGCGCGAAAGAAACTTATTTAAAACAATAATGTACCCTATGCTATATTACAATGACCGCGCAACAGTGCTTTTTCATCGACAGGAAGACTTGTCACTAAGATCTGTCACTCTTGTCAGAGATCAGAGACGGTTTTTAGAATTTCAGATTTTCTCTTGTCGTTTTGTGCGGTGTTTGTTGTCGTTGGTTATTCTTTCATCATTCGTGAATTTGCATTAATCTTGTTCCTTTAAAGACAATTTCTAATAAAGCCGTTTCTTCCTACAAATAAAAAATGAACTTTTCAGTGTCGTGTAATGAAAAAATACCTGAAATAAATCATTTTTGGTAGATAATGAAATTTTTTTATGTATCTTGCTTTGCCCAAAATATCTTAAATATTATTTTAGCTTGACAAAAAAGGCATGATTTTTGGTTATTCTTCTTAAGAAGCGACCCCAGCAGAACATTTGAGTGAGAAAATTGTAATTTGTGGCATTTTCCTCATGAAGATTCATGTGAAAACGACAATAGAATAATTTGAAACCTAGTGCAGTACCAATATAGTGTCTGCGTAAGCATGTATGGCGAGTGATACAACTTTCTGCCACACCGCTTATATTATGAGTTCTAGATTCCTACAAAAAGTACTAAACAAACATAGAATCGCCTCAGAAAATTAATGTCAAAATGGAAGTGGTTTTCTTTGATGGTAAGGAAAATGCTTCTGGCCTCACTTTTTCATGCACCCCACCCCCATTGTGGAAATTGCAATGAGGTAATAAAACCAGAAATACTCGTAGAAATAGCATGTTAATCTCTTCAAATGATTTAAATTAAATGCAGTTGCATATTTTGACATGAATCGTTCTTGAAAAGAAACCTCGAGCTTCCAAGCGTCCAATTTTATAAATCCAATTTGAGTTGAAATTTTTCATGATATTAGCTGAAATAAATTGTCATAGTATTTTGTACTTTCAATTTATTTTCCAATCCAGTGCTTCCTTGAAATTCGCACCGACGATTTGGGGTGGTTCCGTAGATTTTTGTTGGTTAACTACAGCTGAAAAGTGAATGTGATACCAAAAATCAGCCGCTTCAGAGCGATAAATAATAATAATAACCGTACTCTCCTTTCTGATGGCCTTTGCTGAATATTTGGGTTCATAAATATGTGAAAATATGTATTCAAATCGGCTAAATACAAATAACAGGTATAAGTACAATGAGGTTTCCAACTTTATTCTCCGAGATTCAGAATTAACGTTTGTTAATATTCACAAGTACCATAATATTTTACTAAAACCGGGCCTGTTACAAAAATCACTAATGACGCGCATGCGCATTTCGGACTAGCCTGAACTTTTTACAACACTTTTGACATGAGGATTAGCATTCTAGAGTAAGTATATATAATATATATTTCTATGGTAGTGACAGTCAAAAGTGACCAGATACTGAAAAAGTACAAAATGGTGTTATTATGACTTTAGCAGCCCAAGGAACGATAAACATACTTTCGGTCACATTTTTGGGGTTGAAATGATTAATTTTCATATATGGTGAAGACGAAAAAATATTTTGGTGTGAAATTTTCTTACCGAATCTCCTTCGTTGAATTATTAACAGAAAATTTAAGTTGTGCACGATTTTATGAGAAAATTATGAAGCTAGATAGGGAGCATAATTATTTTTATCAGATACAAAGACAGCAGCCTAGTAACTTTAGCAATAAAGTTCAGCAATATTTGCATTTATTTTTTTTCTCATCCGAATAGTGAAAAACAGAACACGATCTGAAATAGTCTTATTCCTGGATTATAGAGCTAGTAATAATTTTCCAGGACCGGTATGGCTCAAGCAATACTTTAATGATTTCATGTTGAAATCAACATGCCATACCCATGACAGGTATTATGTCAGAAAAATATTTTCAAAGTTTCACCGCACAAGAAATAGTCCAACAATTCCTCATTACAGTGTGAAATTGCTTCTGAATAGTATGTTTTCCAATTCTTCCGACCTCCCTGATAATCTTAGAAGAGTGAAATAGATTTTTGTCGACCAAAATGTATTGGAGGCCTAGCGAAAGATCGAGATGCAATTCATGCATCAATGGAATGAGCGATTTTCTGTGAATAACATTCTCCCTTATCTCATTCATAGATAAGAATCTCCAATGGAAACTGGACATTTAATAAATGATCAACTATCTGATTGAAAATGCAAATTTTCACTTTCAGATTTTTTGTCTCAAGTTATATAGGGTCTTTCTCAATATCTATCAGATGTAGTTCAATGTCCAGCGTAGCTTTAGCCGGGGAAGTAGTTGTTTTCTGTTAGATATTACAAAAAAGTAACTTCAATTTTATCGTAGGGTTTTTCCATTTCCAGAGGAGTCATGTATTGATTCAATTTTCAATTGAGAATGTTTCTCTTTAAAACAATATTTTAATATTTTTCAAAATTATGGACTCTACCATTTTCATATTCCAGTATGTCAATCAGAATGGGTCGACATATTTCAACAGGGTGTCCAGAGCCTCTGAAACGGGTCTGAAAAGTGGATGCTTTAATGGCATCCGGTAATTTATTGAACTCCGAAATCCTTTGAAAAATAAAAAGTTCATAGGCTGTAAGAAATTTTGGGTACACAGATGTCACTGTTTCCAAGAGTATTATAAATATGGATATTTTTATGAATTTCTGAAAATATTCGGGCGCCGTATGTTGTTTTTTTATTTGTAAATTAAAATCGTAGTAAAATAAAATAGTCTTCTTTCTACTGGAAATCAACTAAGGGTAGTTAATATCGATCTAATTGAGGCGAGACGATTAGTTTTCAAAACAATCCTCATTTCACGATTTTGCATTTTTTTTTTATTAGGACTGAACAGATACATAATTGATGGGCAATAGTCAAAATGGGGTTGAATAATGGAGTTATATACTGTGATATTAGATTTCAGCAATATTCCTCAACTTCATTATTATGGCCATTATCATATGTTTCAGATAATAAAGAAGATTACGAATATTGCTGGAGTGAAACCGGCCCTGGATGCCCGGAAAAATCATTTTGACCATGAACATTTTCCGTGTCCTATTCTGGTTACCGTGCTGAAATATGGTAACGACTGAGTCCATAATAAGGAAGTTGGGTAATATTGCTGCAGTAAAACCGGCCCTGGACGCCAGGAAAAATCATTTAGACCATGCTGCTTTTTCCTGAACCTTTTCTGATTACCATTCTGGAATTTGATAATGGCAGTACATAATAAGTAAGTAAATGAATATTGCTAGAGTGAAACCGGCCCTGGACACCCTGAAAAATTATTTTGACCATGTGGGGTTTTTCCACAACCTGTTCTAATTACCTTGCTGGATTATAATAATTGCAGAGTCCATAATAAATAAGTTGATGAATATTGCTGGATTGAAATCGGCCCCGGACGCCTGGAAAAATTATTTTGACCATGTCTTTTTTTCCTGAACCTTTTCTCGTAGAGTGTTTCGCCCCAAACATTCATAATGCTTCCTGATGATCTGAGTATACACCAAGATAAACATTATTTGAAGCAGAATACATTCACAGGGGTTGAGGCTAGGAATGTTTTTATCTAGAATTGCATTTTTCAATATGATTTTTTTTTATGGAATGCATGTGAAAATCATTCAATACAACTTTGCATTCACATAATTCAATCTTGACCCATTTTATTCGTCTCTCAAGTTGTACGCCTATCAAATTGAGAAACCCTCCATTGTTCAGAAATTATAATATTGCCAAGACCCATTTGAAATACATTTTTATAATGATCGCACAATTTTGTAGTACAAACAATTGAATTAATTTCTTTGAAACAATTGTCAAGGTGAGATGATTATTAGGTATCTAGATCTACGTTGCTAAATATTTGTGAACATTCTGTCATTGTTACTTGGAAATTTGCATTTGCAGAATTTTTATACAAAATGAAACTAAAAATTTAATACATGAACAAGATCAATTTGTGGCTTGGGCCGGTTTACTGGGAAAAAGTGGCTCATTTGCTATCAAAGTTGCAGGGAATGCTGGAAAAATCTGTAGCTCTACCTGATTAGTTTGTGAAACGTAAGAAAACAGTTCCCAAACGTAGGTCTGTAGAAATAACTTGGTAGATTTACATGGGTGTATTGATATCCTGGTAACCTAGGCCAGCTTAATCGAAAAATCAAATATTGCATTACCTACCATAACAACGAACGGAAACTTAATAGATACGCCAGTGTGAAATCTCAAATAGAAAATTCAAACGAGGAATTAAGTGACTATCACTTCTGATGATGCTTAACAGTGTGAGCGAGAATTTAAAGTGGGTTTTGGTGAAGTGGAGACGTTATTCTTCAAATTATCAAAAAACACAGCATTTTTAAATTCTGAATGGTTTTAATTTATTTATTTCACATACAACTATACTACTAAGTACTAGGTAATTTACATAACAATTATATCTCATCTGCTGGAGTTTGCTGACATACTCTTCTTCCGCAGTGTCTTGCCCTGGTGGCGTCCCAAACATCAAGTCACAAAGCAGTTGTAGCTCTCGTCCCATAATAATAATGGCGGGGGTTTGGCTGGTTGACTCGTGCACTGCCAAAAGATAAGCCATCAAGAAGAGATGAAGGTACTGGTCCAAGTCTATTTGATGGGCAGAAACTACCTTGGACAGGTGGCTGTTTATTGTCTTATTTATTCGATCTACCATCCCGTCGGACTGTGGTTGTAGAGCTGTTGTTCTGGTATTTAGAATATACATTTTGCAGATTTCATGGAACAAGTTGGATTCGAAGTTTCTACCTTGGTCTGAATGCAGCTCCAATGGCACACTGAATCGGCATATCCATTTTGAACATATTGTTCAAATGACGGGAAAAATAAATTGGAGTCGAAAAAATGGAGACGGGTGGAACGGGGTGAACTTTTAGGGGTTGAAAGCGATATTTCACGGTTTTTCGAGAATTGCAACGAAAGTTTACCTCCTATCGAAAAAAGTTGTTGATAATAAAGAGATCTAAAACTTTTCTGTTTTACATTTTTCACATTACTTACCTCAAATTTCTTGGGAATATCGGAAAAACCAATTATTCAGTTATTCTCTTTCTCGCTAAAAATCATTTTTTTTCACGAAATTTAGTGGAAATATATCGTATTATGATTCAAGTAGGCTGTAATTTTTTTGTAGCGGAATACAGATTTTTCCTTTTTTATTCGACAAATTCCAAAAAAACGACATCATTTTCAACTGAAAAGTTTCACCGATAAAGTTCGTGTTTTCAAGCTCACAAGCCCCCAGTATTTTCTTTGAAGCGTCTAATTTTAGATTATGTAATAAAAGAGTATCACTACTGTGGAATTTTTCTCCAGAAAACGCGAAAAAATTTAAAAAACAGATTTTCAAAAATCAATTTTTTAAATTTTGGTTCTATACTCATATTCATTTATTGAAATTATTAAAATTTACTAGTGAAACCTCTCGAAAATATTAATTTCATATCACCTTGATAGGTACAGAAAATAAACAAAGACGTAAATAAGGATTTGATTATGATACGAAATGGCGAAATGGCGAAAGAAGGTGAACCTTTGGGGGTAAAAATGGTTGCAGCGAAAATTAACTTCCTACAAAAAAAAGTTAGACTCAAAAGTTGTTGGCAATGAAATGATCTACAACTTTTGTAGTCAAGATTTTTCCTCATAACCTCAAATTTTCAAAAATCGGTGTTGTATACAAAAGCTTTATTTTTTTTTTATTATCCACAACTTTTTCATTGAACATTTTTCGTTAAAAATTCACGTTTCGCCGCAAATAGCAAAAAATTCCTAAACTGCATCCCAATTCCACCATTTTGAGTGTTTTCGTGTTTAAATATTTTTTCATCAAAGTCGGAACCTCTACAAGATTCTCCACCTGGTCCTTGCTCGTTACTTTCTTTCTTATTTAAGTCGTTTAAAATTCGTTTTGGCACCACCCTAACTAGGAATACTTCAAAGAGGTTCTAATTCGGAACATAAAAAGGTATAATGATTTCATTGAAAATATGAACAGGATGTTCATAAAGTCAGTTGTGGAATCATCTGCGACTGAAAGTTGGAATTTAGTCGCTGTTTTCCATCGTGCAAGATAACCTCTCTTGGATTCATGTTTTAAAGAGAAACATTCTCAATTGAAAATTGAATCAATACATGACTCCTCTGGAAATGAAAAAACCCTACGATAAAATTGAAGTTACTTTTTTGTAATATCTAACAGAAAACAACTACTTCCCCGGTAAAAGCCTCGCTGGACATTGAACTACATCTGATAGATATGAGAAAGACCCTATATAACTTGAGAGAAAAAATCTGAAAGTGAAAATTTGCATTTTCATTCAGATTGTTGATTATTTATTAAATGTCCAGTTTCCATTGAAGATTCTTATCTATGAATGAGATAAGAGAGAATGTTATTCAGAAGTATCACTCACAGAAAATCGCTCATTCCATTGATGCGTGAATAATTGCATCTCTTTCGCTAGGCCTCCAATACATTTTGGTCGACAAAAATCTATTTCACTCTTCTAAGATCATCAGGGAGGTCGGAAAAATTGGAAAAACATACTCTTCAGAAGCAATTACACACTGTAATGAGGAATTGTTGGACTATTTCTTGTGGGGTGAAACTTTGAAAATATTTTTCTGACATAAAACCTGTCATGGGTATGGCATGTTGATTTCATTGAAAATATGAACAGGATGTTCATAAAGTCAGTTGTGGAATCATCTGCGACTGAAAGTTGGAATTTAGTCGCTGTTTTCCATCGTACAAGATAACCTCTCTTGGAAGGGATTCATGTTTTAAAGAGAAACATTCTCAAGAGTGAAATATATTTTTGTCGACCAAAATGTATTGGAGGCCTAGCGAAAGAGATGCAATTATTCACGCATCAATGGAATGAGTGATTTTCTGTGAGTGATACTTCTGAATAACATTCTCCCTTATCTCATTCATAGATAAGAAACTGGACATTTAATAAATTATCAACAATCTGAATAAAAATGCAAATTTTCACTTTCAGATTTTTTCTCTCAAGTTATATAGGGTCTTTCTCAATATCTATCAGATGTAGTTCAATGTCCAGCGAGGCTTTTGCCGGGGAAGTAGGTGTTTTCTGTTAGATACTACAAAAAAGTAACTTCAATTTTATCGTAGGGTTTTTCATTTCCAGAGGAGTCATGAATTGATTCAATTTTCAATTGAGAACATTTCTCTTTAAAAAATAAAAAGGTATATTTCCACTAGATTTTGTGACAAACATACAATTTTCATACAAAAAAAATTAAAACGAATTTTTTTATTTTTCCGGAAAATTTGGGATTATGTGGAAAAGTTGTAGATATTTTTATTGCCAACAACTTTTTCCATTAACTTTTTTTTTGTGTAGGACGTTAATTTTCGCTGCAAATCATGAGAAATCATTTTTACTCCCAAAAGTTCACCTCCTTTCACCCTTCTATCATAATCAAATCCTTATTTATGTTCTTGTTTAATTTTTGTACCTATTGAAGTAACAAAAAATGTTCATTCTCGAAAGGTTTCAACTATTAATTTCAATAATAATAATGAATAAATATGAATTTAGACCAAAAATTAAAAATATTGATTGTTGAAAATCTGTTTTTTCATTTTTTCGCGTTTTCTGGAAAAGTTTCCAAAGTAGTGCTACTCTTTTATTACATAATCTGAAAGTGGATGCTTCAACAAAAAAACTGGCGGCTGGCGAGCTTGAAACGACGAAGTTTATCGGTGAAACTTTTCAGTTGAAAATGAGGTCGTTTTTTTGGAATTTGTCGAAAAAAAGGAAAAATCTGTATTCCGCTACAATAAAATTACAGCTTACTTGAAACATAATAAGTTATATTTTCACTAAATTTCGTGAAAAAGAAATGATTTTTTCGCAAGAAAAAAATTAAAAACTGAAAAATTGGGTTTTTCGATTTTCCCGGAAAATTTGAGGAAATGTGAAAACATGTTTCATACAAAAGTTGTAGATCTTTTTATTTTCAACAACGTTGCGATTCAATTTTTTTTTTGATAGGAGGCCAACTTTCGTTGTCAATCGCGAAAAACCGTGAACTACTCCATTTTTTTCGACTCCAATTCATGTTTCCCGTCATTCGAACAATATTCTGCTCCTCTTCCAGTAGGTGTCATGCTGTTAAAATTTTTTTTTTATATTTTTGGTCGTCTATCAGCACTGGTCTAAATGTGAGGGAATTCCATTGGGCCCAATACGATTTAACCTCTGGAGAATAGCGTGCGACTTCCTTCCATGATAGTCTTCGGTTGCCCTCTTTCCAGCCGATGACCAGATCAAGGTCTGGATCTTTCTCTTGGTCTTTCTCGATTATTTCCAGTCATCATCAACCACCGTGGTGCTACGAACGGCTGCGTCCTTCTCCTCCGCTTGTCGACAGTGTGAGCAGTTGTAACACCCTGTAGGTGTTATAATATATTTTAGAATATAGAAGTATTATTCAAGTTTAATTTTAACGGAAAAGGGAACCGAGTATCTGTGCTATCGACATTAAGGTCAAAAGGACCATGTGAACATCGTTAAAACTTCAACGTTGCGGGAATATTTTTATCTAGCGTTCTTAACAAAACGATAACCACTCAACAAGGGTTTATCTTAAAGTGTTTTCGTCTACGACAGATAAGCCACCCTGACTGGAGTTGAGGTTGGTTTTTGGTAAAAATATAAGAGGAGTCGGTTTTTGGGCGCGAAGAATACCGGTCGACTGACACTTAGTCAGTCGTGATTAGCGACGTAGAATTTTGTGGCAGTTTTGGAGTACGGGGTGCTTCAAGGCTCGAATACGCGAGGCGATTTTATCTGAGTTAGAAGAGATTTCTTGTTGTTAGTATTATTATTTGTAGGGATGTTTGGAGTCCCATTTGGATATTTTAAGTGTCGTGGTATTTGGTGAAACGGTTCTGTGTATGGATAGAAGAGTTCCCGCTTCTAGACTTTGGTGAGAGTATCTGTTTGATATCAAGGTGGTATATGAGGCACTGTTTAACCAATATCTGATTATGATCAAGGTTCCTTTTTCCCATACTAGAGTAGGTATATATAAATATTATACTGGAAGGAGTAATTAAGAGGGCCGCTTAATACTTCTCCGTATACTGAGATAGCTCATTTTATCGTAGGCGAATATTATCGACAGTAGTAGAGTAGGTGGTATATTTCAAAAGAATCAAGCAGAGCTTATCTCTGTTACTTGCTACAGTTAGATTCTAGAAAAATACTTTTTTTGTAGGATTAATTTAATTCTTTGATTGATTGTCGATCGGGATTACTATTTAGGTTCGTAGAAAATTTCTCTCGTAAATTTTATATTGTTAATAATCATTTTGTTCACCATTTCGACCACTTTATATTTAATAAAGTTAGTTTGTCGAACTCTTTGGTCTCACTTCATCCCTTCAACCATTCAAAAGACCACGCATTTAAGCCGTGGCGGAGTCCACCCTACAAGGACATACTGGTGATAGAACCTAGCCAACCGCTATAGTAAAGTAACGCTAACCAACCATCAACTTCAAATCCGTGTGGTCAGAGCGGATTCAAAACACAATTCCGACCTGGTGGCAGAAAGCTACCTTCAATAAAAACAATCTTTCGGCGTGACGACGATAGGGGCGACAAAGTCTTTGAGGTATAGCTTTGGAGGATTTGAACCAAAGGGCTATCGTCGCACGACCGTCGGTTGTTACAGTGGTGGCAGCGGTGGGATATATTGTTTTTAGGGGGTTGAAAGAGGGTTGTCAGGAAAATTTCGTTCAGAGGGCGAATTTAATTTTTTTTTGTAACTGTTTCTTTTTTTTCTAGTTTAAAAATAATTGCGTTACAGAAGGTTTTCCGACAATTGTAATTGATATTATTAGTTTGAGTTCAAATTCATTTATTTTATTGAAAAATAAAAAGTAGGTACACTGAACAGTTTCGAGTCAGTAGATAGACTGAACGGGTTCTACGACTTTGGAAAAGTGCGTGAAACCTCCGCAATCTAGGAGGTGGAGCTTAGTTCGCTAAAAAAAAATGTGTGTGGTTGTTTTGAGGAGTTTTAAATGGAACGTGTGAAACCAATAATAATAATAATAACATTTTTTTTAATATTAAATATTTTTTTTAAACTATTTTTTTATATTTGATAGAAGTAAGATAGGCTTATCAACGTTAATCAATCTCAGATTAAGATAGGGAATTTCAGGATAGGAAAGGGAACCCTTGATATAAACCGATTTGTGCCTGTAAGTGTGTTATTTTTTTTAATTGAGCAAGGAATCCAAGTAGCAGCTTCAGGACCGGTTTTTATTTAATATTCATAATGAATCCTATGATAGGCGCACCAGGGGCTGCACACGTAACTACCCCCGTTATGGTGGCAGCGAAATATTCGCTAGGGATGATTGCTGCAACCCTAGATGATTTTTCAGGAAATGAGGCAGCAAGGTATTTAGAAAAGTTGGAATTGCGTTCCAAATTAGACGGTTGGTCGGAGGATGAAACCCTCCAATTATTGAAATTTAAGCTAGCTGGTGATGCCTATAATTATTTTAAATCAGATCCAGGGTTGAACTCGTTGAATTATTCTGATCTTAAGGCTAAGTTGTTGCAGAAATTTACCCCATTCAAATTGCCTGGCGAAAATCAATGGAATCTGAGTAGGTGTTTCCAACGACATGATGAGGATGTGTCGTCATTTTGTACTAGGTTGAGGATTTTAGGTGCTAGTTTACTCAAAGAGGATTTGGCAGAAGCCACCGTTGAGGAGGAGTCAGGCATGAAGAAGAAAAACAGGGATTTATTATTGAATCAATTTAAGGTTGGTCTGCGGAAAGACCTTATGAAAGAAACCGGTGTGTTATTGTTGCGTGAGGATAATTTAAATTTGGAGAAGGCTGAGACGTTGGTAAAATTACAGGAGACAACTCTGATGATGATCCAAGGAAGATGTGCGAAAATGAGGATTTCTGCAGTAGATACGGAATGCGAGTACCAGACCCGTGGTGGAATGCCTGACCAGTTATCTAGGGAAAAGGGGAAAATAGAGGGATGATCAGAAATGCATTTAGGGGTTCCAGAGGTTTTGGCAGTGCACGCAATCCCAGTGCAGGAGGGGGCTGTTATTCATGTGGTCAATCAGGTCATATTGCCAGAGGTTGCCGTAATTCTCAACGAGGAACCGGAAGTAATTGCTTTTTGTGCAATCAAGGAGATCATTGGGCAAGAGATTGTCCAAGAAATGATAGGAGTGGGGAAGACCAGGATTCCGTGAAGTTGATAGGAGGAACCAACAAGGAGCCGGGCTTCATCAGCAATCTTGGAGTTCAGCTAGAAGGGAAGCGATTGGAGATAGAGGGTTACCTCAGAATCCGGAGCGTCAAGTCCACAGGGGAGTAATGCAGTTCACGGGTGCGATACCTAGGCAAGAGCAACCATCATCCTCTTGTTCAGGGCCGCACGAGAACAGTCAAAACAATCCGAATTTAAACTGTTAAGGCCGAATTCCTTCTGCCAGGAGGGAGGCCAATGGCGCACCGGGGGGCAGAGATATTTATTTGCTTCGAAAGGATCGGAGAATAGGGGCAGATTCAATAATATAGGAATAGGAAACCGGCGAGTTATGGTTATACCGGAAGTAACCTCTCAAGATATACTGGATATACCTCATATTATTAGAGTACGTGTGAATGGAGTGTTGAGTGATTGTTTAGTGGATACAGGGGCAGCAGTGACTCTTATTCAAAGGAAGATGGTACCCAAAAATGAAATGGATTCAAGAGGAGCGGAAAGATACCATCTCACTAGTGTCACCGGACACTCATTACGAACGTGGGGCAGTACGAATATACTGATAGGTCCTGCAGATGGAAGCGTGAGTACGAGATGTATCGCCATCATTTGTGATGATGAACTGCTGGGATCTGTTCAAGTTTTATTGGGAAGGGATTTTCTCTATACCAATCATGCATCCATAACTTACCAGCAAGAGCCATCAGTCACCATATGGGGAAGGACCATCCTATTTTTGGATACAGAAAATATCCATAGAAATGTTAGTGATCAGGCTCCGGGAATAGGACAAATTACCAAAAGGGAAAACTACCAAGAATCAGCGAGCAAAAAGAATGATAGAAGGAGAAATACCACTCATATGGAATCACCGTCTGGATTCAGGAATTTATACCCATCGCGAATTTTCAACAGTAGGGCTCCTATAAGTCCATCCTATTCTCAACAACCTAGATGGAGAGATGATTGGACTAGTTGGCTCCAAAGGGTAAAATTATTTTATGAGAGTTATGAAACTGGATGTCAAGAAGCTACCTACGGGAACAAGAGTAGGGAGACTACGAACAAGGTGCCAGGTTCGCGAATAGAATTACGGAGGCCAAAGAATTATGGGCAGACGCCTGATAGGATAGGAAGGAAAATGGAAAACCAGCTCCTTGATTCCAAGAAAACTGGAAAAGCAACCGAAATTCATCGGTCCGAACAGACTATCGAGACGGAAGGTATGGAGACCAGTCCTCCAGCAGAAAATGTCAGCAAGAGTGACAGCGTCGTTACAATTTCAATACAGAACTTGCAGGAAGAAGTAGCTGATGAACTGGGGACAATGGAAATTAAGGACATTCAAGCGGATACGCTTTCAACCAACACCAAAGAGTCTGTGATTATTCAGGATGATCACCAGCGGACAGTAGAGGAGTACGTTATCGAATCTGACGTACTAGCAGTGGAGGATCTAGTAATTGCACCGAGAACCGAAGCACTTATCCGAGGAAACTTGAAAGTGGCTATGAAAGGAGATTTATTGGTATGTGAGCCGTTCGAAATAGGAAATCCTCAAGCACACGTAGCTCGTACAGTTGTCGGAAATCAAAAGGAGATCCCAGTGAAGATAATCAATTTATCATGGAAAGAGGTTAAATTGAAGAAAGGACAGAGACTCGGCAGGGCCAGTGTAGGCGAGGAAATACCTCCACAGAACCTCTCTGATGGCAACATCTGCAAACTGGATTTTTCTAACGATGACTGGATCACACAAGGATTCGACTTGCAACATTTGGAGGAAGAAATCAAAAAGGAAATGTATGAGTCAATCAGGAAGTATAGGCATCTATTCAGAGACGACGACGAAGAGCTGACAAGCACAACGAAGGTGAAGCATAGTCTGACTTTAGTACCAGGAGCACAGCCAATTTGTAAAGCTCCATATCGCATACCTTATCGTCAACGAGAAGTACTCGAAAAAGAAATAGAAAGGTTAATGGAAATGAAAGTGATAAGACCTTCCTGTAGTCCATGGTCGGCACCTGTAGTATTGGTAACCAAACGCCTACCCAACGGGGAAGAAAAAGCAAGGATGTGTATCTACTACAGAGGGCTGAATAGTATTACAAAAAAAGGAGTATTATCCTCTACCCAATATATCGGATCTAATCCAGGGATACAAGGCAGGGAATAATATGCTATTTTCGGTCGTTGATGTGGCCGAAGCCTATCATCAAATAGACATGGAAGAGCAGGCGATACCACTTACAGGATTCAGCACGTTCCAAGGTCATTACGAGTATACTAAAATGCCTTTTGGACTAGTCAATGCTCCTTCAACTTTTCAACGGTTTATGAACATGACACTCACAGGATTAACTCCGGAATTATGCATGGTCTATTTGGATGATATCATCATTTTCAACTCAGAAGGTGGAAAAGACCACATTGATAAGCTAGAGAAAGTTTTCGCACGGTTGAGCGAAGCAAACGTAAAATTAAAGCCAAAGAAATGTAATTTTATGTTGAAAAGAGTTAAATATTTGGGACATATTATTTCCCAGGAAGGTATACTTCCAGATCCCGAAACCATAGAGACGATCACCCGCTTTCCCTTGCCTAAGAACATCAAAGGAGTCAGATCATTTTTGGGGATAGTAAATTGGTACCGGCGGTTCATTCCCAATATCACTGAGATATCAGCACCTCTGGTTAATTTGACGAAGAAGAATATAAAATTTGAAATCACGGAAGAAGTATTAGAGGCAATACAAAAACTAAAAAATGTTTTGAAATCAGACTCGATTTTAATTTTTCCAGACTTTGAGCAAACATTTATTTTGGCCACGGATGCCTCTGGATTGGGAGTAGGAGCGGTGCTGAGCCAACTCCGTGAAGGATACGAACGACCCATAGCCTACTCGAGTCGAAAACTCAAGAAGGCCGAACTTAACTACACGACAACAGAGAAGGAGCTTCTTGGAGTTGTGTATGGAATACAAACCTTCCGTTGTTATGTATACGGAAAAAAATTCTCAGTTATAACTGACCATCGGCCACTTAAATGGTTACTGACATTGAAGGATCCGAGTTCAAGATTGACCAGATGGGCACTAGCCCTAGCAGAGTACGATTTTGATATAATTCACCGACAAGGAAAACTCCACGGAAATGCCGATGCCCTTAGTCGGATGTATAATGAAGAAGAAAACTTCGTAGATGTGAAGTACGGGGAATTCGAGAAGTACCAGAAACAGCATAAAACACCTAAGTTCCAGAAATTGACCTATGAAAAAGGGGATTTGTTCACTTCACCTGAAAATTGGGCACTAGCTCATTGTGTGTCTAAGGACTTAGCAATGGGAGCAGGTATTGCCAAGACCTTTAAGGAGAGATATGGATCTGTGGACTCCCTACAGAGACAGGGAAAAACCGTAGGAGAAGTAGCGATTCTAGTGCTCCCCGAAAGGACCATTTATTACCTGGTCACAAAGAGTGCCTATTATCTGAAACCTACTTACCATACCTTATGGGCATGTTTAAAAGAACTCAGAACTAGTTGCGAAAGGAACCAAGATAAGTTTCTGGCAATTCCGAAGCTTGGATGTGGACTGGATGGATTGGTTTGGGAAAAGGTGGTAGAAATGATTGAATTCATTTTCTACGGTTCAGACATCGAGATAAAAGTATACGAGGGAAGAAATATTATGGAAAAACCTGTCTGGTTATTAGAAGAAGATCTGGTGATGGAACCAGTTTGGGATCGAGATATGTTGGAGATTGCTCAAAGACGAGATAAGTTTTGTCAAACTATAATGCTCCAACTGAAAGATGAAGAAACGCAAAATGAAGAATATTACCTGGATAAGGATGGCATACTTTACAGAATTGAAGCGGATAAAGAAGAAAAATTAGTGGTACCTAAGGAAATGGTGAAGAAAGTTCTGAAAGATTTTCATGATTCGCCAATGGCAGGTCATCAGGGACAACAAAAGACGTTGTGGAGTATTAGGAAGAGATTTTTTTGGCCTAACATGAGAGCAGAAATTACAAAATATGTGACAGCTTGCGAATCCTGTAATAAGCGAAAAACCTCTCCACATCAGAGAAAAGTACCCTTACAAAAGTTTACAACAGCTTATGAACCGTGGGAATTGACGTCCATGGATGTAGTTGGCCCTCTAGTAACCTCTTGGAATGGAAATCGTTACCTTCTAACCTTCCAAGATTATTTTACAAACTACGTGGAAGCTATTCCCCTTCCAAATCAGAAAGCAGATACAATTGCAAGAGCTTTCATCGAACACATCATCTGCCGACATGGAGCGCCTAGGATGCTACTAACAGACAGAGGTGCAAACTTTTTGTCTGAGTTATTTAAGGAAGTATGCAAAATTTTGGGTATCAAGAAGATCCAAACGTCCAGCTATGCCCCCACATCGAATGGTCAAATCGAAAGGATGCACCGAGTATTGAAGGACATGTTGTCGCATTACATAGCGGACAACCAGCGAGACTGGGATACATGGGTTCCGTTGGTACTGATGGCGTACCGTGGAAATGTTCATATTTCCACTGGCTATACCCCATTCTTCTTGTTGCATGGACGAGAACAAATATTACCGATAGAGGACTTTATTCGACCACAGCGGATCAAGTATGATTGTGCAGAAAACTACGCCTCTGAGTTAGCGGCCAGACTCAAACAGGTCTATTCTCGAGCGCTGAAAACATCGGAGAAAGCCAAAGGAGTACGAGCCCACCAATACAACAAGAAAACAAAGGAAAGGACATATGAGCTCGGAGACTATGTATATCTCTTGAGTATGAATGTTAAATCAGGAATATCAAAGAAGCTCGCCAAACCTTGGGTAGGTCCATATGTAGTAACAGAAATAATTGGACCAGTAACCTATAGAGTGAAACTCTTTGGAGGTAAAAATGAGCAGGTAGTGCACGCTAACAGACTAAAAGCGTACTCGACCTATGAGCCCCAAGAGGATGGATCTGTGGGAACCGGTAGTGGTACCGATGAGGAGATTGAGTTGGGTATTGAGAGGACGTCCAAGCCCACACGAACTGAGGTGGAAGAGAGAAAGAGAGTTTTCATAACCCCCCAGTGGATGGAATTTCAAGGTTACTCGGAAGAAGAGGTGACTGATGGCGAAAATACCGGAGATGATGATGAGGAGGAAGGTATAGAGGAGCCCCAACCTTTGAGAAGATCGACTAGGATCCGGAGAGAACCAGATAGACTGAACCTGTGTGAAAATGTTAACTGAGTAAATGAAGGGGAGCGGCACGATGAAGAGTTGAATGAATGGAAAATCGTTGGAGGGACGAGAAAGAGTTGGATGAATGATTGGATCTGAGTCAATGAAAAGGGATGGAAGTGAAGTGAGGGATGTGAGAAAATGGCGGAGTGATGTGAATCAGATGAGCGCCGTAACTTGAAGAGCGCGGGGTGAACTCTCTTCAAGCTAACTATAACTGTTATATTTGTAACTATAGCTAGTGTCTGTCCTTGGCCCGGACCGACATAAGGCAAATAATCCGATATGCATGTATTCTTTTTCACTGTTATATTTATTCGATTTGTTTCATTTTTGTGACACTGTGTGAAAATACGAACATTGTTGTATTTGGACATATTTCAATAGTTATTTATGGACGAGAGAAGAGTTAACGCAAATAGCGTTAATCCAGCATGATGGGAAAGACAGTAGATCAACGAACATCCTGATGATAGCTATCTTGTTGAGTTGGTCGTGCACTATTTCGAGTGGTGAACGGTAATATGATCGCGTATGACTGTAGTGATGGGAAAATGAACATTACTACCATTTTTCGCAAGGACGTTAAGAAGTGCCCAGAATCAGGATCCAGTATATGAGTATTGCCAGGTCGGTGTGAATAGTACAGCGCAATGATGTTCGACGCTTATGGACTTGATCAGTGGAAGTAACCGTATAGTACCTGTACCGGTATAGATTGAGAGCAGAGGACTGCCGATTGGTTCATCGACACCAGGCTGTAAACCTACCAAGAGGATATTAGGCAGATGACATCAATGGCTCCACCACAGCATCGGTGATCATCTTAGGATGCATAGCAGATAACCCCAGCATCCTCAACAACTACGCCGAATACCGAGACCCTAGCCAAATGCCGCATCCACTCCATAGAGGTGGTTACCCTATCTTGCCTCAGACACACTGATAGTCTGACCGCAAGGTCTGTAACGAGGAGTTTGAGTGATGGATCCAAAACAAACTTTTTTAATACAGTGAACTCGTAGTGCGGTCTATAATCGAATAGGACTTTGGAAGCAGAGCATATTATCGAGTCGATCAAGTAATAGGACATCCGATGCTAATCGAATTCAAGAGAGTGCCCCACTGACCGACAATGGTAGTCAATCATAGGATGATAGTTGAGAAGGCAAAGTCACCAAAACGCAGGTAATCAATTTCCCAGCGTTACACAGCTACAATGAAACTTTACTCGGGAGTGATTATTACCTTGGTTCCGTTGGTGCATGAACATACGTGGATTTTAGAATAGTTTTACTCTTTGTTGCTTGCATGCCAATATTAAGTGACACAATATTATTGTTGTAGGTTAGGAAATATTTAGTAGGGACCCCTAATTATTACCCGTTAGTAACCCCACTGAATATTGGATATCCATAAAAGGTGATTTTTAGTTTCAGTTAGTTCTCCGGTTTGAACTCGACATAAGGTTGCGTTACTTCGGATTGCCGGTGGGCATGAAGTGATAAGAAAAGTTAGGGCAATAAGGCCAAAACTTTTTCAAAGGGGGAAGTATTGTAACACCCTGTAGGTGTTATAATATATTTTAGAATATAGAAGTATTATTCAAGTTTAATTTTAACGGAAAAGGGAACCGAGTATCTGTGCTATCGACATTAAGGTCAAAAGGACCATGTGAACATCGTTAAAACTTCAACGTTGCGGGAATATTTTTATCTAGCGTTCTTAACAAAACGATAACCACTCAACAAGGGTTTATCTTAAAGTGTTTTCGTCTACGACAGATAAGCCACCCTGACTGGAGTTGAGGTTGGTTTTTGGTAAAAATATAAGAGGAGTCGGTTTTTGGGCGCGAAGAATACCGGTCGACTGACACTTAGTCAGTCGTGATTAGCGACGTAGAATTTTGTGGCAGTTTTGGAGTACGGGGTGCTTCAAGGCTCGAATACGCGAGGCGATTTTATCTGAGTTAGAAGAGATTTCTTGTTATTAGTATTATTATTTGTAGGGATGTTTGGAGTCCCATTTGGATATTTTAAGTGTCGTGGTATTTGGTGAAACGGTTCTGTGTATGGATAGAAGAGTTCCCGCTTCTAGACTTTGGTGAGAGTATCTGTTTGATATCAAGGTGGTATATGAGGCACTGTTTAACCAATATCTGATTATGATCAAGGTTCCTTTTTCCCATACTAGAGTAGGTATATATAAATATTATACTGGAAGGAGTAATTAAGAGGGCCGCTTAATACTTCTCCGTATACTGAGATAGCTCATTTTATCGTAGGCGAATATTATCGACAGTAGTAGAGTAGGTGGTATATTTCAAAAGAATCAAGCAGAGCTTATCTCTGTTACTTGCTACAGTTAGATTCTAGAAAAATACTTTTTTTGTAGGATTAATTTAATTCTTTGATTGATTGTCGATCGGGATTACTATTTAGGTTCGTAGAAAATTTCTCTCGTAAATTTTATATTGTTAATAATCATTTTGTTCACCATTTCGACCACTTTATATTTAATAAAGTTAGTTTGTCGAACTCTTTGGTCTCACTTCATCCCTTCAACCATTCAAAAGACCACGCATTTAAGCCGTGGCGGAGTCCACCCTACAAGGACATACTGGTGATAGAACCTAGCCAACCGCTATAGTAAAGTAACGCTAACCAACCATCAACTTCAAATCCGTGTGGTCAGAGCGGATTCAAAACACAATTCCGACCTGGTGGCAGAAAGCTACCTTCAATAAAAACAATCTTTCGGCGTGACGACGATAGGGGCGACAAAGTCTTTGAGGTATAGCTTTGGAGGATTTGAACCAAAGGGCTATCGTCGCACGACCGTCGGTTGTTACACAGTCGTCTGGACATGGTCTCCGTGATAGTGCATCGGCTTTCTTGTGACTGCTCCCTGCTCGATGGGGGTTGAACTGTAAAAGCCATTTGTGGGTTGCATGGTCAGTCCTCACCAGGACTCTCCTTCCGTAGACGTATTTGTGAAAATGTTCTACTCCTTTTACTTCAGCCAACAGTTCTCGTCTGGTGACGCAATAATTGCGCTCCGGTTTGCTGGGGTTTTTGTTAAAATACCCAATGACCTTCTCTTGTCCTTCCTGGATCTAGGACAGGACGGATCCAAGTTACTGGCGTCAGTGTCCAAAATGAATTTTCCATTGGGTAAGGGATAGCTCAAGATCGGTGCGTTGATCAAGGCTTCTTTCAGCTTCATGAATGACTCTTGGCATTCCGGGGACCACTGGAACTGAGCTTGTCCTTCGGTCAGTCTGTTTAGTAGTTTGGCGATGTTTTGGCAAACCCTAGCACGTATCGGCGGTGGTAAGTACACAGGCCAAGAAAACTCCGAAGCTGGTGAAGAAAGAAAAAAATAGATTCATCCATGAGACTTATACATTACATATGATAAAATATACAGTGTACAAACCTATCAGACTAGTCCATGTGGAACAGATGGCATTTCATAGGGCTCAGTTTTAGTCCAGAAATCCTAAGACGCAGGAATACCTCCTCTAAATTGCTCACGAGATCTTCGAACGATCTTCCGACTACGATGATGTCGTCGAGGTATACCAGGCACGTTTTCCATGAGAGTCATTTCAACTCAGTCTCCAGAAAAGTGGCTGGATCGTTACAAAGGCATAACTGTGAACGGCCACAATCCTGAGCCGATAGTGAAAGCTATTTTTTCTCTATCTTTTGGGGCCAGTTCTACCTGCCAATATCCGCTCTTTACATCTAGAGTCGAGAAAACTGTTGAGCCAGCTAAGGTGTCTA
Source organism: Chrysolina oricalcia (assembly GCA_944452925.2). Lineage (NCBI taxonomy): Eukaryota > Metazoa > Arthropoda > Insecta > Coleoptera > Chrysomelidae > Chrysolina > Chrysolina oricalcia. Next base: position 36,792,555 of record OX101816.2, on the reverse strand, counting down.
GGGTATTGTCTATTTTCGGGAGGGGGTAACTGACTTCTTCGTCACGTTGTTAAGTTGATGATAGTCTACGCAGAAGCGTGTCGATCCGTCTTTCTCCTTTACCAGTACAACTGAAGACGACCAGGGGCTGCCTGTCGGACGGTTCCATTATTCCTTCTTTTCCCATATCGTTGACAATTTTGTCAGCCTCTTCTTTCTTGGCAAGAGGGAGTCTTCTGGCTGATTGACGGATTTGTCGGGCATCCCCAGTTTTAATTTTGTGCTGGACCACCTTCGTTCTACCTCCTTTGCCTTGTCCAGTATCGAAGATGTTCTGATACTCCTTGACCAAATTCCTCAATTAGGACTGCTGAGCTGATCCGATGTCCTTGGATGAGATGGTGACTAACTTTTTCAATTCTACTTGGCTAACAGTACCGCGTACACTCCTGACCACAGAGGAAATAGACGAGAAGTGCCCCAAAACAGTTCCCTACGTAAAGGTCACTGGGTAATACTGCCCAAAAAAGGCAAAAGGCAGTAAGTGACAATTTTTGAAAGATTACTTTTTTTCTGAATACGAAAGAACAGTATGTGACGCACCTTGTTAACTTAACCCTCGAAAATTCTACGTGGAGCCGAGTAATTCAACATGGCAAACCGCAGCAAGTGAAGCCGTTCAATTTCAAAAATATCGATTTAGCTTCTTTCGATGTTTCATCACTTACTGCCTTTTGCCTTTTTTGGGCACAATAATTGACATTCATTTCCCTTACTGGCACAAATTTATAAAACACGCAGCAAAGTCTTCCCTAGTGCGATCCCTCATCCAATTTTCTCATCATGAAGCTCGGGCTCAAACATCACCACGCTCCCACGGCTCGCTCCGTCATCCAAGCGAGCCTCGAGAATGGCTTCAGCCCTCTCAGATACGCTTACATCTTCAGCCAACAGAACACAATCATTTTCTCACTTATTCCATGAAGCACCAGCTCTTCTCCGGCGTTCACCCGCAGGACGCCATCTTTAAAATTCAGCTCGATCTCTTTCGAATTCATGATGTCCATTTCAATGATAGCATCGTCCTGGATATCAGCTACCAACGCCCGATGTTACAGTTTAGTGCAGCCCAGAATCAGCTCAATTAGTAGTTCACCATACACAGTGGCCGATTCCCTTGTTGCAATGTCGGCTTAAAATTTCTGTAAAGATTCGCTTGATTTCTGGCAGCGGTTTTTGAGCTGTGAGTGGTACACATGTTCTAGATGGGTCTGTCCATACCGTAATTATAGATGTATAATCAGCTGCTCGTGGTCCTCCTGTTCTTGGGCCGTGAGGGTTGATAAAATGTTCGTTGCTTCTCCATGCAACGCCAGTGTTGATGCTACAGCTCTTTCTTCTTCATTCCACCCATTCGCCTTGTCGGCGGTAATTTGCCTATGTTGTTTTTCCATCAAACTGAGGTGGTTTCATGGATAGCTTTCCTGTTTCCGAACTGATCTTTACATCTTTCAGACCCCTTTGAACATCATCCAAGTACAAACTCAGTTCCAGCATTGAATTTTCATTGACAGATTCTGTGGAGTGGGTAGTATCAATCTGGTTTTCCCACTTACTGATTTTCTTCTTTATTTTGGTAATTTCCGCCCCGAGTCCGCCTTTGATTCCGTCACTGATTGTTTCCTTCAAGTTCCTCATCTCTTCCTCAACTCTTCCCTAATTTCATCTTTGATTCCGCCTCTGATTTCATCTTTGATTGTTTCCTTCAATTTCCCGTCTCTTCCTCAATTTCATCTTTGATTTTCTCCATCTCTGTCTCGACAGTCCCCATTATTTCTTCTAAACGATTCGCCACTCCAGAAAGTTCTTTTTTTAAATCCTCTGTATTTTCGAGGAGTTTGTCTTCCAGAATCTTTGAATTTTCTAGAAACTTTTCTTCTATTCTTACTTGAATTTATGTACTAAAGTCAATTCCAGAAACTTCGAATAAAAATTTTTCCGGATCTTTGCCCTCCTGGATTAATTAAGTCTTGACTGAAGCACGGCCTTTTTACCACTTGTTTCCAACTCCTTGCCTCCAACTCTTGCTTCAATTCTGCAACCTTCAAATCGACCAGGTGAACTTTCCTCGAACACATCTATTTTTATGTATTTGAACAAGATATTAGTTTGTTTTGCACCAAAAGTTTATAAGTTTGTTGAATTTTCCACGCGAACGTTGGTTTCACGGGCCACCAGTCTATTATTATTATTATTTTTACATGTGAGAAGTGTCAGTTTATACTTCCTTTAATGTCTTTGTTAGGTACTTTAAAGTGGTAGACTGTATGGAAAGAAAATGCAATCTAATTGACTTACCTTTGGTTAATGGGATGTTTCACTTCCTCTTGCTTGATACGCCAGCGGGAAAGATGGGAATATAATAATAGGAAGACAAGAGGATAGTATCACCAATTAGAAATGCACTTGAAGTTTTACTTCGATTTCTGTGAAGATCAATTCAATATTTGTCTCGAAACTCTAGGGGGTTTTCTCACAAGCACGTTTTTATTCCACAAAACGTTCAGAATCAACCTAACAATCTTTTGCTTCTAAAAATGAATTCAGAAATCCCCGTCCTCCTTTTACTCAAAAAAAAAAAAATGTTTTTATGCCCAACACAAGTACGTGGAAATCTCAATTATAGCCCATGCATCCGAGCACAAATTCTGATTATTCCAAATTGAGATAAAATTACAAAATGCAAGTACGGCCATAACAGTCTTAATGGTTTTTAATTATTTATTTCACATACAAACTCTAAGTACTAGGTAATTTATATAACAATTATATCCCAATATTTTATTTAAAACTGAACTGTCTATCGCTTCACTAACTAACCGCGTCCACTAGCACGTTGATTTTATATTTACACCTCACTTCGCCGGACGCTCTGGAACGTTCTTAGATGCGACGCCGAATACGAGATTTCTCTCAAATATACGTTCCGGGCGATGATGAGTCAGACGCGCTCACAAGCTGTTTGCATGATTGTTCAGGTCCGGCTTCGGGATAATTATCGTTACTATATAATTCTGTATCGCACGCGTTATTATCCATATTCTAGTTGTCGGACACAAAAAGTTTGGGGGTTTCTGAAAAAACCTACTACCGAGAATATTCGCTAAAAGCAAGTTGTCCAACTCGACATGGAAAACAAATGTCCCAACGTTTTGGTAATCATTTGTTTTTCCGGTATTGGTACGAAAAATATGATCAGGAAAATATTTTAGCGAGATTGATACACAACTACATTTTACAGACAATTTAATTTGAGCGAATCTTGCCGTTTTGGTAAGATGTTGAAAACTCGAAATTAATCTGACAGTGACAGTTGTCAAAGTAGAAATTTCAGCACTCTTATTCACGGTTATTGGTCACATGATCGAGGTGCATATGAAAATAACAGTTGATTGGCGTATTCTGAGAAATTTTAGAAATCTCATTGGATGTCAGAATGAAGGCCGAGACAGAATCAAAGTTTCATATTTTTAGCATTAAGTTTTCTAATTTTAGATTTAATTTTAACACGAAAATTGCCATTATTATTCTGGTCACGCCCCATAAACAATCTTGTTGGTGAAATTAAAGCTTTATCTTTGAATTCTGTTTTGCATCATGTTTCATTTTAAACACTGATATACCAAACGTGACTCTGATACTCTGGAAATGGTTACGAATACCAAATATGTTGACTAAGTTTGTTTGAATCAATCAGACAACAGCGCCAGTATTTGCTATCATCGTTGCAGTATTTAGAAACAGTTTTGGTATGGTTGTGTCCTCTTTATCGCTGAATAGCTGGAGTCTTCCTTTTGTTCCTTGAAAATCATTGGCATCTGGATAGAGTTCAAGAATTCAACTGTACTCTGCAGATGTTAACGACCATATCCATCGCAGTATATCTTGTTCGCGATTTCCGCCTGACCTATCATCGCTCCTTTAACCCGAATCCCGAGTCCGGCATCCTCAAGTGGGCTACCATTGACTCCTTTATTACCAGACAGACCAACCTCTGGATCTTACTAAATGTTCGGCCTATGTGCGCCTGATGGTCACCGTATAGCTGACCCATATTCTACCAGGATGACCCCCAGGTATTTGAACTGCTGGACTACCTCCAGCTCTGCCAAACGTGATGGGTGGTCTGTCTGAACCCGTTTTTTTCTTCGTTTGATTGCAATCCTCTTTTCTTTATAGTTATATATAAAAATGCAATGCAGACGGCAGCTCTTCGTCGGTAGGCACTATGGGTTTGTTTATACTTTATAACAGAATTATATTATTGAACAGTATCAGAATGGTCACAAAAATAAGAGGGGGCGCCACAGCAACTTTTAATATGTCTATGTCAAAGAGTATACTTACTTGGATAGTTGAGCAACCGAATAATGACAATTAGATGTTATACCCAAAACTATAAGAGACTTTACCATAAGATGTTGTCAAGTTGAAAAGTGTAAATCAATAAATATTGGAATTAGAACTAAATAGAGATAATAGTGGTAAAGTCAGTCGATACAAGGCCCGCCTCGTCATCAAAGGATATGCACAGAAAAAAGGTATTGACTATGAAGAGACATATTCACCAGTTGTCAGATATACGTCAATACGTTTTCTATTGGCTTTGTCAGTCAGATTTAAACTAAAAATCGAACAAATGGATGCAATAACAGCGTTTTTGCAAGGAGACCTCGAGAAAGAGATATTTATGCTTCAACCACAGTTCTTCTCTGATGGATATACCAAAGTATGTCGTTTGAACAAATCTTCATATGGATTGAAACAAGCCAGTAGAGTTTGGAACACAAAGTTGGACACAGCTTTGAAGAAATATAATATGGTCCAATCAAATGCTGATCCTTGCGTATATTTTGATGTCCAAGAAGAAAATATGTTGATTGTTTCCATTTACGTAGATGATCTTCTCATATTTTTCAATGATCGACAAAAAATGGAAAGACTCAAAGATAACCTGTTCCGTTCGTTCAAGATGAAGGATATTGGGGAAGCCCGCTTTGTATTAGGTTTACAGTTGACTCGTGATCTTTCAAAAGGAATCATTGCTATAGATCAAAATCAATACATCAAGAAAATAATTGCAAAATTTTGAATGGGAGGAAGTAACCCTTCTGCATCTCCCCTTGACAGCAGTCAGAAGCTGTCGAAAGAAACGTATCCGACGAATGAAAGAGAAAAACACGAAATGGAACAATATCCTTATCAAGAACTCATTGGTTCACTAATGTTTGCTGCACAGGTCAGTTATGCAGTTTCTTCGTTGAGCAGATATAATAACAACCCTGGTAAATCACATTGGACGGCAGCCAAAAGAGTTCTCAGATATTTGAAAGGAACAATAGATTATTAACTTGTTTATGATCCAAAAGGATATACTGACATAATAGGGTACAGTGTTGCTGATTGGGCCGCAGATACTGATGAAAGGAGATCTACAACTGGTTATGTTTTCATCATGCAATCGGGAGCAGTTTCATGAAACAGTAAACGACAACCAATTGTAGCACTTTCTACTACTGAATCTGAATACATGTCTCTTGCAACAGCAACGCAAGAAGCACTTTGGTTGAAAACACTGGAAGAGGAAATTTTTAAGAAAGATTCTTCTGGAGTAGTCATATATCGTGACAACAAAAGTGCAATTTAATAAAACATAAATAAACACACAAACATTTAATATGAATTAATCTTCACTGGTTAGAGTACCAGTTTCTCAAAAATAAGACTTTGATTCTAATAATATTCAGTATTCGATATCTGTTGCATATGAGGTTGAATCCATTACATGTAAGATTTTATTAGGAAATCAATTTTACAGATCGTCGTTGAAACATATAAACTTCAACCGGAGATAATATCTATATTGAATAATAGTAAATAATTAATATTGAAATGGAAAGTTGTAACAGTGTGCACTGTTTTATGTATAACGTTGTGCCCTGTATAAGATGGTCCTATATTAGTATTAGAATAGTCTTATTTAATTTTCTGAGTTTATTCAAGATATCACTTCTTCGGGTTAAAGTTTATCGTAAAAATTCATGAAGGGGTGTTAAACTGCGCGCTAGACTAAACAATTTCTAGTGGGTCTCTGTCTGAAGATAAGCCACGATCTAAAAATAGCACAGAGGGTAGGTTATGAAGAATAATCTCGGCTCTTCGGAAGAACGGGCTTTTGGAGCAAGACAGTCGGTGTTGAAGTGCTAGTGACAAGAGTTGGTTCGATTTCGAACTTCCGGTGAGGGTGGCTTTTTGCCACCCCCGATAATGGGGCCGATGTGGGTGTTAATTTTTTAGGGATAAGTGGGTGTTCAATTATTCAACTAAAATAAGTAATTAAATATATGTTAGGGGTATTCTATTCGTTTAATAATAATAATAACAATAATAGAGAAAATTGTTTTCTAATTTTGGGGCGTGAAAGGGATGATATTTAAATAGGGATAAGTGGGTGTTCAGGTATTCAATCTAAATAGTTAAATACATGTTCGAGGCATTTTTCTTTATTAATAACAATAATTATAATAGTGTCGTACGTTGTATCCGGATGGACAAAAACAACTGGAATTTTATGTTGGTGAGTGTACTCAACAATAGAGCAAGCTTTTATGTATATATTTTTTTGTTTATGGGAGGGTGACTATCCCATTTATCGATTTTGATTGTTTTTGCGTTTTTGGCAAAGAACGGACTCCCGGACTTCCGAAACTAAATGTTTATTTTATTCCTTAGGATTGGTTTATTTAAAGTGTTTAGTTATTTCAAACTGTCTGTCTATATTTGATACAATTTTTATTATTCACCGTTTATTATTTCCCACCATTTTGTTTAGTAAATGTTTCGTGGAACCTTGTCGACTATTATTTACTTTTTCAACCCTTTTGTGAAGCCGTGGCCGTACCTGCAAATTAATAACTGTCCTTTGAGATGATGGTGAAACACGAAAACCAGTAGCGCTGAAGAAGTTCAGCATCCAGCAGAATCATCATTTTTTTAAAAGCTATCCACTGTCTAAAATCCGTATGGTCTTAGCGGATTCAAAACTCAATTCGGACCTGGTGGCAGCATGCTACCATTTTATAAAAATAATTCCTAGTGTGGGCGACTTAGGAGTGGTTCATGGTTGCTTTGGTGAAGTTTGGAACCGATCCAAAGAATTCGTCGCCTACCACACTTGCGATTTATTACAAAGTGAAACCTGTTCCTCTGGTGACACCAACGTGAAGATTTTTGGACTAGATCCTAGGCCAATCAGGACTGGAGTGATGAGGGAAGGGAGTCTACGAAGACTATCAATGAAGAAGGCTACGTCTTATCTGACAGCAATCGGCATTTTATCAGGCGAAACCAGGCATTCTACACTTCAGCAAATTAGCTATCCTGGAGCCATAATATTATAAATATCCAACAGGAAGAGGTGGGGCTCAACCAAAGCTTGGGAGATACCCAACCAGGCAAGGAAGCGTGACAATTCCCTGATTTAAATTCCTCCGGGTACAACAACCCTATACATGTTTTTTAGTAAATAGCTGTTCTAAACAGTCGCTAGCATGACAACGATGAAAAGAAAAGTTAGAAAACTGACCTTCCGTGAAGGGTTTGATCTTGTAAAAAATTTTCGGCGTGGTGCAAAGTTTTCAAACGTCAAATTGTCCAAGATAGGCATCTATCAAAAGCCAGGACTTTGGAGTTGATGATGAGATAGTAGAACGGAATATCCACGAAGGATCACTTTACAAATTCAGGATTTGTCAGCCGAACAAAACCAGGAACTCCTGTATGGCTAGGCACCTGTAGCTTTCACCAATTCTACTGTGGCGAAGCTGCGGGCGATGCCGGACCTGAACTCTCGCGTGGCCGGCCGCGGGTGACTGTCGATACGCTGTGCACCGAGAAGAATCTGGACGATTCGAGGCTTCGAGAAATTTCATGAGCATTCGGAGAAGTGAGCGTTGGATATAAAAAGAACTACGCAGCAGACAGACGGACAGTCAGTGCAAGATAAAGTAGAATATAAATAGCTCGGTGGTTGTTATATTGTATTGTGTTATTGAATCATTGTATTTCGTTAAATAAATTATTTTAGAGTGAATCAGACTTTGAATATACGACATTTGGTGACAGAAGTGCGATTTTTAAATACAGAGTGTTCGTGAGGGTAGACAGTTTGTGTATTTCGGGCAATTGTTTTCGCGAAAAATAGACAGTGACTGATAAACATTTTTTCGTGAAGTTGACAGTTGTGTGCATTAACGGAGTATAAACTGATACACTTCTCGCGTGTGAAATAGACAATAATAATAATAATAGACTGGTGTCCGGGAAATAGACTGTGTGAAATAGACAATAATAATAGACTGGTGACCCGTGAAATAGACTGTGAGACATAGACTAAGACAAAATATATTCGAGGAAAGTTCGCCTGGTTGAATTGAAGGTTGCGGAATTGAAGCAAGAACTGGAGGAGAGGGAACTTGACACAAGTGGTAAAAAGGCCGTGCTTTAAACAAGACTTGCCGAGGGATTAGTTCAGGAGGGCGAGGACCCAGAAACATTTTTATTCGAAGTTTCTGGAATAGATATGAGTTCCATAATGAGTAAACTCGACGGAATGGAAGACAAAATGCAACAGAATTCGGTGAGTTTAGAAGAAAAACTTCAAGAAATTTCTAATAATCTGGAAGAAAATCAAAGATGAAATTGAGGAAGAGATGGGAAAATTGAAGGAAACAATCAGTGATGAAATCAGAGGCGGAGTAGAGGAAGAAATCAGCAAAATGAAAGAAACAATCAGTGAGTTGAAAAAGCAAATTGACACTACCCACACCACAGAATCTGTCAATGAAAATTCAATGCTGGAACTGAGTTTGAACTTAGATGATGTTCAAAAGGGTTTGAAAGATGTGAAAATCAGTCCGGAAAAAGGAAAACTCTCCATGAAACCACCTCAGTTTGATGGAAAAACACCATGGGCAAATTACCGCCGACAGTTTGAAGCTGCAGCAAAGGCGAATGGATGGAATGCAGGGGAAAGAGCTGTAGCATTAACACTGGCGTTGCGTGGAGAAGCAACAAATATCTCACAAACCCTCACGGCACAAGAACAAGAGGACTACGAGCAGCTGATTAAACATCTCGAATTACGGTATGGACAGACCCATCTAGAACATGTATACTACTCACAGCTCAAAAACCGCTGCCAGAAATCACGCGAGTCCCTACAGGAGTTTGAAGCAGACATTGCACGCTAGGTTCGCCTTGCATACCCAGCCACACCGGAAAAGGTAATGGAGCGACTAGCAGTTCAGGCATTCTTAGATGGACTTCATGATCAGGAAACCAGACAAGCATTGAGACTAGCTCGTCCAACACATCTCGTGGATGCACTGGCACGCGCTTTGGAATTTGAGGCGGCGAAGCAATCCTGCAGAAGCCAGAGTAAAGCCCGAGTTATTGAAGAAAACCCACAGGAGCCTACTAACCTGGAAGCTGCTGAGAGAAGCCTAGTGAGATGCCGGAACTGTAGGAAACTTGGACACGTGCGTAGTCAATGTCCAACCCTCAAGAGGTCGAGACCAACGAAGGTTGTTGAAAAGGGGCAATCGTCGGCCTATACTCAGAAAGCCCCGGTGAACAACGCATATGTCGCTGTCCTCCAACGACAGAACAAAGGAGCCTTCGTAGATGGTTTCATCAACAACAAGCCTTGCGCAATGCTGCGACTAGGATAATCCTTGGGCCTGCTTTTATTAAGACATCAGACACAATGGAACCATCATCCTGGAAGCTACGCACAGCAACAGGAGAGCCGGCCACTGTACATGGAGAGCTACCGATTGAACTGATTCTAGGCAGCACGAAAGTGAAACATCGGGCATTAGTAGCGGACATTGAGGACGATGCAATTATTGGAATAGACATTATTAATTCCAGAGGGTTTGAATTGAACTTCAAAGATGGCGTCCTACGTGTGAACGGAGAAGAGCTGGTGCTACATGGAAGAAGCGAGGAGATGATTCGTGTTCTGTTGGCTGAAGATGTAAGTGTACCCGAGAGGGCTGACACCATACTGGAGGCTCGCTTGGATGGAGGTGCGAGCAATGGAAGCGTGGTTATGTTCGAGCCCAAGCTTCATGATGAGAAAATTGGACGAGGGATTGTACTAGGCTAGACTTTGTTGCGTGCTGATAAAATTGTGCCAGTTAGGGTAATGAATGTCAACTGTTTTGGGGCACTGCTCGTCAATTTCCTCTGTGATCAGGAGTGTACACAGTACTGTTAGTCAGGACAACAACCTGACAGCGGAACTGGAAAAATTGGTTACCCTCTCTTCCAAGGGCATTACACCAGCCCAACAGCCCAGATTGAGAGAATTAGTCAAGAAGTACCAAGACACCTTCGATACCGGACAAGGAAAAGGGGGTCGAACGAATGTAGTTCAACATAAAATTGATACTGGGGATTCTCGACCAATCCGACAATCAGCTAGAAGACTTCATCTTGCCAAGAAGGAAGAGCTTGACAAAATAGTCAGTGATATGGGGAAAGATGGAGTTATTGAACCATCCGACAGTCCATGGTCCTCTCCAGTCGTGCTGGTGAAGAAGAAAGATGGATCAACACGCTTTTGCGTAGACTATCGTTAACTGAACAACGTGGCGAAGAAAGACAGTTACCCTCTTCCGAGAATAGACTACACCCTAGACACGTTGGCCGGCTCCACGATTTTCTCGACCCTTGATCTGAATAGTGGATACTGGCAGGTGGAACTGGCTCCAGAAGATAGAGAAAAGACAGCCTTTGCCATCGGCTCAGGACTGTGGCATTTCACCGTTATGCCATTCGGGCTTTGTAATGCTCCAGCCACATTCGAGAGATTAATGGAGACGGTTCTGAAAGGGCTTTCATGGAGGACGTTTCTGGTATATATCGATGACATTATTGTAGTTGGCAAATCGTTCGAAGACCACGTTAAAAACCTGGAGGAGGTATTCCTGCGACTGAGAAATTCTGGATTGAAGCTGAACCCCAAGAAATGCTACCTGTTCCAAAAAGAAGTACGTTACCTTGGCCATGTTGTCTCTGGGCACGGAGTAGCAGTGGATGACGAGAAGATCAGAGCAGTGAAGGAGTGGCCTATTCCGAAAGACATGCACCAACTACGTAGTTTCCTTGGTTTGTGCACATACTATCGCCGATATGTGCTGGCGTTCGCCAACATCGCTAAACCACTGACCATGCTCACGGAAGGACAAACAAAGTTTCAGTGGTCCGAAGAATGCCAAGACTCGTTCAGGAAGCTGAAGGGGGTATTGATCAACGCACCGATTCTGAGTTATCCCCTTCCGAGTGGAATATTCATTTTGGACGCGGACGCCAGCAACGTGGGACTTGGAGCTGTCTTATCCCAAATCCAGGATGGACAAGAGAAGGTCATCGGATACTTCAGTAAAACTCTCAGTAAACCGGAGCGTAACTACTGCGTCACCAGATGAGAACTGTTGGCTGTTGTCAAGGGAGTAGAACACTTTTACAATTACGTGTACGGGAGAAGATTTCTGTTAAGGACCGACCACGCAGCCCTTAAATGGCTTCTACAGTTCAAAAATCCCGAGGGCCAAGTAGCACGTTGGATCGAAAGACTCCAAGAATTCGACTTCGAGATCGAACATCGAGCAGGAAGTGGCCACAAGAACGCAGATTCCCTGTCAAGGAGACCATGCCCAGACGACTGCTCACACTGCCGACGAGCAGAAGAGAAGGAAGCAGCGATTTGTACAACCACGGCAGTTGACAATAACTGGAATGACAACGAAGTCCAGAAGGACCAAGAAAGAGATCCAGATCTTGGTTTAGTAATCGGTTGGAAAAAGAGTAATCAAAGACCGACATGGCAGGAAATCGCAAGATATTCTCCAGCAGTCAAATCCTACTGGGCCCAATGGAACTCCCCTACCTTGGAAAATGGGGTTCTGAAACGTGCATTGGAGACCGAAGATGGTGGGGAGGACAGACGTCAGATAGTGGTACCCAAGAACAGAAGACATGAAGTACTCCGAGAGATCCATGATGGAGTTGCTGGAGGACATCTGGGTGTGACGAAGACCCTGCAGAAAGTAAGGCAACGGTTCTACTGGGTCAATTGTCAAGTTGATTTCAATGACTGGTGCAGAAAGTGTGCTGTTTGTGCTGCCAGCAATGGACCTCGGCCATGACCCAAGGCCCCGATGCGTCAGTATAACGTAGGTAGTCCATTCGAGAGTATCGCCATTGACATCTCCGGCCCTTTCCCCGTATCAGATCACGGAAATAAATACATCCTTGTGGCAATGGACTATTTCAGCAAGTGGGCCGAAGCCTATGCCCTGCCCAACCAGAAAGCCATCACCGTCGTGGACGTCTTGGTGAAAGAGTGGATATGTCGATTCGGTGTCCCCTTGGAGCTGCACTCGGACCAAGGCAGAAATTTTGAATCCAACCTGTTCCAAGAAATCTGCCAACTGCTGAACATCCGCAAGACGAGATCCACAGCTCTACATCCACAGTCCGATGGAATGGTTGAGCGGATGAACAGGACTATCAATCGCCACTTGTCCAAGGTAGTCTCTGACCATCAAAGAGAATGGGATCAGTATCTCCATTTGTTTCTGATGGCCTACCGTTCCGCAGTACACGAGTCGACCAGCCAAACTCCTGCTAGTATCATAATGGGCCGAGAGCTGCGACTTCCCTGTGACCTAAAGTTTGGGATGCCACCAGGACAGGATACCGCGGGAGAGGACTACATCAGCAAACTCCGTCAGCGAATGGAAGACATCCACGAACGAGTCCGTTTAAATATCCAGAGTGGCAGCGACCGAATGAAAGCGGCTTATGACATCAATGCCGATGCTGGAGGATTTCAGGTTGGTGATCGTTTGGCTGTACAACCCGATCCGTCGCCGGGGCCTGTAACCGAAACTACGGAATTCATGGGAAGGTCCGTACAAGATCGTCAAGAGGATAAATGACCTGCTTTACCGAATCCACAAGCCACCCAGAGGTAAACCCAGGGTCGTTCATTTCAACAGGTTGGCCCCTTACGCTGGGAACCATGACCAAGTCCGCACCCTCAAACCACCAGAGGATGCGATGACGTTCCAGAAATGCATGTCCTTATACTCAAATGGACAGAAAGTGTCACACGGGGTAACTCGAGAGGAGCCACGGGACCTTTTCAATGTGCCAGTCGATTACGACCTAGCACACTGCGTCGCAGAAGATCTTCGAATGTCCAGGGGCATCGCTGTGGTGTTCTCCAAGAAATTTGGCCTACTCCAAACACTACGGAAACGGAATCCAGAAATTGGAGGTATGCTACAGCTGAAGAAGGGCCAGAGGAACATCTACTACTTGGTGACCAAGAAGCATTCCCAAGACAAACCGTCCTATGAAGATGTCTGGAGGAGCCTTACCCAACTGAGAGATACGATGGTGGACCAGAATCTGGTGGACTTGACAATCCCAAAATAATCCTGTGGTATTGATGGGCTGGATTGGAGAGTTATTCCGATCCAGCGGCATCCAGATTTTGGTTTGTTGTAATTCTATTCCACAACCCAACATGAAGACTGTGGAGTGTTATTTACATCGAACTTCACTCCAAGGATGACATTTCGGGACGAAATATCTCTAAGAAGTGGGCAATGTGGCGAAGCTGCGGGCGATGCCGGACCTGAACTCTCGCGTGTCCGGCCGCGGGTGACTGTCGATACGCTATGCACCGAGAAGAATCTGGACGATTCGAGGCTTCGAGAAATTTCATGAGCATTCGGAGAAGTGAGCGTTGGATATAAAAAGAACTACGCAGCAGACAGACGGACAGTCAGTGAAGTTAAAGTCGAATATAAATAGTAGAGTGATTGTTATATAAATTAGAGTATTGTGTTATTGAATCATTGTATTTCGTTAAATAAATTATTTTAGAGTGAATCAGACTTTAAATATACGACACTACTATCAGACTACTCGTCTCTCAGTCGGAAACGAAATCCACCTTGAAGTTAGGTTAATAACTTCAATATTTGCATGTTCCATGCAGAACCGGACCAGCTTAAAAATAATGATGTGTTTGGTTGCCTCTGATCAGACACCCCAAAAGCTAAGTTGGCTACACTGATAATTTGAAATATGAAACAGTTGACAGCTGACAGTTGAAATATCATCAGACAGCTGACAAATAAAAATAAAAGTAAACAAGAAAGCAATCAAAACATTTGGTTTTAAGCCGTCAGACGCGTCACTCCAATGACGTCATTTCTAATAACGGAATTTTCTTAGGCTACCGTTTAACGGCAGTTTAAGTAAATCGTTAAACAAAACACCACAAAAGAACAAGAAAAATACTGAATATCCTCCAGAGACCTCTTTGTCAAATACATATTACGTCTCAAATCAAAATCGGCGTGCCTTCATTTTTGGAACAACTTGAAACCCCCCAGGGATGTTTGTGCTCAGCGCTCGATGGGCATCAGGATCTTCTACTTTTCCTTAGCCCCATTCGAAATCCATTCTCACGGTTTGGTAGATTTCCCCACTCTTCTTCATTGCCCTCTTTCATAGCTTCATAATAGGTATTTCTAGATGTTTTTCTTGGTCCTTTAACGACTGGTTCCACCATCGAACCCAGCGTATTGGGGCCACTCTCAAAGGATTTGCCTCTTCAAATGTCTTGGACAAATATTTTTTCCTAATTTTTCCACTTCCTGATCGAAGTATTCGTCTTTGAAAATATCTGCCTGGTCCCCGTGAGCCCTGAGATTCCTTCTGAGAACGTGTCCCAGTTAGTTGCTCTAGGGTCTCGGCGTACACACATCAACCATTATCATTTGATTATAATTATGTCTTACATTCGTATTGTGCTGACCGTTACATTTGAAGGTTGGTCCCTTCCCTGTCTATTCGAAGGATCGTTGCTTTTCCTGGAGAAGCCATAAGGGGCTGTTGGATTATTTGTTGGAAATTTTGTGCTCCCTTTTATCTGGGCTGATGTGTGAATGGAGGGGTCCATTCATTCTAGTTTATGATCATAATGAAATACCAGGTGACCCGGAACCAATTTACCCCCTTGTATCTTCGTTGTTATTTTGTATGGATGTTTGAAATTCGGCACTTCGATTTGATATTATAAATGTACAATTTAGCAAGTATCAATCCAAATATGACACTTCCGGTTTGACCGGAAGCGCATCCAATTGTTATATTTTAAAAGGGAAGTGTATATATTTTTTGAAAATTACAATTCGGTATAGAATTACCTTTACAATGATATATCACAATCATACTTTCAATTCACAATCTGCTGATATAAGTGACATTTTATAAAAAAAATACTTTTTGTGTTCCCCTCGTAACGGAACATTTTCATTTAAGTATGCTGTGGAAGATTGAACAATATCATATAAGTAACAATAATACATGGCCAAACTTTTTACACAATAAGTTTTATGCAGACTAATTATTTTTATAATTTTAGTTTTACTTAATTTTTCAACATCAATACATAGGAATTTTTAAAGTTGGTTAGAAACTCAAATACACATTGAAATACAAAAAATGGAAAAAAAACCTCTACATTTTTGTTTCCTAATTATTTTTATGAAGATAATTTCCATGCTATACCTTGTATTGAACATTACAACATCATGTGAGTTGGCTATGGAATTAAATTTATTCTATAGGACTGGAGTTATTTTTGAAACTGCACAATCGTGGGCACAAAATATTTATTTCGATAATTTTTCTACAAAATAGTAGACATTTGGAACATGTAACGTTTTATAACTCAATTCAAATGAAATTCAACACCTATGACAGACTCAATTAATCAAATTGTTCAAATTGTCGCCCGTTAACGTCAATGCATTTTTGTATTTTTTCGGAGCATGCCCGCATAACATTCACTAGTTGAGCCGGAGTAATTTCGTTAATGGCTCTCCTTACCCTATCTTCAAGTTCCTCGCGATTTTGAGTTCTATTATGAGCATAAACTTTATTCTTCAAGTGAACCCAAACAAAAAAATTCATTGGCGTGAGGTCTGGTGATCTTGGTGGCCAACGAACTGGGCCATGAGTGAGTACCAATCCAATTGTCGTTAAAAGTTCTAGTAAGATGTCCTCGGACTACATTCGAATTATGTGGAGGTGCTAAGGGAATGTCTTCAATAAAATTTTGGACTTCATTATTTAAGATTTGTAGGTACCGTTCACCTGTTAAAGCTCCATCAAAAATAATTGGTCCCACTATTCTGGTTCCAAATATTCCTAGCCAAACATTGCATCCGAATCTATCCTGGTGTCTTCCTTCTCTGAACACATGCGGATTTTCTTGTGCCCAATAACGTAAATTATTTCTATTGAAATTACCATTGTTTGTAAAGCGTGATTCATCACTGTATAGAATATTGTAGTGGAAATTTGGATTTTCTGTTTCTTTTCGTATAACCCAGTACAATACGCAATTCTCCTCTGCGCATCATTTTCATACAAATATTGATAAATTTCATATTTGAATGAACGATACCGGTGTTTTTTCAAAAATTTTCGTGCTGTTTCTCTAGGTACCCCGGCCTCATATTCGATCTGCCTCAATGATGTATTTGGATCAATTTCAACCGCTGCTAGAACAGTGATCTCCGTATCTTCGCTTACAATAACATGTTCCCCATCATGATTATTCCGTTCTTTCCTGAACTGTGACTCCAATATTCCAAAATAGTTTCTTCTACTAGGGTGTGGACGGTTAGGATACCTCCCTGGTACAGACGCTAGGCTAAATAGGAATTTTTCCTTGCTTCTCCATATATCAACAACATATCAACCTTTTCAGTTTGGGTAAATCGGTAGTAGTTGTTCATTTCACAAATGATTTTCTTAGATAATTCAGAACATTCGAAATGTCAACAATTTGGCGTAAACACAACAACAGAACAATTCAACAAATTTAATTCCATAGCCAACTAACATGAAGTTGAATTGTTCAATACAATGTACCAGCATGTAAATTATCTTCATAACAAATAATTAAGAATCAAAATTGTAGAGGTTTTTCCATTTTTTGTATTTCAATAGGTATGTACTTATTTGAGTTTCTAACCAACATTAAAAATTCCTATGTTGAAAAATTAAGTAAAACTAAAGTTATAAAAATAATTAGTCTGCATAAAACTTATTGTGTAAAAAGTTTGGCCATGATTACCTAATTGTTACTTATATGCTATTGTTCAATCTTCCACAGCACACTTTCATGAAAATGTTCCGTTACGAGGGGAACACAAAAAGTAATTTTTTTATAAAATGTCACTTATATCAGCAGATTGTGAATTGAAAGTATGATTGTGATATATCATTGTAAAGGTAATTCTATACCAAATTGTAATTTAAAAAAAATATATATACTTCCCATTTGAATTATAAAAATTGGATGCGCTTTCGGTCAAACCGGAAGTGTCATATTTGGATTGATACTTGCTAAATTGTACATTCATAACATCAAATCGAAGTACCGAATTTGAAACATCCATATGAAATAATAACGAAGATACAGGGGGGTAAATTGGTTCCGGGTCACCCGGTATACAGGGTATATCTTGACGAGTAAACGCGATCTATATATAGAAAACTAAAAGTAGTGCGATTCTGAAAATGGGTAGTATGGGTGAAGAACTAATGAAGAATTCAACTAAAATATTTTAGTTGATGTGATGTTTCTGGTTTCAATGGAAGTGACGTTATCTTTGTTATTTTTAATGGCACATCCTGTATTTCACCTCATTTTTGAATTCTTCTCATGATTTCAATTCTAACTCATGTATCATACCCAATACCCAAAATGAACCGTTTTCGAGTTATTCGAGTTTTTTTTTTAGAAGAAAGAATTTTGATGTAAATTAACATTTAAAAAAATATGCAGTGAGTGAATCGTGATTGTTGAAGGATGAACGGATCACGCACTATTTTCACATCCACTGAATAATCCGCAAAAATGTGGGTCCAATGAGTGAATGAGAAAAATAAAAAATCTCAACATTATTAAATGAGAACCCCCTTTTTTTCCTCCAAGGTTCGATTCTATTATGAAAATAAGCCCTAGTTACAATACACTTCCCTATACCCAAAACTTATAATTTTGGAAATATTCCGCAATAGAAGTTATTTTCTCGCGAGGATTTACGTTTTCACCCCCAATTTTGTTTGATAAAATTTTATTATTGCCTAATTTTCATTGAATATGCCATGAAAAAAATTAATCTCATATTCAAGACAAAAATCATGATTAAAATAAACAACAATTTCAAATTTAGTTTCAATGCTAAACAAGAACGTGTGACACTTTTGTTAACCCCTTTTATTCATTGCAATAAATGTTCAAATACGTTGCCTTCAACTTCTAAGCATTTCTCACTTCTCCGTATGACGTCTCCTACAGCTCGTCTTATCATGTCCGGTGGAATAGAGTTGAAAGCAGTACGAACTCTCTGCTGAAAATCTTCTTTTGTGGTTGGCGTATGAGAATACACCTCGTTTTTTATATAATCCCAAATGAAAAAATCCATTGGGGTTAAATCGGGCGAACGCGGTGGCCATAATTGAGGACCGTCGGTTCCACCATTGGTCATCAAAAGTTTCATTCAAATACATCTTCACTACCTGATGATTATGTGGAGGTGCTCCATCATGTTGATACCAAATTTTTCTTTGGTCAGCGAGCGTCAGTCGTTCCAAATGATCCGTATCGAGATTTTTCAAAATATCTAGGTATCGTTCACCTGAAAATAAAATTACCTTTAGGTCTGTTATGTATTTTGTACATGCTATGAGTGCTTATTACCGGGATATAATTTTCCCGAGTGATGTGTTTTAATTTTAATTTTATTTAGTAAAACAATACAATTCCCATACTTTTCAACTAACCATTTAAATTTTCGTCATAAAAGTGAACCATCACTATGGCGTTGTCTTTTACAAAGCAGTAAACATCGAAATTCCAACGGTCTTGAAATTGACGTTCCCGAACTGATTTTGGATTTGTATCGCTCCAGTAGTGAGAATTCCGCTTGTTGCATATCCCATTTTTGGTAAATTTCGCTATGTCGCTCCATATAATATTTCTCAAAAATTGGTCGTTTTCTTGATTCTTCATGATGATGAACTCCGCAAAGTTCACTCTTTTCTCTCACAATCGGATAGCTTCAGGCCATGGACTAAAGTATGAGATACGGATTCAATCCCAAATCTGGTGCCGCATCTTTCAAAGATGCTTCTGGAAAAGCTGTGAAGTACGCAAGCACTGTAATTGTATTATCTACCTTGTTCACCACAGTTTTAGTTTTAATTATTTTCCTTTTGAATGATCCAAAGTTCGTAAGATTAATCTTCTAAAGATATCTGGAGATGGTTTCGGTTTTTCTGGAACAACTTTATTTCATTTGTCACCAAAGATTGCGTTGAAAGCCTACTAGAAATATCAATATTTCAGGCAAGTATGCAGAATTAAGTAATATAATGGAATATCTCCAAAATTATAAGATTTGGGTTTTGAAAAAGTTGAGATTTTATATTATTCTCATTCACTTATTGGACCCACATTTTTGCGCACCCTGTAGATTATTCAGTGGATGTGAAAATGGTGCGTGATCCGTTCAACCTTTAGTATTCACGATTCACTCACTGCATATTTTTTTCGAGAGAGTGCTTCAGTCACTTTTTCAAAAAAAAACTCGAATGTCACAAAAACGGTTCAGTTCTGATATGGGGTATGATACATGAGTTTGAATCGAAATCATGAGAAAAATAAAAAAATTAGGTGAAATACAGGGTGTGCCATTGTGTGCAATAACAAAGATGACGTCACTTCCGGTGAAACCGGAAACGTCACATCATCGAAAATATTTTAGTTGAATTCTTCATTAGTTCTTCACCCATACCACCAATTTTCAGAATCGCCCTACATTTAGTTTTCTATATATGAATCGCGTTAACTCGTCAAGTATACCCTGTATAATCAGGGGTAATATAATAAGTGGTATGATTATAACCGATACATTTTTGGAATACTAAAGAATTGCAATCCCAAAGCTGAAAATATAACAATGACAATTAACTGATATTCCAAAAAATAATAGGTTATTAATTATACCACGAATTATATTTAGGACGACCATATATAGATTTGAAACCAAAAAAATCGTGTCACTGTTTTAATTTGACGTAATTTACAGAAATCAAAATCAAAAACTAACAACGCGAACACTAAAGAGAAAAATAATTTAATTTTATTTATTTTAAGGGATTGAAATTGAAGGAACAATTTTCGAAAAGAACGCGTGGACCTGTCTTTGGTGACACTTCGGTATTGGTAGTTGTAGCTATCACACTTTTTATGGAGTTAACCTTGTTTGTTCTATCACAGTCGAGACTAGTTTCTTCCATGTTTCCTCTCATTTTGTTCACAACTTCCTCGTGGAGCTTAGGATGTATAGGCCAATCAATAGATTATTTTTTCCTAACAAAAATACTAGTAGAAAATCGATTGTGCCATCACTTAAAAGACAGTCCGTAGTTCTATTCTGTTATGTTTTCGACTCGCAACTGCCATTTATTGATTTGTTATAAACATTTAAATAACAAAAAAGGTGTTTTATGAAATCATTTTGCTTATAAATTGAAAACTGAACGAGCAATCTGGTTGCTGGAAAGAATTGTGGATGATTGAATTACGAATGAAATGAAATATTTTACTACCCCATCGGACCATTAGTAACGGATGAAAACCGGAAAAACCGAAATTATTTACGATTTTCAAAATATTCATAAC
This sequence comes from Chrysolina oricalcia, assembly GCA_944452925.2. Taxonomy (NCBI): domain Eukaryota; kingdom Metazoa; phylum Arthropoda; class Insecta; order Coleoptera; family Chrysomelidae; genus Chrysolina; species Chrysolina oricalcia. The sequence continues at coordinate 36,771,662 of OX101816.2, read as the reverse complement.
TACGCTATTTTTCAATAAATACGGTTGGCCCTTCTCATGAACGTACTGAATCCTGTATATATGTGTGCACAAAACAGGCTCTGGCGGATCATTAGTTTTGGCCCAATTGCAATTTGAATTCTTTTGCACTATTTTGCAGTGTGCCTGGATGCTCTAGTGATAGTCCGATTTCAATTTCTAAAACAGATTCCGAAAGTAAAAGTACAGTACCACAATACGTATATTCTCATTTTGCGCTAAAATGCTGCAAATTGGGTGAAAAATGCTTGCAAACATGAGTGAAAACGGCCGAGTTCACCACCACGGCCGAGTGGAAGGAGAGAGCGGTAGATGAGGGGAAGCGTATTATCACGTAACCCGTTCATTAGAAGAATTCCCCTTATCTCCTGGACACTTCTTCCACTCTGCAGCTAACGCGGGCTCGGCCGTTTTCGGTCATGTTTGCATCCATTTTTCGCAAAATGAGAATAAACGTTTTGTAGTACTATACTTCACTTTCGTAATCTGTTGGAGAAATGGAAATCGGGCTATCACTAGAGCATCCAGTCACACTGCAAGATAGTGCAAAAAAAACTTAAATTGCAATTGTGCCAAAACTAACGATCAGACAGAACCTGTTTTGTGACATGTTGAGCTTGCGCCCCATAGTAAAACGCCATACATTAAGTGACAGTGAACCATACCATAGTACACAGTTTTCAGAACCTCTACTGATAATATTTCTCTGAGATTTCTCAATAAAAATTGACTCTTGGATAACTTTATTTGCAATTCCTGAATATGTTCTTTCCAGTTTAGGTCAGGATCCATGTGAAAACCTAGCATCTTGACTGGCGAATCCTTTGCAGTATCTTTATTTTTTGTGAAAGTTATTTCTTTGGTTTAATTTTTGTTAAAGGATAGTACATTTGCATTAAACTAGGTTTCAGCTCGTGACAGTATCTCACCTAACATTCCATCCATTTCTTGTAAGTTTCTGTTTCTAACTAGAAAGGTCGTGTCATCTGCATACATGAAGACATCAGCAATGTCCAGGAATGTTGGCAAATCGTTCAGATAGATTATCAATAACAGCGGTCCCAGTACTGAACCCTGAGGCACACCATATTTGATACATGTAATATTGGAGACCTGGTTATTGTAAGATATATATTGTTGTCTATCTGTTGAAAATGTTTCGATGAGGCGAAGAGCTGGTCCGTGTATTCCATGTTTGTAGAGCTTTGTCAGTAGATTGCTATGTGAGACACTGTCGAATGCCTTCGATAGGTCGCACAGGATGGCACGTGTGTGAATCCTCACATCTAGATTTTTTGCTATCAAGTGAACCATCAGTGACAGCTTGGGAAGTTGATCTGAGAGATCGAAAACCATACTGCTGATCATTGAGATATTTTCCATTTTCCAGGAAACTTGTTATCCTGTCCTTGTTGATGATCTCGATTATTTTTGATATTATTGGCGTAATTGTTATAAATCTATAATTATCACAGTCATCTATTTCACCTTTCTTTAGAATTAGGGTTGCTCTACAGAGTCTGAGATGTGCTGGAAACTCGTCCTTCTCCATGCAGCTGTCAACTAAGTGTGTGAGCGATCTGCTTAAGATTTCCGGAATCAGTTTGATTATTTTTGAACTTATGCTGTACGTATCCATATTTGAGCTATTTTTGAGAGCTTTCATTACACTTATAATTTCGTTTCTATTTGTTGGAGTCAGAAATACTGAGTCTTTCACTATGATTTTCGTAAGTTCATCCCCAGATATACCTGTAGAGGGTATTTGTTAGATGATATTGTCAATCATTGTGGAGCTGAATTCACTGAAATTATTTGCAGTAAGACAGGTACTGTGGTTCATACCGATACCTGACTTACCTTGTGTTTCGTTTACAATCTTCCAGGCTGTTTTTGCAGTATTCCTACTATTTGTAATAATATTATCATACATACCTCTTTTTGCTCTCTTCACATTTTCTCTGTAATTTTTCTTCATGGTTTGATAGGCGCTTCTTGTTTTATAATTTCCTGTCGTTATATAATGATGTTCCTCTGTGTACCAACGGGGTTTTCCAGATTATTCATTTTTAGTAGAATTCTTCTGGACTTCCATTGTCTAGAAACAAAGAAAATAAATTCTTAGCATGTGTTTGAGTCAAACACATGCACAAACACATGCTAAGAATTTATTTTCATTGTTTCTAGACAATGGAAGTCCAGAAGAATTCTACTAACACTAATACATTGTCAACCACTTTCAAACAAACGTTATTCATTTTTTATGTTTTTTTTTTGTGGAAAAGCAAGTTCTATGGCGTATGTAATATTCTCACATAAGAATTCTGAAAGAGTATTTGGATCGTCAGGTAAATAGTAGCTTGTCCAATCTATTTTGTTCTTGCATTGTTCAAATTCTCCTTTGCCCATTCCACTTATATGTCTAATTTCTTTTACCGGATTCTTATCCTGATTCAGAATTTTTTTTTACTTCGACTTCGATAAACTGACCATAGTGGTAAGAAATATCTTATTTTACTATACCAAATTTTCTATAGTTATTAAAGTTAATGCATGTGTTGTCAATACATGTGGAATGTTGGGTAACCATTGTTGGTTCACAAAAAACAGTTTCAAAATTATAAGAGAGGAGGGTATTATTGAGCCCATTTTTTTCTTTACTGTCTGTGAGAAAATTGACGTTGAAATCTCCTAGCAGGACAATATCTGTGTATTTTCCAATAAGAAATTCTAGTAACTTATCTAGAGAATTCTACAGAAATGACTTACTTTGAGTTCCTGAGCAAATAGATTTTCTTTCACAAAAATTGTTACTCCACCATGTTTAAATTTCTACCTGCAGAAAAAATTCACCAATTTGTAAATTCTTATACCGGCGGACCAAAGTTGTTCACTTGTCAACCATATTTCACTAAAACACGCCACATAGTACGGATTATCAGATAGAAACATAGACAAGTCATCTAATTTGTTACCAAGACACTGCACATTTAGATGAAAAATACTCAAGTTTGAGTCCTGTGATCTCGTTTTTCCCCTTGTTCAAGACTTACTTTTGAAGAGGTGGAAACGATGTTGAAAAACTTCATCTGCAATCCTGCAGGTGAATCTTCGTCCCAATATTTTCGGAGAGATGACAGTTCCTCCTTAGTAAAAGCAGCAGCGTTTTGCTTACATTTCTCCGGACTCTTTTGTAACTGCTTTCTTTTGTAATCTCGTGCGTCCGTTACACCTTTGAATTCTAGATCATTAAATGGGTTGAATTTTTTTCCTCAGCTCTTCAAACAACTTTCTGGTAGTCCCTTGGCAACAGTATTCCAGTGTGTTTTGATAACAGATTCTTTATAGTCTGTACCATCCAATTTCCGCATATTACAGGAATAATCTTTCAAAATATCAGCCAGCTCCGCAATTGTGGTACCTATTTGCATTGATAACATAGCCCCCGTTTGTGCAAAAATTGTTGAATTACCTGGTAATTGATGCTTTACTTCTAGCCGTATTCAACGGAATACTGTTTTCCACTGCCTCATCTATGATACAAATGGACATTTGTCCCCAACGATCGCTCACTGATAAATATAAATAACTGGTCAAAACACATAAATTTGACGTTTATAATTCAAATCATTATTTTCACTTGACAGTAAAATAAAAACTAAGCAGGTTTATCACCGTACTTCCTGTAATTCCTGTTCTATTGGCTCAATTTCAAAATATGAAATCCACTGATTGGTCGTTAAGCAAGTAGATATATTGTCAGAGAAACAAAAATTTCCGCTGTCTAGATGATACAAATTAACATAAATATCTGTTACGTGTCTATATTTATCCTAATTATCTAGAACTGAAATAATTTGTATTGTTAGGTTGTGGATCAAATCACAATAAATAACTATTAGGTGTTGCGATCAGTCGCTCTCCTGTGTATTTTATTAATAAAACAATAGAATGGGCCATAAAACTCTGGGTTCATTGCCAATCACACTAAATAACCAGTTTCTTTATAATATGAATATTATCTAACTACAACCTTGATAAAATCAATTTTACTATGAATAAAAGTATTGTTCGGTAACATCTTCAGCTCCAGGCGTTTCATACATATGGTAAAAAATTATAAATGAATCACGCAAACTCATCGTACAGCTATTTTTGAACAGGTATTTGTAAGATGATGTCACTCTTCCTTTCATTTTTGTAATTTCAGTTTCATTTCTGAATAATGTTCTTTGTCATACTGTTATTCACTCTGAAATAGATGTTCGTACTCACTACTAAGGAATAGTAATGTATGTATATGTCTACATCATATGAATACTAACAAAATAGGAATAAGAATGATGTTTTGGGTGTTTTAACCATTTAATCTATCACAGTGTGAAAAAAAAGACCATGTCAGGAAGCAAATTAATGCCACAAAAACAAACTTTCAATCAATACCAATAGTCCGACTATTGGTATTGAGCAGAGTGTCAAAAAAATGCAACCATTTAAGGAAGGCTGATTATTTATATCAAGTCACGTTCGTGGTATAGATTGTTCTTCTGCAGATTGAACTTCAATTGATCCACCGAATAGCACAAAACAGTTTCAATTTAACGAATTATCAATAGAACAATATTCTCTTAAACCTACGAAACGTCCCTTACCCCCAGGCCCGGTCGTTGTTGGTTCTCCTCGATCTGACTCGACTACCTCTTGGTATGGTGGTAGTAGTGTTGTTTTAGGGATAGAGCCGTTTTCCTGGAATTGGATCTGTGAGAGAGCCTGCATTTTTAGGTGGCTCAGGAAGCTTTATACTATGACTCACATGTATTCTTAAAACCTGACCATCTTGTCGCGTGATGGTAAATGGTAACATAATTTCTTTCTATTTTCCGGATAACTGTAGAATCGCGTGGAGAACTTATGTGGAATATTGATAATTTTCATGCATATTCTATATCAAAACTTCATCACCTTGACCTCTGTATCTTTTGCATGTCTGTTTTTCCCCTTTATTTCCCTTTGTGTTTATTCATAGTGGCATAATCTCGTGCTTCTTCGTCTCCGGGCTCAATCAAGTCAGTTTTCGATAGTATATTGTCACGAATGTTCCTATTGAAAATATTCGATTAGAAACTTCTGTTATTCAGACCGATAGTTTGATTTATTAGTATAACAGATTTCGAGCCTCTTTAGGATTGCCTTTATCATATTCTCGACATTTTTTGCTTGATGCCAAAATGGTGGGGTCTGTATCAAATCGATGTTGTTGAGGAAACAGAATTCTTTGAACTCGCTATTAGCAAATTGTGGTCCATTGTCAGCTCTAATGAATTTGGAATACCAAGTCGCCACAATTTCTCCAAGTGGTTGTTCTGAGAAATTTTGCTTCTTGGTTTCTTGAATAATAATCAATTGTTCTTGGTTATGTAATGGTCCCATGAGATCTATGGCTACGCACTGCTCAGGTCCATCTGGAAATCTGAGTCTTTTCATAGGGGTGGAGGGGGTTTCGAATATTGTACCCAACAAACATTCACGACAAGTTTTAACAAAGGACCACGCACAAACCTTATGGGAAATGGCTTTCGGTGAATTCTGCTGATTTTTTGGTATAATGAACTTTTCAATGTCCTGATCAAAAGTCTCCATGGGCACAACGAAATATAATGGACAGTTTTTTGAGAAAAAAAAAATCTCAAAGTCGGCAAAATGGGAAATTTTGTAATAAAACGGGAGAAATAGTCGGGAGAAATAGACTTCTCAATACGTTCCATCTATGTAACCAATGGATTTACGTTGTTCAGCATTTGTATTATATAATATATTTGTGAACTCATTAGCACGACGTTAAATGTATTGTTCCTGAGTGATTGAATCCAAACCAAAATATTCTGGGAGGAATCTTTGCAAGTGATCGTCTCACATTTGAAAATGCCATACTAGTTTAATACAATTGACTTCCATTATTTTTTTATTTTTCATCACCTAAGTATATATCAATTGAATCATCTTCTTCGCAACCATACCATATCCATCCACTAATTTTCTCACAATCTATTGTTTTGAAAATTACTTTTTCATTCCTCGCATTATGTTTTTATGCGCCACCCTGTATAGACTGAAATTATTGGCAAACGGTGCTGTGAAGACACAAGACCCATTAAACAATTGCTTAAGCGCATGCTACAATTTCCAAGAAGCATGAAGTTGCAAAATAACACGGTCTATTTCTCCCGTTTTACTATACCAAATTCCACATTTTGCCGACTTTGAGCAATTTTTTTCTCAAAAACTGTCCATTATTTTTCCTTGTGCCCATGGAGACTTTTGAACAGGACATTCAAAAGTTCATCATACCAAAAAATCAGCAGAATTCACCGAAAGCCATTTCCCATAAGGTTTGTGCGTGGTCCTTTCTCGGTTTGCAGCTTTTATCCATCTTCTCATGGCCGTTTCTCCTGGGTGACTTTCGTGAGCTAATTTGAACACTTCTGTTCGCTGCGTCTCTGGAATGATAAGTTTAGTTCCACGAAGCAAAACTGACCCCATGACATTTAGGTCTCCTCTAAAAGGAGAGAAAATTTATTTATCTGCTAGCTCCCATGAATTTTGATTCAATTTTCTTACGACTTCGGCTATTTGTTCGTCACGTTGGCTTTCGGAAACAATTTGGGAAATATAACTTTGGGAAAACTTCTTTCGATGACAGTAAATACATGATGCTCGGTCTTCTTCAAAACGTGTGACATGGTTTGGCATGGTTTTGGCCACAAAAGCTATCCGTACAAAATGGCGTATCCGCCCCAATAGAAAATATTCATTTTGAATTATACTCAGATTCCAGTTTAGGCAAATGGAATGACAATTTTCTCAGGTGTCAGGTGATTCAGAGATCAAAGTGCAATTACAAAAATCTATGAAGTGTACTCGGTATTCCACAATCAACGTAATGAGTTATACCAACATATGCACAAAAAAGTTACCAATTTCTATATTTTATTGAGTGCAAAGAGTTTTCTACGGATTGTATCTGTATTTTTGTTTCATTCGTAAAACACGAACAAATCAAATCAAATCAAATCAAATTTATTGGGTCATATGTTAGTAAGTGGGTTAACAGATACTGAATTTAGTTCTGGTAATACATGATTTCTTATTCTAATAATAGAACATCCTTTCATGTATTGGAACCCTTCACCTAAGCGCAGATGTGCTTGTGTTGTGTAAGGTATCCTATATTTGAAAGGGGATGTTCACTATGTCAACAGTTTTACTGTTTGTGGAGAATGGAGATTTCAAGGTTATGTGTTCAATAAATCTTTTCAATAATAAGTTGATTGTAGCGTACAAATGATTTTATAGCAATTTTGTATTTTTTAATATCTATAATATTTCTCGACTCTAGTGGTAATAAGTTGAAAAGTTTTGGACCAAAGTAATGTACAAATCTCTGTGAGTGACTCTTTTTGAATAATGGCATATGGACAGACTTTTTTACGACTGATCTGGTTTCTTTCTCATTAGTTGTCCTCAGAAAGTTAACTTTATTGTGAAATATCCAAATTAAACATGAGTAGGAATAAAGACTTCTTCATATAACTTTTTTGTAGAAAATAATCGGACCTTCTTGAAAATAATTTTTAGTATAGTGTTTTGCATTGTTTGTAAGCTTCCCAAATTATTTTCAAAAGTTCCTCCCCATGCTGTGATGCAATATTTGAGAACAGACTCTGCCAGTGAGTAATACAAAGTGAGCATGTTCTTACGAGATAAGATATCTCGCAGAGAATACAATTTATAGATGAGTTGCCTCAGCCTCTTGTTCATATACAAAGCATGTTCATCCCATCGTAGATGTTGATCAACAATAACTCTTAAATACTTTAGTTTGCTTTTTCTTTCAATCGCAGGGCATTGGCAGATATTTTGAGAACAATTGATTTTATGTATCTTCAAAAGTTTTCCATTTGGTTGATCGCTATTTGTTAATGTGATGGTCATGAAATTTGTTTTATCAACATTTAGGCTAAGGAGGTTATAATCGAGCCATACTTTTATCTTTTTTATTCCATTTTCTGCTTTTCTGTAGACTCCATGCCATGAGTCACTTGAGAAAATAATTACAGTATCGTCAGCATAAGATATAATGTGGCCCTGAAAGTGTTTGATTTTACTGATACTGTTTATATATACCAAAAATAGAATGGGCCCTAATATGGTACCCTGAGGTACACCTACAGTAACTGTTGAGAAGTCGCTCAGTTCGTCGTTTATCTTTACTCTTTGCGTTCTCTGTGATAGATAGTCTCGAAATAAATCAAGTACCAAGCCCCGAACTCCATACCTGTATAACTTATGCAAGAGAATTTCGTGTGAAACGGTATCAAAGGCCTTAGCCAAATCAAGAAAAATGGCTATGCATTTATCCGACCTGTCCAGTGCCTCCACACCGTTCCTCGCAAAATCCAATACAGCATTTTCTGTATTGGAATTTTTTATGAAACCGTATTGTCTGTCGGTCAACACATTATTCACATCAAAGAATTCAATAAGTCTTCTCTTAATACTGTGCTCAAAGACCTTTGCGAAACTATTTATCACAGAGATTGGCCTATAATTGCTCGGTTCTCCTCGGTCTCCTGACTTATGGACTGGTGTGATAGTAGCCTGTTTCCATTGCTTTGGTATTTTTTCTTTTGTATAACAAAGGTTAATCAAATGTTCCAATGGTTTAATAATATGTAAATGTATAAACTTTAAAGTATTTGTATTGATTTTATCCGGTCCAGGAGATCAATTATTTTTTAATTTAGATATAATGTCTATCAGTTCGTTGCATGTCACTGGTTTTAAAAAAAGTGTTTTATTAATAAAAATATCATGCAAGAAATCTTCAGATACCCTGTCGGGCTTCTCGATATTTTCAGACATTTTTGAGCCAATGGTTGAGGAAAAGTTATTCAGTACGTTAGATTTCTCATAGTTTTCAGAAACCACATCTCCATTTGGCAACTTTAATGGCAACAGAAAACAATGATATATTCATTATTAGGACAATCATTATATAAAAATATACATTCTGACAAAACATCATAAACACTACATATATACAAAACCTTTGAGATATTTTCATTCCTTCATGTAGCATCAAGAATTTTCCTCAAAAAACGTAGGGTTACTGAATATTTGCTTTATGTCGATCGGTCCCGAGATACAATAAAATTTTTGCTACATGAGCACATGCACTCACCTATTTATACAGGGTGTTAGTGAATAAGTGCGACAAACCTCAGAGGGTGATTCTGTATGAAAAAATAATGACATTTTGCTTCATAACTTATGTCCGCTAATGCTTCGTTTTCCGAGATACGAGGTGTTAAAGTTTCACTTAAAAACTGACTATGTATTTATTGCTTTGTAATCAGTCGAGATATGCAAATGAAATTCGGTCGGTTTTAAGAGGGAGTTATTGCGCATTTTCTGACATGCAATTAAGAATTTTATGTTCATCATTGGCGCGCATACGGGTAATGATCTCATATTTTTTAAGAAAAAGATGGTACACCACTGAGATATTTCAAACTCACAATCATTTTTGGATTCTTCGTTCAATTTGTGACAAAAAGTCTCTTTTGCCTTTTTTTGTGTGGGCGCCGTTTTTATGCAAAAAAATAAATAAAACATCTTAACGAAGCATAATTTTCCGACTTGAAATGTGTCATACAATGTGCTTCGTTGGGCTACCCTTTCATTTTTCAGATTTTCTTTGTTTTGCTATTTCCGAGAATTCTAGTTGCAACTGTTTGGCTTCACCATTTCCGCCGTTACTATTATTATTAATATTGTCATTACTATTTTTTTTTGGTGTTTTGGAATCGACTGCTATGGTAATTAGCCATGTGTTCTTTATAGGCCTTGTTACTAACTCCATACGCCACCTTAGGAGCAGCACTGTTAATTGGAACGCAACAGTGAATCGTGCAGGACTCACCCTAGTCGAGCCACGAGATTTTAATAATTTAATAGGTTAAATTAAAATCTCAGCCCAACCAGGGTTTAAACTCCGGACCTTTCGACTCAGAGTCGGACGCTCTAACCACTGCGCCACGCCCCGACATTGTCATTACTATTATTACTGTTTTAACTGTTGTTATTATTATTACTTTTATGCTAGGGATTATTTCAGATAATAATGTTAACGGGAAAACAGGTTCCGATACCGTAAGGGAGGATATAACCTCACCTTCGTTTGTTTACAAAGTTAATTCAATTCCTTGCTGCTCAACACCGGTTTTACTGATTCCCTACTTTTCCCTTTTTTACACACGATTAGTTCTTGTCCTTTAAAAATTTTCTTTTCAATAGGTTTCCAACTCCATTTCTTCATCCAAAGATTTTTAGCACTTTAAAAAGTCAGAGCAGACTTTTTTGTATTTTTTATCCGCTGTACACGACAGCCTTGACATTCCAATGATTTGCTATAAATACGAAAACCCTTTTCAAGACAAGGCTTTTTGAATTGTGACTCCCGTAGAAGCGATTAAGAATTAGTTTGTCAAGTGAGATTTTTCCGAGTATCCATCAGTTTCTTTTGTATTTTCTCGATCCGTAGTGCATCCGTTCACAAGTGAAAAATAACCGTAAGCATTCCGATATTTTATTTCTCATTATTTGCCTGACCGTTTGATATTTATTAAGTGTAGCAATCAGAAACGATTAACTAGAGAACTTTTCATTATTTTGGGTATCGGTGACTTATTCATAAATCCGTATAATTTATCAGAATAGATTTCTCCGACGGCCGTTCCAAGTAATCACTCGACATCTCTTCCCTAAGGTGTTGTCAAAGTTGCTGCTGGCAGGAAGAGGTGTTAAGCGAGTATTGTTTCACTTCAGTGTCCCCAAGGTGTTTTCAAAATTGCCGCCGGCTGGACCTGATCGCGACCCGTTGCTAAAACCGTGGAGAAATCAATCTGTGTACACATTTTGTTTGAAACGAGGTTGTGCTCAAACTAGAGATTTTTCCAACGATAATCACAGTAGCTGTGCCTTACTAGCATCCCTAAGGGACAGAGTAATCTGTCACTGGCCGGATAAGGTCTCGATCGAAAGATAATACAGCCTTGTTTAGTGTTCCTACGGTGTTGTCAAAGTTGCTGCTGGCGGAACACACGCGAATTCCTTACAATTGGAAATCTCTGTCTACTAAATAGTAGAAGTGGCTAACGTGCCGTGGGCCGTGAAAGAGCCGGTTGAAAGGGCTAATATACTGGGTATTTGCCAAATAAGTTTCTCAGAGCACCTTCGTCGTAGTCACCGATATTATCAATCTATTAAACATACCGTGTGTTACGAAAATTGAGTAAATCGCTTCGGATACGAATCGATCTGATTGAAACACCCGTAGAACGTCTCTGAAAGGCCTTACTTGCTCGAACCGTTTGAAATACCGAGAACCCGCTTACCGTACCGAATCTGTTTCACTGTCCGTTAAAAATAGGGTGTTTTTAGTTAGTAAGGGTAGAATTTGTCATTGTAACTGAGTGACCACGTGAAGACATATTTCAATAAATTCCCCATTTATCACTATACACCTTTCGTTTACTTTCTTACATGCAAACTTTGAAAGTTAGCAAAGCAGCCGGTAGTCCATGAATTGCAAGGGTTGCAACTAAAGCATGCAGTCCCTTGCTCACTGTTGCTCATAAGTCACTACATTTGACCCCTGGATTACCGTATCTCCATCTGAAGCTGCCCTGGGCCTCCCTCCGAATTGCATAAGGGAGAGTGGAGCATACCACTTTAAATAACTGGCGCCCGAGGCACCTGTTGGGTTCTGAGTTGCTCTCGTTAGAGAGAACAAAATAAGCTCAACGACTGATGCGCCATACTGACGTCCGCCTTTTATCTGGTTTGGAAAAAAAGAGCGTTACAACATTATCTAGTAGCAACGCTAGTAGGCAACTGTCAACATTCTTAAATACGAATATTTCAACAAAATGTCAAATTAGCGTTTCATCATTTTTAAGCTCTCAGTTTGGTATAAAATTAATATTAATAAGTAATTAAATTTTCCTTTATCGACAAGAATGGAAAATTATACAAATGCTGAATTGTCAGACATGCATTTTGTCTATGGTCGAGGTAATGGAAATGGTCGGCATGCTTGATGATTGTATGCTGAGTTGTATCCAGGACGTAGGGTACCCCATCACACAATATTTGCTCGTCTTCACCAACGTCTGTGCGAAAATTGTACATTTTAGAAACAAACGGCTACTGCGGGCGCCCTCGAGAAGTACGAACTGTGCAACTAGAAGAAGCAGTTCTCGAAATAAGTACTCGAAAAATTGCCAACATATTGAATGTAAGCAACTTCACTGTATTTAAAATTCTTAAAGAACAGCAATTCTATCCGTTTCTTCCGCTCCTAGTTTTTTGCCATTGGATTCTTCATCAAATCGCTCAAATTCCTAATTTTTCAAATGGCGTTTTGTTCACTGACGAAGCAAATTTTAGATGACAGTGTATACGAAATTTCAATAACAATCACTTCTGGACTGAGAAAAATCGACATGGAATCTTTGAAGCTAATTTTCAACATCAATTTTCAGTAAATATATGGCTTGGGGTAATTGGTGATCATTTAGTCGGTCCATATTTCCTCCCACAACGACTGAAAGGCGACTCTTACCTTCATTTCTTACAGGAAAAGTTACCTGTTCTTCTTGAAGAAATCCCACTACAGCTGAGACAACACTTAAGGTTCATACATGATGGTGCATCAGTCCATTTTAGCATTAATGTACGTAATCACTTATATTAGATACAGTATATCCAAATCGTTGTATAGGTAGGGGAGGTACGGAACATTGGCCTGCTCGATCGCCGGATTTAAATCCTCTAGATTTTTGCATCTGGGGTTTTCTTAAGTCGTTAGTTTCACTTCCATCGAAAATGTTGAAGACCTGAGGAATCGAATTATAGCCGGCTGTGAGACAATAAGAAATACACCAGGAATATTTGCGCGAATACGACAATCAATGAGGCGATGAGTTGAATCTTGTATCACGCCTAATTCTTTATTTAAAAGTTGGGGATAAAGTACAGGTACAGGGTACATGTCCAATAACATGTTCAATATATACATTAAATATTTTCAATACAGGAATAAAGAAAAAAATGGTTACTAAGGCAGCAGTATGCCAGCGCGTCACTACACTTCCTTACAGGCGAACAAGAATTTGTATAAACAATAATACTATAATATTCAATTATAATATGCTGACTTTTCAATACATGAAATAGAGTAAAAAGAAATTTAAAAAAATATATCATTAAGGAGAAATATTATGAAGGTTTACAAAATTTTGTGAAAATATAAGATTTGGTTCAAACTAATTCTATACTAAACTATATAGGTCGAAATGAAGTTAATAAATTTATTAGAATACAGTATTACATTATAATAATGATGTTCAATGTAACTTTAAGTTTTCTACCTAATCTAATCTGTACTGAGCTGTGTAGATTGAGTATCAAATGAATACTCTGTTTAATATTGTGACATCAACTGTGAATAGTATATTCTGTAACAAGGTTAGAATGAAAATTCGATGCGAGTGGAAAGTTCCGAGCGCGAGCCGAAGGCGAGCGTGAGGAACCACGAGCATCACGAATTTTCATTCTAACCGAGTAGCAGACTATACTTTCTCCACGATCAAAGCTATGAAACGTGACAGCAATAATTTTGACACTTACTCAAATTTTGCCACTACGATGACAATCAACTGCGTCAAGGCTAATGTTATTATTGCTAACCAGTGTGAGAATATTATTCTATCACAAGAGAGAGAATTTAAATTGCATGGGGCAGAGGTATTGCAGAATATTTCTTCAATCTCAAGAGAGAGAATTCCAGCATTCTGTAATCAAATTTGATTTCAGAATTGGCAAATTCTGTGATGATCGTGGAGAAAAGCCAATTCTTACATTCTTTTTTAAAACGAGTATTTTGAAATTTTCTGTGTTTATGTGGAGAGGGAGTAAATTGAATATTTTGGGAGCTACATAGGATATACATTTCTGAGTTATTCTTTTGCACCTTTTAGGAATCTCTGCTATTAATTGTGAAATTTGTCTAGTGTTATATATTTTTTTGAGGGAGGTCATTTTGAACATTTGTTGTAGCTTTGCGCCTATTTATTTATTATACAGCAAGAAAACACAAAGTCGTCTCCACAATTTAATTCACCAACTGGATAGTGTAATGATGTACGGTAAGGGCTATCAATCAGCTAACCGTAGTATATTAAGGACATGTTTCGAACCCATACAGGCTCATCATCAGCTTATCAATAATTCTACAATAAGCTGATGATGAGCCTGTATGGGTTCGAAACATGTCCTTAATATACTACGGTTAGCTGATTGATAGCCCTTGCATCATTACACTATCCAGTTAGTGAATTAAATTGTGGAGACGACTTTGTGTTTTCTTGCTGTATAACTATGCCACCCCACTTCGAGATACAATGGACTTCTACCACAGGTTTATTTATTTATTAGTGTTATTTTCTGTTATTGTTCTGGTTTAATGTGATTGTATTAGATACAGACAGAGATCCCACGCCTATTTTTAAAAATGATTAATATCAGGCTGAATCTTCCTGAGTAGCTTCATTTTGCCGAGACGCCCAACTTTTTCCTCGACGAAAATTCTCGATAGTGGTAGCTAATAAACTGAGCAGGCGTCAATCATGTCGATTTGGTGAGTGCAAAAAAGTCATTAATAACAGTTAGTTTTTCAGTTGAACCTCGAGATAATTCGATAAAGTACTCGAGTGGCTACTAAAATTGATGAAAAAAACTATAGGCCACATTTTAAACAATAAAGTTGACGATGGAATTTAATGAACAGAACGTCGCATTGGAAATTGGTTCATATGAAATATATATATGAAAATATGAAACAGTACTGAAAGTTCCTCTGACTTTCTTTGAAAGTACACTGACGGGAATTGTATGACCAAATATTGATGATGTTTTTAAAAAAAAACGCTAACCAAAATTTCCCACTTTTTTCATAAACTTTTCACGTAAATTATGATATTTTTGATTTGAACAAACAATTATACATTGAAAGTAACATTACTTTACGAATAAAAGTATATTAAATTAGCTAAGCCACAATTTCAAAATAATTCGGTATTTTTAATAATTTTTGTAGGACTAACGATACATACCCGTTTCTTTGTATTATTTAGGTGAAGAATACACAAATCTTTCATGTGTTATCATAGTCCTACAGTTACTAATAACATTTTTTTACCATGAAATTAACAATTTCGGAGCGTAGCACTGGAAACACTTACCATTCAATTTGTAGGACAATGTGAACATTCAATTATACAAATATTAACCAAGCAACGGTAAAAAAATCCGCTGGTTATTAATGATTTTTTATGACCACGTCATTGGTACATGTTGGGAGTGGGGGAGGGGACTCGTCAGTCCTACCATCCATTTTGTAGGACAAAAGTTTTTGCGATTACTTTATCGAATTATCTCGACGTTCAACTGAAAAACTAACTGTTATTAATGACTTTTTTGCAGTCCCCAAATCGACATGATTGACGCCTGCGCATTTCATTACCTACCACTATCGAGAATTTTCGTAGAGGAAAGAGTTGGGCGTCTCGGCAAAATGAAGCTACTCAGGAAGATTCAGCCTATTATTGATTAGTTTTGAAAATAGGTGTGGGATCCCGGTCTAACAGTTCTTGATGAATTATTAAAGAAATGAAAAATACGCGTTCAGATGTTTTATTTTTCTGCATGAAAACGGCGACCCACACATAAAAAGGCAGAAGAGATTTTTTGTCACAAATTGAACGAAAAATTCAAAAAGGGTTGTTAGTTTGAAAAATCTCAGTGGCGTACCATTATTTTCTTTAAAAAAATGAGAACATTACCCCTATGCGCGTGAATGATGAACATGAAATTCTCAATTGCATGTCAGAAATTGCGCAATAACTACTTCTTGATACCCACCAAATTTAATTTGCATATCTCTACCGGTTTCAGAGCAATAAATAAATAGTCAGTTTTTAAGAAAAACTTTAACACCCCATATCTCGGAAAGCTATGACACAAACTGTCATTATTTTTTCATTCAAAATCACCTCCTGTTTGTCAAGTTTGTCGCACTTAATCACTGACACCCTGTATAGCGTTCTTGCACCTGTCTTGCATGTGCAATAGGTACGTTCCTAGTACTTGCTCTTCCAAGGGTCGAACTAAGTTCCATTTCATTGAAAGTGACTATAATTAATAGGGTATACTTTTTCGATTAGGTGAAACAGGTATACATTCTAGATCGCAATTATCCGGGATCGAACCGGAATCTGGAAGCGAACTTGTCTTGAGTATTGACCCGGGGATAGTTTCACTATAGGTAGGTTCCAGAAGCTTTATCTCTGCTATAATCCAGTGGCAGTCTTGGAAATGATGGAATACCATTTCGATCGTGGTTTGATAATGTACCTTGCCGACGATGTAAATGTGAATGTTACTGTTCTACTTCAATTGCACAACATCGGGTTCCTGAGTAAGTTTCATCATTCTAAGAGCGGTATCTACGTGCGAAGATTGTTTTTAGCCTGATTCACATTGTGCATCAAAATAGCTTCATTATTATTTCTCCCATCACAAAAATAAGGTCCGAGTACATCAAGTATGTACCCATTTGGTGGAACTATTAGCCTTCAGAAGTTTACACTTCTTGTGCATGGAATGTGGTTGACAGGCTATCCGAAAATGTGAATATTTTCGTGAACTGGGATATGTACATGCTGGATACAATACTGCTGCTGTACTAAGTGGTTCAGGATTATATGAAACATTGTCGAATTGTATGAACACTTCTTAATTGATTGCATCGTTAGATACAACTCCTTTATTTTCTGAAATAAACCTGCGCATTAGATGCAATCGTATTGAACTCCAATGCAGAAACGATTTTATCAAAGCATCCGATAAACCTTGCCGATGTTTGATCAGAAATGTTTTCAAATGTTTCTTTGTTATGATCCGTTTCAATACATACTCAATAGCTTCTCAATAATTGAATGAATTTTCGAACTGCACTTTTGATGAATCCATTTCATTATTCATCTCCCATAAACAACCAAACCACTCCATATTAGAATACCATTCATTAGTGTCACAATTTTCACCGTCGTTTTTTGGAATTTCTTCCTAACGTTACGCTGGCGCGAGTGGCTAGCTTCTTCAGGGGCTTATACCTCATGAATGACCTCATATAACTGGAGATTCCGTCTGCGAAGATTGTATTTATTCTCATTTAGGTAGTCTTGTGCGTTAATTACCGTATCTGGATTTGACCCCTTTTTTACCTGCTGGCTTAATATCGTTGAAATCCTTTGCTTATTACCGTAACTGGGCAAAGCATATTTTCGTAGGTAATATCACAAGTGTATCGGTGATTATCGAAATAGCAATTCCTTGGCAACAACACGAGCGCTTGCGCGAGTGTGGTTGCCTAAAGCAACATAATTTGATTCGAAACCGAGAAGGAATTAACGATAACATTTACTTCATATTTCAAACATCCCTCTATTTCAGTTACCAATGACAGAGCGTGTCATTCGTAGTTTCGTCATTGCATGTCTAGCCTACTGCTTCTCGCTCGAGGTTATGTTTTGATAACATTTTGATTTAGTGATTTGATTAATCAACGAGTATGCAAAATTTTTCGAAAATTGTGAAGTTGATATGAATTAATAGTGAGTGCTTATTTGGTTTTGGTCAAAGTTTGGTGTTGTGTCATTATAGCAGCTTGCTAGTGGTAAGTTTTTGTTTTGATAATAACCAATCAGGAATCGAACTACAAAATCGAAAACACATCATATACATATCCAGTAGCCAATCAAGAGCCGAACTACAAAATCGAAATCATGATGTTTATTCATCAACACAAAAATTTCAACAATTCATAACACTCTATTTTAGCATAAGTGAAATAATCGATAACATTAATTGACACCTTCATGCCTGCTGTCTTAATGTCGTAGTTTTCATTTGTTATTTTGGAATTTCTAAGAATGCGATTCCATATCTTTTCTTCTTCTTTTCTGTTAAAATTCTCCGTGTGTTTGTGGATCTCTATTGCCTCACGTACAAGTCGGCTATGGTATCCCAGGTTGGGGGCAAGCAAATTTACGTCCTCAAACATAATCTTGTGGTTTCCTTCACTTCCTTCAAGAATTTCAAGAAAGTTCGAGGAATTTGAGAGAAGAGAGTCTAGAAAATTCGAAGGGTTTTAGGGAAGAGCTTCTAGAAAACTCGAAGAACATGAAAGAAGAACTTTGTGGCGTGGCGAATCGATTAGAAGAAAGAATGGGGACTGTCAGGACAGAGATGGAGAAAATCAAAGATGAAATTGAGGAAGAGATGCGAAAATTGAAGGAAACAATCAGTGATGAAATCAAAGGCGGAAATCAAGAAAATAAAGGAAGTAGGAAAACCGGAATGACACTACCCACACTCTGAATCTGTGAATGAAAATTCAATGCTGGAACTGAGTTTGAACTTGGATGATGTTCAAAAGGGTCTGAAAGATGTGAAGATAAGTTCGGAAACTGGAAAGCTCTCCATGAAACTACCTCAGTTCGATGAAAAAGGCAGTAAAGGCGAATGCATTAAGACTGGCATTGCGTGGAGAAGCAACAAATATCTTACAAACCCTCACGTCCGAAGAACAAGAGGACTACGTGCAGCTGATTAAACATTTAGAATTACGGTATGGACAACCCATCTAGAACATGAAGCAGACATTGCACGCTTGGTTCGCCTTGCATCCCAGCCACACCGGAACAGGTAATGGATCGACTAGCAGTTCAGGCATTCTTAGATGGACTTCGTGACCAGGAAACTAGACAAGCATTGACACTAGCTCGTCCAACACATCTCGTGGATGCACTGGCACGCGCTTTAGAATATGAGGCAACGAATTAATCCTGCAGAAGCCCAAGTAAAGTCCGAATCATTGAGGAAGACCCACAGGAGCCTGCTAACCTGGAAGCTGCCATAAGAAAGGTGGTGAAAGAGATGTTGCCTGAGAGAATACAGATAAGATGTTGGAATTGTGGCAAAATTGGGCATGTGCGTAGCAAATATCCAACATTCAAAGAATCGGCACTAAAACTAAAGAAGGTCGATGAGGAGGGGCAATCGCCGGCCTGTATCCAGCAAGCCCACGTTAACAAAGCAGAGTTGGGGACAGTTTTAGTCAAGCGGAGTGAGGGTTAGATGCCGCGACAGACAGTCTAGTTGAAATAAATAATTTGTGATGTACTTATATGACATAAATGAATAGTAGTTAGATTGATTATATACTCATAAATAAATTACGTAAAATAAATTAGACTCTAAATATTCGACAATATCACACTCATAATAAACAAAACATCCACTCGAGCTCTTAGTGCAAGTCCAAAATTAATTTTATTCCTAGATACATTCATTTATGTATTGTTTTATTTGGAAAACATTGATAAAACAACACACATTCTGGAATTTGGTGTTGTGTCCATATTTGGTAGTCGATACCAATTTCTGTGAGATAAAGCTTGATGATTTCTTTTCCGAGCTGATGACTCGATGTCTACATCAATTCCATCTAGCCCCTAATATTATTACAAATGTTACAATTCACCATAATGAGCGGTTATTTGACTGATTATTAATTCTTTCTTCTGAAAATTATCACTTCATTGATTTTTATTCGCTTCATCAAGGTGAAAACATTTCAATTCCTACTATGATCAATAGTTTCCAGTTGATTTTGGAAGGTAAAATATGATTATGAATGAATCTAACAACATTAAAGGAAAAGGTGAAGGAAAGAGTTGATATTGGATGAAATATTTCCAACATATGACCAGACTATGAAATTTGAATATTCAAAGAATATTTAGTAGTGAACAAAAGAGTTATCAAAACTATAAGATTCGAAAAACAATTAAGGTATTTGGAACGCTAGAGCAGTTTTCTTACAAATACAATGGAAATTTGGTATAGTATTTCCCGACAGTGGCCACATCAGCTGAATTCTCTAAAGAATTTTCGTCTATTTAGAATCGCAGATAATTGTAGTCAAAGTTGTTCCCCAATAGACTTTTTAAATCATAGCACCATACGACAAATACAATCATTGTTTCAAATAAGACGCTGTACAGAACAAACGCGTCATACAAATTTGATGGAAAACTAACAAATATCAATAATCTCGATAACAATGCCAATAACCAGATCTGGAAAAATTCGTCCATCTAATTATCGAAATACAAGCTCCCAAAGTCGGCAATGTTTTAATCGAAGACAGCATAAAAATGACCACGTCAAGAGCAATGGCAACAACGCGCTGCAGCTCGTAAGGAACACAAGAAATATATCCCGAAATAAATAGACCAGGAAATATAAATGAGGAGAATTGGGCAACCTCTCTGCCCATATTGTCGTCAGAATATAATTATGTGTGAATTTTGGAAAAGATGACGTGGAATTGGAATAATTTTCTGAACGAAATAGCCAAAGAAAATTTGCTCTTTTGGTTTTCGTAGTATATTTTACCTCTCTTCCTAGTTTGGCCCGATTCCGTTTGCGTCGGAATTCATGATTTTTTTCCTGAAGTTCTGCACTTTTGCATAAATCAAGAACGATCATCATATAACATTCCATTTACCTTTTTATTTGCAGCCAACGTCGCTAAGACTGCATTGCGTCTTTTTTTTAATGGCTTTCTTTAATGAACTGCCACTTGTGAACTAAATTGGTTCCAGCCATTGAGTCAACAATTTATCAGTTTTCAATCACTTTTAAGCAATCTGACCGTCGGGACTATAAAAATTACTGACACTAGCGACAGAGCAGTGTTGCCTAGCGCCTCCGACACTAGATTGGATGGTTGAAATGATGGGAAAATCGAACAGTCGGAACACCAAATTTACTTTTATGATCGACGTATGTCTAATGGGCCGCAAATAGAAAAATTTTGGCGCATTTAAAGTGTGATATATTCTTTGTCGAAGATAATTGATGCTGTAATTGGTCACCTCAGTGATGAAGAATATGTGCTACTCGAGTATATGGAAGTTGATCTCCACGTTAATAATGATAGAAGTATTCATAAAAATAACGTGAAGGCTTGGAGGTTCAAAGAAATTTAACGATTTCATGAAAATTAGGCAAGGTTCATAGCATGGTTTTATGGAATCGTTGTTGTAAATCGATAGGTACTCTATTTTTTGTTGCTTCAATGAAATGGAGAAAAACTTAATTCGACTCCTGAAGGAGCTAGTACTAGGAATTTATTGAACATGTAAGATTCCTAGGTTTGTGTGCTCTAGCAAACTATGGTTATATTGGTTATACCTTGAACAAGTATTTAGTAATCAAAAGACCCCTGTTATAGCAAAAAATGCTTGGTACTTCACGAAGGAATGTAAATATTACAGAGATTATTGATATGTAGTGTTTAAGCTGTCTTTTCAGAATGTCAACTTTTATATAATAATAATAATAATAATAATAATGATAATATGGATAAGCCAATGCATGGTGTCTTCTTTCACAACATCGAAGACCTTGGCTTATCCAAAAGCATGACCTTTGCCTTCCTCAGGTCAAGTGAGCTAAAGTCGGAGACCGAGGGATTCATAATGGCCTGCCAGGATGGTGTCTTCAACACCCTTGTCTACCGTAGTCGCGTGATGGGTATAGACGTCCCTGACACCCGATGCAGGGCATGTCGTGGGGCACCTGAGACCGTAATGCATTTGCTATCAGCATGCCCATCTTATGCGGTCTCAGCCTATATCCACAGGCATAACGCGGCGCTACGAGTGTTGTACTACCACCTACGACACTCGTACGGCATAGACGAGACACTGGTGTTGCCTTATGCTCCGGGGGATATTGAGTCCGTGGTGGAGAATGAGAGATGCCGAATCTATTGGAACTACTCATTCCCCACCCTCAGGCAAATACAAGCCAATAAGCCTGATGTTGTCCTCCTCGACCACCAAAGTAGAACGATATTCGTCATGGAGTTTTCCGCTCCAGGCGAAATGAATATCGTTCGAAAAGAGGAGGAAAAACGGACTAAATATCGAGATCTTCTCTTTGAACTCCGCAGGTTATATCCGGACCATTCTGTCAAAATGGTGGTTCTGATTATAGGAGTCCTTGGTGGAATGATGGACACACTGCTCTCTAACTTGAAGATAATACCAGCTTGCCGAAATATGGCAGAAATCTTAGCAGCAAGAATGCAGAAGGCCGTTATACTTGGTTCGCTCCGTCTACTCAGGGCACACGATTCTCGGACCCAATAATCACTCACCCTACGGACGTAGGGAGTGGTTATTGGGGTTAACGACACCAGCGCGCCCTCCGGATGGGTCGGAGCACCGGAGACAGGGCCTGACTGGTACACTCCTAGGAGAAAAAAAAATAAATAAAAATAATAATAATAATAATAATAATAATAATAATAATAATAATAATAATAATAATAATAATAATAATAATAATAATAATAATAATAATAATAATAATAATAATAATAATAATAATAATAATAATAATAATAATAATAATAATAATAATAATAATAATAATAATAATAATAATAATAATAATAATAATAACAATAATAATAATAATAACAATAATAATAATAATAATATCGACAAATGTGCTACGGTTCATCTCAAAAGAGGACGATGCGAGGAATACGGAGAGGATGTCCAGCTCGTAGACGGAAGCATCCTACATCATCTGGATGCCGGAGAGACGTATACTTACCTAGGGGTGGAGCAACGCCGCTCCCAAGAGGTATTCACAGTTAAGAACTCTCTCCGCAGCAAGTATCAGCATAAACTCCGACAGATCTGGTCATCAGAACTGTCGGGGAAGAACAAAGTTGCTGCAATCAATATGCTTGCCGTTCCGATCCTTCGCTACTCTTTCGGAGTGATGAAGTGGACTAAGGAAGAGCTGCGACAACTCGACGTTAAAACTCGCAAAGGGATGCATCTCAATAGGAGCTTGCATCCTAAATCGTCCGTTCCACGGTTATACTTTCCCAGACAACGGGGAGGCCGTGGACTTTTGAGTTTGGAGTGTCTGCATAACAGAATGGTTCTGGATGGGGCCTGTAAAGTCATCAGGAGTTCAGATCCCCTTCTCTGCATGGTCCGCGACCATGAAAAAGCAGGGATTGGAGCATTTCTTTTTAAGGCGGCAACCCGTGCGGCCGATGAACTCGGTCTCGTATTCGACACTGAACGGGCTAACCCAAACTCTGTCACCGAGTTGATACCCGTTCAGCAAAAAGCTCACATCAAAACTGCGGAGACAGATGTCCTGCTACAGCAACATATGGATAAGCCAATGCATGGTGTTTTCTTTCACACCATCGAAAACCTTGGCTTATCCAAAAGGTTGACCTTTGCCTTCCCCAGATCGAGTGAGCTAAAGTCGGAGACCGAGGGATTCATAATGGCCTGCCAGGATGGTGTCTTCAACACCCTTGTCTACCGCAGTCGCGTGATGGGTATGGACGTCCCTGACACCCGATGCAGGGCATGTCGTGGGCACCTGAGACCGTAATGCATTTGCTATCAGCATGTCCATCTTATGCGGTCTCAGCCTATATCCACAGGCATAACGCGGCGCTACGAGTGTTGTACTACCATCTACGACACTCGTACGGTATAGACGAGACACCGGTGTTGCCTTATGTTCCGGGGGATATTGAGTCCGTGGTGGAGAATGAAAGGTGCCGGATCTATTGGAACTACTCATTCCCCACCCTCAGGCAAATACAAGCCAATAAGCCTGATGTTGTCCTCCTCGACCACCAAAGTAGAACGATGTTCGTCATGGAGTTTTCCGCTCCAGGCGAAATGAATATCGTTCGAAAAGAGGAGGAAAAACGGACTGAATATCGAGATCTTCTCTTTGAACTCCGCAGGTTGTATCCGGACCATTCTGTCAAAATGGTGGTTCTGATCATAGGAGTCCATGGTGGAATGATGGACACACTGCTCTCCAACTTGAAGATGATACCTGCTTGCCGCAATATGGCAGAAATCTTAGCAGCGCGAATGCAGAAGGCCGTTATCCTTGGTTCGCTCCGTCTACTCAGGACACATGATTCTCGGACCCAGTAGTCACTCACCCTACGGACGTAGGGAGTGGCTATTGGGGTTAACGACACCAGCGCGCCCTCCGGATGTATCGGAGCACCGGAAACAGGGCCTGACTGGTACATTCCCAACGAAATAATAATAACAATAATCTTTATTCACTGAGTATATAAGAAAGATACATGTGGTAAATAATGGTCATACACGATAAACACTTATATACAATGAAGATTAAGTGTGAATAAAGTAAGTACTCGATAAGTGTAAAAACACTTGTTTCGAGAGAGGTTTTAGTGAACAATCGAAAAGAGAAAGTATGTAAATATAAAATGTATATCTTAAATCTAAACATGATAAAAAAATACGAAAACATGTGTAATAATCAAAAATCATATATAACATATAAGAACAGAGTATACAACTTTGATAAAATCAATATCGACAAATCCAGCGATGAGTGTTGTACTTACAAGAGATGTTTCATTACAGTCCTCGTAAAACGGGTCAATAAGAATAAGAATATGTAGAACATGTATGAAGTCTTTGTTGAATCATGGTTGTGTTGTACATTTTCATATCCGTTGTTAATAGGGTAAGGATAATCCAGACTATTGTGAGGTATCTGGATTATTTGAAATAAATGTCCTTAGGGCTTTTTTAAAGCGGTTTGTTGGCTGCATAACTTTTATTGAGTCAGGAATTGTATTATAAAATTTTGGTGCTAGGTAGGAATATGTTTTTTGTGTGGCGGTTTTCAACATCAATGGAGGAATATATAGGTTTTTCTGACGGGTTTCATAGTTGTGTGCCGGCAGTTGGGCTTTGTCTTTAGACAGGTGGTATTTAGTGCAAGACTGCAGGAAGAACAATTGCAAGATATCCAGAATTTGCGTTTCTGCGTGTAATGCTTGTGTTGGGTATCGAGCATTCTTATCATATAGTATGTTAATGACATATTGTCCTTATAATAAATGTATCACTGCATTTTCTGTTTTCGTATTTTACGAATGAGATACAAATACTGATATGCTTAGTATTAAAATCTACGAAATTGAAAAAATATGGAAATTGGTAATTTTTTTTTGGCAAATGTTGGTATCATGCATTACACTGATTGTGGAACACACAGTACACTACATGGATTTCCGTAAATGCACATCGATCCCTGGATCACCTGATACCTGGAAAAAAATTCTTTCAATTTACCGATTTCCCAATTTGCCGAAACTGGAATCTGATGTGTACGATTCAAAATAAATATTTTCTATGAGGCGGATCCTACATTTTCTTTGAATTACTTTTGTGGCCAAACCATGCGTGCCACACGTTTGGGCCAATGGTCAATCAAATCAATCAATCAAAATATACCTTATTGTCGAAAGATGAACAACTCTGTTTGGTTCGGTTCGGCGTAGGGATTTTTGTTCTGATTCGACGAACCACTGGGTGTGGCTTAGTTGTTTCTTCTGTTACGGCGGGGTTGTATCCAATGTAAATATTCTGGGAGCGAATAACTTTTACATGAATACTTGAGAGCGTTGTGGACTGTACTTGTGGGGTTGTAGAATAATGCACTGAATTTAGTTTACTTTAACACTATTTACTTCAATACAATATATATATATATATATATATATATATATATATATATATATATATATATATATATATATATATATATATATATATATATAACAGAAAGTTACTTATGACATCTACAGTCACTAGTTGAAACTTAATTTGACACGAACCATGGAATCCAAAGTTAGATGTTTATCTACTCATTGACAGGCAGCCAACAATATATATATATATATATATATATATATATATATATATATATATATATATATATATATATATATATATATACAATAGAGGTTAACAATAACTTACACGTGTTCACTTGGGCTTAATTGACAAGAGCAATACGTCTGTACCCAAGCGAGGTTGACAGAGAAGAGAGCGAAGAGTGGTAGACTCAGACTCAATGTTGATGTGTAAGCAGGGTTGCCAACTGCTACCTCTGCTCCATGTAGAACGCTGCCACAGACCTCATAAAAGAAGTAGATATAACATGGCCGATATTCCAATGATTACAAAATAGCCCCGCTCCCATGGCTGACATTTGTTTCCACTTTTAAGTTGGTACATCTGATTGTCAGTTGTCTATACGTTTCTAATTAGAGGAATAAAGCGAGACAAGAGATGCATTCATTATTTGACATAAAACTGTGTCAAATCTGATTGATGTTTGAGAGTCCAGGGCAGGTTTTCCATTTTTTTTTCACTTATTTGCAAGGCAATTGAGTATATCGATTTTTCTAGAGATTTGCCCTTCTACGAAATTTCCTTGCGGGTGAAATTGAAATAAGACCTCATATAGAATTTCATTTGAATGAATATTTACAAAAAATTGAAGGTGCATTTAGTCAACATCATTTTAAAATTATTGTGCTTAAATATAATTTGTTAAAAACGAAAGTTGAATCTGTTAGGTATATCAAATGGCACCGTTTATTCAAGAATGATAAAAACCTTTGATGTTACTGTTATGTTTATGATAATGCTAAAGTTGACTAAATCCAACCTTACATCTTTGATGTTGTACTTTTCTCCAACGTTACTTTGAATTATGATCCTTTGTAATGTTAAGTGTAAGATTTAGATGTGTTTTTGTGTAGGTCCACTTCACACATTCAAGTATAGATTCAATTCGTTTTTTTTTTGGAAACGTCTTAGGTCTTAGACTCCAATGATTATCTCTATATTGCAAATCTTTGTCAAAGGGCCGGTAAAGTAAATTGTAACAAGAGGCAAACCAACTGTTATAGCATAGATTCCCTCATCAACTGGACTTACCTTTTCAAACTTTCTCAACAAACAGTTGTAACTGCTCATTTTCCCCATATACCAAAGTGGAGTAAAAGTTACACTTTAACTCAAGCTGGCTGATAGTAGAATATGTAACCATAGAAATTACCATGTTCCTAGATTCATTCTTGCTTAATTAAATTGACTTGCATTCAAATTGATGTTTTTGCTGATATGACAAAAAATCGAAAATAGTACATGGACACTATTTATTTTTAACAGAATATACATAAAAAAATCTTCAAAGTACATATTCTAATATATAAGAAGTAGGAGTTCCTAGAATATGTATCCAAAATTACCACACATCACTGTTTTCTTTTTTTATGGGTATTTTCATTCCTCTGGCATCAATATATTTTGTGAAATCCAAAATATCGAAGAGTTGATAAACAATTTTTTTGAATTGTACCGTTTGCTGGACATTTTCAAATGCTTCGTGACTTGAGTGATGAAAAAAAGCATCAGCTATACTTGAGCTGATCTTTTTAGCATGCTGATCACATACTAGCTCCTTTTTATGCACATTTCATCAAACATCAAAGCACATAATGAAGTCTTTTTACACCTCTTTTTGAAATGCTGCGATTTGTTTTCGATGGATTCAATACTTTGTTCTGTAAAACCGGGACTGCAGTCAATTTTGGACAATCAGATTGTGGCAGATGCAGGAAGAGCAAGATTGGAAATTTTCCTTACATAGGTATTTGTAATCTTTGCTACTTTAAAACTGTAATGTCCTAGCAAAGCTTCGAACTTCAGCTGGAAATTTTTGTTTTCTTCTTTTTTTCTTTCCTCTTGATTGACAATTTGTGATCATTCTTCTTACGAATACAGGAACACCACTGTCAGATGCTGATTCCAGTGCAAGAGTATCCTCCTTTGATAAAACAAACTTTCTATTGATCAGAATCACTTGTGACAAAGTTTTAAACTTCAGCTTCAGTAATGGGTTTTCTGGAATTTGTCAGCATTTCTGTCAGTTGATTTATGCGATTTCCCAGTACCCTGTTTTTTCTTGGTAATGTCATCTTTCGGTAATAGACTGCAATTAAAAAAGAATTAGATGCACAGTTCGGAGCTGAATCTTCGTTATGTTTCAAGAAGTAAATTTGATATGATACATGTTTATAATAATAGGTACATACCTAACTATAATTATGTATTTATGTATTGACATTATGATTCGTCTTTCAACAGAATAATTTCCGGGAGGTTAGGCACTATCAGGAAATTTTCTTTGGTTCACTCCCAGTTTCGGAGAATGTTGAACCCGAAGACACAAAATACAAAATGAATTTTGGATGATGAATTAAGAATGAATAGTAATCGAAATGATGGGATTGGGATGGGATTGATATTTCAGTTGTACCAACACAAACTCGGAGATTAATGTCAGCGCCCTATAGGGTTCCATTTTGATCTCATGATGTGATATCTACTTCTTTTATGAGGTCTGTGAACGCTGCCCTCGAACGCATTCGAGTGCATAGGCTTCACTCGAATGCATTCGAGTGCATATTGCGAACGCGAGAATAATAGAATAGGTTCAAATCTCAACATCCTCCCCCCCGTTGAAGAGACACTTCAACTACATTCTATAGGTAATGGACATACCTTTGAGATGGGACTTATGAATAAACCTTTATCAGTTCTTAATTTAACGACTCTGACCTTGTTGTCAGATCCCGGAATAACTGATATTATACTAGCTAGTGACCATTGAAGAGGTGGTAAATTGTCTTCTTTGATTAAAACCAACATGTTTTCTTTCAAGTCATCAGAAGATTTCATCCATTTTGGTCGATTTTGAAGTCTATTTAAATACTCTACAGACCAGCGATGCCAAAAATGTTGTCTTATTTTTGAACAGTGTTGCCATAGACTTAGTCGATTTTCATTTAAACGTGTAACATCCTTTTCTGGAATGGATGTTGCTGGGGCTCCGAACAGAAAGTGTGCTGGAGTAAGACATGTGTAATCGTTGTGGTCTGAAGAAATTGGACAAAGTGGGCGCGAATTTAAAATGTTTTCAATTTGTGACAAAACTGTATACAGCATTTCGAATGTCAACACGGAATTTCCTACTACTCGTCTGAGATGGTATTTTGTAGATTTTATACCAGCCTCCCAAAGTCCACCCCAATGAGGGCTATTCGGGGGCAAAAACTTCCATTGGGTCTCATACGAGGAAAGATGTTCCTGAATGGAGTTTGTGACGGAACTAGATTTAAAATATTTGTAGATGTCATGCAACATGTTATTTGCACCTTTAAAGTTTGTACCATTATCACTGAATATCGTTTTTGGGTTCCCACGTCGAGCTATGAAACGTTTCAGTGCCAAAATAAAAGCTTCTGTGGACAAATCTGAAACTAATTCCAAATGAATGGCCTTCGTAGTCATACATACGAAGAGGGCTATGTAAGCTTTAGATCTTACTGCTTTACGCAATTTTGATTCCCTATTGAGAATTGGACCACCAAAGTCAATTCCTACTGAAAGGAATGGTCTAGAAATATTTACTCTTTCTGTAGGGAGATTACCCATTAATTGTTCAGCTACTGTTGCCTTGAATCTATGACAAGTGATGCAGTATTTTAGGACATGTTTAATTTGTCTGATGCCATTGAGTGGACAATACTTCAAGCGTAAATTTGCTAGAACATTTTGAGCACCAGCATGAAATAACTGACTATGTTCATGCTCTATTAACAATTTAACTATGTGAGTTTTTGCGGGTAATATCATTGGGTGTTTGTGTTCAAATTGAATATTTGCGTTAATTAATCGACCACCTACACGTATTATACCTTTTTCGTCCAAAAAAGGGGTTAATGAACTTATTGGGCTATTTTTCGGAAGTTGATTTTTCTCGAGTGATTTAATTTCACTAGAGAAGTGTGGTGTTTGCAAACATTTCATGATAATGTGTGTGGAGTTGGCTAATTCATTTACAGAGAGGGGACCTGAGAGTTTAATTGCATTTCTCTTCAGGTTGTTGATAAATCTAACACAATAAGCGATCGAACGGATCATTCGGGAAAATTTCGAGAATCTGAAAAAGATTGATGTGCGATCGGTCTGTATTTGAGCACAAGAAATTAGTTTTCGTTCTTCCGGAATCGAATTCATTTCTTCGGAGTAATCTAAATCTGTTATAATCAGATCTAAAGTGAGAAGAAATTTTGGACCGTGCCACCAGAGTGAAGAGGAAATAATTTCTGAAGGTCGTAGTCCGCGAGAAATGTGATCAGCGGGATTTTCGGCAGAGCGCACGTGCTGCCAGTGACAATTAGTTGTTAGTTCTTGAATTTCTGCAACTCTGTTGGCTACGAATATTGTCCATCTAGAGGGTGTTGATTTGAGCCAACTCAGAACTATTTTTGAATCTGTCCATAAAACAATTTTCGAGAATCTAATAGGAAATATTTGCAGAATTTTATGAGTGAGCCTAGAAAGTAACAGAGCACCTGATAATTCTAATTTGGGAAGTGAAATTGTTTTTACTGGAGAAACTCTACTTTTAGAGCAGATAAGGTTGGAGGATATTTCTCCTGTGGAATATATTACTTTTATATATAAACAAGCACCATAGGCTGTGAGGGACGCATCCGAGAAACCATGTAATTCAAATTCACTGGTGTTTGTGGACGAGAAAATCCACCGAGGAATTTTTAATTCAGATAGTATTGGAAAATTTTCAGTGAAATGTATCCACTGTTTGTGAATATCCTGTGGCAATTCGTCATCCCATTCAATTTTACTACACCAAAGGTTTTTCATTAGTATTTTACCAAGAACTATAACTGGGCCGATTAGTCCTAAAGGATCAAACATTTGAGCGATTGTGGAAAGAACTTGTCGTTTCGTTGATGAGGGATAAGTGGTGAACGTTGATGGTATTGCTATGTTGAGTTCGTCCGAATCAGGGTTCCATGAAATGCCTAACACTTTGCTAGATGTTACTTCTTTATTGATTTGTAGGTTATTAAGTTCCCCTTTTTCAGTTGGAATACAATTCATTATTGACTTGCTGTTAGAACTCCACTTATGCAATTCAAATTTAGCAGAGCGCAACATATTTGTGAGTTCAGAATACAATTGCTTTAACTCTGTTTGTGAGTTTGCACCACCCAATATATCATCTACATAAGTTTGGTTCAAGAGTACATCAGCGGCTAAAGGAAACGATAGTTTTTCATCAATAGCTAATTGATTTAAACATCTTGTTGCAAGGAACGGGGCGCTTCTAGTACCGTATGTCACAGTTTGAAGTTCAATACAACGCAGCGAATCATAAGGGTGATCTCTCCACAGAATGTTTTGTAAATGGAGTTGATCGGGGTTTATCAGTACCTGTCTATACATTTTTTGTATATCACAGCTCAGACCATATTTAAAAGTGCGAAACCTGCTAATGATATCAAACAGTTCAAATTGTACTGTATTGTCTGTGAGCATTAAATCATTAAGGGCTATACCTGATGACGTTTTTGCCGACCCATCAAATACAACTCGTAGCTTGGTAGTTAAACTGTTGTCTTTTATGATACAGTGGTGTGGGAAAAATGTTTTTGAGGGTTGGTTGTTAATTCAAGGGGTTTATATTCACCGTGATTCAATGAAATATATTCGTGAATGAATGCCTTGTATTGCGAGAATAATTTTTCGTCTTTGTGAAGCCTTTTTTCTAGCGACAAGAATCTTCGCAATGCACCTTGATATGAATCTCCGAGAGTGGAAATGTCTGAATCATTTTTAAAAGGAAGATGTACTTGAAATGCTCCATTTGAGAGGCGTTTAGTATTTTCTACGAATATTTTTCACAAAGCTTATCCTCAGGCGATAAAAATGATTTTGAGGAGATTTCTTCCATTTGCCAAAACTTAGGAATTAATTCTTGAATGTCTAGCGTTTGAGTGAATAATAAAATATTAACGTTTGACGATAAATGGTTATGAGGTACTGGCCCTCCAGTTAACCATCCTAAATGACTATTAAGCAAGGTAGGAAGATTCGTACCTAGCCTTATAATACCATTGGTAACAACATCAAAATAAATATCGGCTCCTAAAAGCATGTCTATTTTAGCAGATAAATGAAATTCTGGATCAGCTAACGTGCAATGTAGCGGGATTTTTAACTGAGCTATATTTATTCTTGTTTGCGGCAGATGGCAAGTTATTTCATCTAAAATAGCACAGCAAACATTTAAATTAAAATTCGTGTCAATACGGGATTGAATCGTGAGATTTACAACTTTATCAATCTGTGTGAAGTTGTTCGCTATCCCCGATATCTGTATATTATGATCATAAGAATTGCTTTTCAGTTTTTTGACGATATCGGTTGTGAGAAATGAGGTCTGTGAGGCAGAGTCTAGCAGGGCGCGAGCTTGTATGACCTTGCCGTGTTCGGATACTAAATTGACCCTAGCTGTGGCTAACAATACCTGAGATTTAGTTTCATGAGAAATAAGACATTATCTCTCAGAATTTAATAAAAGTGTTTGTGCAGAATCTATAATGTTGGCTGCTACGTTCTCCGAACTGAATACTTGTGAGGTACCTGCATTCTCAATAATGGGTCCTACCGATTGATTCGGATTATAAAGAGATTGGGTATTTTGTTGCCAATTTTCATTACTTTCATGTAGAGATGTATGGTGTTTTTCAGAACATTTTCTACAGCCAATTGAGGCACATTGACTAGTAACATGCTTATTTCCTAAACAATTTAGACACATCTGGTTACGTATAAGAAAATGTTTTTTATTAGAAATAGAGAGTTTATTGAAATTTATGCAATTGTAAATGCTATGATTTGTCATGTTGCAAAATAAACATTTACGAGGAGAATAGGAAGTTGATGCGTTTTGAGACTGACGACTCACAAGTGTTACTCGAGCACTCGCGTGTTTGAGTTTAGGCTCATTATCAAAGACAGCTTCTAAGGCATCACTGCGTGTTTCTAAGAATGATAAAAATAAATTCAAATCTGAATTGTCTTTTTGTTTTTCTAACTCATATTGTCGACGAGTTTGAAAATCTAACTTTTTAGAGAAAGTATATATCAGAATTAAACCCCAGTGTTCAACCGGAGCTGCGAGTGATTTGAGACAGTTTACATTTTGAGTAATATGTGTGATGAATTCACGCAATTGAGTGGAAGTTCCTTTCTGTACGCTTGGAAGTTCAATAAAAGCTTTTATATGAGCATTTATGATGACTGCCTTATTGTCATATCTCTTTTTTAATAAATCCATTGAAAGCTTGTAATTACCATTAGTTACGTGTAAATTATCTATTAATAAAAGAGGTTCGTTTTTCAAACTTGATTTTAAATATAAGAGTTTCTGAACATGCCGAAAATAAATCAATAAATGATATCCATTCATCATATTTTCCAGAAAATGTGGGTATATTCAAATTAGGTAGGTTTACCTGGTTATTAGGGGTCGAGATAGGAGGATTATGAGATGAACCTTTTAATTGGGAAATACCAGTATGTTTTTGTTGAATAGTTTTGAGTTTGACAGAAGTGAAAAATATCGGGCTTCTTGTTCGACACGATTTACACACTGAGTCTCGTCTTTATCTTCGATTAAATCTTGATACATAGTGTATTCATCAAAAGCCTTAGATAAATGTACTTCTCTAGTGGTAAATTCATTTACGTCTATTTCAGGATCTTTTTCGTATTCAGTTATGAATTTTGCAATACGAGTTATTGCAGCTTTTGAGCGAGATCGCTTTTTGATAATATCATCCATATTCACGAAATGAGTTTTCCTTAGAGTAATGAAAAATAAATTTATGTGATTATAACAATAGAGTGTTTCATGTGAGATTTCAAATTCTTATGTTAAACTCTGTTCTAATTTAGTCACAGGTTCACTGATTTGTCACTTTAAATAAACAAGAAAGTTCTGACCTTTTTTGTCCTGGTAGATACCTGATGATGATCTTCGTTTTGAATCCCTGGACTGCTATTATAGGCGTGTGTAGCGAACGTAGCTTGGCGAGAAATCCGTTTACTGTACGAATTTGTACTTCTGCGAGTGGTTATCAATCAATCTTCGTGTGGTTCGATGTGATGAATCCTTTGGATTAACGTGAATAATTCGGCTCGTTTCGACCAATGTTTGGTTCGGTTCGGCGTAGGGTTTTTTGTTCTGATTCGACGAACCACTGGGTGTGGCTTAGTTGTTTCTTCTGTTACGGCGGGGTTGTAT
This sequence comes from Chrysolina oricalcia, assembly GCA_944452925.2. Lineage (NCBI taxonomy): Eukaryota > Metazoa > Arthropoda > Insecta > Coleoptera > Chrysomelidae > Chrysolina > Chrysolina oricalcia. The sequence goes on along the minus strand of OX101816.2, from coordinate 36,737,306 downwards.
CCAATGTAAATATTCTGGGAGCGAATAACTTTTACATGAATACTTGAGAGCGTTGTGGACTGTACTTGTGGGGTTGTAGAATAATGCACTGAATTTAGTTTACTTTAACACTATTTACTTCTATACAATATATACATATATATATATATATATATATATATATATATATATATATATATACAATAGAGGTTAACAATAACTTACACGTGTTCACTTGGGCTTAATTGACGAGAGCAATACGTCTGTACCCAAGCGAGGTTGACAGAGAAGAGAGCGAAGAGTGGTAGACTCAGACTCAATGTTGATGTGTAAGCAGGGTTGCCAACAGCTACCTCTGCTCCATGTAGAACGCTGCCCTCGAACGCATTCGAGTGCATAGGCTGCACTCGAATGCATTCGAGTGCATATTGCGAACGCGAGAATAATAGAATAGGTTCAAATCTCAACAATCTCGTTGACAAAGACATAATAAATAAATAATTTTATGATAATACAAAAAAAGTCTGGAATAACATAGATGCTATTGATGAGCAACAAACATATTACATAGAATTATAATTGAAATTTATGAAAATATACAGGGTGGGTCACGGTCGATGGTACCTTAGACGTTTAAGGCGAACGGGACATAGGATTATTCTGAATATTTGGTTTCTCAAGTAGTTGCTCTTGGTCTATCGATCTAAAAAAATATTTTTAGCAATGCAGCGTTGCCTCTTATACCAGAAAGTAGCAGCATCTTTGTTATTTCAAATGGGTCACCCTGTATATTACCGCATTTTTGAACATGTCATTACTTCTGATTATTTCTGCCTCATACTCCCCTATACGGTATTTGAGATATTGGTTATTTTCCATATTTTTTATCCAAAACATAACTCGAATTGAATGTTTATTTCTGCGGTATTTGGATTCTTAGGAGGTTGCAATTTTGTGTTTTGTTCATCAAGATCATGTACATTGATTCTGTATATAGAAGTTTGTTCTGCGTTATACAGGGTCGTTCAAAATTCATGATCTTACTGCTAGATACGAAAAGGGTTGAAAGTGCGTTTTTTAAATGGAACATCCTGTATATTATGAAATATCCTGAAAGATGACCGAATTCCCTTCGAATTGATGTATCATGTTCCTATACTTAAATAGCCAGAATTCCGAGATAATAGTAATTTTCACTTGTAATCTCCCAAGTGCTTGAATTATTGCCGGAAATTTTTCGAGTACGAGATAAATTTACGGCAATTAATTCAAGCACGAGGGGGATTCGGTAAGAAAATTTCACACCGAGAAATGAAAATCATCCAACAATTCATAAGAAATAACTAACGATGGTTTCACTGCTGAAATATTGATATAGAAAATACTTTACAAAATTTTCATCAATAAATGTGTTTAAATTTGGAACAAAAAAAATAAAAAAGTTATGTTCTCATCGTGGATTGAACCATCGACCTAGCGACTCATAGGCCGCAACACTACCGCTGAGCTCAAACTCAAAAACATGTATATTCAGATATTTAACTTTTTACATAGCATTCCGGTGAAATCTATGTACAACACAACTCTGCTTGATATATTCCACCCATCTCTGTGGGCTGATAGGGATCCCGCAGGTTGTGAGGGAGTGCTGGGGTTGGGGGGCTCCGTCGACCCCTGTTGCCAGGAGTCGGCGTTGTCCCGAATGTAGTGTCTCCTCGGCTCCTCAAGAGAAACAGGTGAGACACCCCCGCTAGTATTGACGGGTGTAACTCAGATTTTACCTTCCTACATCATGGTATTAGTATACCCTGTCTCCCGCTATGCTAATACAGGGATTGATTGTCAGATTGATCAGATATTAGAAGTGTGATTTGTTAGGGGTGTTATGTGGAGTCCCGGAAAAAGTTTTCGGCAAAAAACCGGGTTCTAGTCTTAGTCCTCTATAGAACTGACTTGGTGCTTAGTCTTGGCGTTCATGGAACAAGTCCAGTTTTTGGTAAATGAGCCCGCCGTGTTTGCGGGGCTCATTGTGGTATGCCCTTACTCTTGTTATTTTCCCGTAAATTTATCTCGTACTCGAAAAATTTCCGGCAATAATTCAAGCACTTGGGAGATTACAAGTGAAAATTACTATTATCTCGGAATTCTGGCTATTTAAGTATAGGAACATGATACATCAATTTGAAGGGAATTCGGTCATCTTTCAGGATATTTCATAATATACAGGATGTTCCATTTAAAAAACGCACTTTCAACCCTTTTCGTATCTAGCAGTAAGATCATGAATTTTGAACGACCCTGTATAACGCAGAACAAACTTCTCTATACAGAATCAATGTACATGATCTTGATGAACTAAACACAAAATTGCAACTTCCTAAGAATCCAAATACCGCAGAAATAAACATTCAATTCGAGGTTTGTTTTGGATAAAAAATATGGAAATAACCAATATCTCAAAAACCGTTAGAGATAGGTATAGGGGAGTATGAAGCAGAAATAATCAGAAAGGAATGGGAAGTTCAAAATTGCGGTAATATATAGGGTGACCCATTTGAAATAACAAAGATGCTGCTACTTTCTGATATAAGCGGCAACGCTGCATTGCTTAAAATATTTTAGTTCGATAGACCAGGAGCAACTACTTGAGAAACCAAATTTTTAGAATGATCCTATGTCCCGTTCTCCGTAAACGTCTAACCACCGTGACCCACCCTGTATAGACATACACATATATACACACATACACACACACACATATACATACATCTTGGATCAAAGAATAGTCACACTCCAAAAACTGTATAGGAGTTATAAATAAAACATGTAAACATAAATAAATGAATATATAAATAAATATGACAGTAAAATGGATGAAACCATAGCCATTACACTATTTAAGTAAACATGGAGAATATTTACAATGTACGTACACAATAGTTAAAAATTTAACATATAATTTTATTTCTGTATGCCATCCATACATTTGTCAATGTACTCTTGAACACTATAAAAAAATACCTGTTCAATAAGAACTTGCTTAACAGCCTGTCTAAACCGATCAAGCGATTGAATATCTTTGATGCTTGTCGGAAGATGGTTATATATTCTGGTACCTTTTAATCACATTCCTAGTTTCTATCCACATCACATATCAAAAATAGAACGGAAATCGTAGAATCGCAGAAACCTTCAATCCATGCCATGTCCTTTCTAGCACTGTTATTTTCATTCCAAATAATGTTATTCTTATAATAATTGTTTTTTTATCCTCTCAGAAAAATTATTGACTTTTTTTCGTCTGGCGGGTGGTTTTTGATTTGAAAAATAAAATCCATTCATTTGCTTGTCACTATGCGATTTTTTCTTTTACTTTCAATTTCACAGTTTGTGGTAACCAAAGCATCTATGCAAGATTTTTATAATTGTGTAGTACCTATATTTTAATTTTAGTGATAAGTACGTATCATATATACATCTTTTGAATAAAAAATAACCATTTTTAACAAAAAGTACCAAAATTAAATTAACAGTTGAAAATTTCCGCCTCTTGCAAGTATTCACATGAAACTATTACGCAGTTTCGCAATTCTTCCTGTGTCTTGAGATATCCTCAAAGATTTCTTCATTGTCTGTCTGGTGTACACATAACTGAAATGAAAACAACATTTTGGAATATATTGTGATTTCAAATATTGTAATTATAATGATTTTGTTGACGATTAGAAATGTATGCCTCGGTATGATCTTTTCCTAAAGCCGGTCCCACACACATCGTGAGTACTAAGGAGCACAAACATTTTCGAGTATGTGCAAGTACAAGCAACGAGCCATTGGAGCTCCCACACGACTTGCACTTTTCATTCGCAAATAATCGTGAGTTGCACTCACATGCCCCTTCCCAAGTAGGTTCGTCAGTTGTTTAGTATTGACGAGATTTGAACAGTGAAACAATATTAAAACTACAAAATCATGAAGGAAAATTATCTTATTGTAAACTGTGCTGCGTACGTTGTGATATCTGCCGGATATCTACTACTTGGAAAAGATGAAAGACGCAAGAGAAGGAGGTGGTGTTATCCCTAAATACGACTAGATATTCAAATATTAGGTCCGACGAGTGAAGACCACTCGATTTTTAATAAATAATAAACCTCAGTAGAAACTTATTTGCTTCTGCAAGCAAACTGAGGAGAAGGATAAATAAAAAAATATGCTTTCATAGACTCGCAATTGACACGATGCGTGTGGGAGCAGCGCGCCCATTGGAAATCCAAGTAATCACGAGTATGAATTTCCTAAATTAAATGAAATCACCGTGGCTATCTGACACCCTAATAATAATGATTTGAAATAAAAAAAATGCAATGACTAAGTATGATCGTACGAGGGACCTGAATGACTGCATTTACTATAAAATTTAAGAAACCTTTTAACAATTGCAACTGACAAGAAAAAAAAGGATATCTAAACCATATAAAAAACGAATGCGATTTGAAAAAGTTATGGAATACTACACCTATTTGATGTAGTGATTAAAAAAATAGAAATTCTACTCCTGATCACTTGAAACGTCTAAATGAACATTTTATCAAATCAGTTAAAGATGTAGCTTCTGAACTCTCATCACACACAAAAGAATTTTACAAAAATAATTCATTCAATTCGGATATGACATTTCATTTAGTATCAGTCAGTCACTGGGAAAAAATGTGAGTTTCTGATCAATAATATTAAGTCAAATGCAGTAGGAAGCGATGAAATTTCCATACAAATTATCAGGTTATGTTTTCCTTATCTAACACCGATTATCACCAACATTATAAATGAATGCTTATTCAATGGAATATATCCTGAGGAGTGGAAGAAATCACTGACATTTCTGATAAATAAAAAAAAACTGAAAGATTTGTTGATATTAGACCTATAAATATATTACCAGCCATGTCCAAATTTTTTTAAAAATCACTTCATAATCAAATGTATGACTACGTCAACAAAAATAAAATTTTACCTCTACATCAGCATGGATTCAGACCCGGTCATAGCACAACTACTGCACTTCTAGGAATCACTGATGAAATAATTTAGATAAAAATAAAACTGAATTATTAGTATCCGTTGATTATGGCAAAGCATTTGATAACATGAATCATCAATTATTGAGTATAAAAATAAAATATTTCTGTTTTGACCATATATTCTACTCATCAATTGAGTCATTTTAAATGGAAGAACTCAATGTGTAGTTATTGAAAATGAAATATGGACAGAGCTTGGTGTCGCTCACGGGGCTCCTCAGGGATCGGTTCGTGCTCCCCTTCTTCTCACCATATACATACACATCGGACTTTTCGAAATCTCTTGAATATTTCCAGATTCGAACATATGCAGATTACACTCTCTCTAGTGATGAATTAGAAAACTTAATAGATCAGAGAAGTAGTCTCAATAAGGACATTAATCTATCTAAGTCAACTACTATCATTTTTGGTAGTACCAAAGATTGCCAGAAGGCCATAGACAGATTGATAGGCAGTCAATTTAATTATTAACTTAATTAGATGTTTGAGACTACTGATTGATCACAAATTGAAATTTGCTGAACACGTAAATAATTTGATTTGACATTCCGATGTATTATTGAAAAACTTATTCTCAAACAGACATTATCTCAATAAAGAGATGAAGATAACTTTGTGAGATTCATTAATCTTATTCAGTTTCAACTACAATAATATTGTTTTTGGCCCTTGTCTTGATTTTGTTACCTCGGCCCGAATGAAAAAAGTTCAAAATTTATGTGTACGACTACCATGTAGCATTTCATTTAGGGAGCACGTATCATCTTATATCAATGAAATTGGATGATTGAAAATGTTTAGCGGACAAGAACTATTTAGATTAAACGCCACTAAAACACCTGAAGTATTAGCAAACAAACTAATACCTCGCCATCAATTACGCAATAGAGATCTACTAACGAACAACAAACTCGCCAGACCTAAACACTCTTCAGTTTTCTACGAACGATCTTTTTTATATCAGTCAAGTTGTAGGTCTGGGGATCTACCTGGCCATGACTCTGTTCCTCCATGATCTATCCACCTATTAATAGAGTGTTGGTGTGCAAAATGAACAGGTGCATAAACCACATGCAATTTGGATTTAAAATAGGAACATATTCCAACAAATAATCTTCAAGAAACCGGCTACAAATATGTCTGTGTAGAAAAAAATATGTATTTAAGTAATTTCTAATAATTCCAGCCAACACATTCAATGAGAACTGCTCCCGGTATAATTATTATAAGAATATCTGTTTTCAGTAAAAGTATGTTCGTCCGTGGATAAAATGTCCGTGACAAATACAGGATTTTTGGTAACTTTTTGGAGAAACCCTAGGCAGAAATTCACGCGTAATGGAAGGTCTCGATGAAGTAGAACCCGTTGAAAATGAAAGATATATAATGAATAATCATGAAGAATTCTCCATACTAGAAAATTATTGTCAAATTTCCTCCTACTTATTTCTGGATTTCCTCAACTGATTTTAAAACAACCACACAATTTCTGGAGTTCTTGCAGTCCGAGGTGTTCTTTCCAAGAGAATATTTGGCTCAAAACTTCCTTTTTCACATAACCCGTGAGTGTATGAAATCGTTCGAGCATTAGGAATAATTCTATTTGGGACGCACTCTTGATAAAGCCGCCTGGCTTCAAATGAGTTCAGATAATTTCTTTTTCAGATGACTTGTTTATGGGAAACGTGAGGTAAAAATTTTGTTTTCGAAAATTTTCGAGTGTGTAGCCTTACAACCATAGACAAATTAATTTATCGTATATTATAACGTTGCATTTCTATGTCAGCAGGCAATGCACAAAATATCTAATAGGTCGAAGTGCTTCTGAGGCCGAATAGCCTGCACAACCCCCTCTACAATCTAAATGACATCAATCATGTTGGTAAATACCTATAGTCTTCCAACTCATTTCATTTATTAATGTGTAACATCAGTGAGACGTTTATGTACCATTTATACTATGCAATCCATGTTTTACCATTTCAGTATATTTAGAGATGTCGAGAACCTTCTTGTAACTACAATTTCATGCGCGGGTACGCTGATCATTATCTTAATTCACTATCATCCGACCCAGGGGCATCAACATATTCTTTGTGTGGAAAATTGTTCCTGGATGTAGAAATATCTACCGCACATTATTTGTGGGATGCAACACCTCGATATTGTATAAAAGGAGATGTTCAACAGTCCGTTATATTAACGATGATTTCGAATTTTTCATTGGAGTTCATGGATATAACTGAGTTGCTTTAGAATACTATGAAACATGCACAATGAAAAACAGAAACCTATAAAATATCATACACTTGTCCGAACATGTGAGAATAATGGTGGGTGTGAATAATAGTACATTATACGACGAGAGTCAATAATGATAGCTATTATTCTCGAGGAATTTTTACGCCGCGTTAGCGGCGAGGAAGTAACATTCCGAGAGATTACTAGCCATTATTACGAGTAGTATACTCTACTTTATTTACGACTAATTTATTTATTTTCTCCGTCATTGATTCACAAATAAACACACTTTTAACAATTATTTATTAACTGACAGTTTGCGTCAAACAATTGTCATGGCTGTTTTCATAAACATTCATTCACCCTCCTCATTAATCCTCAATCATTATTTCCGCGCGGGAATAATGAATGACTTTATATTGTAAATGTCACATCTATAATGCGTATATTATATTTCAGTCGTAGATAAAATAAATTTAAAAAAAATGCTTATATTTTTGAGACAGACTTATCAATTTCATAGGGAAATGAACGAGATGAATCTATATTATGAGCATTTGCTAGATTTTACTTATCTCTTACATTTTTATTTCATTTTCGAAAACAGTAACGTGGTTGTTAATAAAAAATTAACTTTTCATTCCTAGATTTAGGGTTGAAAGTGAATAAAAAACAATCATAAATATTGTATTGTTGTCAGAACTCAAATAACACCTTGAATAATTATTACGACCGTATTGAGGAAACATTCCATCTTTCATGTTTTCAAGTAAAGAATCGAAATCGTAAATATAAAGGTCACAAAGACATAATGAGTATTTCGTTAATGGTATTCTAGACTTTTGTATCACATAAGAGCACAATCAGCTGTTCTCGGAGCTATCTGCTTATGATTATGTTGCTTTTCTTCACATAGCGCGGTGCCTTGCGTCTTGTTCGCATCCTAACCCAGGGTGCTTTAACAATAAGAACTATTCAAACATTTCTTGGTCACAATAAGCACTTCAATATCAGCCCAAAAACTCAACGTAAAAATATTATAGCACGAGTAAGGCCCGAGGGCAAGGTAGCCGAGTGGTAAAAGCATCGATATTTTATTCACTCTGGCTGCCGGTCTTGGGTTCAAATCCTAGCGATTGCAGACATTTTTCTGATTGCCCGAGAAAGTGGCATTATAAGATACAATGGACCTATGTGTCATCGAGACAGCCTGGTTGAGCCTGGACGAGCCTACCACCCACGAGGTGGAGTGTTTACTGGAAGGGTTTCAATAACCTCGTTATCTGTAGGCGCGGGGTCTCACGGTCTCAGTAAGTGCGGGGCGTCAGTAGGAGAAAACAGTCAGTAGAAGCGGGGCCTTAGCAGGCGCGGCTGTTCCACTCGTAGATTTTAAATTTAATTGTATTCATCCATTTATTGATCCTATCGGTATGTTAAAAACACGACAAACCTGGAGTAGTAGCCTATATTAGATCGCCCTTAAAATTGACCAACAACCAAGACCGCATGCATGTAAACATTTACTTGACTATAATGGAGACGATTATTATTATTAACAATCGGATTAATTTATATTAAAACACTAAAAATTCGAAGGCAATATTTTGGTGGCAGACGGTACCAGATAACATTGTGGTATGTGTTCTCTGATGGTATCAAGGCCATTATTGCATGGGCCAGTAGCCTTCAACCAGATTAAATGATTTTATTTACGACTAATACATAATTTAAGTATTATACGTATGGTTTTTTCAGTGTAATGTCATACATTATTCCCTTATGGAATAATGGCGAGGGATTATTAGTCTTTATTCCCTCTTCTACTCCTATCACATTTCTCGAATTAAATAATATCATGGAGACAATATAACCAAACTCAAAAGTGTCCACGTCAAGAAATTTTACAACTAGCTGCAGCAACAACATCTACCTTAATACCAGAAACATCGAAATCCATTTATAAACAACTTTCAACGAATGGCGTCTTCGAAATAACGCAAACTCATTCTCCGAAAATGTTTTGTTAGCCTATTTCGCTGAATTGGGTACAAAATACAAGCAAGCCATCTTTATTATGGTAATTTTTTAAAAAGATAATCTGAAGGATTTCAAGCAAAGAAGTCTTCCGTTCTGACTCCGAAACAAATTAGGAAATTTGTTGACAAAGCTCCTTCAAAGCTTATGATAATTCACGACCAATTCAGTTTATTAATTGTACTGTTACTAATTTTGATGTTATTGACAAATAAAGTTGTTCATTAAAAATCTTAAATAAATAAATCAGTCGTAAATAAAGTTGAGTTTACTACTCGCAATAATGGCCATTATTCTCTCGGAATTTTACTCTCTCGCCGCTAACGCGGCTCGGTTTGTAAACATTCCTAGAGATTAATAGCTATCATTATTGACTCGTGGTATAATCTACTATTATTCTATGTTGGTTTAATGTCAAAGTGACAACTCCGATCGGAAAGTAGAAAATAAATGTCATTTTGATATTAAAGCAGAATCGTCACTTTGATATTACACCAATAGGCCAGTAGATATAGGCAATCAATTCACATTGATTGCAGTTTTGTTATGTTTTTGCACTGAAAATTGCAAAAGTTCTGCAAACTGGAAAACTGCTAGTAATGATGTTTTAGAACATGCATCAAGTTTGCAACCTTGTAAGTGTTACGGAACCTTGTTTTTCTCATTTGTTTTAGTTTTCCATTGTAATTTGTTTGAAAAAAATTACAAAAGTTTTGAAAATTGGAAAAGTGGATGAAAAAATGTTTATCAGGATCATGCACATTTGCAACCATGAAAAATGCAAACATTGAGATAATTACAAAAGTTTTTATCGTGGTTGCAAAGGAAGACACTATCGGTCTCAGTTGATATTAAACTTTGCAACCTCATACGTGACACGGAACCTTGAGTATTTACGAATATTAACTATATTAATTTAAACTATAGCTGCAGCAGTCAAAACGTAAGAAATTGCTAATAGTCAAAGCGGAACATTATGAGGAGATCATTTCACATTGGTCCAGTTAAATACTTGATTATGCATCGCATATATCTGTTACATTTGGTACTGGTTGATTGGAACTGATTCAATCCAGATCGGTGAATTTTTATCGTTTAGGTGCATGAAGTGTATACTGACGAGTTGTTGCGGTTTATTCCAAAAATTGTTTGAAACATTTTCGCTATGGATGACATATAAAAATTTGTTAGATCGTATAATATCTTCAATTAATTTTTTAACCTCATTTCCGTATTGCAGACACGGTTGCAAACTATCGAAAACATTGCATGTGAGGTCATCTTCATTTGCAATCATTATGCAAAACTTTTGTAAAAATTTCGATACCTATTTCCATACAAAAAAAAAACAGTTCAGTGATAGATGTCTTTTCCGTTTAACGCAAGAGGTTGCGAATTAAAGTGCTTCTTACAAACAATATTTAATTTTTTTTTGAGTTTGCAAAACTTTTGGAATTTTCAATATTCCAATTTTCTATTTTTTTTGTAAAATAAATATTTCCGTATGTCGCCTCACATACATAACTCAGCTAAACGACGCGATGTTCCGTTAACAACGATGTTCGCTTTGGTCGGCATTTTCTAGAACAGGCCGAGCCATCAAGAAAGGAGCAATCGAACAGCCGGCGTAGAATCTCAGCTGTCGAGAAATCTAGAAAAGTGAGCTTATCGGATATAAATAGACAGTCGATATCATAGAGGGCAGATACAATTAGAGTTCAAACGGCAGTCTGATTTGAAATAGTTTGATATAAATAATTGTGATATGAATTAGTACTTACAGTTTATGTGTACATATAAATCAGTTAAAACCGTTAAGACTATATTTATTGCATAAACCACTATTTTGCAACACTTAGAAAGTTTTCAAACTTTTGCTTTTGTTTGGTCGAGTACAAAATGAAAAAAATTTTTTGTACGTTCAAAAAAACCTGACATTTCTGCATCTCCATTAATGCGTAAATGTTTACATTTGTCACCTTGAAAAAATGCTTTTTCCAAAATAGTTCACAAAATAAACATGAAATATTACTTTTTGAAGGATTTATTTGTAACAGAGTCAATTATTAATTGATTATTCATCATAATACAATTTCATTTATTGGAATAACAATTGATAGTAAAGTTTGAACGATTACTTCCAACATAAATTCTCGAAGATTTTACATGTTGCTGCTGATCAGAAACGTTAGATATTTCTTGAAGAGTTGATTCCACAATTTTATCAGATATATTAATTTTTTTGGAAGAAGATTGACAATTCAATATTTTTATAGAATTCTCAATTTTGTTATTCAAACTATCTTCTATATTTGCATCTGCTACGGAGGCAGATTTCCCCCTGCATTGGCCAGAAGAGTTACAGAGCTTTTCCTGAAACAGTGAACTGTGTAGCTCTTGTACATGTTTTTCTGCATCGTAAATCCACACACTCCACTTCGAGATACAATGGACTTCTACCACAGGTTCTTATACAGGTCTTTTCCAAGCCACTTTGCAATCAAGCTGGGAATTTCTGCTATTTTATTTATCCCCACATGTTGGTTAATACATTTTCCTCTCGAATAGTTCAAAAATAATCTGGTACTTTTTGTATGAGGCGGCCGTAGAGCTCTAAACTTCCGATATATCTCAATATAATGAGAATTTGAAACAGTAAACATTCTTGCGCAATAGGTCTTCGTATCAGGTATTTTAACAATCATCAATATGGATCCAGTATCTCAATGGCATCATAATAGTTATATGTAATAATTCTTCACGAAGACAAGCACCGCTGATACCCAAAATTAGGACAACCTACAAATAAAAAATATTGAAATTACTACTAATCCTACACAATTATGATTATGTCTGTACATACCTTAGAAAGTCCATTTGTTTCGTTATCAGCATCTTGAATAAATTTATTAATATCATCCCTTGATAAAACTTTAGATTTCTTTCCTCGGTATTCGACGCATTTGTTCTTAATGAGCAGGACCAATTTTGAAAACTTCCCCATTTTTAATAATTTCCTTAACATTCAATGTACTTTTCAACATTGAGTAGACACTCCATAACGTAGGAGGTGTTATAATTCTTGATTTTTCCTTAAAATAGTATGTAAGCACATTTTCAGAAACCTTTTTTAAATGTTTCTTGTTGCAGCATTCACGAAATTGGTCACATGTTTTCTCATATTAACTTGTATTTGGCCGGTAACATATTAGATACTATTGCATTTGCTTTTTCAGATATATCTGATGGGGTATCACTACCACTATCATAATCAACATTCATCTTCTTGAAAATAACTTGAAATTGAAGCAACTACGAGCAAACACAGTCAAACAGTCAAACACGCGGCGTGCCAACAAACCGTTTCTATAGTAACTACACAGAAAGACCACTGGATGCTGTAAAATTGTATAGGAAGTATTGATAACATTAAAGATAACATGTATGGAAAAGAGTAGTATTATTTAGTTATTTTGGATTAATTTTTCTCAGACAGGAAACATTTTTGAATACGATTTTAATGAAAACATTGAATAATATTTTCAATACAGCAGTCGTTTAGAAGCGATAACTTATCGGGACAAAAAACCACGTCAAGATGTATTGGAAGTATTTATTTTTGATATATTTCAGACGATGTAAATTCACAGTTGTACAAAAAATGTTGTTTGTATTTCGTGTATAAAATTCGTGTTTTCATGGCACATTCGAGAGAATTTTCGGCCTCGACCTGCAGTCTCAGCCAAAAATTAACACTCTCATGTGCCATTGAAAAAACACTCATTTTACGCACTTAATACAAAAATAACTATTTCTCATTTTACCATCATTTCCGCGTTGCAAGAGAGTTTGCAAATTAATGGAAACATTGTATGTGCGAACACCTTCATTTGCAACCATTATTCTAAACTTTTGTAAAAATCCGGATACTTATTTTAATAAAAAATACATATTATAGAAAAAATACATTTTTTCTACAAACGTCAAAAAATGACAAGGTTTGCGCATTGATAACACTATGCGAAGTGACCCTTTTTTTTCATTTTCCTTCGTTACCATGACACCGTGCGCGAAGTATTGTGCGAAATAAATACTTCGCACACTGCATGCAAACTATATGGGATTTTTATATTTTAACCTTTATATTCCCCAATCAAGCAAAAATCCAAGAAATCATTTATTGTCAACAAATGCCATTTTATTTCCATATATAGTTACAGTAATTACTTGACTTGGAAAAACATTTTAAGCCAGTTCAACACTATTTTTTGTATTGAGCTAATCATATTACTGATTTTCGAGCAATATTTTTTGACGTTTGTAGAAAAAATTTTGTTTGCAATTCGAGCGCGAAATAATTTGGTGATAGAGAACTGATTTTTTTAAACGAGGTGTATCCGAGTTAAATTCGCGCACTAGATACAAAAATAACTATTTCTGTTTGACGCTAGAGGTTGCAAATTGAAGCACTTCTCAAGAACAATATTTTTACTTATTTTTTCGAGTTTGCAAAACTTTCGGAATTTCCTCCAAAAATTTGGATTAAAAACTTTTTTTTTGTTACAACAAACATTTCCTGTTTTGTTTTAAATGATTGTAAATTCATCAGAATATGTAAACTGCTATTTGTCAACACTTCGAAAGTTTGCAGAACTTTTGTAATTTTTTCCTGTCTAATAATGCGAAAATTTAATTAATCCTGGTTTTGAACATCTTCCGTTCAGATAAAAGGTTGAAAAATCAGACTTGATATAATCTGAGCGTACTCTTCATTCCAGTAAAGTTTTCAAACTTTTGTATTTATCATCAAATTTTGGAAAAATTATGCCTATATCTACTGGCCTATAATAATGTGAATATCGGAAATTTTTAAACATTACCTACTATTCTTTTAATCGAACCAGTAAATACGTTAAATTGACGGATCGTGCAAAAATTTCATAAATTTTATTTACCACAATTAAACGAGAACTTTTTTTTGGCGGAGTAAACAACATTTCAATGATGATTTCGTTGCTTGGGTAGTTAACGAGAAATCCTGTCTCTGAAAAAGTTTCTGGTAGTTTTTTTAGTTAAATTGCCTAAAGGCAGGGAAACTCAAATTATAAAATAATTTATTGAATTCATATATAATTAACATATCAGGGATTCAAGTGGAGTTCACTACCAAACTTTTTACGTTTCGTATTCTAATAGGTGAAATTCTGAAAAACGAAGATCCAGATGTAGTTGCGCAATTCAATTTCATTGCGACAGATATTAAATTACTTGACAAACACAAATGGCTTCGGATAAAGCATTTCCAAAATGCTTCACAGAAAAAATTCAGTCTCTATCTTTGATATCATCTCGGATTAATATTATTCCAGCACAATGACAAGTGTCATTTTATTATTCAAGAACTGTCTTGCAATACCAAACTTATATAATACGATGTAGTCCTAATTGGCATTGTGAAGATAAACTCCATGTTTTTGATAATATTTTACTAGAAATGTTAGAAGCAATAACAACCATTTGAAAAACAATATTTGGATTCAGGCAACATTGCCAGTGAAACAAAGCGGTTGGGTATTCGCCTCGCATCTGACCTTGCATTAACGGCCTTTCTGTTATAGTGTTTCTCAAGTGATGAACACAATTTCACCATGCACTTTCTCCGATGAAACAAACTATATTTACTCTGAGGGTGAACAATTATAGCTCGATCCAAAATTTGCCGAGTAGGCGAGTTCATCCGAAAATGCCCGTGTCAAAGCAGTTTCTTTCCCTCATTCTGGTTCATGGATCAATGCTCTACCGAGGAACTCTGCTGGATGACGAATCTTTCAGAATAGCGATCGAACTCCGTTTGGAAACTTCAGTTTGTGGATCTCATTTATGCGACTTTGGTAATGAAGTCGACAACGACGATTCATTGTTTGGGTTGTAAGTTCACTGTTGGCCGTTATTCTCGCACAAAAGAACTTTGAATACAGCAAAAATTACAGGTAGTTTTGAACCTTTGGGTATGAGCCGTGACGATGGTATTTGGCCTGATGGCATGACACTTGTCCCTTGGAAGTGAGGCAAACCTGTTGTCTGAGATTTTACATACGTGGACACGGTTGCAGCATCCCTCTTATTTACAACTTCCTAATGCCCTAATGCAGCTGCAGTGAATGAAGAGGGAATCAAAAACCTTAAATATCAAAACTTGAGAGACCTTTGTATTTTTTATCACGTAGCCATAGAGAGACTTTCGGAGTGTTAGGTCCTCTGGCGTTGGAATTCATTACTGATAGTTAGAGAGCCGCGCGTTCTGAAACGCGATGACCCACATACGTCCTCAGTTTGGTAAGGTGAAAATAAATCCCTCGAAAACTCCAAATATATATGAAATCGTGCAGGGCCGACTCCAGTACGAAGGAAAAATGTCTATCGATTTTTTCGATTATTTATATATGACTAGTAATTATCGCAACATCAACAACTCGAGAAACGTGAAGTCTAAATGACAATTTTTTTTATCGGTGCCTCATTTTACCTATTTCAAGCACGCATCAGCGTGTTTAAATCAAACTTCCAAAAAACGCGCGTTTCTTAAAGTTACCATGGCAACATCAACAACTCGAGAAACGTGAAGACGTCTAAATGGCACACCGGCTGCGAAAAATCGCTCGTGTTTGAAAGACCTGTTTATCCACTTATACTTTAATATACTATTCTGTCTGTCCGTGTGTCTGTCTGTCCGTTCTTCTGTGAACACTTCAAACCTTGATATTTTCGGAACCCTTGTTGATATCGCTTTGAAATTTGAATCATTTTAATAACCCGAGAACGATGTTTGTTCTTTTTTTTTTTTTTGGGGTGGGGGGATCGGAAAATATGGAAAATGTTTACGGGTTTTTTCCGTTTTTTCCGTTTCTATCTCCAACGATACAGGTTCAGGAATGAATTTGATTCATTACGTATTTTTTGAAGATATACTTCAATATGTTCTACAGAAGTAAACGAGGATGTATTGATATCTAGTTAGCCTAAACCAGTTCCCTGCATAAACAAAATATTGCGTTACCATAGCAACGAACAATAACTTATTAGAAGTGTCAGTGTAAAGTTTGACGTCAAAAAAGTAAACCAGAGTTACGCAATAAATTAAAAGAAAAAATATGTCCACCGAAATTGTGAAAATCGAAAAATTGTAGTATCGAGCCATCATCAAGTACCTGTATTTAAAAGGGTTAAGAGATAAGCAGATTTACGAAGATATGCTTAATACCCTTGGTGATCAATGTCCTTCGTATGTGACCGTGAAAAATTGGACTGCAAGCTTCAAAAGACGTAAATTTTCCATTGAAGATGATGACCGATCGGGAAGGCCAGTTTCTGTGTCAGTCCCCGAAAATATCGATGCAGTTCATGACATAATTTTAACAGACCGTCGAATTGTGCTAAAACAGATATCTGAAGTACTGAATATTTAATACGAACGCGTTCATCATAGTTCCAGTCAATTTGTACATGAGAAAAATTGCTGCAAAATGGATCCCCAAATGTTTGAATGTTGACCAAAAGCGTGTTAGGGTAGTAGCATCGTGTTCGATCTGTGCTCGATTTGAAAACGATGTAGACTTCTTAAACCGAATTGGAGACTTGGGTACATTTCTACGATCCAGAAACAAAGCAACAATCGATGGAATGGCGACACTCCAGTTCTCCAAGACCTAAGAAGTTTCGTGTCCAAAAATCTGCTGGAAAAGTTCTTGCTTCAGTTTTTTGGGATTGCCATGGAGTAGTCATGATTGATTCTTTGGATAAGGGTAGAAAAATAACTGGAGATTACTATTCGACATTACTGATCACTCTACGGGAAAAAATTAAAGAGAAAATACGCGGAAAGCTAACCAAAGGTGTTTTGTATTTGCAGGACAACGCCCCTCACAAATCTCATGTTGCCATGCAACAAATTCGTGTTTTAGGGTTTGAATTACTAGAACACCCCCCTTATTCACCATATTTGGCTCCGTCCGACTATCATCTCATTCCTCAACTGAAAAAAAGTTTAAAAGGTCGTAAATTTTCTTCCAACGAGGAGGTAATGAAAGCTGTGGAGGTCTGGTTTGCAGAGCAAGAAGAAACTTTTTTTTGAAAGGTCTAGAGACGTTGCAGGTTCGCTGTAATAAATGTATCCAATAAAGAGGAGAATATGTTGAGTAATAAAATATTTTGACATTGAAATTTTGTTTGGTTCTATAGTAGGCTAAGAATTTTTCAATATATCCTCGTATAGTTTTTGAGAATGATCGGAAAATACTAAAAAGGTTTTACGGCGAAATTCCGAAAAACATCAATTTAAAAAAATCATATAGGTACGCCGAACCGTTCATTATAACTGAATTTCGGAAAATACGACGGGTAGATAGCTCGAATAGAGGAACAAATCCTACTGGAACTATTCTTCACGAAAACAGTGAAAACTTTAAAAATCTGAAAATCGAAATTTGGATTTTGGAAAATTCTAAATATCAAACGTTTGTTATTTTCACAATTTACCAACACATCTTTTCACAGATTTGGACAGAGAACCTATCATATGATATCTTTGTCCTACAGTTAGTAATGAGAAAAATGTCTTGTGGTATTCACAATTTCTGAGCATAGGTCCGGCATAACGTACCACGCAATTTGTAGAACAATGTGGATGTTCAATTATTTGAATATTAACTAAGCAACAGTGAAACAATCAGCTGGTTAGTAATCATTTTTGGTGACCTCGTTATCGATACATGTTGGAAGTAGGGGACTCTGATCAAACCATACAATTTGTTAGGACAAATATTTTTTCGAATAATTTAGATAATTATCTTGAGATTCAACAAAAAAATCAACATTTTTGAGAATCGTTAAATCAACGTATTTTATAGACTGGGAGATGGTGACAAATTTCAGGTGACGATTTTCTCGTTTATGCGTCTGAGACCAGTGGAAGATATGAAAATTCTGACAAGAATGATGAAAAATTTGAGCGGTCGCCGCGTGGCTTTCATTTAAAAAAATCGATTTTCATTAAAAAATATATGTGTTTTAGGACGATTTTATCGCGGCTGCCATGTACACCAACGGCATGTTAAGATAGACAATAACAGCGAAAAAATTATAGACATGAGAGTTGCACGTGGCCAGAGGGAGCCAATGATGGCGAAAACTTGTGATTTTTCTTTATTTTTGGACGATTTTCTCGTTGCTGCCAATTGAAATAATGGAAGTTTCCATCACGAATGTCCCATAAAAAGTGGTATTAGGTTTGCGGATATCGGAGTGAGGTTAAGTGCAGGAATTGAATTTTTTATATGAAGGCCACGCGGCGACCGCTCAAATTTTTCATCATTTTGGTCAGAATTTTCATATCTTTCACTGGTCTCAAAGGCATAAACGAGAAAATTGTCACCTGAAATCTGTCACCATCTGCCTGTCTATTATCCCTGCTACCTCAATTATGAATTTTTGTGTTGGCAAGTTGGGCGTCTCATCAAAATGAAGCTACTCACGGAAAATTAGCTTGATAGTAATCAATTGTAAAAATGTACTATGGATCCTGGACTAATACAAAAAATGAAAGATGTTCACAGACAATTTATTCATTGTACTTTAGTGAGTAACTGTTCCATTTCAGACTTCTACTGTTCAGTTAATGCGTTTTTTTGAAAGTTCTGCAAGTTTGTCCGATATAAAACATAGTACAAGTAACTTGTTCCTCAAAAAAAATTGAACATGATTTTGAAATACTCTGTTTCGAAAACAAAGAAACGAAATTATATTTCAGACTTCTACTGTTCAGTTAATGCGTTTTTTGAAAGTTCTGCAAGTTTATCCGATATAAAACATAGGACATGTAACTTGTTTCTCAAAAAAAATTCTATTTCATAACTAGATTCTCCAATTCATGTTATTGCTTTAAACTTCTCTGCTTTGCTCGCAAAAAATCATACTTTGAACATGATTTTGAAATACTCTATTTCGAAAACAAAGAAACGAAATTAAATGAAGGGAAAAATTCTCAGAAGTTAATTAATGACCTGATATGACTTAATAACTCCTCACTTTTGAATTTGTTTTGCAAGTATCTTACTAGATAAATGTAATTATATTCTGTTACAAAACTGTCACCTAATTAATTGTTGGTTGGATAGTATTTAAGGATACCGTCCTAAAATGTAATTCATGGTATACTTCTGTTGGAGAAGTCATTGTCGCGGTTATGTAATCCAATAATTTATGAAAGTCAACATTGAAGTTTTATTATAAATTCATCGGAGACGAATCATTACATACAGTGGAGGTGAGATATAACTAGTGAGGTGAGCAAACTTTCAGACTGACACCACCAAAAATTTTTGGTGGAGTTACACAGAAAGTTTATTCACCTTTCTAGTTTTATTATAAGCACCTGATACCTGCTGGTTATTGTTAATAACAATAATAACCTATCATTGGTCGGAGCGCTTATGCCGTGCATTTTATTGTATAGGGTTTGTCGTTGAGCAAATGGCGCGCGTTGTGTAGGTTAGGTTAGGTTAGGCATGTTGTAATTTTCTGTTTTTGTGTGATTGAAGTGTAATTCAAAATCAAACAATCTATTCATAGGTATAGAAGACACAATAACACTAGTTTTATAAATATTATTATATGCATGGTTTGTGCATCTATTCTCTAACATAATACAATCATAGATTCTGTTGTAAAAGTTACAAGTAATCAAGTTACAAGTAATCAATTCATCAAGGCTGTCTCTCGCCATAATGTACCATGTTCGGTAGATAGAAATTTTTTTGAAAGACAACAGTTTTGTGGAAGTGTTTATAAATGTTAATGAAATATATAATATTAATAAATATTCTTTATTTATTATAAATTATATTTTATTTACTGTTGATAAATCTATAATGGGACCTATATTTATTGGAAATAAATTTGAGTTATATTTGAGGTATATTCAAGTAATTTAAATGCATCATTTGTTTCTAATAAATAAACGTTTATTCCGCACTAATCGAATAAATGATTCATTAGGTATTAATCAATTTAGTTAACTATGAATAAACTGTTTTTTCAGTGCGATAGTCAGCGCCATCGATTCGCCCACCTACATGATTGCCAAACATCTCACCGACCTACTTAACCCGCTTGTTGGGAACACTGACACGTACATCAGGGATTATATTCACTTTTGAAAGAGAAAATTATAAATATCCTCTTAATACCCAGCTTCGATGTTACCTTTTTGCTTACGAACATACCCATCTCTGAAACTATAACTCTTCTTCGTAAACTGTTCCTGGACGATCCGCTGACTCGTTCCAGCATGTCCTCACTACCACTTATTTTCAGTGGGATGGGAGACATTTTGAGCAATTCGACAGCCCAGTAGTGGCTAATCTGTATATGGAGACCTTTGAATGAAAAGCATTGGATTCAGCGTCACATCAACCGTCTACATGGTTTCGCTATGTATATGATACGTTTGTAGTTTGGCGTAGTATGGCCACATGGGAGGTTGGCGCTAGAAGGGTTCCTTCACCACCTCAATAGCCATCACCCTAAGATTCAGCTCACGCTGGAAGAAGAAATAGATGGATACTGCCTTTCCTACATGTTTTGATCATCAGAAAACCAGATGGGAATTTGGGCAACAAAATCTACCGAAAACCAACACATACGGACCAACACAAAGACTCAAACCATCACCAGAGCGCAACGCATCTGTGAGCCCAGACTGGCCAAGACGGAAAAGCGGGGGTTGCATTGCATTGCACGCTTACGTGGAGGGTACCCAGATATCCAGTTTAAGAATACGGAAGTGCTCTCGAGCACGAAACACTACCATCCCCGCCTTAATAGAGAAGTCCCTTACTTGAAATAACCTCTCTTGGATAACGAAAGCTTCAGAATTGCTGGTTCATCTGTTTGTTCTCCCCAGATATGTGTTTTTGTAAGTGTTGTGTGGACAGTAAAGGTACTGATCGTTTGAGCTGCCAAAAAAGGGCGGGTCGTTTACCTAGATATTCTTGGGTTAACGATTTCATCAAGCGTATCTTGGTTTCGGCAAGTATACCATCCATTTTGAAGCCTCAAGAAGTTAGTCGATCGTGATGATGGAAAAAGACCTGATGGTATGTCCTTCGTACCCTAGAAGTGTGGAAAACCACTGGTTTGGGACTCGTGCATATACTTCAGCACCTGCCCATCTGCCAAGTACTTCAAAGCCTGCTGGTTCCGCTGCAAATATGAGTGAGAAGTTCAAAATATGCAAATACCATAATTTCGGAAGTAATTATATACCTATTCCATCCTGTAGCGGCTGGTGTTTTTGGACCACAATCTCTGTCTTTTATTCACGATATAGTTGGAAAACTATGTGCTGCATCTAAATAAAACATATCAACTTACTTTATTCAAAGGGTTAGTATAGCTCTCCACCGAGGTAATGCTCTTCACTATCAGGACAATTCTTTCTTCTCACCAGTTAGATGACATTTTATATCTTTCTGAATCAGAGAATGATGCTATTGGGTGAATTGCAGTCGAAATGTTGGAGAATGGTAAAAGATGAGCTCTGTTCTTCAAAGAGGGTAGCAAAAACAAGTGAGGAAGTGAGGAAGATCGAAGGGCTCGGAAGTTGAAGGGCCTATAAGTTGTAGGGATTTGAATACTACGACTCAACCGAGAGACTCTTGCGGGTAGCGCTCCGATTCGCACTTCGCGCGAACACTTGCAAAAAGCTCCGAAGTTGAAGGGGCTAGACGTTTTAGGGATTTTTTTTAATACTACGACCTCAATGCGTCCAAAACTATAATTGGACATCAACAATATGAATACACGACTTCTATGCGTTTGAAACTATAATTGGACACCAATAATGTAAATACACGACTTAAGGAGAGCTAGAGGAATTGGGTTTCTAAGAATGGATTTCTTTTGAAATACTGTATCCAACCGCTACCTCCGTACCCCTTCCCTAACACAAAAAATTATATCTCGAGAACGGTGTGAGATAGAGGAATGGGGTTTTCACGTATCGGTTTCTTTTGGAAATTTTGAAAAACTGCATCCAACCGCCACCACCATATCCCATTCATCCCCCCTTGTCCATCCCGAAAAATTATATCTCGAGACCGGTGAGAGCTAGAAGACTGGGGTTTTCACGGATGGATTTCTTTTGAAAAACTGTTTCCAATCGCTACCTTCATACCCCTTCCCATCTTTTTCGAGAATGGTAAGAGCTTTAGAGATGGTTGGGTTTCTATTGAAAATTCGCATTGAACAAGTTTATTAAGTATAAGTAAAAAGTAAAGAGTGATTTTTACAGTTTTTTTGAGATAACTCGAGAACGGAGACACTTAGGAGAATGGGACATGTGCCATTGGGTTCATAATGACTAATCATACCACCAAAATAGATAGGTGAACTGATCCATTCATAAAGTCAGATGGAACATTTTTTTTCAAAGTCCAATCTTCGATCTCTAGTTTCATAAAACGCCACTTCCAGGACGATATGAACATTTTCCCCATCTACTGAATGTATCCAAAATACCGTTCTCGTCCTCCTACATCGATTCTAAATACTTCCCAAAATACCTATTTTTATATATGAATATAAAAAATCATTCGATTTCATGGAATTATCACCAAATCTAACCTTAACACCAAAATTCGAAAAAAAAAATCCACAAAAATAGGTTTTCACGAAATATGAAAAATATTCATGAGAACTTTTTGTAGCTCTTCTCAAGAACAATGAAACTGTCTATATATATATATATATATATATATATATATATATATATATATATATATTCTTCGATATATTGTTTAGTTTCTTATTATTCGTTTATTTCCCGGACTATTGCTATTATGGAAAAAAATTCGTTCCCATTTTTTTGTATATTTCCAGCAGGTTTTCAAAAAAGATATTTTGTAAAAATTGAAAATCTGACGACATCATTGAGTTTATGGTGGTTTTAATGAAAAAATAATGAATATTCCACTTCAAGATATAACAAAATTTCTCCGTAACTTTGTAGTCACCTATGTCACTATAAATATCAACAATACTGCATCTAGCTCACTCCAAGAAGTAAAATAATAATAATGGCGTCATCCAGGACGAAATAACCTAAAAGTGGAGGCAGTGTTTCGAACCTAGCATTCAAAGAAAACATTGTCAGATAATTTGGAAATATCGTCGTACAGTTACAAAACTTCTAAGAACTCCACAGAAACATCTATAAACACTGGTTCTTGTTCTAGTTCTCAATCTGGAATATTCTCGACATGGGTGGTTTGACATGGGGGGTTTTGGGTAATGATATCGTAGATGTCGAAAAACGCTCCTTTTTCCTACCTCCATCTCCATCACTTATTCAACCCTCGAGCAGTGAGGTGAACAACCACTAAAATGTAGATAGGGAATAGGGGTCGTGTGGCACACCGTTTGAAAGCCCATGACATTCTCTAAACAAAGGTGTACAGTTGTTTCAATTTTTGATGAACCATATGAATTTCAGATTTAAATTTACTTACATTAGTCTCCTCACAAAAAATGCAGGAATTGCGCACCTCTAACTTCCATGAAAATATACTGTTATATAGTTAAAAACGTCTCGTACGGGCATCTGGGGTGATTTGGCGATATTCATTTGTAATTCTTTGACGTAAATCTCCTAGTGAAGCAGGTGGAGTATAAAAAATTCTACTTATCGAATGACCCCACGGAAAGAAATCTAGGGGAGACAGGTCTGGTGATCGCGGGAGCCATTCAATGAAACCTCGCTTACCAATTCAGAGACCCGGGAAGTTTTGATCTAAATACTATACTGAAATATCCGTGTCTCGGAATTTTTTAAGTGATTCCACAACTGTCGCGACACATTCCTTCCATACTGTTGATTGAACCGTTCAGCTGCCTTTTTCGCACAATTATTGTTTCAAACAAATTACAGATCGCTAAAAATTGCAACGGATTTGTCCAGTGACGCAAAACAATTTGTAGTTCTCAAATATAATAAAGATTTGTTAATTTTTTTTTTCAATAAATGGTTCATCTCAACTTAAAAATCGAGAAGCTATTGTTTAGAGAATTCAACGGGCTTTTAAACGATGTGTCACTCGACCCTCTATTCCTTATTAAAATTTAAGGGGTTGTTCACACCATTGCTCGAGGGCTGAGGTGACGGTGCTACAGGTAGGAAAACTAATGTCCTTCCTTAAAATCGACCTGTCCAAGCGTTCTTCCACATTTACGATATTATTACCCAAAACCCCCATGTCAAATTTTCGATGGGCCACGCTCTATAACGAGTTCGATCATGGGATTCGATAGTCAATAGTTCCTAAGGAGAAGTGTATTTAAGAACCCAAATACAAGTCAGTTACAATACATGATATTTCTGAACGATAAAACAATGTTTAATCCCACAAACGAAATGACAGACTGAGCCCAAAAAAATGGCATAAACCGTATATTACTCCTGATCAAAGGAATCACGGCCAAGCAATGTCACCGAAGGTAATCTTCATTCAAAGTATCACGCAAAACAAATGGCTGAGTCAAATGTATTGTTTCAGTTTTCAGATCTGATGTTATGAATTGTTTTGAAAAAAAAAATTGCCATCTCATCTATGAATATGCTCAAGGCCGTCCCAAATTATCAATCATTCCTACCGACAAATAATCACTTTATTTCGTAATCAGGTGGTAAATGTTTTAGGTTGTTTTTAATTCATTATATAGATTTCCTATCTTCGAATTGTCTTAATAAATGGATGGAATTTTATGAAAGGTTAGTTCAATAATCTGGTACTCAATACGTTCAGCTCAAACAAATTTGAACCAAAATTCCAAAATATTACAACTATTTTGACGGTTGAAATTTGCCAATTATTTATTTCTCAAAATTACCTTCGTCCTCAACATTTCGATAACATTCAACGTAACATATCTCACCTCGTTCATGTAATTCATAATATTGCCGTGGTCAATAATTACATTCCAAGATTGTTACCTAATGCTTCATAAACATTTCCTGTATAAGGATACATCATTGTTTTTATTTTGTGTAGGATTTTCACTTGGAGAACTCTGACAAATACTGCAGTTTATTTTAGCGCGATAATAAGGCGTTGTTTTGAAATAAGGTAGTTCGAAAATAAGAATGACTTATTATTGTTAATTTTTTTCATCACCATTCCGTCGAGTAACTGATGAATCAGTGAATATAAAGTATCGAATGGGAAAACTGTTTCGTAATGATTTAAAATGTGACAAGGATACGATTTTCAGCTTGAAATTAGAAGTTGCGAAATATTTTATTTTATGACACTTAACTATTTGTTTTAGGACATGAACCTTTACATCAATTTCTTCTCTACAATTTGAAACAATGTAACATAAAATGCAAAACAAGAAGCACTCCTCGGTAGTACAGACTAAATGCATTGAATCGAAGAAAGGTCGAAAGTGTGCCGTAAAGTTTCAAACAAATGAAATGTATAATTTCGATACAGAACACTTTGAGGGAAAGTGTGGAGACAAGGGTATTTCGACTTTGTCGAAATTATTCGTTTCATTTATCTGAAACTCTCCGACACACTTTCGAAATTTGTTCGATTTAATACTTTTTGAAACTATGAAGAAATTAATACGTCAGCATTCAGTTGAATAATTTTATAGTATAACAGGTGACTTTATTGGCTGGATACCACAAACCTGGAAATCTGTTAACATGGCGTTCATTTTGAAACCTGGATGAAACTCAAACAACTAGACTAAGGATTACAGGACTAAATAAGTACATTACCCTTTCTCATGAAAGGACTGAAAGAACTGATAGACAGTGACATACGGAAATCAGCTCTTACAGACCGGCCATTACATGGAAAGCAGTATGCTTATACAGGAAAATCGCTAGCTGCTATGGAAATCAACCTAAACCTTCCTCCTTTGCTCTTGATAGTCATGAGAGAGGCGAGGATGAGTGCAAACTGACTTATTTATACTAACAGGTTATTGGAAACCCCAACATAAACTGGGCACATCAAAATCATTCATAAAATCAACTGGAGACTACATGCTACCCCAATACTCATACGAAAAACCATTCAGAATACAGCTCAAATGGAATGAATGGGAGTCGGAAATAGAATCGCTATCATCTCGTAACATAATGTGGTATACTATACTGAAATGTGTAAAAAAGTTAACAAAGAATATAGAGAGGAATTCAATCTATGAATAGAAAATTTCATGATGAATTGATCACTCACTCTGACAACAAGTCTAAAACAACCTGGAGAATTATTAATGACTTACAAAAAAAATATATCAACAAACAGGAACTGATTTTAGTTGAAAACAGTATTCAATATAAGGGAGAAGCACTTGCTAAAAAATTCAATACTCATTTTACAAAATCTTTATCTGACAACTTCTCAATTGATACTAGTTTTCTCAAAAGTAACATCTCACTCAATTCATCTGCTTTTTTTATGTCCCCCATCACTGAGAGGGAATTAGTACAACTATATATTAATAAACTCAAAAACTCCAACTCATGCGGAACTGACCAAATATCGAGCAAGTTGATAAAATGCTGCTCCTCTGAATTGGGTATGGTGCTTACGTTCTTAATCAATTTGTCAACAGAAATAGTATATTGTGTATCTAGTAGTGAAAGCAATACATTCCCGGACGACAATGTAAATTGTTGGCCGAGGCGTTAAGCCGAGGCCAACAAGCATTGAAGTCTGGGAATGTGCTTTTACTACGAGGTACACATACTATTTTTTCTGAAATCGCAATCTGCATTATCAAAAACTAAGGAATTCTACATATTGTTTGCGTGAATTCAATAACTGATTAAAATGTAAACAAGCCGGCAAAAATTTTCCGTATCGTTTTCGGAAGTCTACGAGTCCAAAAAAACTGTTTTCGGACGTGTTGCGTACACTATTTTTTCGGCAATCATGAGACAAATCAATGAGACGCATTTAGTCTAAGAGGCGAAGAGAGGTCGACTTTCACCCATTGTTAACCGGATGAAACGATTCCAAATTTGAATATTTCAAACATTTCAGTTCTTATTTGTATTATATATTGAAATTCGAACAGACGATACGTACCAACAGAAACATTCTAATTCTTATTTATATTAATATTTGTATTAAAATACGATCACTTCCCGGCCTAGTCCGGGAAGTACGTACTTCCCGGACTAGGCCAGGAAGTGCTACTTTCCCAAAGAAAAAGTGTCCGGGAAGTGGACACTTCCCGGATGGTTGCCGAAATGTACTTAATGTTCGTTGCTTAGCAACGGACTAAAATACTAGATCAGCGTATTTTGAGGCCTGAAGTTGCTCCGAGAAAGTGGGCATTCTTGAACGATTTCAGAAAAAAGGCATTTTTCCAATTAATTTAAAATTAGCCAGTGTATCTCCTATATTTAAAAAAGGTGATGTAAATAACTTAAATAATTACAGAGCAATTAGTATTCTCTCTAGCATTTCAAAACTATATGAATTGAATTTAAGGAACAGTTAAATGCTTATTTTACGGCAATGAAATTACTATCACCATCACAACATGGTTTCACGACCAATAAAAGCACTGATACAGCACTTTGCGACTTTCATGGTCAAATAGTATCTGCCTTGGACAAAAAAAAATGTATTAGAATTGTTCATTGATTTCTCACGTGCGTTTGAATGTGTGAATCACACCCTTCTGCTAGAAAAACTATCTAGATATGGAGTTAGAGGATTGCCGCTTAATTTATTGATCTCCTATCTGGAAAATAGGAGGCAAGTAGTGAAAATTGGTGAGAATATAAGTTCTGAAAAACAAATCACTGATGGTGTACCCCAAGGATCGGTTTTGGGATCTTTCTTATATCTAGTTTTGCTAATTATTTATTAGGTGAGTCTGTTTGAGAACACTGATTGTGAATTGGGTTCAACAACATCAACCAAAATGTTAGGTGTGATTTTCGATAACAAATTACAATGGATGCCACAAGTAGGACATCCTATGTAAAAAACTGAGAAGTGTCTGTATTCTCTCAGGTACCTCTCCAATCATTGTAGTCAACAAATTCTGTTAACCCTGTATTATGCAAATTTCAATTCTCAACTCAGGTATGGTATTTTGAACTGAGGTACAAGCTCCTCTGATAGCAGAGTATTCATAATTCAAAAGTATGCCATAAGGATCATTGCCAAGTTGGGATTCAGGGACTCTTGTAGAGAAGCATTTCAGGATATGAAATGCACATATGTATACCGTAACAAAAACAAATTAGATGCCAATAGACCACAACATCCCTATTCCACAAGTAATGACCACTCACTCCTTCCCAGTCAGCATCGCACTGTACTATTTCATAAATGTTTTGAATATCAAGGATGCAGACTAAACAACAATCTTCCCGAGGACATCAAAATTTCAGGAAATGTATACCTTTTCAAGAAAAGAGTAATGCTGCTACTTTCGTCAAAAAATTGCTACACTGTGGACGAATTTCTGTCGTGACTTGCTGTTATATGTGACGTGTATGTTTTTTCTTTTTTTTATACTAAAGCTAGTTATATTTATACAAATTTTCTATTATATTGTTCTTGAAGTGTCTGTGATGTCTCTATATACACCTCTACTTATACCTATTTATATATGTCATTTTATATTTACATTTTTATTCTTTATGTCGTCATGTAGACTATGTTTGGTAATTTTTAAATTTTACTGACGTTTTCCTCTTTTTTATTTGTATCCCCATGCTTTTGGTGGGCAAACTAATTTGAGAAAATAAAGATATTATTTTTATTATTTTTTTTCTTTGGTGTCTTGGCATCGACTGCTATGGTCATTAGCCACGTGTTCTGGATAGGCCTTGTTACTAACTCCATGCGCCACCTTAGGAGCAGCACTGTTAATTGGAACGCAACAGTGAATCATTATCAATATTATTATTATTATTATTATTATTATTATTATTATTATTATTATTATTATTATTATTATTATTATTATTATTATTATTATTATTATTATTATTATTATTATTATTATTATTATTATTATTATTATTATTATTATTATTATTATTATTATTATTATTATTATTATTATTATTATTATTATTATTATTATTATTATTATTATTATTATTATTATTATTATTATTATTATTATTATTATTATTATTATTATTAATATTATTATTATTATTATTATTATTATTTTTTTCCCCTTGGGAATGTACCAGTCAGGCCCTGTCTACGGTGCTCCGATACATCCGGAGGGCGCGCTGGTGTCGTTAACCCCAATAACCACTCCCTACGTCCGTAGGGTGAGTGACTATTGGGTCCGAGAATCATGTGCCCTGAGTAGACGGAGCGAACCAAGGATGACGGCCTTCTGCATTCGCGCTGCTAAGATTTTTGCCATATTACGGCAAGCAGGTATTATCTTCAAGTTGGAGAGCAGTGTGTCCATCATTCCACCATGGACTCCTATGATGAGAACCACCATTTTGACAGAATGGTCCGGATATAACCTGCGGAGTTCAAAGAGAAGATTATTATTATTATTATTATTATTATTATTATTATTATTATTATTATCATTATTATTATTATCATTATTATTATTATTATTATTATTATTATTATTATTATTATTATTATTATTATTATTATTATTATTATTATTATTATTATTATTATTATTATTATTATTATTATTATATTTATCCTTTAAGAGTGTACCAGTCAGGTCCTGTCTCCGGTGCTCCGACCCATCCGGAGGACGCGCTGGTGTCGTTTCCCTCAATAACCACTCCCTACGTCCGTAGGGTGGGTGATTATTGGGTCCGAGAGTCATGTGTTCTGAGCAGACGAAGTGAACCAAGGATGACGGCCTTCTGAATTCGAGCGGCTAGGATTTGTGCCATATTACGGCAGGCCGGTATCAACTTCAAATTAGAGAGCAGTGTGTCCATCATTCCACCAAGGACTCCTATAATCAGAACCACCATTTTGACAGAATGGTCCGGATACAACCAGCGGAGTTCAAAGAGAAGATCTCGTTATTTAGTCCGTTTTTCCTCCTCTTTCCGAACGATATTTATCTCGCCTGGAGCAGAAAACTCCACGACGAATATCGTTTTACTTTGACGGTCGAGGAGGACAACATCAGGATTAATGGCTTGTATTTGCCTGAGGGTGGGGAATGAGTAGTTCCAATAGATTCGGCACCTCTCATTCTCCACCACGGACTCAATATCCCCCGGAACATAAGGCAACACCGGTGTCTCGTCTATACCGTACGAGTGTCTTAGATGGTAGTACAACACTCGTAGCGCCGCGTTATGCCTGTGGATATAGGCTGAGACCGCATAAGCTGGTCATGCTGATAGCAAATGCATTACGGTCTCAGGTGCCCCACGACATGCCCTGCATCGGGTGTCAGGGACGTCTATACCCATCACGCGACTACGGTAGACGAGGGTGTTAAAGACACCATCCTGGCAGGCCATTATGAATCCCTCGGTCTCCGACTTTAGCTCACTCGAACTGAGGAAGGCAAAGGTCAAGCTTTTGGATAAGCCAAGGTCTTCGATGTTGTTGAAGAAGACACCATGCATTGGCTTATCCGTATGCAGCTGTAGGAGGACCTCTGTCTCCGCAGCTTTAATGTGAGCTTTTAGCTGAACGGGTCCCAACTCGGTGACAGAGTTTGGGTTAGCCCGTTCAGTGTCGAATACGAGACCAAGTTCTTCGGCTGCACGGGTTGCTGCCTTAAAGAGAAATGCTCCAATCCCTGCTTTTTCATGGTCGCGGACCATGCAGAGAAGGGGATCTGAACTCCTGATGACTTTACAGGCCCCATCCAGAACCATTCTGTTATGCAGACACACCAAACTCAAAAGTCCACGGCCTCCCCGTTGTCTGGGAAAGTATAACCGTGGAACGGACGATTTCGGATGCAAGCTCCTATTGAGATGCATCATTTTGCGAGTTTTTACGTCGAGTTGTCGCAGCTCTTCCTGAGTCCACTTCATCACTCCGAAGGAGTAGAGAAGGATCGGAACGGCAAGCATATTAGTTGCAGCAACTTTGTTCTTCCCCGACAGTTCTGAAGACCAGATCTGTCGGAGTTTATGCTGATACTTGCCACGGAGAGAGTTCTTAACTGTGATTACCTCTTGGGAGCGGCGTTGCGCCACCCCTAGGTAACTATAAGTCTCTCCGGCATCCAGATGATGTAGGATGCTTCCGTCTACGAGCTGGACATCCTCTCCGTATTCCTCGCATCGTCCTCTTTTGAGAGGAACCGTGGCACATTTGTCGATCCCAAATTCCATTCCGATAGCATGCGTATATTCTTCCACCACCCTAAGGGACTGATGTATGTCCCTTTCTCCAGAGGCATATAATTTTAGGTCATCCATGTAAAACAGGTGGGTGACAGTATGACTCCGGTTGCTGGGGGTGCCGCAGCTGTACCCACGGGTATTCCTGAGTGCAACGGACAATGGCAATAGTGAGATGCAGAAGAGAAGAGGGCTGAGGGAGTCTCCCTGAAACACGCCTCTTCTAATGATGACCTGCTCTGTTTGGACTATGTCTCCACCAGATTTCATAGCGAAGCGAGTGCTCCAGAGCGGCATCAGTTGTCCAATGCATCCCACTATTTGATCGGGTACCTCAAGGCATCTGAGCAAATGCATGATTAACTCATGCGATGTTGTATCAAATGCCTTGCGGTAATCGATCCAGGCCATCGAGAGGTTACCTTGTACTGCACGGAGTCCTGCGTGGTACATCTATCGATGAGCAGGTTCTCCTTGCAGCCGGCAAACCCTTTCTTTGACCCTCTTTGCTCATATATCCGTTCATACACCGGATCAACTGCGGAGAGAATGCGCGTGTATAAGATGCGCGTAAACACCTTATAACACGCATTCAAGCATGTTATCAGTCTGTAATTCTTTGGATCAGACAAATCTCCGTTTTTGGGGATGAGCACGGTTCGCCCCTCGACAAACCACTCCGGAATCTGCTGCTCCCCATCTAGCCATGAGTTGAAAACTCTAGCCAGATGGCGGTGGGTTGCTGGAAACTTTTTCCACCAATAGTTATTCAACCCATCGGGTCCTGAAGCAGCAAAGTTCTTTGGGCCTTTGAGGGCTCTTTGAACTTCATCCGGGGTTTTCGGATTGGGCATATTATTGAGCTCAGGCTGCCGAAGCCTCCTGCAGAATGCTCCGAACTGCGCTAGGGCTGGAGTATCTACATTGATTGGTTGGGGATACTCATAGATGTTCTTCCAGAAGGTTTCCACCCGATCAACAGCCGGCTGGTTATCAACAACACGTGGAGGCTCTTGAAATAAACGAGAAGGTTTATCGCGGAACTTCAAGTTTTCCGCGACTCCTCTCGCTCGCCTCACTAGTGACTTCTTTGCAGCCACTAGCATTCGTATCCTATCAAATCAGTGCTGTTTGATGGTAAACAGCACCCCTTGATTCAATGTGTGGTGAGCTCGTCTTAATTTTGCGGCAATTCGCCTCACTGCAGGCGTAAAAGGCCGATTGGCCGCCACGTAGTCCACCACACACTGGATACGAGACGCGTGTTGTCTCGCCGACTTGATCTTAGCTTCCATCTTGTGTACGCGTCGCTCATGCCTCCCAACTACAGCGGTGGTGTCCCTCCTCTGCGTTTGGGTTAGAGTATGAGCGGCGTCATACACGACAGAATTTATCTGCCAGATGTCAGCCTCTTCTGGAAGAACATCGCCGATCTCCGCATCCACTCGTGCCAGTTCTTGTGGCTTCAGGGGCTTCATATGGTGAAGTGCCCTGCGAGTTCTGATGTCCTCCATCGGTGGTATGATGCGAGCATTCTCCACAGCCAGACCGACACGTGGCATAACTTGTGCCACTTCGATAACCGGCTGAGGAGGTGCTCTGACATATCCTCGTCTCCGAAGATGAGATACATAATCCCTAAGATTTTGGGCGGAAAAGGCGGCATGCTCTGGGTGTCTTTCACACCACAGAGCATGCATTCTCGCCATGTATCCTCTCCGGGCGGGCTCACTGCTCTCGTAGCAATGCATAAGACCGTCCCTTAATCCATCCGTCCACTCAAAACGTCCGTTTTCATAGCGTAAGTCGTCAGCTGGCAAATCATCGTTGTTGGCCCCACCACCTTGCCTTTTACCCCTAATCCGAGGGGGTCGGTTGAGGGGGCCTCTTCCCCGATTATTTGGAACCGAGTGTTAGGGTTTACTGGGGGGTTAACCCAGTAAACCCACGGCCGACACCGGAGGGAAATATGCCTCTTCCCTCCCGGATGCGCATGAGCTGCCGGTCCGATTTTGCATCCTTTGCTCGGGTAGGTGGTGTCGCAACTCACCAGGGCCTTAGGTGTTGGTTGACCTCCCTGCCTTATTATTATTATTATTATTATTATTATTATTATTATTATTATTATTATTATTATTATTATTTTTTTTTTTTTTTTTTTCTCCTTAGGAGTGTACCAGTCAGGCCCTGTCTCCGGTGCTCCGACCCATCCGGAGGGCGCGCTGGTGTCGTTAACCCCAATAACCACTCCCTACATCCGTAGGGTGAGTAATTATTGGGTCCGAGAATCGTGTGCCCTGAGTAGACGAAGCGAACCAAGTATAACGGCCTTCTGCATTCTTGCTGCTAAGATTTCTGCCAAATTACGGCAAGCAGGTATTATCTTCAAATTGGAGAGCAGTGTGTCCATCATTCCACCAAGGACTCCTATGATCAGAACCACCATTTTGACAGAATGGTCCGGATATAACCTGCGGAGTTCAAAGAGAAGATCTCGATATTTAGTCCGTTTTTCCTCCTCTTTTCGAACGATATTCATTTCGCCTGGAGCGGAAAACTCCATGACGAATATCGTTCTACTTTGGTGGTCGAGGAGGACAACATCAGGCTTATTGGCTTGTATTTGCCTGAGGAATGAGTAGTTCCAATAGATTCGGCATCTCTCATTCTCCACCACGGACTCAATATCCCCCGGAGCATAAGGCAACACCGGTGTCTCGTCTATACCGTACGAGTGTCGTAGGTGGTAGTACAACACTCGTAGCGCCGCGTTATGCCTGTGGATATAGGCTGAGACCGCATAAGATGGGCATGCTGATAGCAAATGCATTACGGTCTCAGGTGCCCCACGACATGCCCTGCATCGGGTGTCAGGGACGTCTATACCCATCACGCGACTACGGTAGACAAG
This sequence comes from Chrysolina oricalcia, assembly GCA_944452925.2. Taxonomy (NCBI): domain Eukaryota; kingdom Metazoa; phylum Arthropoda; class Insecta; order Coleoptera; family Chrysomelidae; genus Chrysolina; species Chrysolina oricalcia. Next base: position 36,702,649 of record OX101816.2, on the reverse strand, counting down.
GGTGTTGAAGACACCATCCTGGCAGGCCATTATGAATCCCTCGGTCTCCGACTTTAGCTCACTCGACCTGAGGAAGGCAAAGGTCAAGCTTTTGGATAAGCCAAGGTCTTCGATGTTATGAAAGAAGACACCATGCATTGGCTTATCCATATGTAGCTGTAGCAGGACCTCTGTCTCCGCAGCTTTTATCTGAGCTTTTTGCTGAACGGGTCCCAACTCGGTGACAGAGTTTGGGTTAGCCCGTTCAGTGTCGAAAACGAGACCGAGTTCATCGGCCGCACGGGTAGCTGCCTTAAAAAGGAATGCTCCAATCCCTGCTTTCTCATGGTCGCGGACCATGCAGAGAAGGGGATCTGAACTCCTGATGACTTTACAGGCCCCATCCAGAACCATTCTGTTATGCAGACACTCCAAACTCAAAAGTCCACGGCCTCCCCGTTGTCTGGGAAAGTATAACCGTGGAACGGACGATTTAGGATGCAAGCTCCTATTGAGATGCATCATTTTGCGAGTCTTAACGTCAAGTTGTCGCAGCTCTTCCTTAGTCCACTTCATCACTCCGAAAGAGTAAAGAAGGATCGGAACGGCAAGCATATTAGTTGCAGCAACTTTGTTCTTCCCCGACAGTTCTGATGACCAGATCTGTCGGAGTTTATGCTGATACTTGCCGCGGAGAGAGTTTTTAACTGCAAATACCTCTTGGGAGCGGCGTTGTTCCACCCCAAGGTAGGTATAAGTCTCTCCGGCATCCAGATGATGTATTATTATTATTATTATTATTATTATTATTATTATTATTATTATTATTATTATTATTATTATTATTATTATTATTATTATTATTATTATTATTATTATTATTATTATTATTATTATTATTATTATTATTATTATTATTATTATTATTATTATTATTATTATTATTATTATTATTATTATTATTATTATTATTATTATTATTATTATTATTATTATTATTATTATTATTATTATTATTATTATTATTATTATTTTTCCCGTTGGGAATGTACCAGTCAGGCCCTGTTTCCGGTGCTCCGATACATCCGGAGGGCGCGCTGGTGTCGTTAACCCCAATAACCACTCCCTACGTCCGTAGGGTGAGTGACTATTGGGTCCGAGAATCATGTGCCCTGAGTAGACGGAGCGAACCAAGGATGACGGCCTTCTGCATTCGCGCTGCTAAGATTTCCGCCATATTACGGCAAGCAGGTATTATCTTCAAGTTGGAGAGCAGTGTGTCCATCATTCCACCAAGGACTCCTATGATCAGAACCACCATTTTGACAGAATGGTCCGGATATAACCTGCGGAGTTCAAAGAGAAGATCTCGATATTTAGTCCGTTTTTCCTCCTCTTTTCGAACGATATTCATTTCGCCTGGAGCGGAAAACTCCATGACGAATATCGTTCTACTTTGGTGGTCGAGGAGGACAACATCAGGCTTATTGGCTTGTATTTGCCTGAGGGTGGGGAATGAGTAGTTCCAATAGATCCGGCACCTCTCATTCTCCACCACGGACTCAATATCCCCCGGAACATAAGGCAACACCGGTGTCTCGTCTATACCGTACGAGTGTCGTAGATGGTAGTATAACACTCGTAGCGCCGCGTTATGCCTGTGGATATAGGCTGAGACCGCATAAGATGGGCATGCTGATAGCAAATGCATTACGGTCTCAGGTGCCCCACGACATGCCCTGCATCGGGTGTCAGGGACGTCTATACCCATCACGCGACTACGGTAGACGAGGGTGTTGAAGACACCATCCTGGCAGGCCATTATGAATCCCTCGGTCTCCGACTTTAGCTCACTCGACCTGAGGAAGGCAAAGGTCAAGCTTTTGGATAAGCCAATGTCTTCGATGTTGTGAAAGAAGACACCATGCATTGGCTTATCCATATGTAGCTGTAGCAGGACCTCTGTCTCCGCAGCTTTGATGTGAGCTTTTTGCTGAACGGGTCCCAACTCGGTGACAGAGTTTGGGTTAGCCCGTTCAGTGTCGAATACGAGACCAAGTTCATCGGCCGCACGGGTTGCTGCCTTAAAAAGAAATGCTCCAATCCCTGCTTTTTCATGGTCGCGGACCATGCAGAGAAGGGGATCTGAACTCCTGATGACTTTACAGGCCCCATCCAGAACCATTCTGTTATGCAGACACTCCAAACTCAAAAGTCCACGGCCTCCCCGTTGTCTGGAGAAGTATAACCGTGGAACGGACGATTTAGGATGCAAGCTCCTATTGAGATGCATCATTTTGCGAGTTTTAACGTCGAGTTGTCGCAGCTCATCTTTAGTCCACTTCATTACTCCGAAAGAGTAAAGAAGGATCGGAACGGCAAGCATATTGGTTGCAGCAACTTTGTTCTTCCCCGACAGTTCTGATGACCAGATCTGTCGGAGTTTATGCTGATACTTGCCGCGGAGAGAGTTCTTAACTGTGAATACCTCTTGGGAGTGGCGTTGCTCCACCCCTAGGTAAGTATACGTCTCTCCGGCATCCAGATGATGTAGGATGCTTCCGTCTACGAGCTGGACATCCTCTCCGTATTCATCGCATCGTCCTCTTTTAAGATGAACCGTGGCACATTTGTCGATCCCAAATTCCATTCCGATAGCATGCGTGTACTCTTCCACCACCCTAAGGGACTGATGTAGGTCCCTTTCTCCAGAGGCATATAATTTTAGGTCATCCATGTAGAACAAATGGGTGACTTTATGCCTCCGGTTGCTGGGGGTGCCGCAGTTGTACCCACGGGTATTCCTGAGTACAACGGACAATGGCAATAGTGAGATGCAGAAGAGAAGAGGGCTGAGGGAGTCTCCCTGAAACACGCCTCTTCTAATGATGACCTGCTCTGTTTGGACTGTGTCTCTACCAGATCTTATGGTGAAGCAAGTCCTCCAGAGTGGCATCAGTTGTCCAATACATCCCACTATTTGATCGGGTACCTCAAGACATCTGAGCAAATGCATGATTAACTCATGCGATGTTGTATCAAATGCCTTGCAGTAATCGATCCAGGCCATCGAAAGGTTACGCTTATACTGCACGGAGTCCTGCGTGATACATCTATCAATGAGCAGGTTCTCCTTGCAGCCGGCGACCCCTTTCTTTGACCCTCTTTGCTCATATATCCGTTCGTACACCGGATCAACTGCGGAGAGAATGCGCGTGTATAAGATGCGTGTAAACAACTTATAACACGCATTCAAGCATGTTATCGGCCTGTAATTCTTTGGATCAGACAAATCTCCGTTTTTGGGGATGAGCACGGTTCGCCCCTCGACAAACCACTCCGGAATCTGCTGCTCCCCATCTAGCCATGAGTTAAAAACTCTAGCCAGATGGCGGTGGGTTGTTGGAAACTTTTTCCACCAATAGTTATTCAACCCATCAGGGCCTGGAGCAGCGAAATTCTTAGAACCTTTTAGGGCCCTTCTAACTTCTTCCGTGGTTATCGGATTGCGCAGATCATTGTGCTCATGCTGCCGAAGCGTCCTGCAGTAAGCTTCGAACTGCGCTAGGGCTGGAGTGTCTACATTGAGTGGTTGCGGAAACTCATAGATGTTCTTCCAGAAGGTTTCTACCCGATCAGCAGCCGGTGGGTTATCGACAACACGTGGAGGCTCTTGGAATAAGCGAGAATGTTTATCGCGGAACTTCATGTTTTCCGCGATACTTCTCGCCCGCCTCACTAGTGACTTCTTTGCAGCCACAAGCATTCGTATCCTATCAAGACAGTGCTGTTTTATGGTAAACAGCACGCCTTGATTCAATGTGTGGTGAGCTCGTCTTAGCTTTGCAGCAATTCGCCGCACTGCCGGCGTAAAAGGCCTATTGGCCGACATGTAGTCCACCACACACTGGATACGAGACGCGTGTTGTCTCGCCGACTTGATCTTAGCTTCCATCTTGTGAACGCGTCGCTCATGCCTCCCAACAAGAGCGGTGGTTTCCCTCCTCTCCGTCTGGGATAGAGCACGAGCGGCGTCGTACACGACAGAATTGATCTGCCAGATGGTAGCCTCTTCTGAAAGAACATCGCCAATCTCTGCATCCACTCGTGCCAGTTCTTGCGGCTTCAGGGGCTTCATATTGTGAAGCGCCCTGCGGGTTCTGATGTCCTCCATTGGTGGTATGATGCGAGCCTCCTCTACAGCCAGACCGACACGTGGCATATCTGCCACTTCTGTCACTTCGTTAATCGGCTGAGGAGGAGCTCTAACATAGCCTCGAGCCCGGAGATAGGAAACATAATCCCTGAGATTTTGGGCGGAAACGGCGGCATGCTCTGGGTGTCTTTCACACCAGAGAGCATGCATCCTTGCCATGTATCCTCTCCGGGCGGGCTCACTGCTCTCGTAGATATACAGAAGTCCGTCTCTCAATTCGTCCGTCCACTCAAAGCGTCCGTTGTCATTGCGGTTGTCATTTGGCAAATCATCGTTGTTGGCCCCACCACCTTGCCTTTGACCCCTAATCCGAGGGGGTCGGTTGTGGGGGCCTCTTCCCCGATTGTTTGGAACCGAGTATTAGGGTTTACTGGGGGGTTAACCCAGTAAACCCACGGCCGACACCGGAGGGAAAGATGCCTTTTCCCTCCCGGATGCGCATGAGCTGCCGGTCCGATTTTGCATCCTTTGCTCGGGTAGGTGGTGTCGCAACTCACCAGGGCCTTAGGTGTTGGTTGACCTCCCTGCCTTATTATTATTATAATTATTATCATTATCATTATTATTATTATTATTATTATTATTATTATTATTATTATTATTATTATTATTATTATAATAATAATAATAATAATAATAATAATAATAATAATTATTATTATTATTATTATTATTATTATTATTATTATTATTATTATTATTATTATTTTTTTTTTTCTCTTTAGGAGTGTACCAGTCAGGCCCTGTCTCCGGTGCTCCGAACCATCCGGAGGGCGTGCTGGTGTCGTTAACCCCAATAACCACTCCCTACATCCGTAGGGTGAGTGATTATTGGGTCCGAGAATCGTGTGCCCTGAGTAGACGAAGCGAACCAAGTATAACGGCCTTCTGCATTCTTGCTGCTAAGATTTCTGCCATATTACGGCAAGCAGGTATTATCTTCAAGTTGGAGAGCAGTGTGTCCATCATTCCACCAAGGACTCCTATGATCAGAACCACCATTTTGACAGAATGGTCCGGATATAACCTGCGGAGTTCAAAGAGAAGATCTCGATATTTAGTCCGTTTTTCCTCCTCTTTTCGAACGATATTCATTTCGCCTGGAGCGGAAAACTCCATGACGAATATCGTTCTACTTTGGTGGTCGAGGAGGACAACATCAGGCTTATTGGCTTGTATTTGTCTGAGGGTGGGGAATGAGTAGTTCCAATAGATTCGGCACCTCTCATTCTCCACCACGGACTCAATATCCCCCGGAACATGAGGCAACACCGGTGTCTCGTCTATATCGTACGAGTGTCGTAGATGGTAGTACAACACTCGTAGCGCCGCGTTATGCCTGTGGATATAGGCTGAGACCGCATAAGATGGGCATGCTGACAGCAAATGCATTACGGTCTCAGGTGCCCCACGACATGCCCTGCATCGGGTGTCAGGGACGTCTATACCCATCACGCGACTACGGTAGACTAGGGTGTTGAAGACACCATCCTGGCAGGCCATTATGAATCCCTCGGTCTCCGACTTTAGCTCACTCGACCTGAGGAAGGCAAAGGTCAAGCTTTTGGATAAGCCAAGGTCTTCGATGTTGTGAAAGAAGACACCATGCATTGGCTTATCCATATGTAGCTGTAGCAGGACCTCTGTCTCCGCAGCTTTGATGTGAGCTTTTTGCTGAACGGGTCCCAACTCGGTGACAGAGTTTGGGTTAGCCCGATCAGTATCGAATACGACACCGAGTTCATCGGCCGCACGGGTTGCTGCCTTAAAAAGAAATGCTCCAATCCCTGCTTTTTCATGGTCGCGGACCATGCAGAGAAGGGGATCTGAACTCCTGATGACTTTACAGGCCCCATCCAGAACCATTCTGTTATGCATACACTCCAAACTCAAAAGTCCACGGCCTCCCCGTTGTCTGGGAAAGTATAACCGTGGAACGGACGATTTAGGATGCAAGCTCCTATTGAGATGCATCACTTTGCGAGTTTTAACGTCGAGTTGTCGCAGCTCTTCCTTAGTCCACTTCATTACTCCGAAAGAGTAGAGAAGGATCGGAACGGCAAGCATATTGGTTGCAGCAACTTTGTTCTTCCCCGACAGTTCTGATGACCAGATCTGTCGGAGTTTATGCTGATACTTGCCGCGGAGAGAGTTCTTAACTGTGAATACCTCTTGGGAGTGGCGTTGCTCCACCCCTAGGTAAGTATACGTCTCTCCGGCATCCAGATGATGTAGGATGCTTCCGTCTACGAGCTGGACATCCTCTCCGTATTCCTCGCATCGTCCTCTTTTGAGATGAACCGTGGCACATTTGTCGATCCCAAATTCCATTCCGATAGCATGCGTGTACTCTTCCACCACCCTAAGGGACTGATGTAGGTCCCTTTCTCCAGAGGCATATAATTTGAGGTCATCCATGTAAAACAGATGGGTGACTTTATGCCTCCGGTTGCTGGGGGTGCCGCAGTTGTACCCACGGGTATTCCTGAGTACAACGGACAATGGCAATAGTGAGATGCAGAAAGAGAAGAGGGCCGAGGGAGTCTCCCTGAAACACGCCTCTTCTAATGATGACCTGCTCTGTTTGGACTATGTCTCTACCAGATCTTATGGTGAAGCGAGTCCTCCAGAGTGGCATCAGTTGTCCAATGCATCCCACTATTTGATCGGGTACCTCAAGACATCTGAGCAAATGCATGATTAACTCATGCGATGTTGTATCAAATGCCTTGCGGTAATCGATCCAGGCCATCGAAAGGTTACGCTTATACTGCACGGAGTCCTGCGTGATACATCTATCGATGAGCAGGTTCTCCTTGCAGCCGGCGACCCCTTTCTTTGACCCTCTTTGCTCATATATCCGTTCATACACCGGATCAACTGCGGAGAGAATGCGCGTGTATAAGATGCGCGTAAACAACTTATAGCACGCATTCAAGCTTGTTATCGGCCTGTAATTATTTGGATCAGACAAATCTCCGTTCTTATTATTATTATTATTATTATTATTATTATTATTATTATTATTATTATTATTATTATTATTATTATTATTATTATTATTATTATTATTATTATTATTATTATTATTATTATTATTATTATTATTATTATTATTATTATTATCATTATTATTATTATTATTATTATTATTATTATTATTATTATTATTATTATTATTATTATTATTATTATTATTATTATTACTATTGTTATTGTTATTGTTCTACCAGTGGAAGAGTCAGTAGAAACTGTCGATGGAAATCTTATTTCATCAGAAGGCTGAGAGATATCCTTAGCAATGAATAAACACGGAGATTCAGAAGAAATTATTACCAGAAACACCTTATATATCTGTTGGTAAAATTGCTGATAAAGGAAATCAATTGGTCTTCGAGGAAAAACAGTGATTTAATAGAAATCGAAAGACCAAGAAACTGATTGGAACTGGTACAAGAAGAATGGATAGTTTATATACAGTGACTATGACCTTTGGCATCAGCGACTCTGTCATATTAGCAAAAATGGATTCCAAATACTTCAGAAAGGTTTAGTAGTTGGAATACCTTCTAACATATTACTCAATGAAAAACATTGTGATAACTGCATCACTGGTAAACACAGTAGAGCCTCATTTCCGCGCAAAAATAGGAATTATTGGAACTCGTGCATTCAATATTATTTTCAAAAGTTTATATCTCATCACTTACTCGTAAACAGATTTTTTTTTGTTTGTTTTGTTTCTCACGAAGAGGAAAATCCTGTAATGTTCAAAGAACATCGTGAGAACCGAGGGAAAGTAAGAATTGTTGTTCTTCTTGAATTTCTACAGGCTCAGTTGCCATCTTTTGTTGTTGTCATTTTTTATTTTGGCTTATTTTATGTATAAACGCTTTCATAGAGATGTGATTTTCAACTTTCTAATTTTGTTTCATACCTATTGTTCCTTATTTTATTTTATCAGCTGTTTAAACTCTTCTTTAGGTAACACGACTAAATATCCCGTCCAAAAATATACTGCCAACAATATCCTGCCAAAATTCCCTGGTCCAATAATATCCTTAGACATTAATATCCTGACCGATAATATCCTCAATTTCCTCGCGCCCAAATTCCACCAAAGGTGAGTTCATACTGGTTAAATCAGAATTAAAAATACCTCTCACAAAACGTATGCTTAATTTCCAAGCACCTTAGTGTCTACGTAAGGTTAGTTTGTTCTGGTAAGATCAGACTAAAAAATTAATAGTACAAAAATGTTAGGTTATTATTGGTCAGTATATTATTGTTTAGTATTGGACGGGGGATTTTTGGCAGAATATTTTTGACTGAATATTTTTGGATGGGATATTTAGTCGTAGACCCCTCCTTTGTTATTGTATGTTATTGACTTTATTTATAAATGTTTTCTTGTAACATGTACCTGTACAATGAATATACAAAATAATTTGTTGCTGGATAGTCACGAAGGAGATTAGGGTTCAAATCCTGTGTGTTTTTTTTTTTTTCAAATATAATTGATCAGAATTGTGTTAGATTTCAATTATAATTCGTCATTGAAGCACTTTTGAAGCTTTTATTTCACTCCTTCGTTTGTATGTCTGTCTGACTTTCCGGTTCAACATTTCCAATCCATTTTTCAAGTACTTGCTGGTATCCATTTAAGCGAACCGATGACAATACAATAATTTCATACAATTTAGAACAAAAAACTCATAAAAATTTAAATAACTTCTAAAAGGAACTATTGAGGCGTGAAACGTCATTACATTTGAAATAAAGCCTTAGCCATGTTCTTCATACACCAAGTATCATTTTCAGTTCGATGGTTGATAACTGAAAGCTTGATTTTTAATGTTTATTTCTGAGTGCATGCCAACCAGGATAAAGACTCTGCGCAAAAGATGAACAGAGGGAGTAACTGTAAGACAAAGTTCGGCCAAAGTTCTCCATGTGAAAGAAGGAAAGGTTTAGTGCGCATCCAAATCTCAGAGGCCAAGCTGTACAATTTCAAAAATTTCCGCGCCAACCCCTAAGATTGAAAAGATTTGCTGCTACGGGGCATTGAAATCGCCCTTTGGTCAGAAAAGACCATTTATTTTTGAAACCAGGAACATTATTTTCACTTGTTTCATTGTAACTAATGTTGCAATATATTTGTTATTTTATAAATAAAAATCTCATCCCCTCCCTTATCCCACCTCCTATTATGAAACGCAAAGAAATAACTTCTTGAGTACTTTCAAATGCATCGTTGGATGTTTAAATATGGGTGCTTCAATTAAGGAAATCACATTTTTTTATGATTATCCTCCCTACCCCCGAGGGTACTGCAAAAAAATTGTCGTTGTACTTTTCGGCACATTTATTTTGATAACGCATATACAGGATGGGGCAACGAAAATGAAACAGATCGAATATCTTCAAAACACATGTGTTGTGAAAAAAATGCAAAAACACGAACACGAATTTTAATTCATAACCTCAACTGTCATACCTCTTCCCCCACCCCTTGGTCACCATCACCCAAACAATTTGAATAGGGAAGGTAGTGAGTGTGACATACCATTAAAAAGGTAAATTCATAAGGAATTCAGCCATGTCAATTTTTGCTACCTAACTTTTTATTTTGGTAACTTTTTATTTTGGTTGCGGGAAAAACAACTTTTCCGTATTCTAAATTATGAAACTTCATTTGCAAGCTTATTTGACATAAATTCGATGACAATGCATTATGGAATTTTTCTAAGGAAAAAAACAAAATGGCGGCTTTAAAATGGCGCACAAGATTCGCAATTATGGTCCGATTTGATTCAAAATTGATATGTGATGGTTTTCAGGTCGGAAATTATGATTTGTTTGTCAATGCAAAAAAACAAGATGGTGGCTCCAAGATGGCGGACGAAATTTGTAATTATGGTCCGGTTCGAATCAAAATTAGTATGTGGGGATTTTCAGGGTCGGAAATGATTTTTTTGTCGATGCAAAAAACAAGATGGCAGTCGAAATTTGTTATAGTTCGATTCGACATGGCAACTAATTCCTCAAAACACATGTGTTGTAAAAAAATCCAAAAACACTTTGTTTTTGAATCCAAGGGGGATATCTTCCTATCATAACCTCAACTGTCATACCACTCTCCCTACCTTATGGTCACTCATACAATTTGAATAGGGAAAATACTGAGTGTTCGCTACCTAACTTTTCATTTTGGCGCCATCTTGCGGGATAAACAACTGGTTCGTATTTCAACTTATGATATTTGATTTGAAAGTTAATGTGAACAATTCTCGAAAACACAACAAAAAATTGAAAAAATCAACATTGTATGAACTTACAAATTGAAAAATTTTGCATAAATTGCTCAAGACCTTCAGACAGCATTTCGAGACTAACTTATACTCATGTATGGCAGCATCTACTGTGAACTAGTGCAGTTTGGAATCATTGGATTTGAATTTATGCAAGGTTTTCCAATTTTTAAGTTTATGGAATGTCCAATTTTTTTATTTTTCAAAAGCTTTTATTCAACTTGCCCTTTTAGTATATGTGTGGGACAAATCTTGCAGCTGACAGTTTGCCCACTTCTAGTTGTCCGATCAACTTGAACTTTGGTAGGTGTTCATCATTGCGATAACAATGCATTATGGAATTTTTGTTGAAAAAAAGCAAGAAAACGGCAGCTCCAGGATGGCGGATGAGATGTGTAATGATGGTCCAATTCGATTCAAAATTGGATTGTGGGTGTTTTGCGTACAGGTTTTCAGCATGACTGAAAATTGATAAAAAAGCTTTTATACAAATGCGATGAAAAGAAAAAAAATATTTTTCAGAATTGTGACGTAGGTTATTCTGTGCGTAACAAATTCAAAAGCTTGCTGCGAGTACAAAATAGCTATTCTTGCAAGGTAGAATTTTGATTCTGTTACGCACAGAATAACTCACGTCACACAACTAAAAACATTTTTTTTTCAGCGCCTTTGTATAAAAGCTTTTTTGATCAATTCAATCAATTGATTTTACTTTTAAGCGCATTTGTATAAAAGCTTTTTTAATCAATTTAATTAATTAATTAATTTTAGTCATACTAGAAACTTGTAAAACCCCCATATGCCAATTTTGAATCGAATCGAACCACAATTTCAAATTTTGTCCACCATCTTGGTGTTTTGCATTGACAAAAAAATCATAATTTCCGACCCTGAAAATCCCCACATAATAATTTTGATTCGAATCAGACCATAATTAAAAATTTCGTCCGCCATTTTGGAGCCACCATCTTGTTTTTTTGCATTGATAAACAAATCATAATTTCCGACCTTGTAAACCACCACATATCAATTTTGAATCGAATCGGACCATAATTGCAAATCGTATCCGCCATTTTGGAGCTGCCATTCTTTTTCTATCCATTCCATTATGCATTGTCGCCCAATTTATGTCAAATTAGCTTGCAAATGAAGTATCATAATTCGGAATACGGAATAGTTGTTTTTCCCGCAAGAGGGCGCCAAAATAAATAGTAAGGTGGCGAAAATTGACATGGCTGAATTAATTATGAAATTGCCTTTTTAATGATGTGCCACACTTACTACTTTTACTATTCAAATTGTTTGGGTGATAGTCACCAAGGGGTGGAGAAAGAAGAATGACAGTTTAGGTTATGATAAGAAGATGTCCCCCTTGGATTAAAAATCGACGTGTTTTAGCATATTTTTCACATATTTTAATCACAAAATTATTTAACATATTGTAAAATAAAACACGTAGAAATATTGTTCCCGCCAATAATAATGAATAGTCTATTCTGAGCATGCTATGAATAAACGCCCCCTAGCATCAAAACTATTAATTTTTGTCAGTCAATTAATTTCTATTCAAAATCCACAATCCACCTACATTTTTTTGTTGTTTCCCTTCCGGGGAGGGGGAATAATCATAAAGAGTGCAATCTAATTTAATTTGAAAGTACTCAAAAATAATTTTTTTTGCGTTTTATATATAATAAGACGAGTGAAGATGGAGGGGGGTGTAGCATTTTTTCATAAAGTATCACAATATTATGCAACATTAGCTACAAAACGATACTTGTTATGGATCTAGCATTCACTTAATATCAGTCAACAGCTAGGCATAGCACGGAGAGACTACGTTTTCATAATCAGTAAAATATGATAAAGTCAATGAAACTTCCAACGCTTATATAATAATGATACTCCAAAATAAACACTCATATGAGTGTACACAGCTGGAGGTACTCTTTGAAAATAATTGAGAACATGTTTTTTCTTCCTCAAATGAGGTATAATTATAAAAATTATAAATAGTGATTGTACGTGACATAAACGGCGTATTTTTTCTTGAATCCTTCACTTCTTTCTGGGAAACTTTCAGTCACACTTCGTACAAGCAATCACAGTGTACAATTCTTCAAACAGCGTTACGTTAAACTTTCCCATCTCAGGTTAAAAGGTCGGAATAGAGAAAGTGAAGATGACACACGAATCTAGTGAGCTATGGATTCCTGATTGAAATCGCGCACCAACGAAGATCGGAAAGAAATGTAACCTAGTTCGAGCCCTCGAGGAATGAATAGTTGATACCCACGCGAAGAATGTTACTCGTGAGTTTGCACCGGAAAAAGTATGTGAGCACCAGTTTCTTTGTTAGTTTTGAGGTAACAGGTCCGACGAAAGACAAAGGGGTCGTCTGAATTAGTAGAAAGCTGTTTGTTTTAAGTTTTTTCTCTTTCATTTAATTATTATGGGTGATTATTATTAGTCCTAGATGTTATCTCCAGGAATTATTTAGAAACGTTCCAAATTTTTACACTGGGTTGGTTTCAATTCCCTGACAGAAACGGAATAACAAACTTTCCTTCACGCTTTCATGGGAACGGTGGAGCTACTTCGCTCGCCGATGTTCAAGCAGAGCTTGTCAAGTCTTGCGCCGTTGGACGTCGGTCGTATCTTGTTTTAGAACCTTTTTTTGTTTTTCACCGATCATCATGTGAGTGTTCATCTTGATATTAAGTGAATACTTAATATCAAGTGGTGAAAGCCTACTTTTTTATTACACGGGAGCTTTTTTTTGTCGAAGTAAACTTGCACGTATTTATGAGAATTTTGTTGCCTAATGGCAAGTTTACTTCGACAAAAAAAAAGCTAGAGTGTAATTCGGTAAGACAATTTAAAGAAAATGTGAATCAATGAATTAAAAAATAAGATGTGAATTAGTTTATTTAATTTAACGGAGAAGTACAATTGTTAAAAACACAATTATTGAAAAAAGCTTGATTTTCAGAACTTTCTTGTCTTTTGTTAATAGTTTCCTGGACTTGGATTTGGAGTTAAAAAAAATTTCACATGTGATATGGTTTCCCCATCTTCCCATAATTTGTTTAAACAATTTTACTGCACATACACAATCTTCTTCAGTGTTTGCTACCAACCATTTACTGTCGGCGAACTTCTGATTTCCACCTTCGATTTTAAAATAGGATTTTAAAATAGAATATCTTACAATTTGCTGCTTCTCCACCTCTCCAAGCCAATTCATAGGCAGCAATATGATAAAATTTTATTTGAATGCCTACAGGTTCTTCTTCACTCCAGAACAGTGCCATTTCAAAAATTTCTTGTTTTGTGAGAGCCTTAGAACTCACCTTCCTTTTTTCTAGGATTGCTTGCAAAATTTTGCGTTTTGTGTCGCGTGCATTTCTCGCTTTCTTAAACTGTATGTCCGTGAATGGATTAAAAATTCTTTTATATTCTTTGAAGTACTTCTCTTGTAACATTTTTGCTGAAGCAGTTTTTACGGAGCTAGACGGATTCGGTTGTCTCTTCCTGCAATCAGATCTACAACACGACCTACTGGCCAATCAAATTGTTTTTGGTTGTCGTTTCCGACAAGTACTATTTCACCAAGGTTAACCTGACGAAAGGGATTCTTGTTAGGTAGTGATGATAGTTGTACCAAATACTCATTGCGGAACCTGCTACGTAAAGTGGTCCTTAACTTCTGTTTGCATATCATTTTGCTGCTTAGGGAAGTTTCATCTGAAACATCACATTCTGGTTACTACATTCAGCTTGATTGCGCAGAAACATTGCTGGAGATAAGGCAATCAGGTCTTCCGGATCACTAGACAAATACGTAAGCTGTCTCGAATTTATGACGACTCCGCAATCTCATAATATAGTCAGATCTTCATGAAATAACGAAGTACAACCAAGTACTTTGCGTAATAAATTCTTCATAATACCAATGAGGCGTTCCCAAAATCCACCCCACCATGGAGCAGCTGGAGGATTGAAATGCCAATCAATTCGTTGTGCAGTAGCAAAGTGCCCTTATTGTGGAAAATATCTAAAAAAACATGTTATTTGAAAAAGTTCTTCAGTACTGAAAATTGAAAAATACATCTAGATTTGAAGTCATGGCCATCTAAGTATAGCTTTAATTTTTAACTATTTTTTTTAAATGTTGTCTTTTTCGAAATTTTTGCTATTTTTTTTGGTGTATGTTAAAATTTGGGGAATGCACAAACTTTTATCAGGAATAAGTTTTTATCAAAAAACCCCATAATAAAGAAGTTTTCCATATTGTGCGTACTTGGAGGACGACCCTGTATAATAAAGCGACCGCTCCCCCCTGGCAGACGGGCGGTTTTAAAATCACTATTCAAAGTAAAACCGACGTGGCAATTCAAACCTTTGGTATAGGGCAGTTGTTTTCACCGTCAGCTCTTGAACTATGAAAAAGTCGACTATTTAAAATAAAAGCGATTTTTTGAACAAATCACTTTCTTTGGCCAAAGCATTGATAACTTCCTCACTATCAATTTGATTCAATACTGAGGCATCAATATTCATCAGCATAAATGATTCAAGTTTGTCATCGACCAATGAATTTATTAACCGATCCTTTATAAATTTTAAAATAGAAAATGATCTTTCACATTCTTCTTGGGAAATGGGCAGCATCAAAAGATATATACGCAGTAAAAAGTAAAGGGTATGCTCCCTGAAACATATCATATTTTAAAATTATATTATAGCAGCATAGGTACCGAACAATTTTTGCAGATCTGCCGAACTTTATCATCAGTTTCTTCTTCATTGTCGCGGTAGACAATGTCTGGTATATGGGCATCTGTATCTGCGATGGTTATTTTGAATCCACCCCAATTTTTTGTAAAATTTCAATTTTCTTCTTTCAAATTTTCGGGGGTAGCAGAGGGATTATATTTAACAATTTTTGCTGATAAGTTTTTCATGCAACTTCCTGTGAGAAAGGACCCCGCACTTTTCATAGGTAAAATGGTTATCGGTGAAATTTTCTGAATTTTCAATGTATTCTAGTATTCGATGTACTGATTGAACGTGCTGAATTGCAACGTTCGTTGATGGATAGATTTTGAAATACAGGGCGTTCAAGTTAAAAATCAGTTCAGATGGTATATATCATTATTTACAGAGTGAAAAATAAAAACATTTTAGTAATGTCTGAAAATTCGATGTAATAATGAAACAATGATAAAATTATTTCGGCATGCGATATGCTATTATTTCATCATTAATCGCCGGTTCTTTCGTACATATTCTGTATATTCAAGTGAATTATTATCAAATTGTGAAAGGCTTTCGCGGCCATCGTTGAATGAATGATGGTGTTTCGGGTTTTTAGGCCGACGTTTATTTAGAGAAAATCTCGACGTTTCGTCAAGACGAATGGTTGGCATTTTCAAGAGAAATGTTTACAGCTTCGATCACTGAACACTACTTGTACAAGTAAGAAGCTGTAAACATTTCTCTTGAAAATGCCAACCACTCGTGTTGGCGAAACATCGAGATTTTCTCTAAATAAACGTCGGCCTAAAAACCCGAAAAACCATCTTCATTGAATTACTATCCTCCGAAGATAGCTGATACCGTACAAACATGATATCGTTGGGATATATAGGGGGTTCATGAAAATTGTTGATGATAAAAATTACAAAATATCAACGTTTCAGAAATCACCCAGTAATTCACGAATAACTGGGTGAAATATCTTCACTATTATTCAATATATCCATCATTCTCTCCTCAACAATGTCCCAAAAATTCAGTTTCCTACAATGACTAGTTTCATAGTTATTAATTGAGAAACTTATTACCATTTGCATGACGTGTTGAAGGAACTTGTTCACGCGTATATTCTACTAGTAGCCAAGATTTTTCACAAATAATGGAACACGCATTGGAAAAAAAACCGTCGCTGCCCAGATTCAAATTCTCTTATTAGAAATAAAAGCGTTCTTTCAATCAGTTTCACTTTTCCCAGATAGTTCGTTTTTTATTCCGACAAAGCTCAAACCAACAAAATTCACTTAATTATCTGTACCTTACATTATTAAATTCATATATCTGATGTGATTGTTATCTCTAATCTTCACCTTCTTTCACATTTATTTTGATCTCCACATTCACACGTTTTAATATTTAAGAAAAATCTTGGCCTATGTATGCGTGAACAAGTTCCTTTAACTCATAAGGCAAATGGTAATAAGTTTCTCAATGAATAACTATGAAACTAGTCATAGTAGGAAACTGAATTTGTGGGACAGTGTTGAACGCAGGTATTTCAAAATCTATCCATCAACGAACTTTGCTATTCTGCACGTTCAATCAGTATATCGAATACTACAATTTACTAAAAATTCAGACAATTATAAAAAGTGCGGGGTCCTTTGTCACAGTCAGTAGTAGATTTTATTTGATCAAAGTTTTTTGGGTCCAATACTGCCATATCTCAACATAAATCTATATTTTTTGCAAATCTTGTGTTCATTGATTCTAATGCCACATCCATTATAACGTTGAATGTGTTTATTCTAAATATGTCAATTTCTGTTTCAGGCTGCTCATCATTGAATTTTTTTGACTTCTCTCTTACGAACGAACGAAAACTTTCTTCTAAGTACTGACTTGTCCTCCGACAAAAATTCTACCTTAGCACAGGTTATGAAGGTTTTTAAGGCTTTCTCCATGCTAGCAAAATCCCTTTGAATTAATCTGAATTCTTCAATAGCAGTTTCTACCATGGCGTTAAATTTCAGTAGATCTAAACCTTTACTCTCAAACCGTATCAAATGAATGCCAATTCCCTTCTTGAACGCGCCTGTTGAAACTGTTGCCAGTGTTGCCCATTGTTGCCTATGTCCGTTGCAGTTAACATGCGCCTGAGATAAGCGGCGGCATGTTCCAATGGACCGACACAACCTAGCCGAAACGTACCGGCCCTTCGCGAAATCTCCCAAATTCCCGACGGGCCCATCCGCCCCTGCTTGGGATATAGATGGCAAATTTGGAAATTTTTCATGAAATGAGCTAGTAACTTCCATTTATATCGGTGTGTTACCTCCATAACCAATTATCTGTAGAATTGTTCATTCATTTCATTCATTTCATTTATTTCATTCATTTCATTCATTTCATTCATTTCATTCATTTTATTCATTTCATTCATTTCATTCATTTCATTCATTTCATTCATTTCATTCATTTCATTCATTTCGTTCATTTCGTTCATTTCGTTCATTTCGTTCATTTCGTTCATTTCGTTCATTTCGTTCATTTCGTTCATTTCGTTCATTTCGTTCATTTCGTTCATTTCGTTCATTTCGTTCATTTCGTTCATTTCGTTCATTTCGTTCATTTCGTTCATTTCGTTCATTTCGTTCATTTCGTTCATTTCGTTCATTTCGTTCATTTCGTTCATTTCGTTCATTTCGTTCATTTCGTTCATTTCGTTCATTTCGTTCATTTCGTTCATTTCGTTCATTTCGTTCATTTCGTTCATTTCGTTCATTTCGTTCATTTCGTTCATTTCGTTCATTTCGTTCATTTCGTTCATTTCGTTCATTTCGTTCATTTCGTTCATTTCGTTCATTTCGTTCATTTCGTTCATTTCGTTCATTTCGTTCATTTCGTTCATTTCGTTCATTTCGTTCATTTCGTTCATTTCGTTCATTTCGTTCATTTCGTTCATTTCGTTCATTTCGTTCATTTCGTTCATTTCGTTCATTTCGTTCATTTCGTTCATTTCGTTCATTTCGTTCATTTCGTTCATTTCGTTCATTTCGTTCATTTCGTTCATTTCGTTCATTTCGTTCATTTCGTTCATTTCGTTCGTTTCGTTCGTTTCGTTCGTTTCGTTCGTTTCGTTCGTTTCGTTCGTTTCGTTCGTTTCGTTCGTTTCGTTCGTTTCGTTCGTTTCGTTCGTTTCGTTCGTTTCGTTCGTTTCGTTCGTTTCGTTCGTTTCGTTCGTTTCGTTCGTTTCGTTCGTTTCGTTCGTTTCGTTCGTTTCGTTCGTTTCGTTCGTTTCGTTCGTTTCGTTCGTTTCGTTCGTTTCGTTCGTTTCGTTCGTTTCGTTCGTTTCGTTCGTTTCGTTCGTTTCGTTCGTTTCGTTCGTTTCGTTCGTTTCGTTCGTTTCGTTCGTTTCGTTCGTTTCGTTCGTTTCGTTCGTTTCGTTCGTTTCGTTCGTTTCGTTCGTTTCGTTCGTTTCGTTCGTTTCGTTCGTTTCGTTCGTTTCGTTCGTTTCGTTCGTTTCGTTCGTTTCGTTCGTTTCGTTCGTTTCGTTCGTTTCGTTCGTTTCGTTCGTTTCGTTCGTTTCGTTCGTTTCGTTCGTTTCGTTCGTTTCGTTCGTTTCGTTCGTTTCGTTCGTTTCGTTCGTTTCGTTCGTTTCGTTCGTTTCGTTCGTTTCGTTCGTTTCGTTCGTTTCGTTCGTTTCGTTCGTTTCGTTCGTTTCGTTCGTTTCGTTCGTTTCGTTCGTTTCGTTCGTTTCGTTCGTTTCGTTCGTTTCGTTCGTTTCGTTCGTTTCGTTCGTTTCGTTCGTTTCGTTCGTTTCGTTCGTTTCGTTCGTTTCGTTCGTTTCGTTCGTTTCGTTCGTTTCGTTCGTTTCGTTCGTTTCGTTCGTTTCGTTCGTTTCGTTCGTTTCGTTCGTTTCGTTCGTTTCGTTCGTTTCGTTCGTTTCGTTCGTTTCGTTCGTTTCGTTCGTTTCGTTCGTTTCGTTCGTTTCGTTCGTTTCGTTCGTTTCGTTCGTTTCGTTCGTTTCGTTCGTTTCGTTCGTTTCGTTCGTTTCGTTCGTTTCGTTCGTTTCGTTCGTTTCGTTCGTTTCGTTCGTTTCGTTCGTTTCGTTCGTTTCGTTCGTTTCGTTCGTTTCGTTCGTTTCGTTCGTTTCGTTCGTTTCGTTCGTTTCGTTCGTTTCGTTCGTTTCGTTCGTTTCGTTCGTTTCGTTCGTTTCGTTCGTTTCGTTCGTTTCGTTCGTTTCGTTCGTTTCGTTCGTTTCGTTCGTTTCGTTCGTTTCGTTCGTTTCGTTCGTTTCGTTCGTTTCGTTCGTTTCGTTCGTTTCGTTCGTTTCGTTCGTTTCGTTCGTTTCGTTCGTTTCGTTCGTTTCGTTCGTTTCGTTCGTTTCGTTCGTTTCGTTCGTTTCGTTCGTTTCGTTCGTTTCGTTCGTTTCGTTCGTTTCGTTCGTTTCGTTCGTTTCGTTCGTTTCGTTCGTTTCGTTCGTTTCGTTCGTTTCGTTCGTTTCGTTCGTTTCGTTCGTTTCGTTCGTTTCGTTCGTTTCGTTCGTTTCGTTCGTTTCGTTCGTTTCGTTCGTTTCGTTCGTTTCGTTCGTTTCGTTCGTTTCGTTCGTTTCGTTCGTTTCGTTCGTTTCGTTCGTTTCGTTCGTTTCGTTCGTTTCGTTCGTTTCGTTCGTTTCGTTCGTTTCGTTCGTTTCGTTCGTTTCGTTCGTTTCGTTCGTTTCGTTCGTTTCGTTCGTTTCGTTCGTTTCGTTCGTTTCGTTCGTTTCGTTCGTTTCGTTCGTTTCGTTCGTTTCGTTCGTTTCGTTCGTTTCGTTCGTTTCGTTCGTTTCGTTCGTTTCGTTCGTTTCGTTCGTTTCGTTCGTTTCGTTCGTTTCGTTCGTTTCGTTCGTTTCGTTCGTTTCGTTCGTTTCGTTCGTTTCGTTCGTTTCGTTCGTTTCGTTCGTTTCGTTCGTTTCGTTCGTTTCGTTCGTTTCGTTCGTTTCGTTCGTTTCGTTCGTTTCGTTCGTTTCGTTCGTTTCGTTCGTTTCGTTCGTTTCGTTCGTTTCGTTCGTTTCGTTCGTTTCGTTCGTTTCGTTCGTTTCGTTCGTTTCGTTCGTTTCGTTCGTTTCGTTCGTTTCGTTCGTTTCGTTCGTTTCGTTCGTTTCGTTCGTTTCGTTCGTTTCGTTCGTTTCGTTCGTTTCGTTCGTTTCGTTCGTTTCGTTCGTTTCGTTCGTTTCGTTCGTTTCGTTCGTTTCGTTCGTTTCGTTCGTTTCGTTCGTTTCGTTCGTTTCGTTCGTTTCGTTCGTTTCGTTCGTTTCGTTCGTTTCGTTCGTTTCGTTCGTTTCGTTCGTTTCGTTCGTTTCGTTCGTTTCGTTCGTTTCGTTCGTTTCGTTCGTTTCGTTCGTTTCGTTCGTTTCGTTCGTTTCGTTCGTTTCGTTCGTTTCGTTCGTTTCGTTCGTTTCGTTCGTTTCGTTCGTTTCGTTCGTTTCGTTCGTTTCGTTCGTTTCGTTCGTTTCGTTCGTTTCGTTCGTTTCGTTCGTTTCGTTCGTTTCGTTCGTTTCGTTCGTTTCGTTCGTTTCGTTCGTTTCGTTCGTTTCGTTCGTTTCGTTCGTTTCGTTCGTTTCGTTCGTTTCGTTCGTTTCGTTCGTTTCGTTCGTTTCGTTCGTTTCGTTCGTTTCGTTCGTTTCGTTCGTTTCGTTCGTTTCGTTCGTTTCGTTCGTTTCGTTCGTTTCGTTCGTTTCGTTCGTTTCGTTCGTTTCGTTCGTTTCGTTCGTTTCGTTCGTTTCGTTCGTTTCGTTCGTTTCGTTCGTTTCGTTCGTTTCGTTCGTTTCGTTCGTTTCGTTCGTTTCGTTCGTTTCGTTCGTTTCGTTCGTTTCGTTCGTTTCGTTCGTTTCGTTCGTTTCGTTCGTTTCGTTCGTTTCGTTCGTTTCGTTCGTTTCGTTCGTTTCGTTCGTTTCGTTCGTTTCGTTCGTTTCGTTCGTTTCGTTCGTTTCGTTCGTTTCGTTCGTTTCGTTCGTTTCGTTCGTTTCGTTCGTTTCGTTCGTTTCGTTCGTTTCGTTCGTTTCGTTCGTTTCGTTCGTTTCGTTCGTTTCGTTCGTTTCGTTCGTTTCGTTCGTTTCGTTCGTTTCGTTCGTTTCGTTCGTTTCGTTCGTTTCGTTCGTTTCGTTCGTTTCGTTCGTTTCGTTCGTTTCGTTCGTTTCGTTCGTTTCGTTCGTTTCGTTCGTTTCGTTCGTTTCGTTCGTTTCGTTCGTTTCGTTCGTTTCGTTCGTTTCGTTCGTTTCGTTCGTTTCGTTCGTTTCGTTCGTTTCGTTCGTTTCGTTCGTTTCGTTCGTTTCGTTCGTTTCGTTCGTTTCGTTCGTTTCGTTCGTTTCGTTCGTTTCGTTCGTTTCGTTCGTTTCGTTCGTTTCGTTCGTTTCGTTCGTTTCGTTCGTTTCGTTCGTTTCGTTCGTTTCGTTCGTTTCGTTCGTTTCGTTCGTTTCGTTCGTTTCGTTCGTTTCGTTCGTTTCGTTCGTTTCGTTCGTTTCGTTCGTTTCGTTCGTTTCGTTCGTTTCGTTCGTTTCGTTCGTTTCGTTCGTTTCGTTCGTTTCGTTCGTTTCGTTCGTTTCGTTCGTTTCGTTCGTTTCGTTCGTTTCGTTCGTTTCGTTCGTTTCGTTCGTTTCGTTCGTTTCGTTCGTTTCGTTCGTTTCGTTCGTTTCGTTCGTTTCGTTCGTTTCGTTCGTTTCGTTCGTTTCGTTCGTTTCGTTCGTTTCGTTCGTTTCGTTCGTTTCGTTCGTTTCGTTCGTTTCGTTCGTTTCGTTCGTTTCGTTCGTTTCGTTCGTTTCGTTCGTTTCGTTCGTTTCGTTCGTTTCGTTCGTTTCGTTCGTTTCGTTCGTTTCGTTCGTTTCGTTCGTTTCGTTCGTTTCGTTCGTTTCGTTCGTTTCGTTCGTTTCGTTCGTTTCGTTCGTTTCGTTCGTTTCGTTCGTTTCGTTCGTTTCGTTCGTTTCGTTCGTTTCGTTCGTTTCGTTCGTTTCGTTCGTTTCGTTCGTTTCGTTCGTTTCGTTCGTTTCGTTCGTTTCGTTCATTTCGTTCATTCTTTCATTTCGTTCATTTCGTTCATTTCGTTCATTACGTTCATTTCGTTCATTTCGTTCATTTCGTTCATTTCGTTCATTTCGTTCATTTCGTTCATTTCGTTCATTTCGTTCATTTCGTTCATTTCGTTCATTTCCTCCATTCCGTTCATTTCGTTCATTTCATTCATTTCATTCATTTCATTCATTTCATTCATTTCATTCATTTCATTCATTTCATTCATTTCATTCATTTCCTTCATTTCGTTCATTTCGTTCATTTCGTTCATTTCGTTCATTTCGTTCATTTCGTTCATTTCGTTCATTTCGTTCATTTCGTTCATTTCGTTCATTTCGTTCATTTCGTTCATTTCGTTCATTTCGTTCATTTCGTTCATTTCGTTCATTTCGTTCATTTCGTTCATTTCGTTCATTTCGTTCATTTCGTTCATTTCGTTCATTTCGTTCATTTCGTTCATTTCGTTCATTTCGTTCATTTCGTTCATTTCGTTCATTTCGTTCATTTCGTTCATTTCGTTCATTTCGTTCATTTCGTTCATTTCGTTCATTTCGTTCATTTCGTTCATTTCGTTCATTTCGTTCATTTCGTTCATTTCGTTCATTTCGTTCATTTCGTTCATTTCGTTCATTTCGTTCATTTCGTTCATTTCGTTCATTTCGTTCATTTCGTTCATTTCGTTCATTTCGTTCATTTCGTTCATTTCGTTCATTTCGTTCATTTCGTTCATTTCGTTCATTTCGTTCATTTCGTTCATTTCGTTCATTTCGTTCATTTCGTTCATTTCGTTCATTTCGTTCATTTCGTTCATTTCGTTCATTTCGTTCATTTCGTTCATTTCGTTCATTTCGTTCATTTCGTTCATTTCGTTCATTTCGTTCATTTCGTTCATTTCGTTCATTTCGTTCATTTCGTTCATTTCGTTCATTTCGTTCATTTCGTTCATTTCGTTCATTTCGTTCATTTCGTTCATTTCGTTCATTTCGTTCATTTCGTTCATTTCGTTCATTTCGTTCATTTCGTTCATTTCGTTCATTTCGTTCATTTCGTTCATTTCGTTCATTTCGTTCATTTCGTTCATTTCGTTCATTTCGTTCATTTCGTTCATTTCGTTCATTTCGTTCATTTCGTTCATTTCGTTCATTTCGTTCATTTCGTTCATTTCGTTCATTTCGTTCATTTCGTTCATTTCGTTCATTTCGTTCATTTCGTTCATTTCGTTCATTTCGTTCATTTCGTTCATTTCGTTCATTTCGTTCATTTCGTTCATTTCGTTCATTTCGTTCATTTCGTTCATTTCGTTCATTTCGTTCATTTCGTTCATTTCGTTCATTTCGTTCATTTCGTTCATTTCGTTCATTTCGTTCATTTCGTTCATTTCGTTCATTTCGTTCATTTCGTTCATTTCGTTCATTTCGTTCATTTCGTTCATTTCGTTCATTTCGTTCATTTCGTTCATTTCGTTCATTTCGTTCATTTCGTTCTTTTCGTTCCTTTCGTTCCTTTCGTTCCTTTCGTTCCTTTCGTTCATTTCGTTCATTTCGTTCCTTCGTTCGTTTCGTTCGTTTCGTTCGTTTCGTTCGTTTCGTTCGTTTCGTTCGTTTCGTTCGTTTCGTTCGTTTCGTTCGTTTCGTTCGTTTCGTTCGTTTCGTTCGTTTCGTTCGTTTCGTTCGTTTCGTTCGTTTCGTTCGTTTCGTTCGTTTCGTTCGTTTCGTTCGTTTCGTTCGTTTCGTTCGTTTCGTTCGTTTCGTTCGTTTCGTTCGTTTCGTTCGTTTCGTTCGTTTCGTTCGTTTCGTTCGTTTCGTTCGTTTCGTTCGTTTCGTTCGTTTCGTTCGTTTCGTTCGTTTCGTTCGTTTCGTTCGTTTCGTTCGTTTCGTTCGTTTCGTTCGTTTCGTTCGTTTCGTTCGTTTCGTTCGTTTCGTTCGTTTCGTTCGTTTCGTTCGTTTCGTTCGTTTCGTTCGTTTCGTTCGTTTCGTTCGTTTCGTTCGTTTCGTTCGTTTCGTTCGTTTCGTTCGTTTCGTTCGTTTCGTTCGTTTCGTTCGTTTCGTTCGTTTCGTTCGTTTCGTTCGTTTCGTTCGTTTCGTTCGTTTCGTTCGTTTCGTTCGTTTCGTTCGTTTCGTTCGTTTCGTTCGTTTCGTTCGTTTCGTTCGTTTCGTTCGTTTCGTTCGTTTCGTTCGTTTCGTTCGTTTCGTTCGTTTCGTTCGTTTCGTTCGTTTCGTTCGTTTCGTTCGTTTCGTTCGTTTCGTTCGTTTCGTTCGTTTCGTTCGTTTCGTTCGTTTCGTTCGTTTCGTTCGTTTCGTTCGTTTCGTTCGTTTCGTTCGTTTCGTTCGTTTCGTTCGTTTCGTTCGTTTCGTTCGTTTCGTTCGTTTCGTTCGTTTCGTTCGTTTCGTTCGTTTCGTTCGTTTCGTTCGTTTCGTTCGTTTCGTTCGTTTCGTTCGTTTCGTTCGTTTCGTTCGTTTCGTTCGTTTCGTTCGTTTCGTTCGTTTCGTTCGTTTCGTTCGTTTCGTTCGTTTCGTTCGTTTCGTTCGTTTCGTTCGTTTCGTTCGTTTCGTTCGTTTCGTTCGTTTCGTTCGTTTCGTTCGTTTCGTTCGTTTCGTTCGTTTCGTTCGTTTCGTTCGTTTCGTTCGTTTCGTTCGTTTCGTTCGTTTCGTTCGTTTCGTTCGTTTCGTTCGTTTCGTTCGTTTCGTTCGTTTCGTTCGTTTCGTTCGTTTCGTTCGTTTCGTTCGTTTCGTTAGTTTCGTTAGTTTCGTTCGTTTCGTTCGTTTCGTTCGTTTCGTTCGTTTCGTTCGTTTCGTTCGTTTCGTTCGTTTCGTTCGTTTCGTTCGTTTCGTTCGTTTCGTTCGTTTCGTTCGTTTCGTTCGTTTCGTTCGTTTCGTTCGTTTCGTTCGTTTCGTTCGTTTCGTTCGTTTCGTTCGTTTCGTTCGTTTCGTTCGTTTCGTTCGTTTCGTTCGTTTCGTTCGTTTCGTTCGTTTCGTTCGTTTCGTTCGTTTCGTTCGTTTCGTTCGTTTCGTTCGTTTCGTTCGTTTCGTTCGTTTCGTTCGTTTCGTTCGTTTCGTTCGTTTCGTTCGTTTCGTTCGTTTCGTTCGTTTCGTTCGTTTCGTTCGTTTCGTTCGTTTCGTTCGTTTCGTTCGTTTCGTTCGTTTCGTTCGTTTCGTTCGTTTCGTTCGTTTCGTTCGTTTCGTTCGTTTCGTTCGTTTCGTTCGTTTCGTTCGTTTCGTTCGTTTCGTTCGTTTCGTTCATTTCGTTCATTTCGTTCATTCTTTCATTTCGTTCATTTCGTTCATTTCGTTCATTACGTTCATTTCGTTCATTTCGTTCATTTCGTTCATTTCGTTCATTTCGTTCATTTCATTCATTTCATTCATTTCATTCATTTCATTCATTTCATTCATTTCATTCATTTCATTCATTTCATTCATTTCATTCATTTCATTCATTTCATTCATTTCATTCATTTCATTCATTTCATTCATTTCGTTCATTTCGTTCATTTCGTTCATTTCGTTCATTTCTTTCATTTCGTTCATTTCGTTCATTTCGTTCATTTCGTTCATTTCGTTCATTTCGTTCATTTCGTTCATTTCGTTCATTTCGTTCATTTCGTTCATTTCGTTCATTTCGTTCATTTCGTTCATTTCGTTCATTTCGTTCATTTCGTTCATTTCGTTCATTTCGTTCATTTCGTTCATTTCGTTCATTTCGTTCATTTCGTTCATTTCGTTCATTTCGTTCATTTCGTTCATTTCGTTCATTTCGTTCATTTCGTTCATTTCGTTCATTTCGTTCATTTCGTTCATTTCGTTCATTTCGTTCATTTCGTTCATTTCGTTCATTTCGTTCATTTCGTTCATTTCGTTCATTTCGTTCATTTCGTTCATTTCGTTCATTTCGTTCATTTCGTTCATTTCGTTCATTTCGTTCATTTCGTTCATTTCGTTCATTTCGTTCATTTCGTTCATTTCGTTCATTTCGTTCATTTCGTTCATTTCGTTCATTTCGTTCATTTCGTTCATTTCGTTCATTTCGTTCATTTCGTTCATTTCGTTCATTTCGTTCATTTCGTTCATTTCGTTCATTTCGTTCATTTCGTTCATTTCGTTCATTTCGTTCATTTCGTTCATTTCGTTCATTTCGTTCATTTCGTTCATTTCGTTCATTTCGTTCATTTCGTTCATTTCGTTCATTTCGTTCATTTCGTTCATTTCGTTCATTTCGTTCATTTCGTTCATTTCGTTCATTTCGTTCATTTCGTTCATTTCGTTCATTTCGTTCATTTCGTTCATTTCGTTCATTTCGTTCATTTCGTTCATTTCGTTCATTTCGTTCATTTCGTTCATTTCGTTCATTTCGTTCATTTCGTTCATTTCGTTCATTTCGTTCATTTCGTTCATTTCGTTCATTTCGTTCATTTCGTTCATTTCGTTCATTTCGTTCATTTCGTTCATTTCGTTCATTTCGTTCATTTCGTTCATTTCGTTCATTTCGTTCATTTCGTTCATTTCGTTCATTTCGTTCATTTCGTTCATTTCGTTCATTTCGTTCATTTCGTTCATTTCGTTCATTTCGTTCATTTCGTTCATTTCGTTCATTTCGTTCATTTCGTTCATTTCGTTCATTTCGTTCATTTCGTTCATTTCGTTCATTTCGTTCATTTCGTTCATTTCGTTCATTTCGTTCATTTCGTTCATTTCGTTCATTTCGTTCATTTCGTTCATTTCGTTCATTTCGTTCATTTCGTTCATTTCGTTCATTTCGTTCATTTCGTTCATTTCGTTCATTTCGTTCATTTCGTTCATTTCGTTCATTTCGTTCATTTCGTTCATTTCGTTCATTTCGTTCATTTCGTTCATTTCGTTCATTTCGTTCATTTCGTTCATTTCGTTCATTTCGTTCATTTCGTTCATTTCGTTCATTTCGTTCATTTCGTTCATTTCGTTCATTTCGTTCATTTCGTTCATTTCGTTCATTTCGTTCATTTCGTTCATTTCGTTCATTTCGTTCATTTCGTTCATTTCGTTCATTTCGTTCATTTCGTTCATTTCGTTCATTTCGTTCATTTCGTTCATTTCGTTCATTTCGTTCCTTTCGTTCCTTTCGTTCCTTTCGTTCCTTTCGTTCGTTTCGTTCGTTTCGTTCGTTTCGTTCGTTTCGTTCGTTTCGTTCGTTTCGTTCGTTTCGTTCGTTTCGTTCGTTTCGTTCGTTTCGTTCGTTTCGTTCGTTTCGTTCGTTTCGTTCGTTTCGTTCGTTTCGTTCGTTTCGTTCGTTTCGTTCGTTTCGTTCGTTTCGTTCGTTTCGTTCGTTTCGTTCGTTTCGTTCGTTTCGTTCGTTTCGTTCGTTTCGTTCGTTTCGTTCGTTTCGTTCGTTTCGTTCGTTTCGTTCGTTTCGTTCGTTTCGTTCGTTTCGTTCGTTTCGTTCGTTTCGTTCGTTTCGTTCGTTTCGTTCGTTTCGTTCGTTTCGTTCGTTTCGTTCGTTTCGTTCGTTTCGTTCGTTTCGTTCGTTTCGTTCGTTTCGTTCGTTTCGTTCGTTTCGTTCGTTTCGTTCGTTTCGTTCGTTTCGTTCGTTTCGTTCGTTTCGTTCGTTTCGTTCGTTTCGTTCGTTTCGTTCGTTTCGTTCGTTTCGTTCGTTTCGTTCGTTTCGTTCGTTTCGTTCGTTTCGTTCGTTTCGTTCGTTTCGTTCGTTTCGTTCGTTTCGTTCGTTTCGTTCGTTTCGTTCGTTTCGTTCGTTTCGTTCGTTTCGTTCGTTTCGTTCGTTTCGTTCGTTTCGTTCGTTTCGTTCGTTTCGTTCGTTTCGTTCGTTTCGTTCGTTTCGTTCGTTTCGTTCGTTTCGTTCGTTTCGTTCGTTTCGTTCGTTTCGTTCGTTTCGTTCGTTTCGTTCGTTTCGTTCGTTTCGTTCGTTTCGTTCGTTTCGTTCGTTTCGTTCGTTTCGTTCGTTTCGTTCGTTTCGTTCGTTTCGTTCGTTTCGTTCGTTTCGTTCGTTTCGTTCGTTTCGTTCGTTTCGTTCGTTTCGTTCGTTTCGTTCGTTTCGTTCGTTTCGTTCGTTTCGTTCGTTTCGTTCGTTTCGTTCGTTTCGTTCGTTTCGTTCGTTTCGTTCGTTTCGTTCGTTTCGTTCGTTTCGTTCGTTTCGTTCGTTTCGTTCGTTTCGTTCGTTTCGTTCGTTTCGTTCGTTTCGTTCGTTTCGTTCGTTTCGTTCGTTTCGTTCGTTTCGTTCGTTTCGTTCGTTTCGTTCGTTTCGTTCGTTTCGTTCGTTTCGTTCGTTTCGTTCGTTTCGTTCGTTTCGTTCGTTTCGTTCGTTTCGTTCATTTCGTTCATTTCGTTCATTCTTTCATTTCGTTCATTTCGTTCATTTCGTTCATTACGTTCATTTCGTTCATTTCGTTCATTTCGTTCATTTCGTTCATTTCATTCATTTCATTCATTTCATTCATTTCATTCATTTCATTCATTTCATTCATTTCATTCATTTCATTCATTTCATTCATTTCATTCATTTCATTCATTTCATTCATTTCATTCATTTCGTTCATTTCGTTCATTTCGTTCATTTCTTTCATTTCTTTCATTTCGTTCATTTCGTTCATTTCGTTCATTTCGTTCATTTCGTTCATTTCGTTCATTTCGTTCATTTCGTTCATTTCGTTCATTTCGTTCATTTCGTTCATTTCGTTCATTTCGTTCATTTCGTTCATTTCGTTCATTTCGTTCATTTCGTTCATTTCGTTCATTTCGTTCATTTCGTTCATTTCGTTCATTTCGTTCATTTCGTTCATTTCGTTCATTTCGTTCATTTCGTTCATTTCGTTCATTTCGTTCATTTCGTTCATTTCGTTCATTTCGTTCATTTCGTTCATTTCGTTCATTTCGTTCATTTCGTTCATTTCGTTCATTTCGTTCATTTCGTTCATTTCGTTCATTTCGTTCATTTCGTTCATTTCGTTCATTTCGTTCATTTCGTTCATTTCGTTCATTTCGTTCATTTCGTTCATTTCGTTCATTTCGTTCATTTCGTTCATTTCGTTCATTTCGTTCATTTCGTTCATTTCGTTCATTGCGTTCATTTCGTTCATTTCGTTCATTTCGTTCATTTCGTTCATTTCGTTCATTTCGTTCATTTCGTTCATTTCGTTCATTTCGTTCATTTCGTTCATTTCGTTCATTTCGTTCATTTCGTTCATTTCGTTCATTTCGTTCATTTCGTTCATTTCGTTCATTTCGTTCATTTCGTTCATTTCGTTCATTTCGTTCATTTCGTTCATTTCGTTCATTTCGTTCATTTCGTTCATTTCGTTCATTTCGTTCATTTCGTTCATTTCGTTCATTTCGTTCATTTCGTTCATTTCGTTCATTTCGTTCATTTCGTTCATTTCGTTCATTTCGTTCATTTCGTTCATTTCGTTCATTTCGTTCATTTCGTTCATTTCGTTCATTTCGTTCATTTCGTTCATTTCGTTCATTTCGTTCATTTCGTTCATTTCGTTCATTTCGTTCATTTCGTTCATTTCGTTCATTTCGTTCATTTCGTTCATTTCGTTCATTTCGTTCATTTCGTTCATTTCGTTCATTTCGTTCATTTCGTTCATTTCGTTCATTTCGTTCATTTCGTTCATTTCGTTCATTTCGTTCATTTCGTTCATTTCGTTCATTTCGTTCATTTCGTTCATTTCGTTCATTTCGTTCATTTCGTTCATTTCGTTCATTTCGTTCATTTCGTTCATTTCGTTCATTTCGTTCATTTCGTTCATTTCGTTCATTTCGTTCATTTCGTTCATTTCGTTCATTTCGTTCATTTCGTTCATTTCGTTCATTTCGTTCATTTCGTTCATTTCGTTCATTTCGTTCATTTCGTTCATTTCGTTCATTTCGTTCATTTCGTTCATTTCGTTCATTTCGTTCATTTCGTTCATTTCGTTCATTTCGTTCATTTCGTTCATTTCGTTCATTTCGTTCATTTCGTTCATTTCGTTCATTTCGTTCATTTCGTTCATTTCGTTCATTTCGTTCATTTCGTTCATTTCGTTCATTTCGTTCATTTCGTTCATTTCGTTCATTTCGTTCATTTCGTTCATTTCGTTCATTTCGTTCATTTCGTTCATTTCGTTCATTTCGTTCATTTCGTTCGTTTCGTTCATTTCGTTCTTTTCGTTCCTTTCGTTCCTTTCGTTCGTTTCGTTCCTTCGTTCGTTTCGTTCGTTTCGTTCGTTTCGTTCGTTTCGTTCGTTTCGTTCGTTTCGTTCGTTTCGTTCGTTTCGTTCGTTTCGTTCGTTTCGTTCGTTTCGTTCGTTTCGTTCGTTTCGTTCGTTTCGTTCGTTTCGTTCGTTTCGTTCGTTTCGTTCGTTTCGTTCGTTTCGTTCGTTTCGTTCGTTTCGTTCGTTTCGTTCGTTTCGTTCGTTTCGTTCGTTTCGTTCGTTTCGTTCGTTTCGTTCGTTTCGTTCGTTTCGTTCGTTTCGTTCGTTTCGTTCGTTTCGTTCGTTTCGTTCGTTTCGTTCGTTTCGTTCGTTTCGTTCGTTTCGTTCGTTTCGTTCGTTTCGTTCGTTTCGTTCGTTTCGTTCGTTTCGTTCGTTTCGTTCGTTTCGTTCGTTTCGTTCGTTTCGTTCGTTTCGTTCGTTTCGTTCGTTTCGTTCGTTTCGTTCGTTTCGTTCGTTTCGTTCGTTTCGTTCGTTTCGTTCGTTTCGTTCGTTTCGTTCGTTTCGTTCGTTTCGTTCGTTTCGTTCGTTTCGTTCGTTTCGTTCGTTTCGTTCGTTTCGTTCGTTTCGTTCGTTTCGTTCGTTTCGTTCGTTTCGTTCGTTTCGTTCGTTTCGTTCGTTTCGTTCGTTTCGTTCGTTTCGTTCGTTTCGTTCGTTTCGTTCGTTTCGTTCGTTTCGTTCGTTTCGTTCGTTTCGTTCGTTTCGTTCGTTTCGTTCGTTTCGTTCGTTTCGTTCGTTTCGTTCGTTTCGTTCGTTTCGTTCGTTTCGTTCGTTTCGTTCGTTTCGTTCGTTTCGTTCGTTTCGTTCGTTTCGTTCGTTTCGTTCGTTTCGTTCGTTTCGTTCGTTTCGTTCGTTTCGTTCGTTTCGTTCGTTTCGTTCGTTTCGTTCGTTTCGTTCGTTTCGTTCGTTTCGTTCGTTTCGTTCGTTTCGTTCGTTTCGTTCGTTTCGTTCGTTTCGTTCGTTTCGTTCGTTTCGTTCGTTTCGTTCGTTTCGTTCGTTTCGTTCGTTTCGTTCGTTTCGTTCGTTTCGTTCGTTTCGTTCGTTTCGTTCGTTTCGTTCGTTTCGTTCGTTTCGTTCGTTTCGTTCGTTTCGTTCGTTTCGTTCGTTTCGTTCGTTTCGTTCGTTTCGTTCGTTTCGTTCGTTTCGTTCGTTTCGTTCGTTTCGTTCGTTTCGTTCGTTTCGTTCGTTTCGTTCGTTTCGTTCGTTTCGTTCGTTTCGTTCGTTTCGTTCGTTTCGTTCGTTTCGTTCGTTTCGTTCGTTTCGTTCGTTTCGTTCGTTTCGTTCGTTTCGTTCGTTTCGTTCGTTTCGTTCGTTTCGTTCGTTTCGTTCGTTTCGTTCGTTTCGTTCGTTTCGTTCGTTTCGTTCGTTTCGTTCGTTTCGTTCGTTTCGTTCGTTTCGTTCGTTTCGTTCGTTTCGTTCGTTTCGTTCGTTTCGTTCGTTTCGTTCGTTTCGTTCGTTTCGTTCGTTTCGTTCGTTTCGTTCGTTTCGTTCGTTTCGTTCGTTTCGTTCGTTTCGTTCGTTTCGTTCGTTTCGTTCGTTTCGTTCGTTTCGTTCGTTTCGTTCGTTTCGTTCGTTTCGTTCGTTTCGTTCGTTTCGTTCGTTTCGTTCGTTTCGTTCGTTTCGTTCGTTTCGTTCGTTTCGTTCGTTTCGTTCGTTTCGTTCGTTTCGTTCGTTTCGTTCGTTTCGTTCGTTTCGTTCGTTTCGTTCGTTTCGTTCGTTTCGTTCATTTCGTTCATTTCGTTCATTTCGTTCATTTCGTTCATTCTTTCATTTCGTTCATTTCGTTCATTTCGTTCATTTCGTTCATTACGTTCATTTCGTTCATTTCGTTCATTTCGTTCATTTCGTTCATTTCGTTCATTTCGTTCATTTCGTTCATTTCGTTCATTTCGTTCATTTCCTCCATTCCGTTCATTTCGTTCATTTCATTCATTTCATTCATTTCATTCATTTCATTCATTTCATTCATTTCATTCATTTCATTCATTTCATTCATTTCATTCATTTCGTTCATTTCGTTCATTTCTTTCATTTCGTTCATTTCGTTCATTTCGTTCATTTCGTTCATTTCGTTCATTTCGTTCATTTCGTTCATTTCGTTCATTTCGTTCATTTCGTTCATTTCGTTCATTTCGTTCATTTCGTTCATTTCGTTCATTTCGTTCATTTCGTTCATTTCGTTCATTTCGTTCATTTCGTTCATTTCGTTCATTTCGTTCATTTCGTTCATTTCGTTCATTTCGTTCATTTCGTTCATTTCGTTCATTTCGTTCATTTCGTTCATTTCGTTCATTTCGTTCATTTCGTTCATTTCGTTCATTTCGTTCATTTCGTTCATTTCGTTCATTTCGTTCATTTCGTTCATTTCGTTCATTTCGTTCATTTCGTTCATTTCGTTCATTTCGTTCATTTCGTTCTTTTCGTTCGTTTCGTTCGTTTCGTTCGTTTCGTTCGTTTCGTTCGTTTCGTTCGTTTCGTTCTTTCGTTCGTTTCGTTCGTTTCGTTCTTTTCGTTCGTTTCGTTCGTTTCGTTCGTTTCGTTCGTTTCGTTCGTTTCGTTCGTATCGTTCGTATCGTTCGTTTCGTTCGTTTCGTTCGTTTCGTTCGTTTCGTTCGTTTCGTTCGTTTCGTTCGTTTCGTTCGTTTCGTTCGTTTCGTTCGTTTCGTTCGTTTCGTTCGTTTCGTTCGTTTCGTTCGTTTCGTTCGTTTCGTTCGTTTCGTTCGTTTCGTTCGTTTCGTTCGTTTCGTTCGTTTCGTTCGTTTCGTTCGTTTCGTTCGTTTCGTTCGTTTCGTTCGTTTCGTTCGTTTCGTTCGTTTCGTTCGTTTCGTTCGTTTCGTTCGTTTCGTTCGTTTCGTTCGTTTCGTTCGTTTCGTTCGTTTCGTTCGTTTCGTTCGTTTCGTTCGTTTCGTTCGTTTCGTTCGTTTCGTTCGTTTCGTTCGTTTCGTTCGTTTCGTTCGTTTCGTTCGTTTCGTTCGTTTCGTTCGTTTCGTTCGTTTCGTTCGTTTCGTTCGTTTCGTTCGTTTCGTTCGTTTCGTTCGTTTCGTTCGTTTCGTTCGTTTCGTTCGTTTCGTTCGTTTCGTTCGTTTCGTTCGTTTCGTTCGTTTCGTTCGTTTCGTTCGTTTCGTTCGTTTCGTTCGTTTCGTTCGTTTCGTTCGTTTCGTTCGTTTCGTTCGTTTCGTTCGTTTCGTTCGTTTCGTTCGTTTCGTTCGTTTCGTTCGTTTCGTTCGTTTCGTTCGTTTCGTTCGTTTCGTTCGTTTCGTTCGTTTCGTTCGTTTCGTTCGTTTCGTTCGTTTCGTTCGTTTCGTTCGTTTCGTTCGTTTCGTTCGTTTCGTTCGTTTCGTTCGTTTCGTTCGTTTCGTTCGTTTCGTTCGTTTCGTTCGTTTCGTTCGTTTCGTTCGTTTCGTTCGTTTCGTTCGTTTCGTTCGTTTCGTTCGTTTCGTTCGTTTCGTTCGTTTCGTTCGTTTCGTTCGTTTCGTTCGTTTCGTTCGTTTCGTTCGTTTCGTTCGTTTCGTTCGTTTCGTTCGTTTCGTTCGTTTCGTTCGTTTCGTTCGTTTCGTTCGTTTCGTTCGTTTCGTTCGTTTCGTTCGTTTCGTTCGTTTCGTTCGTTTCGTTCGTTTCGTTCGTTTCGTTCGTTTCGTTCGTTTCGTTCGTTTCGTTCGTTTCGTTCGTTTCGTTCGTTTCGTTCGTTTCGTTCGTTTCGTTCGTTTCGTTCGTTTCGTTCGTTTCGTTCGTTTCGTTCGTTTCGTTCGTTTCGTTCGTTTCGTTCGTTTCGTTCGTTTCGTTCGTTTCGTTCGTTTCGTTCGTTTCGTTCGTTTCGTTCGTTTCGTTCGTTTCGTTCGTTTCGTTCGTTTCGTTCGTTTCGTTCGTTTCGTTCGTTTCGTTCGTTTCGTTCGTTTCGTTCGTTTCGTTCGTTTCGTTCGTTTCGTTCGTTTCGTTCGTTTCGTTCGTTTCGTTCGTTTCGTTCGTTTCGTTCATTTCGTTCATTTCGTTCATTTCGTTCATTTCGTTCATTCTTTCATTTCGTTCATTTCGTTCATTTCGTTCATTACGTTCATTTCGTTCATTTCGTTCATTTCGTTCATTTCGTTCATTTCGTTCATTTCGTTCATTTCGTTCATTTCCTCCATTCCGTTCATTTCGTTCATTTCATTCATTTCATTCATTTCATTCATTTCATTCATTTCATTCATTTCATTCATTTCATTCATTTCATTCATTTCATTCATTTCATTCATTTCATTCATTTCATTCATTTCGTTCATTTCTTTCATTTCGTTCATTTCGTTCATTTCGTTCATTTCGTTCATTTCGTTCATTTCGTTCATTTCGTTCATTTCGTTCATTTCGTTCATTTCGTTCATTTCGTTCATTTCGTTCATTTCGTTC
Source organism: Chrysolina oricalcia (assembly GCA_944452925.2). NCBI lineage: Eukaryota > Metazoa > Arthropoda > Insecta > Coleoptera > Chrysomelidae > Chrysolina > Chrysolina oricalcia. The sequence continues at coordinate 36,667,771 of OX101816.2, read as the reverse complement.
ATTTCGTTCATTTCCTCCATTCCGTTCATTTCGTTCATTTCATTCATTTCATTCATTTCATTCATTTCATTCATTTCATTCATTTCATTCATTTCATTCATTTCATTCATTTCATTCATTTCATTCATTTCATTCATTTCATTCATTTCATTCATTTCGTTCATTTCGTTCATTTCGTTCATTTCTTTCATTTCTTTCATTTCGTTCATTTCGTTCATTTCGTTCATTTCGTTCATTTCGTTCATTTCGTTCATTTCGTTCATTTCGTTCATTTCGTTCATTTCGTTCATTTCGTTCATTTCGTTCATTTCGTTCATTTCGTTCATTTCGTTCATTTCGTTCATTTCGTTCATTTCGTTCATTTCGTTCATTTCGTTCATTTCGTTCATTTCGTTCATTTCGTTCATTTCGTTCATTTCGTTCATTTCGTTCATTTCGTTCATTTCGTTCATTTCGTTCATTTCGTTCATTTCGTTCATTTCGTTCATTTCGTTCATTTCGTTCATTTCGTTCATTTCGTTCATTTCGTTCATTTCGTTCATTTCGTTCATTTCGTTCATTTCGTTCATTTCGTTCATTTCGTTCATTTCGTTCATTTCGTTCATTTCGTTCATTTCGTTCATTTCGTTCATTTCGTTCATTTCGTTCATTTCGTTCATTTCGTTCATTTCGTTCATTTCGTTCATTTCGTTCATTTCGTTCATTGCGTTCATTTCGTTCATTTCGTTCATTTCGTTCATTTCGTTCATTTCGTTCATTTCGTTCATTTCGTTCATTTCGTTCATTTCGTTCATTTCGTTCATTTCGTTCATTTCGTTCATTTCGTTCATTTCGTTCATTTCGTTCATTTCGTTCATTTCGTTCATTTCGTTCATTTCGTTCATTTCGTTCATTTCGTTCATTTCGTTCATTTCGTTCATTTCGTTCATTTCGTTCATTTCGTTCATTTCGTTCATTTCGTTCATTTCGTTCATTTCGTTCATTTCGTTCATTTCGTTCATTTCGTTCATTTCGTTCATTTCGTTCATTTCGTTCATTTCGTTCATTTCGTTCATTTCGTTCATTTCGTTCATTTCGTTCATTTCGTTCATTTCGTTCATTTCGTTCATTTCGTTCATTTCGTTCATTTCGTTCATTTCGTTCATTTCGTTCATTTCGTTCATTTCGTTCATTTCGTTCATTTCGTTCATTTCGTTCATTTCGTTCATTTCGTTCATTTCGTTCATTTCGTTCATTTCGTTCATTTCGTTCATTTCGTTCATTTCGTTCATTTCGTTCATTTCGTTCATTTCGTTCATTTCGTTCATTTCGTTCATTTCGTTCATTTCGTTCATTTCGTTCATTTCGTTCATTTCGTTCATTTCGTTCATTTCGTTCATTTCGTTCATTTCGTTCATTTCGTTCATTTCGTTCATTTCGTTCATTTCGTTCATTTCGTTCATTTCGTTCATTTCGTTCATTTCGTTCATTTCGTTCATTTCGTTCATTTCGTTCATTTCGTTCATTTCGTTCATTTCGTTCATTTCGTTCTTTTCGTTCCTTTCGTTCCTTTCGTTCCTTTCGTTCGTTTCGTTCCTTCGTTCGTTTCGTTCGTTTCGTTCGTTTCGTTCGTTTCGTTCGTTTCGTTCGTTTCGTTCGTTTCGTTCGTTTCGTTCGTTTCGTTCGTTTCGTTCGTTTCGTTCGTTTCGTTCGTTTCGTTCGTTTCGTTCGTTTCGTTCGTTTCGTTCGTTTCGTTCGTTTCGTTCGTTTCGTTCGTTTCGTTCGTTTCGTTCGTTTCGTTCGTTTCGTTCGTTTCGTTCGTTTCGTTCGTTTCGTTCGTTTCGTTCGTTTCGTTCGTTTCGTTCGTTTCGTTCGTTTCGTTCGTTTCGTTCGTTTCGTTCGTTTCGTTCGTTTCGTTCGTTTCGTTCGTTTCGTTCGTTTCGTTCGTTTCGTTCGTTTCGTTCGTTTCGTTCGTTTCGTTCGTTTCGTTCGTTTCGTTCGTTTCGTTCGTTTCGTTCGTTTCGTTCGTTTCGTTCGTTTCGTTCGTTTCGTTCGTTTCGTTCGTTTCGTTCGTTTCGTTCGTTTCGTTCGTTTCGTTCGTTTCGTTCGTTTCGTTCGTTTCGTTCGTTTCGTTCGTTTCGTTCGTTTCGTTCGTTTCGTTCGTTTCGTTCGTTTCGTTCGTTTCGTTCGTTTCGTTCGTTTCGTTCGTTTCGTTCGTTTCGTTCGTTTCGTTCGTTTCGTTCGTTTCGTTCGTTTCGTTCGTTTCGTTCGTTTCGTTCGTTTCGTTCGTTTCGTTCGTTTCGTTCGTTTCGTTCGTTTCGTTCGTTTCGTTCGTTTCGTTCGTTTCGTTCGTTTCGTTCGTTTCGTTCGTTTCGTTCGTTTCGTTCGTTTCGTTCGTTTCGTTCGTTTCGTTCGTTTCGTTCGTTTCGTTCGTTTCGTTCGTTTCGTTCGTTTCGTTCGTTTCGTTCGTTTCGTTCGTTTCGTTCGTTTCGTTCGTTTCGTTCGTTTCGTTCGTTTCGTTCGTTTCGTTCGTTTCGTTCGTTTCGTTCGTTTCGTTCGTTTCGTTCGTTTCGTTCGTTTCGTTCGTTTCGTTCGTTTCGTTCGTTTCGTTCGTTTCGTTCGTTTCGTTCGTTTCGTTCGTTTCGTTCGTTTCGTTCGTTTCGTTCGTTTCGTTCGTTTCGTTCGTTTCGTTCGTTTCGTTCGTTTCGTTCGTTTCGTTCGTTTCGTTCGTTTCGTTCGTTTCGTTCGTTTCGTTCGTTTCGTTCGTTTCGTTCGTTTCGTTCGTTTCGTTCGTTTCGTTCGTTTCGTTCGTTTCGTTCGTTTCGTTCGTTTCGTTCGTTTCGTTCGTTTCGTTCGTTTCGTTCGTTTCGTTCGTTTCGTTCGTTTCGTTCGTTTCGTTCGTTTCGTTCGTTTCGTTCGTTTCGTTCGTTTCGTTCGTTTCGTTCGTTTCGTTCGTTTCGTTCGTTTCGTTCGTTTCGTTCGTTTCGTTCGTTTCGTTCGTTTCGTTCGTTTCGTTCGTTTCGTTCGTTTCGTTCGTTTCGTTCGTTTCGTTCGTTTCGTTCGTTTCGTTCGTTTCGTTCGTTTCGTTCGTTTCGTTCGTTTCGTTCGTTTCGTTCATTTCGTTCATTTCGTTCATTTCGTTCATTTCGTTCATTCTTTCATTTCGTTCATTTCGTTCATTTCGTTCATTACGTTCATTTCGTTCATTTCGTTCATTTCGTTCATTTCGTTCATTTCGTTCATTTCGTTCATTTCGTTCATTTCGTTCATTTCCTCCATTCCGTTCATTTCGTTCATTTCATTCATTTCATTCATTTCATTCATTTCATTCATTTCATTCATTTCATTCATTTCATTCATTTCATTCATTTCATTCATTTCATTCATTTCGTTCATTTCTTTCATTTCGTTCATTTCGTTCATTTCGTTCATTTCGTTCATTTCGTTCATTTCGTTCATTTCGTTCATTTCGTTCATTTCGTTCATTTCGTTCATTTCGTTCATTTCGTTCATTTCGTTCATTTCGTTCATTTCGTTCATTTCATTCATTTCATTCATTTCATTCATTTCATTCATTTCATTCATTTCATTCATTTCATTCATTTCATTCATTTCATTCATTTCATTCATTTCATTCATTTCATTCATTTCATTCATTTCGTTCATTTCTTTCATTTCGTTCATTTCTTTCATTTCGTTCATTTCGTTCATTTCGTTCATTTCGTTCATTTCGTTCATTTCGTTCATTCTTTCATTTCGTTCATTTCGTTCATTTCGTTCATTACGTTCATTTCGTTCATTTCGTTCATTTCGTTCATTTCGTTCATTTCGTTCATTTCGTTCATTTCGTTCATTTCGTTCATTTCCTCCATTCCGTTCATTTCGTTCATTTCATTCATTTCATTCATTTCATTCATTTCATTCATTTCATTCATTTCATTCATTTCATTCATTTCATTCATTTCATTCATTTCATTCATTTCATTCATTTCATTCATTTCATTCATTTCATTCATTTCGTTCATTTCTTTCATTTCGTTCATTTCGTTCATTTCGTTCATTTCGTTCATTTCGTTCATTTCGTTCATTTCGTTCATTTCGTTCATTTCGTTCATTTCGTTCATTTCGTTCATTTCGTTCATTTCGTTCATTTCGTTCATTTCGTTCATTTCGTTCATTTCGTTCATTTCGTTCATTTCGTTCATTTCGTTCATTTCGTTCATTTCGTTCATTTCGTTCATTTCGTTCATTTCGTTCATTTCGTTCATTTCGTTCATTTCGTTCATTTCGTTCATTTCGTTCATTTCGTTCATTTCGTTCATTTCGTTCATTTCGTTCATTTCGTTCATTTCGTTCATTTCGTTCATTTCGTTCATTTCGTTCATTTCGTTCATTTCGTTCATTTCGTTCATTTCGTTCATTTCGTTCATTTCGTTCATTTCGTTCATTTCGTTCATTTCGTTCATTTCGTTCATTTCGTTCATTTCCTCCATTCCGTTCATTTCGTTCATTTCATTCATTTCATTCATTTCATTCATTTCATTCATTTCCTCCATTCCGTTCATTTCGTTCATTTCATTCATTTCATTCATTTCATTCATTTCATTCATTTCATTCATTTCATTCATTTCATTCATTTCATTCATTTCATTCATTTCATTCATTTCATTCATTTCATTCATTTCATTCATTTCATTCATTTCATTCATTTCATTCATTTCATTCATTTCATTCATTTCATTCATTTCGTTCATTTCTTTCATTTCGTTCATTCTTTCATTTCGTTCATTTCGTTCATTTCGTTCATTACGTTCATTTCGTTCATTTCGTTCATTTCGTTCATTTCGTTCATTTCGTTCATTTCGTTCATTTCGTTCATTTCGTTCATTTCCTCCATTCCGTTCATTTCGTTCATTTCATTCATTTCATTCATTTCATTCTGATTTCATTCATTTCATTCATTTCATTCATTTCATTCATTTCATTCATTTCATTCATTTCATTCATTTCATTCATTTCATTCATTTCGTTCATTTCGTTCATTTCGTTCATTTCGTTCATTTCTTTCATTTCTTTCATTTCGTTCATTTCGTTCATTTCGTTCATTTCGTTCATTTCGTTCATTTCGTTCATTTCGTTCATTTCGTTCATTTCGTTCATTTCGTTCATTTCGTTCATTTCGTTCATTTCGTTCATTTCGTTCATTTCGTTCATTTCGTTCATTTCGTTCATTTCGTTCATTTCGTTCATTTCGTTCATTTCGTTCATTTCGTTCATTTCGTTCATTTCGTTCATTTCGTTCATTTCGTTCATTTCGTTCATTTCGTTCATTTCGTTCATTTCGTTCATTTCGTTCATTTCGTTCATTTCGTTCATTTCGTTCATTTCGTTCATTTCGTTCATTTCGTTCATTTCGTTCATTTCGTTCATTTCGTTCATTTCGTTCATTTCGTTCATTTCGTTCATTTCGTTCATTTCGTTCATTTCGTTCATTTCGTTCATTTCGTTCATTTCGTTCATTTCGTTCATTTCGTTCATTTCGTTCTTTTCGTTCGTTTCGTTCGTTTCGTTCGTTTCGTTCTTTCGTTCGTTTCGTTCGTTTCGTTCTTTTCGTTCTTTTCGTTCGTTTCGTTCGTTTCGTTCGTTTCGTTCGTATCGTTCGTTTCGTTCGTTTCGTTCGTTTCGTTCGTTTCGTTCGTTTCGTTCGTTTCGTTCGTTTCGTTCGTTTCGTTCGTTTCGTTCGTTTCGTTCGTTTCGTTCGTTTCGTTCGTTTCGTTCGTTTCGTTCGTTTCGTTCGTTTCGTTCGTTTCGTTCGTTTCGTTCGTTTCGTTCGTTTCGTTCGTTTCGTTCGTTTCGTTCGTTTCGTTCGTTTCGTTCGTTTCGTTCGTTTCGTTCGTTTCGTTCGTTTCGTTCGTTTCGTTCGTTTCGTTCGTTTCGTTCGTTTCGTTCGTTTCGTTCGTTTCGTTCGTTTCGTTCGTTTCGTTCGTTTCGTTCGTTTCGTTCGTTTCGTTCGTTTCGTTCGTTTCGTTCGTTTCGTTCGTTTCGTTCGTTTCGTTCGTTTCGTTCGTTTCGTTCGTTTCGTTCGTTTCGTTCGTTTCGTTCGTTTCGTTCGTTTCGTTCGTTTCGTTCGTTTCGTTCGTTTCGTTCGTTTCGTTCGTTTCGTTCGTTTCGTTCGTTTCGTTCGTTTCGTTCGTTTCGTTCGTTTCGTTCGTTTCGTTCGTTTCGTTCGTTTCGTTCGTTTCGTTCGTTTCGTTCGTTTCGTTCGTTTCGTTCGTTTCGTTCGTTTCGTTCGTTTCGTTCGTTTCGTTCGTTTCGTTCGTTTCGTTCGTTTCGTTCGTTTCGTTCGTTTCGTTCGTTTCGTTCGTTTCGTTCGTTTCGTTCGTTTCGTTCGTTTCGTTAGTTTCGTTCGTTTCGTTCGTTTCGTTCGTTTCGTTCGTTTCGTTCGTTTCGTTCGTTTCGTTCGTTTCGTTCGTTTCGTTCGTTTCGTTCGTTTCGTTCGTTTCGTTCGTTTCGTTCGTTTCGTTCGTTTCGTTCGTTTCGTTCGTTTCGTTCGTTTCGTTCGTTTCGTTCGTTTCGTTCGTTTCGTTCGTTTCGTTCGTTTCGTTCGTTTCGTTCGTTTCGTTCGTTTCGTTCGTTTCGTTCGTTTCGTTCGTTTCGTTCGTTTCGTTCGTTTCGTTCGTTTCGTTCGTTTCGTTCGTTTCGTTCGTTTCGTTCGTTTCGTTCGTTTCGTTCGTTTCGTTCGTTTCGTTCGTTTCGTTCGTTTCGTTCGTTTCGTTCGTTTCGTTCTCTTCGTTCGTTTCGTTCGTTTCGTTCGTTTCGTTCGTTTCGTTCGTTTCGTTCGTTTCGTTCGTTTCGTTCGTTTCGTTCGTTTCGTTCTTTTCGTTCATTTCGTTCATTTCGTTCTTTCGTTCATTCTTTCATTTCGTTCATTTCGTTCATTTCGTTCATTACGTTCATTTCGTTCATTTCGTTCATTTCGTTCATTTCGTTCATTTCGTTCATTTCGTTCATTTCGTTCATTTCGTTCATTTCGTTCATTTCGTTCATTTCGTTCATTTCGTTCATTTCGTTCATTTCGTTCATTTCGTTCATTTCGTTCATTTCATTCATTTCATTCATTTCATTCATTTCGTTCATTTCGTTCATTTCTTTCATTTCGTTCATTTCGTTCATTTCGTTCATTTCGTTCATTTCTTTCATTTCGTTCATTTCGTTCATTTCGTTCATTTCGTTCATTTCGTTCATTTCGTTCATTTCGTTCATTTCGTTCATTTCGTTCATTTCGTTCATTTCGTTCATTTCGTTCATTTCGTTCATTTCGTTCATTTCGTTCATTTCGTTCATTTCGTTCATTTCGTTCATTTCGTTCATTTCGTTCATTTCGTTCATTTCGTTCATTTCGTTCATTTCGTTCATTTCGTTCATTTCGTTCATTTCGTTCATTTCGTTCATTTCGTTCATTTCGTTCATTTCGTTCATTTCGTTCATTTCGTTCATTTCGTTCATTTCGTTCATTTCGTTCATTTCGTTCATTTCGTTCATTTCGTTCATTTCGTTCATTTCGTTCATTTCGTTCATTTCGTTCATTTCGTTCATTTCGTTCATTTCGTTCATTTCGTTCATTTCGTTCATTTCGTTCATTTCGTTCATTTCGTTCATTTCGTTCATTTCGTTCATTTCGTTCATTTCGTTCATTTCGTTCATTGCGTTCATTTCGTTCATTTCGTTCATTTCGTTCATTTCGTTCATTTCGTTCATTTCGTTCATTTCGTTCATTTCGTTCATTTCGTTCATTTCGTTCATTTCGTTCATTTCGTTCATTTCGTTCATTTCGTTCATTTCGTTCATTTCGTTCATTTCGTTCATTTCGTTCATTTCGTTCATTTCGTTCATTTCGTTCATTTCGTTCATTTCGTTCATTTCGTTCATTTCGTTCATTTCGTTCATTTCGTTCATTTCGTTCATTTCGTTCATTTCGTTCATTTCGTTCATTTCGTTCATTTCGTTCATTTCGTTCATTTCGTTCATTTCGTTCATTTCGTTCATTTCGTTCATTTCGTTCATTTCGTTCATTTCGTTCATTTCGTTCATTTCGTTCATTTCGTTCATTTCGTTCATTTCGTTCATTTCGTTCATTTCGTTCATTTCGTTCATTTCGTTCATTTCGTTCATTTCGTTCATTTCGTTCATTTCGTTCATTTCGTTCATTTCGTTCATTTCGTTCATTTCGTTCATTTCGTTCATTTCGTTCATTTCGTTCATTTCGTTCATTTCGTTCATTTCGTTCATTTCGTTCATTTCGTTCATTTCGTTCATTTCGTTCATTTCGTTCATTTCGTTCATTTCGTTCATTTCGTTCATTTCGTTCATTTCGTTCATTTCGTTCATTTCGTTCATTTCGTTCATTTCGTTCATTTCGTTCATTTCGTTCATTTCGTTCATTTCGTTCATTTCGTTCATTTCGTTCATTTCGTTCATTTCGTTCATTTCGTTCATTTCGTTCATTTCGTTCATTTCGTTCATTTCGTTCCTTTCGTTCATTTCGTTCCTTTCGTTCATTTCGTTCATTTCGTTCATTTCGTTCATTTCGTTCATTTCGTTCATTTCGTTCATTTCGTTCATTTCGTTCATTTCGTTCATTTCGTTCATTTCGTTCATTTCGTTCATTTCGTTCATTTCGTTCATTTCGTTCATTTCGTTCATTTCGTTCATTTCGTTCATTTCGTTCATTTCGTTCATTTCGTTCAATTCGTTCATTTCGTTCATTTCGTTCATTTCGTTCATTTCGTTCATTTCGTTCATTTCGTTCATTTCGTTCATTTCGTTCATTTCGTTCATTTCGTTCATTTCGTTCATTTCGTTCATTTCGTTCATTTCGTTCATTTCGTTCATTTCGTTCATTTCGTTCATTTCGTTCATTTCGTTCATTTCGTTCATTTCGTTCATTTCGTTCATTTCGTTCATTTCGTTCATTTCGTTCATTTCGTTCATTTCGTTCATTTCGTTCATTTCGTTCATTTCGTTCATTTCGTTCATTTCGTTCATTTCGTTCATTGCGTTCATTTCGTTCATTTCGTTCATTTCGTTCATTTCGTTCATTTCGTTCATTTCGTTCATTTCGTTCATTTCGTTCATTTCGTTCATTTCGTTCATTTCGTTCATTTCGTTCATTTCGTTCATTTCGTTCATTTCGTTCATTTCGTTCATTTCGTTCATTTCGTTCATTTCGTTCATTTCGTTCATTTCGTTCATTTCGTTCATTTCGTTCATTTCGTTCATTTCGTTCATTTCGTTCATTTCGTTCATTTCGTTCATTTCGTTCATTTCGTTCATTTCGTTCATTTCGTTCATTTCGTTCATTTCGTTCATTTCGTTCATTTCGTTCATTTCGTTCATTTCGTTCATTTCGTTCATTTCGTTCATTTCGTTCATTTCGTTCATTTCGTTCATTTCGTTCATTTCGTTCATTTCGTTCATTTCGTTCATTTCGTTCATTTCGTTCATTTCGTTCATTTCGTTCATTTCGTTCATTTCGTTCATTTCGTTCATTTCGTTCATTTCGTTCATTTCGTTCATTTCGTTCATTTCGTTCATTTCGTTCATTTCGTTCATTTCGTTCATTTCGTTCATTTCGTTCATTTCGTTCATTTCGTTCATTTCGTTCATTTCGTTCATTTCGTTCATTTCGTTCATTTCGTTCATTTCGTTCATTTCGTTCATTTCGTTCATTTCGTTCATTTCGTTCATTTCGTTCATTTCGTTCATTTCGTTCATTTCGTTCATTTCGTTCATTTCGTTCATTTCGTTCATTTCGTTCATTTCGTTCATTTCGTTCATTCGTTCATTTCGTTCATTTCGTTCATTTCGTTCATTTCGTTCATTTCGTTCATTTCGTTCATTTCGTTCATTTCGTTCATTTCGTTCATTTCGTTCATTTCGTTCATTTCGTTCATTTCGTTCATTTCGTTCATTTCGTTCATTTCGTTCATTTCGTTCATTTCGTTCATTTCGTTCATTTCGTTCATTTCGTTCATTTCGTTCATTTCGTTCATTTCGTTCATTTCGTTCATTTCGTTCATTTCGTTCATTTCGTTCATTTCGTTCATTTCGTTCATTTCGTTCATTTCGTTCATTTCGTTCATTTCGTTCATTTCGTTCATTTCGTTCATTTCGTTCATTTCGTTCATTTCGTTCATTTCGTTCATTTCGTTCATTTCGTTCATTTCGTTCATTTCGTTCATTTCGTTCATTTCGTTCATTTCGTTCATTTCGTTCATTTCGTTCATTTCGTTCATTTCGTTCATTTCGTTCATTTCGTTCATTGCGTTCATTTCGTTCATTTCGTTCATTTCGTTCATTTCGTTCATTTCGTTCATTTCGTTCATTTCGTTCATTTCGTTCATTTCGTTCATTTCGTTCATTTCGTTCATTTCGTTCATTTCGTTCATTTCGTTCATTTCGTTCATTTCGTTCATTTCGTTCATTTCGTTCATTTCGTTCATTTCGTTCATTTCGTTCATTTCGTTCATTTCGTTCATTTCGTTCATTTCGTTCATTTCGTTCATTTCGTTCATTTCGTTCATTTCGTTCATTTCGTTCATTTCGTTCATTTCGTTCATTTCGTTCATTTCGTTCATTTCGTTCATTTCGTTCATTTCGTTCATTTCGTTCATTTCGTTCATTTCGTTCATTTCGTTCATTTCGTTCATTTCGTTCATTTCGTTCATTTCGTTCATTTCGTTCATTTCGTTCATTTCGTTCATTTCGTTCATTTCGTTCATTTCGTTCATTTCGTTCATTTCGTTCATTTCGTTCATTTCGTTCATTTCGTTCATTTCGTTCATTTCGTTCATTTCGTTCATTTCGTTCATTTCGTTCATTTCGTTCATTTCGTTCATTTCGTTCATTTCGTTCATTTCGTTCATTTCGTTCATTTCGTTCATTTCGTTCATTTCGTTCATTTCGTTCATTTCGTTCATTTCGTTCATTTCGTTCATTTCGTTCATTTCGTTCATTTCGTTCATTTCGTTCATTTCGTTCATTTCGTTCATTTCGTTCATTTCGTTCATTTCGTTCATTTCGTTCATTTCGTTCATTTCGTTCATTTCGTTCATTTCGTTCATTTCGTTCATTTCGTTCATTTCGTTCATTTCGTTCATTTCGTTCATTTCGTTCATTTCGTTCATTTCGTTCATTTCGTTCATTTCGTTCATTTCGTTCATTTCGTTCATTTCGTTCATTTCGTTCATTTCGTTCATTTCGTTCATTTCGTTCATTTCGTTCATTTCGTTCATTTCGTTCATTTCGTTCATTTCGTTCATTTCGTTCATTTCGTTCATTTCGTTCATTTCGTTCATTTCGTTCATTTCGTTCATTTCGTTCATTTCGTTCATTTCGTTCATTTCGTTCATTTCGTTCATTTCGTTCATTTCGTTCATTTCGTTCATTTCGTTCATTTCGTTCATTTCGTTCATTTCGTTCATTTCGTTCATTTCGTTCATTTCGTTCATTTCGTTCATTTCGTTCATTTCGTTCATTTCGTTCATTTCGTTCATTTCGTTCATTTCGTTCATTTCGTTCATTTCGTTCATTTCGTTCATTTCGTTCATTTCGTTCATTTCGTTCATTTCGTTCATTTCGTTCATTTCGTTCATTTCGTTCATTTCGTTCATTTCGTTCATTTCGTTCATTTCGTTCATTTCGTTCATTTCGTTCATTTCGTTCATTTCGTTCATTTCGTTCATTTCGTTCATTTCGTTCATTTCGTTCATTTCGTTCATTTCGTTCATTTCGTTCATTTCGTTCATTTCGTTCATTTCGTTCATTTCGTTCATTTCGTTCATTTCGTTCATTTCGTTCATTTCGTTCATTTCGTTCATTTCGTTCATTTCGTTCATTTCGTTCATTTCGTTCATTTCGTTCATTTCGTTCATTTCGTTCATTTCGTTCATTTCGTTCATTTCGTTCATTTCGTTCATTTCGTTCATTTCGTTCATTTCGTTCATTTCGTTCATTTCGTTCATTTCGTTCATTTCGTTCATTTCGTTCATTTCGTTCATTTCGTTCATTTCGTTCATTTCGTTCATTTCGTTCATTTCGTTCATTTCGTTCATTTCGTTCATTTCGTTCATTTCGTTCATTTCGTTCATTTCGTTCATTTCGTTCATTTCGTTCATTTCGTTCATTTCGTTCATTTCGTTCATTTCGTTCATTTCGTTCATTTCGTTCATTTCGTTCATTTCGTTCATTTCGTTCATTTCGTTCATTTCGTTCATTTCGTTCATTTCGTTCATTTCGTTCATTTCGTTCATTTCGTTCATTTCGTTCATTTCGTTCATTTCGTTCATTTCGTTCATTTCGTTCATTTCGTTCATTTCGTTCATTTCGTTCATTTCGTTCATTTCGTTCATTTCGTTCATTTCGTTCATTTCGTTCATTTCGTTCATTTCGTTCATTTCGTTCATTTCGTTCATTTCGTTCATTTCGTTCATTTCGTTCATTTCGTTCATTTCGTTCATTTCGTTCATTTCGTTCATTTCGTTCATTTCGTTCATTTCGTTCATTTCGTTCATTTCGTTCATTTCGTTCATTTCGTTCATTTCGTTCATTTCGTTCATTTCGTTCATTTCGTTCATTTCGTTCATTTCGTTCATTTCGTTCATTTCGTTCATTTCGTTCATTTCGTTCATTTCGTTCATTTCGTTCATTTCGTTCATTTCGTTCATTTCGTTCATTTCGTTCATTTCGTTCATTTCGTTCATTTCGTTCATTTCGTTCATTTCGTTCATTTCGTTCATTTCGTTCATTTCGTTCATTTCGTTCATTTCGTTCATTTCGTTCATTTCGTTCATTTCGTTCATTTCGTTCATTTCGTTCATTTCGTTCATTTCGTTCATTTCGTTCATTTCGTTCATTTCGTTCATTTCGTTCATTTCGTTCATTTCGTTCATTTCGTTCATTTCGTTCATTTCGTTCATTTCGTTCATTTCGTTCATTTCGTTCATTTCGTTCATTTCGTTCATTTCGTTCATTTCGTTCATTTCGTTCATTTCGTTCATTTCGTTCATTTCGTTCATTTCGTTCATTTCGTTCATTTCGTTCATTTCGTTCATTTCGTTCATTTCGTTCATTTCGTTCATTTCGTTCATTTCGTTCATTTCGTTCATTTCGTTCATTTCGTTCATTTCGTTCATTTCGTTCATTTCGTTCATTTCGTTCATTTCGTTCATTTCGTTCATTTCGTTCATTTCGTTCATTTCGTTCATTTCGTTCATTTCGTTCATTTCGTTCATTTCGTTCATTTCGTTCATTTCGTTCATTTCGTTCATTTCGTTCATTTCGTTCATTTCGTTCATTTCGTTCATTTCGTTCATTTCGTTCATTTCGTTCATTTCGTTCATTTCGTTCATTTCGTTCATTTCGTTCATTTCGTTCATTTCGTTCATTTCGTTCATTTCGTTCATTTCGTTCATTTCGTTCATTTCGTTCATTTCGTTCATTTCGTTCATTTCGTTCATTTCGTTCATTTCGTTCATTTCGTTCATTTCGTTCATTTCGTTCATTTCGTTCATTTCGTTCATTTCGTTCATTTCGTTCATTTCGTTCATTTCGTTCATTTCGTTCATTTCGTTCATTTCGTTCATTTCGTTCATTTCGTTCATTTCGTTCATTTCGTTCATTTCGTTCATTTCGTTCATTTCGTTCATTTCGTTCATTTCGTTCATTTCGTTCATTTCGTTCATTTCGTTCATTTCGTTCATTTCGTTCATTTCGTTCATTTCGTTCATTTCGTTCATTTCGTTCATTTCGTTCATTTCGTTCATTTCGTTCATTTCGTTCATTTCGTTCATTTCGTTCATTTCGTTCATTTCGTTCATTTCGTTCATTTCGTTCATTTCGTTCATTTCGTTCATTTCGTTCATTTCGTTCATTTCGTTCATTTCGTTCATTTCGTTCATTTCGTTCATTTCGTTCATTTCGTTCATTTCGTTCATTTCGTTCATTTCGTTCATTTCGTTCATTTCGTTCATTTCGTTCATTTCGTTCATTTCGTTCATTTCGTTCATTTCGTTCATTTCGTTCATTTCGTTCATTTCGTTCATTTCGTTCATTTCGTTCATTTCGTTCATTTCGTTCATTTCGTTCATTTCGTTCATTTCGTTCATTTCGTTCATTTCGTTCATTTCGTTCATTTCGTTCATTTCGTTCATTTCGTTCATTTCGTTCATTTCGTTCATTTCGTTCATTTCGTTCATTTCGTTCATTTCGTTCATTTCGTTCATTCTTTCATTTCGTTCATTTCGTTCATTTCGTTCATTACGTTCATTTCGTTCATTTCGTTCATTTCGTTCATTTCGTTCATTTCGTTCATTTCGTTCATTTCGTTCATTTCCTCCATTCCGTTCATTTCGTTCATTTCATTCATTTCATTCATTTCCTTCATTTCATTCATTTCATTCATTTCATTCATTTCATTCATTTCATTCATTTCATTCATTTCATTCATTTCATTCATTTCATTCATTTCATTCATTTCATTCATTTCATTCATTTCATTCATTTCATTCATTTCATTCATTTCATTCATTTCATTCATTTCATTCATTTCATTCATTTCGTTCATTTCTTTCATTTCGTTCATTTCGTTCATTTCGTTCATTTCGTTCATTTCGTTCATTTCGTTCATTTCGTTCATTTCGTTCATTTCGTTCATTTCGTTCATTTCGTTCATTTCGTTCATTTCGTTCATTTCGTTCATTTCGTTCATTTCGTTCATTTCGTTCATTTCGTTCATTTCGTTCATTTCGTTCATTTCGTTCATTTCGTTCATTTCGTTCATTTCGTTCATTTCGTTCATTTCGTTCATTTCGTTCATTTCGTTCATTTCGTTCATTTCGTTCATTTCGTTCATTTCGTTCATTTCGTTCATTTCGTTCATTTCGTTCATTTCGTTCATTTCGTTCATTTCGTTCATTTCGTTCATTTCGTTCATTTCGTTCATTTCGTTCATTTCGTTCATTTCGTTCATTTCGTTCATTTCGTTCATTTCGTTCATTTCGTTCATTTCGTTCATTTCGTTCATTTCGTTCATTTCGTTCATTTCGTTCATTTCGTTCATTTCGTTCATTTCGTTCATTTCGTTCATTTCGTTCATTTCGTTCATTTCGTTCATTTCGTTCATTTCGTTCATTTCGTTCATTTCGTTCATTTCGTTCATTTCGTTCATTTCGTTCATTTCGTTCATTTCGTTCATTTCGTTCATTTCGTTCATTTCGTTCATTTCGTTCATTTCGTTCATTTCGTTCATTTCGTTCATTTCGTTCATTTCGTTCATTTCGTTCATTTCGTTCATTTCGTTCATTTCGTTCATTTCGTTCATTTCGTTCATTTCGTTCATTTCGTTCATTTCGTTCATTTCGTTCATTTCGTTCATTTCGTTCATTTCGTTCATTTCGTTCATTTCGTTCATTTCGTTCATTTCGTTCATTTCGTTCATTTCGTTCATTTCGTTCATTTCGTTCATTTCGTTCATTTCGTTCATTTCGTTCATTTCGTTCATTTCGTTCATTTCGTTCATTTCGTTCATTTCGTTCATTTCGTTCATTTCGTTCATTTCGTTCATTTCGTTCATTTCGTTCATTTCGTTCATTTCGTTCATTTCGTTCATTTCGTTCATTTCGTTCATTTCGTTCATTTCGTTCATTTCGTTCATTTCGTTCATTTCGTTCATTTCGTTCATTTCGTTCATTTCGTTCATTTCGTTCATTTCGTTCATTTCGTTCATTTCGTTCATTTCGTTCATTTCGTTCATTTCGTTCATTTCGTTCATTTCGTTCATTTCGTTCATTTCGTTCATTTCGTTCATTTCGTTCATTTCGTTCATTTCGTTCATTTCGTTCATTTCGTTCATTTCGTTCATTTCGTTCATTTCGTTCATTTCGTTCATTTCGTTCATTTCGTTCATTTCGTTCATTTCGTTCATTTCGTTCATTTCGTTCATTTCGTTCATTTCGTTCATTTCGTTCATTTCGTTCATTTCGTTCATTTCGTTCATTTCGTTCATTTCGTTCATTTCGTTCATTCTTTCATTTCGTTCATTTCGTTCATTTCGTTCATTACGTTCATTTCGTTCATTTCGTTCATTTCGTTCATTTCGTTCATTTCGTTCATTTCGTTCATTTCGTTCATTTCCTCCATTCCGTTCATTTCGTTCATTTCATTCATTTCATTCATTTCCTTCATTTCATTCATTTCATTCATTTCATTCATTTCATTCATTTCATTCATTTCATTCATTTCATTCATTTCATTCATTTCATTCATTTCATTCATTTCATTCATTTCATTCATTTCATTCATTTCATTCATTTCGTTCATTTCGTTCATTTCGTTCATTTCGTTCATTTCGTTCATTTCTTTCATTTCTTTCATTTCTTTCATTTCGTTCATTTCGTTCATTTCGTTCATTTCGTTCATTTCGTTAATTTCGTTCATTTCGTTCATTTCGTTCATTTCGTTCATTTCGTTCATTTCGTTCATTTCGTTCATTTCGTTCATTTCGTTCATTTCGTTCATTTCGTTCATTTCGTTCATTTCGTTCATTTCGTTCATTTCGTTCATTTCGTTCATTTCGTTCATTTCGTTCATTTCGTTCATTTCGTTCATTTCGTTCATTTCGTTCATTTCGTTCATTTCGTTCATTTCGTTCATTTCGTTCATTTCGTTCATTTCGTTCATTTCGTTCATTTCGTTCATTTCGTTCATTTCGTTCATTTCGTTCATTTCGTTCATTTCGTTCATTTCGTTCATTTCGTTCATTTCGTTCATTTCGTTCATTTCGTTCATTTCGTTCATTTCGTTCATTTCGTTCATTTCGTTCATTTCGTTCATTTCGTTCATTTCGTTCATTTCGTTCATTTCGTTCATTTCGTTCATTTCGTTCATTTCGTTCATTTCGTTCATTTCGTTCATTTCGTTCATTTCGTTCATTTCGTTCATTTCGTTCATTTCGTTCATTTCGTTCATTTCGTTCATTTCGTTCATTTCGTTCATTTCGTTCATTTCGTTCATTTCGTTCATTTCGTTCATTTCGTTCATTTCGTTCATTTCGTTCATTTCGTTCATTTCGTTCATTTCGTTCATTGCGTTCATTTCGTTCATTTCGTTCATTTCGTTCATTTCGTTCATTTCGTTCATTTCGTTCATTTCGTTCATTTCGTTCATTTCGTTCATTTCGTTCATTTCGTTCATTTCGTTCATTTCGTTCATTTCGTTCATTTCGTTCATTTCGTTCATTTCGTTCATTTCGTTCATTTCGTTCATTTCGTTCATTTCGTTCATTTCGTTCATTTCGTTCATTTCGTTCATTTCGTTCATTTCGTTCATTTCGTTCATTTCGTTCATTTCGTTCATTTCGTTCATTTCGTTCATTTCGTTCATTTCGTTCATTTCGTTCATTTCGTTCATTTCGTTCATTTCGTTCATTTCGTTCATTTCGTTCATTTCGTTCATTTCGTTCATTTCGTTCATTTCGTTCATTTCGTTCATTTCGTTCATTTCGTTCATTTCGTTCATTTCGTTCATTTCGTTCATTTCGTTCATTTCGTTCATTTCGTTCATTTCGTTCATTTCGTTCATTTCGTTCATTTCGTTCATTTCGTTCATTTCGTTCATTTCGTTCATTTCGTTCATTTCGTTCATTTCGTTCATTTCGTTCATTTCGTTCATTTCGTTCATTTCGTTCATTTCGTTCATTTCGTTCATTTCGTTCATTTCGTTCATTTCGTTCATTTCGTTCATTTCGTTCATTTCGTTCATTTCGTTCATTTCGTTCATTTCGTTCATTTCGTTCATTTCGTTCATTTCGTTCATTTCGTTCATTTCGTTCATTTCGTTCATTTCGTTCATTTCGTTCATTTCGTTCATTTCGTTCATTTCGTTCATTTCGTTCATTTCGTTCATTTCGTTCATTTCGTTCATTTCGTTCATTTCGTTCATTTCGTTCATTTCGTTCATTTCGTTCATTTCGTTCATTTCGTTCATTTCGTTCATTTCGTTCATTTCGTTCATTTCGTTCATTTCGTTCATTTCGTTCATTTCGTTCATTTCGTTCATTTCGTTCATTTCGTTCATTTCGTTCATTTCGTTCATTTCGTTCATTTCGTTCATTTCGTTCATTTCGTTCATTTCGTTCATTTCGTTCATTTCGTTCATTTCGTTCATTTCGTTCATTTCGTTCATTTCGTTCATTTCGTTCATTTCGTTCATTTCGTTCATTTCGTTCATTTCGTTCATTTCGTTCATTTCGTTCATTTCGTTCATTTCGTTCATTTCGTTCATTTCGTTCATTTCGTTCATTTCGTTCATTTCGTTCATTTCGTTCATTTCGTTCATTTCGTTCATTTCGTTCATTTCGTTCATTTCGTTCATTTCGTTCATTTCGTTCATTTCGTTCATTTCGTTCATTTCGTTCATTTCGTTCATTTCGTTCATTTCGTTCATTTCGTTCATTTCGTTCATTTCGTTCATTTCGTTCATTTCGTTCATTTCGTTCATTTCGTTCATTTCGTTCATTTCGTTCATTTCGTTCATTTCGTTCATTTCGTTCATTTCGTTCATTTCGTTCATTTCGTTCATTTCGTTCATTTCGTTCATTTCGTTCATTTCGTTCATTTCGTTCATTTCGTTCATTTCGTTCATTTCGTTCATTTCGTTCATTTCGTTCATTTCGTTCATTTCGTTCATTTCGTTCATTTCGTTCATTTCGTTCATTTCGTTCATTTCGTTCATTTCGTTCATTTCGTTCATTTCGTTCATTTCGTTCATTTCGTTCATTTCGTTCATTTCGTTCATTTCGTTCATTTCGTTCATTTCGTTCATTTCGTTCATTTCGTTCATTTCGTTCATTTCGTTCATTTCGTTCATTTCGTTCATTTCGTTCATTTCGTTCATTTCGTTCATTTCGTTCATTTCGTTCATTTCGTTCATTTCGTTCATTTCGTTCATTTCGTTCATTTCGTTCATTTCGTTCATTTCGTTCATTTCGTTCATTTCGTTCATTTCGTTCATTTCGTTCATTTCGTTCATTTCGTTCATTTCGTTCATTTCGTTCATTTCGTTCATTTCGTTCATTTCGTTCATTTCGTTCATTTCGTTCATTTCGTTCATTTCGTTCATTTCGTTCATTTCGTTCATTTCGTTCATTTCGTTCATTTCGTTCATTTCGTTCATTTCGTTCATTTCGTTCATTTCGTTCATTTCGTTCATTTCGTTCATTTCGTTCATTTCGTTCATTTCGTTCATTTCGTTCATTTCGTTCATTTCGTTCATTTCGTTCATTTCGTTCATTTCGTTCATTTCGTTCATTTCGTTCATTTCGTTCATTTCGTTCATTTCGTTCATTTCGTTCATTTCGTTCATTTCGTTCATTTCGTTCATTTCGTTCATTTCGTTCATTTCGTTCATTTCGTTCATTTCGTTCATTTCGTTCATTTCGTTCATTTCGTTCATTTCGTTCATTTCGTTCATTTCGTTCATTTCGTTCATTTCGTTCATTTCGTTCATTTCGTTCATTTCGTTCATTTCGTTCATTTCGTTCATTTCGTTCATTTCGTTCATTTCGTTCATTTCGTTCATTTCGTTCATTTCGTTCATTTCGTTCATTTCGTTCATTTCGTTCATTTCGTTCATTTCGTTCATTTCGTTCATTTCGTTCATTTCGTTCATTTCGTTCATTTCGTTCATTTCGTTCATTTCGTTCATTTCGTTCATTTCGTTCATTTCGTTCATTTCGTTCATTTCGTTCATTTCGTTCATTTCGTTCATTTCGTTCATTTCGTTCATTTCGTTCATTTCGTTCATTTCGTTCATTTCGTTCATTTCGTTCATTTCGTTCATTTCGTTCATTTCGTTCATTTCGTTCATTTCGTTCATTTCGTTCATTTCGTTCATTTCGTTCATTTCGTTCATTTCGTTCATTTCGTTCATTTCGTTCATTTCGTTCATTTCGTTCATTTCGTTCATTTCGTTCATTTCGTTCATTTCGTTCATTTCGTTCATTTCGTTCATTTCGTTCATTTCGTTCATTTCGTTCATTTCGTTCATTTCGTTCATTTCGTTCATTTCGTTCATTTCGTTCATTTCGTTCATTTCGTTCATTTCGTTCATTTCGTTCATTTCGTTCATTTCGTTCATTTCGTTCATTTCGTTCATTTCGTTCATTTCGTTCATTTCGTTCATTTCGTTCATTTCGTTCATTTCGTTCATTTCGTTCATTTCGTTCATTTCGTTCATTTCGTTCATTTCGTTCATTTCGTTCATTTCGTTCATTTCGTTCATTTCGTTCATTTCGTTCATTTCGTTCATTTCGTTCATTTCGTTCATTTCGTTCATTTCGTTCATTTCGTTCATTTCGTTCATTTCGTTCATTTCGTTCATTTCGTTCATTTCGTTCATTTCGTTCATTTCGTTCATTTCGTTCATTTCGTTCATTTCGTTCATTTCGTTCATTTCGTTCATTTCGTTCATTTCGTTCATTTCGTTCATTTCGTTCATTTCGTTCATTTCGTTCATTTCGTTCATTTCGTTCATTTCGTTCATTTCGTTCATTTCGTTCATTTCGTTCATTTCGTTCATTTCGTTCATTTCGTTCATTTCGTTCATTTCGTTCATTTCGTTCATTTCGTTCATTTCGTTCATTTCGTTCATTTCGTTCATTTCGTTCATTTCGTTCATTTCGTTCATTTCGTTCATTTCGTTCATTTCGTTCATTTCGTTCATTTCGTTCATTTCGTTCATTTCGTTCATTTCGTTCATTTCGTTCATTTCGTTCATTTCGTTCATTTCGTTCATTTCGTTCATTTCGTTCATTCGTCTTTCGTTCATTTCGTTCATTTCGTTCATTTCGTTCATTTCGTTCATTTCGTTCATTTCGTTCATTTCGTTCATTTCGTTCATTTCGTTCATTTCGTTCATTTCGTTCATTTCGTTCATTTCGTTCATTTCGTTCATTTCGTTCATTTCGTTCATTTCGTTCATTTCGTTCATTTCGTTCATTTCGTTCATTTCGTTCATTTCGTTCATTTCGTTCATTTCGTTCATTTCGTTCATTTCGTTCATTTCGTTCATTTCGTTCATTTCGTTCATTTCGTTCATTTCGTTCATTTCGTTCATTTCGTTCATTTCGTTCATTTCGTTCATTTCGTTCATTTCGTTCATTTCGTTCATTTCGTTCATTTCGTTCATTTCGTTCATTTCGTTCATTTCGTTCATTTCGTTCATTTCGTTCATTTCGTTCATTTCGTTCATTTCGTTCATTTCGTTCATTTCGTTCATTTCGTTCATTTCGTTCATTTCGTTCATTTCGTTCATTTCGTTCATTTCGTTCATTTCGTTCATTTCGTTCATTTCGTTCATTTCGTTCATTTCGTTCATTTCGTTCATTTCGTTCATTTCGTTCATTTCGTTCATTTCGTTCATTTCGTTCATTTCGTTCATTTCGTTCATTTCGTTCATTTCGTTCATTTCGTTCATTTCGTTCATTTCGTTCATTTCGTTCATTTCGTTCATTTCGTTCATTTCGTTCATTTCGTTCATTTCGTTCATTTCGTTCATTTCGTTCATTTCGTTCATTTCGTTCATTTCGTTCATTTCGTTCATTTCGTTCATTTCGTTCATTTCGTTCATTTCGTTCATTTCGTTCGTTTCGTTCATTTCGTTCATTTCGTTCATTTCGTTCGTTTCGTTCTTTCGTTCTTTCGTTCTTTTCGTTCCTTTCGTTCCTTTCGTTCCTTTCGTTCCTTTCGTTCGTTTCGTTCGTTTCGTTCGTTTCGTTCGTTTCGTTCGTTTCGTTCGTTTCGTTCGTTTCGTTCGTTTCGTTCGTTTCGTTCGTTTCGTTCGTTTCGTTCGTTTCGTTCGTTTCGTTCGTTTCGTTCGTTTCGTTCGTTTCGTTCGTTTCGTTCGTTTCGTTCGTTTCGTTCGTTTCGTTCGTTTCGTTCGTTTCGTTCGTTTCGTTCGTTTCGTTCGTTTCGTTCGTTTCGTTCGTTTCGTTCGTTTCGTTCGTTTCGTTCGTTTCGTTCGTTTCGTTCGTTTCGTTCGTTTCGTTCGTTTCGTTCGTTTCGTTCGTTTCGTTCGTTTCGTTCGTTTCGTTCGTTTCGTTCGTTTCGTTCGTTTCGTTCGTTTCGTTCGTTTCGTTCGTTTCGTTCGTTTCGTTCGTTTCGTTCGTTTCGTTCGTTTCGTTCGTTTCGTTCGTTTCGTTCGTTTCGTTCGTTTCGTTCGTTTCGT
The DNA here is from genome assembly GCA_944452925.2 of Chrysolina oricalcia. NCBI lineage: Eukaryota > Metazoa > Arthropoda > Insecta > Coleoptera > Chrysomelidae > Chrysolina > Chrysolina oricalcia. The sequence continues at coordinate 36,645,511 of OX101816.2, read as the reverse complement.
TCGTTTCGTTCGTTTCGTTCGTTTCGTTCGTTTCGTTCGTTTCGTTCGTTTCGTTCGTTTCGTTCGTTTCGTTCGTTTCGTTCGTTTCGTTCGTTTCGTTCGTTTCGTTCGTTTCGTTCGTTTCGTTCGTTTCGTTCGTTTCGTTCGTTTCGTTCGTTTCGTTCGTTTCGTTCGTTTCGTTCGTTTCGTTCGTTTCGTTCGTTTCGTTCGTTTCGTTCGTTTCGTTCGTTTCGTTCGTTTCGTTCGTTTCGTTCGTTTCGTTCGTTTCGTTCGTTTCGTTCGTTTCGTTCGTTTCGTTCGTTTCGTTCGTTTCGTTCGTTTCGTTCGTTTCGTTCGTTTCGTTCGTTTCGTTCGTTTCGTTCGTTTCGTTCGTTTCGTTCGTTTCGTTCGTTTCGTTCGTTTCGTTCGTTTCGTTCGTTTCGTTCGTTTCGTTCGTTTCGTTCGTTTCGTTCGTTTCGTTCGTTTCGTTCGTTTCGTTCGTTTCGTTCGTTTCGTTCGTTTCGTTCGTTTCGTTCGTTTCGTTCGTTTCGTTCGTTTCGTTCGTTTCGTTCGTTTCGTTCGTTTCGTTCGTTTCGTTCGTTTCGTTCGTTTCGTTCGTTTCGTTCGTTTCGTTCGTTTCGTTCGTTTCGTTCGTTTCGTTCGTTTCGTTCGTTTCGTTCGTTTCGTTCGTTTCGTTCGTTTCGTTCGTTTCGTTCGTTTCGTTCGTTTCGTTCGTTTCGTTCGTTTCGTTCGTTTCGTTCGTTTCGTTCGTTTCGTTCGTTTCGTTCGTTTCGTTCGTTTCGTTCGTTTCGTTCGTTTCGTTCGTTTCGTTCGTTTCGTTCGTTTCGTTCGTTTCGTTCGTTTCGTTCGTTTCGTTCGTTTCGTTCGTTTCGTTCGTTTCGTTCGTTTCGTTCGTTTCGTTCGTTTCGTTCGTTTCGTTCGTTTCGTTCGTTTCGTTCGTTTCGTTCGTTTCGTTCGTTTCGTTCGTTTCGTTCGTTTCGTTCGTTTCGTTCGTTTCGTTCGTTTCGTTCGTTTCGTTCGTTTCGTTCGTTTCGTTCGTTTCGTTCGTTTCGTTCGTTTCGTTCGTTTCGTTCGTTTCGTTCGTTTCGTTCGTTTCGTTCGTTTCGTTCGTTTCGTTCGTTTCGTTCGTTTCGTTCGTTTCGTTCGTTTCGTTCGTTTCGTTCGTTTCGTTCGTTTCGTTCGTTTCGTTCGTTTCGTTCGTTTCGTTCGTTTCGTTCGTTTCGTTCGTTTCGTTCGTTTCGTTCGTTTCGTTCGTTTCGTTCGTTTCGTTCGTTTCGTTCGTTTCGTTCGTTTCGTTCGTTTCGTTCGTTTCGTTCGTTTCGTTCATTTCGTTCATTTCGTTCATTTCGTTCATTTCGTTCATTCTTTCATTTCGTTCATTTCGTTCATTTCGTTCATTACGTTCATTTCGTTCATTTCGTTCATTTCGTTCATTTCGTTCATTTCGTTCATTTCGTTCATTTCGTTCATTTCCTCCATTCCGTTCATTTCGTTCATTTCATTCATTTCATTCATTTCATTCATTTCATTCATTTCATTCATTTCATTCATTTCATTCATTTCATTCATTTCATTCATTTCATTCATTTCATTCATTTCATTCATTTCATTCATTTCGTTCATTTCTTTCATTTCGTTCATTTCGTTCATTTCGTTCATTTCGTTCATTTCGTTCATTTCGTTCATTTCTTTCATTTCGTTCATTTCGTTCATTTCGTTCATTTCGTTCATTTCGTTCATTTCGTTCATTTCGTCCATTTCGTTCATTTCGTTCATTTCGTTCATTTCGTTCATTTCGTTCATTTCGTTCATTTCGTTCATTTCGTTCATTTCGTTCATTTCGTTCATTTCGTTCATTTAGTTCATTTCGTTCATTTCGTTCATTTCGTTCATTTCGTTCATTTCGTTCATTTCGTTCATTTCGTTCATTTCGTTCATTTCGTTCATTTCGTTCATTGCGTTCATTTCGTTCATTTCGTTCATTTCGTTCATTTCGTTCATTTCGTTCATTTCGTTCATTTCGTTCATTTCGTTCATTTCGTTCATTTCGTTCATTTCGTTCATTTCGTTCATTTCGTTCATTTCGTTCATTTCGTTCATTTCGTTCATTTCGTTCATTTCGTTCATTTCGTTCATTTCGTTCATTTCGTTCATTTCGTTCATTTCGTTCATTTCGTTCATTTCGTTCATTTCGTTCATTTCGTTCATTTCGTTCATTTCGTTCATTTCGTTCATTTCGTTCATTTCGTTCATTTCGTTCATTTCGTTCATTTCGTTCATTTCGTTCATTTCGTTCATTTCGTTCATTTCGTTCATTTCGTTCATTTCGTTCATTTCGTTCATTTCGTTCATTTCGTTCATTTCGTTCATTTCGTTCATTTCGTTCATTTCGTTCATTTCGTTCATTTCGTTCATTTCGTTCATTTCGTTCATTTCGTTCATTTCGTTCATTTCGTTCATTTCGTTCATTTCGTTCATTTCGTTCATTTCGTTCATTTCGTTCATTTCGTTCATTTCGTTCATTTCGTTCATTTCGTTCTTTCGTTCTTTTCGTTCGTTTCGTTCGTTTCGTTCGTTTCGTTCTTTTCGTTCTTTTCGTTCGTTTCGTTCTTTTCGTTCTTTTCGTTCGTTTCGTTCGTTTCGTTCGTTTCGTTCGTTTCGTTCGTTTCGTTCGTTTCGTTCGTTTCGTTCGTTTCGTTCGTTTCGTTCGTTTCGTTCGTTTCGTTCGTTTCGTTCGTTTCGTTCGTTTCGTTCGTTTCGTTCGTTTCGTTCGTTTCGTTCGTTTCGTTCGTTTCGTTCGTTTCGTTCGTTTCGTTCGTTTCGTTCGTTTCGTTCGTTTCGTTCGTTTCGTTCGTTTCGTTCGTTTCGTTCGTTTCGTTCGTTTCGTTCGTTTCGTTCGTTTCGTTCGTTTCGTTCGTTTCGTTCGTTTCGTTCGTTTCGTTCGTTTCGTTCGTTTCGTTCGTTTCGTTCGTTTCGTTCGTTTCGTTCGTTTCGTTCGTTTCGTTCGTTTCGTTCGTTTCGTGTTCGTTTCGTGTTCGTTTCGTGTTCGTTTCGTGTTCGTTTCGTGTTCGTTTCGTGTTCGTTTCGTGTTCGTTTCGTGTTCGTTTCGTTCGTTTCGTTCGTTTCGTGTTCGTTTCGTGTTCGTTTCGTGTTCGTTTCGTGTTCGTTTCGTGTTCGTTTCGTGTTCGTTTCGTGTTCGTTTCGTGTTCGTTTCGTGTTCGTTTCGTGTTCGTTTCGTGTTCGTTTCGTGTTCGTTTCGTGTTCGTTTCGTGTTCGTTTCGTGTTCGTTTCGTGTTCGTTTCGTGTTCGTTTCGTGTTCGTTTCGTGTTCGTTTCGTGTTCGTTTCGTGTTCGTTTCGTGTTCGTTTCGTGTTCGTTTCGTGTTCGTTTCGTGTTCGTTTCGTGTTCGTTTCGTGTTCGTTTCGTGTTCGTTTCGTGTTCGTTTCGTGTTCGTTTCGTGTTCGTTTCGTGTTCGTTTCGTGTTCGTTTCGTGTTCGTTTCGTGTTCGTTTCGTGTTCGTTTCGTGTTCGTTTCGTGTTCGTGTCGTTCGTGTCGTTCGTGTCGTTCGTTTCGTTCGTTTCGTTCGTTTCGTTCAATTCGTTCATTTCGTTCATTTCATTTATTTCATTTCTTGTTCCTTACAATGAGTATGTATAACAAAAAGTATGGTAGTACAGTATTCCTTATAGAAAAAAAACCATAATATAAAAAAAAAACTTCTTCTGAGAAGAAAAAGAAAAAAAGGTAGTAACCAGCGTACATGGAATAGCCTAAACCTAGACAGTGTAATCGTGTCAATAAGACAACTACAGAACCTACCTACTAGCAACCAGTAATAGTTCAATTTATTCATTCAATTCAAAAGATCGCAGTCTCATTACTTCCATGGTGAATTGACAAATAATTTTGGCTTCGGTCGGAGTGATGTTGGTGAGAGCATCTCTAAGTGTGGTGATATTTTCTAAGAATTCACAGGCAGGTTTTAGAGGTTTAAAAATGGGGCAAGTGAAAAATAAATTTTCCAATGACTGGGGTAATTGAAGGTTACAAAGCTACATAACAAGAACATAACTCCGTTAGATCAACATGATAGTGAATATTTTTATGATTTATTCTAAATTCTTTCGCATAAGAAAGTCGTATTTGAGCAATTATCCTAATTGTATGTATTGAGCACTTGAAGGTCAGGTAATTTGATGTGTGTTGGGCCCTGTTCGTTATAATTCCTCCTAAAAGAGGGTATCTGGAAGTGGATTTATTCAAGTCCGATTCATAGCAGAATTGTTTGTATTTTTCTAAAAGAAGATGCATGTTTCTTTTGAGCTGTCGCGGGTCTAGCTGGATTAATTGACTCAAAAAACACACGCAACTGACTCACCCAGTTGTACCTTACGTCGTGAGATGGAATTGAAAATAGTAGTTATTTTGTGCATTTATATTTTTATTTAAATTTTTGCAATCTGAATATACCTAATATTTCAGAAATATTTGAAGATGGGTATTGCATGTTGCATATGAAATATGTGTAGAGTTTTCTTAAGATTACAAAAATTGAATGAAATATAGGGTGTTGCATTTGAAATAAGAAAGAAGAAAGTTGGTATTGGTCGCTGTTTCATGATACACCCTGTATAGAAAGTTATATTCAATGAGACTAAAAATACTAATCAACGATTCTTAGCGTTTTTCTCAACACGCCACCGTTCATTTATTATCGAATTTATTTCATTTGGTTAATGGTATATGATATTATTCATATATCATATTATTCACATGTATAATTTTATTATCATTATTATTATAGTATTCGATAATTCCGAGTTGCAAGTCGAAATAACGACATGCAAGCAGTGGCAGCGATAAGGATTCGCCCCCCCCCCCCCCCGCCAAATTTTGTTAGGATATTCATAAATGTGGCAATAAAATCTGGAAATACCAGATATAATGGGACATAATTCCATATAATAATACACAATATACTTATTTATTATATGACATTATTTATATTGAAATATTTTGTAAAGAAATTAGCAATATTCCAGTATATGGTTTTATTGCCACTCTGGATAATATAAATGTCATAATTTGCTAGGTGATTTGAATATAAAATCTTACCTTCGCAAAAATCTTGTCTGGTGCTAGTGAAGCCATCCGTAGATTGAGGAATATGAAGCACTGTTGAATTGCCGAAACGGCGATGTTTTTGTTTTAAAAATATATAGACCAAGTGTTCCAAATCCAGTTTACGAGCACGTTCATATTCAATACTTATTATTATACCCAATGCACTTAGTCTCACCTCTCACATTGTACTACGTAAATATGTTTTTATCAAGTTCAACTTTGATAATGTTCTTTCGGCAGAAGCAGATGTTACCGGTAATGTCAAAAAAAGTTTAAACAACAAACAAATATCCGAAAGACTGCTCCAAATACATCTAGTTTCTGATGTAAAATATGTGGCCAATTCTGCAGTCCTAAACCCAAAGGGCGTAAGTCAATAATGACCAGAGATATTGAGGTAGTCACTTACGCCTATAAAGCTTAGAATTTCAGGTGTATTTTGAAAATACATATTTTTTACTGACGTTTTGGATGGCCAAATTATTTGTTCAAGTCAACGGCTCAATTATGGGGAACATGTAGAGAGTGAAATTTAAATTATGGAAAGAAACGAGATACGTCCTTTGGGCTTAAGAAGGCAGAATTCGTAGATTTTCTTTTTTCGAATTTCAATTGAAAATACACTTTTTCAGTTTATTAATTGCGTAGATAAGTTGTGCGATGAGTCATTTACGTATTTTTCTAGTTTTTTTAAGATGATCCATAATTTTTCCTGTAGATAGTTTAACGAAACAGTCAGGATTTAAAAATGAAAAGTAGCTCATTACTTCGTTCATGCTGATAAATCGTGTACTGAATTGATTAATTATTATATCAAAAGACTCATAGAAGACTTTAATTTGGAATCTCTTTAGACTATCTTCCATTCTATTCTTTGGCGCTTAAAAGTCAATGTTGGCTGAATGTCCCACGATGACACCAAATTGAAAGCTTCTTCTGCATGCAATGTTTCGAAATCGTCTCTGAAACTATCAAATTTATCTATTGTGGAGCTCAATATCTCGGATGCTCGGCCCAGATCAACAGTAGAACTTTGTAGCAGTTTAGACACCAAATTAATATTTTCCAAAATGTTACTTTGGTATACAAGGAGCAAAATAAAATCATAATTACTCGTACTCTTTTGCACGGAATTTGCTTCCGCTCTGTCAGCTGGTTTTTTGCAAATTAAAGTAAATGCTGACAAACAATTAGAATCAGAAAGTTTTAGCTAAGAGATCGAAGGGGCCCCTTGTGGAGCTGGGGACCCGCCGCACGGTGGGCTCTGCGGGCCCCTTGATGCAAGTCGGAATTCTGAGTTGCCAGTCGGAATTCCGAAATGCAAGTCGGAATTCCGTGATGCAAGTCGGAATTCCGAGTTGCAGGTCGGAATTCTGGGTTGCAAGTCGGAATTCCTGAGATACAAGTCGGAATTTCACGATGCAAGTCGGAATTCCGAGATGCAAGTCGGAATTCCGAGATGTGAGTCGGAATTCCGAGTTGCCAGTCGGAATTTCGAAATGCAAGTCGGAATTCCGAGATGCAAGTCGGAATTCCGAGTAACAAGTCAGAATTCCGAGTTGCAAGTTGGAATTCCGAGGTGCAAGTCGGAATTCTGAGTTGCAAGTCAGAATTCCAAGATGCAAGTCGGAATTCCGAGTTGCAAGTCGGAATTTCGAGATGCAAGTCGGAATTCCGAGATGCAAGTGGGAATTCAGAGTTGCAAGTCAGAAATCCAAGATGCAAGTCGGAATTCCGAGATGCAAGTCGGAATTTCGAGTTGCAAGTCAGAATTCCAATATGCAAATCGGAATTCCGAGATGCAAGTTGGATTTTCGAGTTGCAAGTCGGAATTTCGAGAAGCAAGTCGGAATTCCGACGTACAAGTCGGAATTCTGAGTTGCAAGTCAGAATTCCAAGATGCAAGTCGGAATTCCGAGATGCAAGTCAGAATTTCGAGTTGCAAGTCGGAATTTCGAGATGCAAGTCGGAATTCCGAGTTGCAAGTAGGAATTTCGAGATGCAAGTTGGAATTCCGAGATGCGAGTTGGAATTCCGAGTTGCAAGTCGGAATTTCGAGATGCAAGTCGGAATTCCGAGATGCGAGTTGGAATTCCGAGATACAAGTCAGAATTCCGAGTTGCAAGTCGGAATTCCGAGATGCAAGTCGGAATTCCGAGTTGCAAGTCGGAATTCCGAGTTGCAAGTCGGAATTTCTAGTTGTAAGTCGGAGTTCATTTCGAAATAAAAATTAAAATTATTGTGGCCCTTTTACGCTTTCGTAGAGATCAGCTTTTCTAGGAAGAAGACATTGCATTTAATCAAGTTGTTGGATCCATATTTGAATCGTTCAAAGATATTGATAAAAATGTATGGAGCTAGTTCGGTTGAAAACTAATATAAAATTGTTCACGTTAAGCATATGGTAAATAAAGAAAATAATACAAACAATGTTTTAATGACCGTCACTGAGACACCAAGAGTTTTGACGAAAATTATGGCAGAAGAGGCAGAAATATTTCAAACCTCTGGACGAATTTAAATTATGGAAAGAAACGAGATACGTCCTTTGGGCTTAAGAAGGCAGAATTCGTAGATTTTCTTTTTTCGAATTTCAATTGAAAATACACTTTTTCAGTTTATTAATTGCGTAGATAAGTTGTGCGATGAGTCATTTACGTATTTTTCTAGTTTTTTTAAGATGATCCATAATTTTTCCTGTAGATAGTTTAACGAAACAGTCAGGATTTAAAAATGAAAAGTAGCTCATTACTTCGTTCATGCTGATAAATCGTGTACTGAATTGATTAATTATTATATCAAAAGACTCATAGAAGACTTTAATTTGGAATCTCTTTAGACTATCTTCCATTCTATTCTTTGGCGCTTAAAAGTCAATGTTGGCTGAATGTCCCACGATGACACCAAATTGAAAGCTTCTTCTGCATGCAATGTTTCGAAATCGTCTCTGAAACTATCAAATTTATCTATTGTGGAGCTCAATATCTCGGATGCTCGGCCCAGATCAACAGTAGAACTTTGTAGCAGTTTAGACACCAAATTAATATTTTCCAAAATGTTACTTTGGTATACAAGGAGCAAAATAAAATCATAATTACTCGTACTCTTTTGCACGGAATTTGCTTCCGCTCTGTCAGCTGGTTTTTTGCAAATTAAAGTAAATGCTGACAAACAATTAGAATCAGAAAGTTTTAGCTAAGAGATCGAAGGGGCCCCTTGTGGAGCTGGGGACCCGCCGCACGGTGGGCTCTGCGGGCCCCTTGATGCAAGTCGGAATTCTGAGTTGCCAGTCGGAATTCCGAAATGCAAGTCGGAATTCCGTGATGCAAGTCGGAATTCCGAGTTGCAGGTCGGAATTCTGGGTTGCAAGTCGGAATTCCTGAGATACAAGTCGGAATTTCACGATGCAAGTCGGAATTCCGAGATGCAAGTCAGAATTTCGAGTTGCAAGTCGGAATTTCGAGATGCAAGTCGGAATTCCGAGTTGCAAGTAGGAATTTCGAGATGCAAGTTGGAATTCCGAGATGCGAGTTGGAATTCCGAGTTGCAAGTCGGAATTTCGAGATGCAAGTCGGAATTCCGAGATGCGAGTTGGAATTCCGAGATACAAGTCAGAATTCCGAGTTGCAAGTCGGAATTCCGAGATGCAAGTCGGAATTCCGAGTTGCAAGTCGGAATTCCGAGTTGCAAGTCGGAATTTCTAGTTGTAAGTCGGAGTTCATTTCGAAATAAAAATTAAAATTATTGTGGCCCTTTTACGCTTTCGTAGAGATCAGCTTTTCTAGGAAGAAGACATTGCATTTAATCAAGTTGTTGGATCCATATTTGAATCGTTCAAAGATATTGAAAAAAATTTATGGAGCTAGTTCGGTTGAAAACTAATATAAAATTGTTCACGTTAAGCATATGGTAAATAAAGAAAATAATACAAACAATGTTTTAATGACCGTCACTGAGACACCAAGAGTTTTGACGAAAATTATGGCAGAAGAGGCAGAAATATTTCAAACCTCTGGACGAATTTCAAAGCTAAATTGTACTTTTTTTAAAAAGTATGTATTATGTATTTATATCAGGAAAATATCCAATTTAGTCTGTATGCTTAGACCTAGTCTTAATGTGTTTTTGTTTTATATATCCATTGTACAATTGGTTATGTTTATACATATATTGATATATTTTAATAAATAAATAAAAAATCACCATCACCCATATAAACCAAACATTTTTTGCAAGTACTGCGAGACAGGGATTAAGGCGTCATTTTTTATTTATTATTTTTTTTTAATCTGCTTCATATGTATATGAGGTTCTCGTTGGATTCCAAAAAATAAAATTTTAATATATATTGTCAATTTACCCATTTTTCGGCACCACAGACAATTTTTTATCTCAAATTCCCGACAAATCTGAGGTCACGTGGTATAAGTCGAAAAATATTTTTTAGTTGTAAGACAAGCAGAAACGAACGCCGTTATAGTTTTACAGAATTATCAATAACCCCAATACTCCCTCACGTAGCCAATTTTATGGCGGACACTGTATATTCCACCTATTTTTCGTTAAATTTATTTCATTCAATATCGGGTAGATAGTTTCAAATTTTTCGTTTTCACTCTACCATATTCATAATTCACTGAGTGACCATGACTGTTCTGCATATATTCAACTTGAAATAAATAAATATCAATAATTTGTATAATTATTATTAAAATGTAAGTAATCGATGAATACTCTATATAATGAAACTATAGTTCAAATGATTTTCACATAAAGAGGGTTTACAAAACCACGACAATTGTTTCGCTTTACAAAAGCTTCTTCAAGTGGTGAAGATATACTAAATTACATATTTGCTACGTTACTTTAAATACCTATCCAAAATTAATTAGGGTTCGGTTGTATACCTAACTCCCAATAAATTCCCGATAGGTACTTTTAAACATGAATTTTCTATTTTCCACAAACCATCGCATACACATAATTCACAATAGCTCATCACACCCATATCAACACAAAGTAGCAGCTTACAACAGTATGATACATAGATTACTTAGCATTCCTAGTACTTCAAATTTTAATAAGGAACTTAATATTATTAAACAAATTGCAGTTAACAATGGCTATAAATCATCTTTGATAGACAACCTTCTGACCAAGAAGAAATACAAAAAAGCTATTCAAGAAGTTTATCCTACTACAAAAGACCACCAAAGGTTCAAAACAATTACATATATCGGTGAACCAAGCAATAAAATAGGTAATTTCTTGAAAAAGCAAGGTTTAAATATAAGACAGACAATAGTTTATGCAGACATATTAAAAATAACAAAGATAGGGTGGATAAACAAGAAAAATGTAGAGTCTATAAATTAAACTGTGGTAGTTGCCCCAAGTTTTATCGTGACCAAACTGGTAGAACCTTCAAACAACGCCTAGCCGAGCACAGAAGTAGTTTTGTAAACGGGAAAACAAATTCCACGTATGCTAACCATTTATTAATTGAAAACCATACTTTCGACCATGATTTTGAAATCATTCATGTCGAAAACAAAGGTAAGAAGCTAAATCGTTTAGAAAGTATGGAGATTAATAAATGGAAAAATTCTCAGTACTTACTCAATGACCAACTCGAATTAAATTCGTCACCACTAATCAATTTGTTTTCCTGGAAAGGTTAGATTTAATTAATAGAAATGTAAAAGTACCTATCGGGAATTTATTGGGAGTTAGGTATACAACCGAACCCTAATTAATTTTGGATATGTATTTAAAGTAACATAGCAAATAATGTATCTTCACCACTTGAAGAAGCTTTTGTAAAGCGAAACAATTGTCGTAGTTTTGTAAACCCTCTTTATGTGAAAATCATTTGAACTATAGTTTCATTATATAGAGTATAATGGATTTTCATCAAGTATCGGCTATATCAATTCAGAAAATTAATCGATGAATGCCATAGCGGTAAATGTTTTGTTAATAACAATCTGAGAGACTTAAAAATGAAAAATGCAAATAAAGCTATGAAAAATTTTTTTTTTATAATATTCCAATTCGTTCGTATTTTAATTATTTAAAGTTACATAAAAACGATTTTTTTAAATTTCTTACTCTGATTGTTTTTGGAATTTTAATCAGCACTAAATATTAAGACCTTTAAAAAAATCATTTCTTAAAAAAAAAAGTTTTATTGCTTAAAAACGCTTTTGTTGTTTAACTATTTTTGCGCTACCAAATATTAATATTAAGGAATTAATAAATGGAAAAATTCTCAGTACTTACTCAATGACCAACTCGAATTAAATTCGTCACCACTAATCAATTTGTTTTCCTGGAAAGGTTAGATTTAATTAATAGAAATGTAAAAGTACTTATCGGGAATTTATTGGGAGTTAGGTATACAACTGAACCCTAATTAATTTTGGATAGGTATTTAAAGTAACATAGCAAATATGTATCTTCACCACTTGAAGAAGCTTTTGTAAAGCGAAACAATTGTCGTAGTTTTGTAAACCCTCTTTATGTGAAAATCATTTGAACTATAGTTTCATTATATAGAGTATAATGGATTTTCATCAAGTATCGGCTATATCAATTCAGAAAATTAATCGATGAATGCCATAGCGGTAAATGTTTTCTGTGGCATTTCTAGAGAACAATTAAAACATCTGTTATAGTGTGATACTTGAGGACATACCCATCGAACTGAATATTGTTTCTCATGATTTGCTTTTGAAAGTTCTACCCAATAACAATGCCATTTCTGGCGCAATAACGTCTATGAATTCAATGGCATGTACAGGTTTCATCGCAATATTTACCTAAAAAAAATGAAAATGTTCCTCGGTGCAATGCGTTGCAAAAGTCAGTCACGATCCAAATGGCATGACATGCTATTCGATCCATCAGAACAATGGATCTTTTCGTTTGTTTCAAATACATTTTTGTTGAAATCGAGAGTAGGTCTGTTCAGGTCGTTCGTTGATTAAAGAATTGATGATAATATTTTCTTTTAAAGGGAGTTTGTTGCATTATGGTGGATTACCAATGATCATTTGACTGTCCCTACTATATCGTAGGTACGGGGATATTCACTATAATTTACCCATCCCTTCTCATCATTATTTTTGCCAATAGAAAAAAATGTTAAATGTTACAGTTGTGTGATAGTGGTTATGATGATAGATACCCTGTATTGCATTTTTCGAATGTTCTTTCTACCTGATATCAAAAATATATGTTATGAGTTATTGAACTAGTTGTTGCTGTAAATACCTAACCTATGAATGTTAATATTTTTCACGTAAGCTATAAAAATTAATACTATATATTGTTTTTTTTTTCTATATGCAATATTATCTATGATGAGGGTGATTTATAGTGAACAACCTTGTACTTTCCGTGTCATAACTTAATGTTTTTGTCTTTACAGTCGCACTTGTGGGTACTGGACCACCAGAAAAACTGTACCATCAATTTCCTTCTTTAAAATGACAATCACTTGAATAAATAATGCAAATTTTTGAACTTCTTACCTTTGTTATCGATAATCTTTGACCCACTGAAAATATAGTAACGTTTTAAAGAATTTTTCATTTTTCTAAATGATTGAAGTAGTTTTACGCCTGTATTTAAATTAAATTCGAAAATAAGTTTGTGGCTAGTAGACGGGAGATCATGAGCTCCCGGGTTCGAATTCAGGTTGATCCACATTTTTTAATTCAGTTCTGATTTTCATTTCCCCGTCTGCTGTGCCATCATAAAACTCGTAGAGAGTTCCCAGTAGCATAGCTTGTCGGGTAGAAGACGGCTATTTGTTGGCGTAATCACTTCTTAGCTGTAGGAAAACCTGCTAGTCTAGTCTACAAGAACTATTTTGGTGAATTTCTCTTCCAGGGCACCGAAAATTATGATCCAGGGCTCATTCGATTTGGAATGACCTCTAGAATCTTTTTGAAAAATTTGAAGGTGCGCCGGCAAAAATTGCAAAAGTTAAAAACAATTTAGTAAAAAAAGGGGGGGTTTGGTTTTTTGCAAATATCTTGGAAACTATCAAAGTTATCCAAAAGTTGAAAAAATATTCTGAAAAAGGAGGAAATTTCATAAAAAAATTCCCAATTCCCGGAACTCTACCACTAATATTTATAATTTTAATTTAGAGGTGAAAATAGCAGGTGATGCGAGTCCCGCGTGCGCTGACTGATACGGACCCTTGAACAATAAATTTTTTTTAACCCATTAAATATCAATGTTAAGAAATAAAAAAAAATCACTCGCCTTTTAGACACTCGAATAAATGAAAATCCATGGAAAAAAGTTTTTCACGTAATTATTTTATTACATATGCTTTTGTTAATTAACTAGTTGTTCCGAGTTTCAAATTTACATTCAAACTTCTTGGAGCTATTTTTGAAAGGTTTTAAAAACATCCCCATTGGAAAAATAATAAAATGTTGATTTTCCACTTTGTTAATAACAATCTGAGAGACTTAAAAATGAAAAATGCAAATAAAGCTATGAAAATTTTTTTTTTATAATATTCCAATTCGTTCGTATTTTAATTATTTAAAGTTACATAAAAACGATTTTTTTAAATTTCTTACTCTGATTGTTTTTGGAATTTTAATCAGCACTAAATATTAAGACCTTTAAAAAAATCATTTCTTAAAAAAAAAGTTTTATTGCTTAAAAACGCTTTTGTTGTTTAACTATTTTTGCGCTACCAAATATTAATATTAAGGAATCATTTTTTTTCTGGATACAATTTTTTTGAAATACTGCAAAAATAACAAAAACAACCATGTGTAAAAAAAGTTTGTTCTATTTTCCACATAGTTTTAAACATTTTTCTATTTTTACGTTTGGCGTTTCCTAGTGGCTCTCAATCATTGTTATTGAAATAACTCATGAACAAATGGAGATAGGACAAAAACACTTCAGGTCTTTTTAGGATAGGAGTACAGCTTTCAACCAAAGCTACTCCTGTCATTTATCAATTTTTTTAGCAATTGTTAATAAAAATTCCCGCAAAATCTGATCTTTCACACTTGAAATACTCATATTAACTATTTCAAATAGGACAAAGACACTTCAGGTCTTTTTTGTTGTCCTCTTAATGATAAGCAAAGTAGCTTTCAAACAAAAGCTCCAACCCTATTAATTACCAACTTTTTTAGCAATTATTTATAAAAATTTAAAATCTATTTTTTACGTCTTTCATAGTTGAAAATCTCATTAACTATAGGACAAAAATACTTCAAGTCTTTTTTGACCTCCTTTGAATAATAAACAAATTGAGCTTTCAATTGAAGCTCTTCATTATTTTATAATGTGTTTGGAATTATTTATGTAGATTACTTTTAATATTTGTTTCATCTTCAAATTGATGTTCTTCATAATTATTATAATCACTTCATTTTTCATTTTTTATTACATTCGCTTGAAAAAGATACAGTGTATCGAAACATGTCGCGAAGACAATAAATCTGTGGAAATTTAATCGTGTTTACCTTAGTGTCATACGTTAAATTATATTTCAAGTCAACGTTCCATTTTTTTAATTTTTGAGTACCCCTGTAGCAAATGAAACATTTTCTCATGAAGGACTGATAGTTAGTGGCATCAGAACACTATCACAGAAAAAATTTCTTGATACATTGAAGAAAATAAGAAATACATGCTTTTCAAAAATGGCTTTCCAACTTCAACACCCTGTATCTCTGAAACTATTCATAGGATTGAGTTGGGCCCATGGCCACTATTGTTCAGAAAGTCGTCAACTACAATATGCCAACAATACATGAAATTTCACAGAAGCCCATTTCTCCATAAGCCGGCTGCCTGGTCCTTTGAAACTTGGAAAAATTAGTTAATTAACAAAAGCATATGTGATAAAATAATTACGGAAAAAAAAATTTCCATAGATTTTCGTTTATTCAAGTGTCTGAAAGGTAAGAGATTTTTTTTATTTCTTAATATTGATATTTAATGGGTTAAAATTATTCTTATTGTTCAAGGATCCGTATCAGTCAGCGCACGCGGGACTCGCATCACCTGCCATTAGCGCTATTTTCGCCTCTGAATTGAAATTCTAAATATTGGTGGCAGAGTTCCAGGAGGTGGAAATTTTTTCAGTAAATTTTCTCCTCTTTCATGATCTTTTTTCAACTTTTGGATATCTTTAATAGTTTCCGAGATATTTGCAAAAAACCAAACCCACTCCTTTTTTTTACTAAATTGTTTATGACTTTTGCAATTTTTGCTGGCGCAGCTTCACATTTTTCGAAAAGTTTCTAGAGGTCACTCCGAATCGAATTAGTCCTGGATCATAATTTTTGGTGCTCTTGAAGAGAAATTCACCGAAGTAGTTTTTGTAGACTAGACTATACAGCAACACCCTGGGTTCAAGGGTGTTCTATCGCACATGGGGATCGAAGCGGGTTTCAAAGGCCGAAACATTGGTTCTGACAGACAGTTGTCTCAAAAGTCCTTGTCTCACGCATGATTACGTTTACGGGCAAAAAAGGTTCAATAAATATATTGGAATTTTAACCAGCAATCATGATGTAACTGAATCAAATTTGTTTTTTTGCTGTATCTTTATTACAACTAATTATCGGTATCTAAACCCAAGAGTAATAATTTAGGTAGAAACGTATCATATGATTTTAATCGAATAGATAGGTGATGATGGCATAATTTCATAATGTCAATGAAATAATGTTCAATTGAAATTCTTCAGATCATTCTCAATAGGTTTTCTACAGTGTGACTTTTCTCGTTTGTTTTTCTAGCTATATTTTCGAAATTTATAACATTGAATTTGCCCACTAGAGGGCACTTTGGCATATTTGGAAATTGTTTTCAATTACCGTTTACTACGAAAATGACATCAATTTCGATTTGCAAATGAATCACCTTACATATTTTTGAATTTTTTAAATTTTCCTAATTTTTCTGAACCAAGTGATACCTTATAGTTGTAGTTGTCAGGGCATTCATTGTATTTTTTGATCTAAAAAGCCATAAACCTCCTAGCATTGGTTCAAGTGATCAAAATAATGCTACACTTCGCCACAAAAAAATTAACCAAAACTTTTTTACGCAAAACTCCATTTTTTTAAAATGGTACCATGGTAATTCAACGCCATGCATTTTAAAGTACGATCAATGCGGTATCCATCCATATCAACAACTCTTTGTTTGTATAACCAATACGAACACAATATCAATCAATCAAATAAGCTTTATTGTCTAAAATGAAAACATTTTGTCGACAAAGTCAATAAAAGTTAATAGCTTTCACAATACATTATATGTAACACTAAATGTCAATAATATTTACTTATATACATATACATATAGATAAAATGAAATGCATAAATAAGAACATATAAATATCAACGTTCTACAACGGTTATGACTAACGAAATTTTAAAACTAAATCCTCGCAGTTGAATCATAGAAAGACTAGAATTGATATGAGAAGTATTTATTCAAATTATAAAAGCATTTTCCCTTCAAGAGATGCTTAGCAGTTTTTCTGAATTGTTTCAGACCCTTGATATCTGTTATTTGACTCGGTAAGTGATTGTAAATTTGTTTACTTCTATAAATTAATATGACTGTCTCGTCAGAGATGAAACAGGGAACGGAAGGGCGAGTTGTTTTTCATTGCGAGTATGTCTTTCCCCTTTGACGTTCATTAACTTTTCTTTATATTTATGAAGCAAGCATACCGATTCTAGAATGAAAATTTCATATATTGACAAAATCTTATTGTCTGAAAAAACTGGTCTACATGATTCTCGCATTTTAATTCTGAATCTAAATCTCAGAGCTCGCTTTTGAAGGACGAATACACTTTGCAATAGAGTCTGGCTGCCAGAACCCCAAAATGGAATTCCATACCGCAGATGAGATTCTATAAATGAGTAGTATGCCAATAATGAAGCTGGCCGTCCAAGTTCGCGAGATATTACATTAATGGCAAAGCAACCCGAGGGTAATTTTTTCTTTAAAGCTGTTATATGGTGGTCAAACTTCAGATCATTGTCAATTTGTACACCAAGAAATTTACTTTATTATAATATTGGAGGTAAGAAAAGTTTCTAGTATCCTATAGGTTTACTATCAATAATTTATAAAGGTGGGCAAGGTGGCCATGGAACACAAAGCAAATCCTGACATTTCGTTAATCTGTAATTGTTAGTGAGTCACTGGATAAATTATTGCGCTGATCGGATTGATAATAGAAATACGTTAAAAATGGCCGATTTGGCCTGCAATATCACCTGACTTAGCCCCTTTAGACTTTTCATTGGAGGTAACTTGAAAAATATAACCAACCACTTGCGATGGTCCAGAATTACAATTTGACATTGCCATTGGAGATAACGCGAAACGAGACCAAAAATGTAATGTTTTTCAAATTTTGTTTCGTTATGGATTAGGTACATGGTGTGAGCTCTATCTTCCTTGATTGTGTTCTTTTGATTGCGTTCTTATTTGCAAGTAATTTCAATGATGTCAGAGTACCATTATGGTTACATTTGAAAAAAAATGAGTTTCGAGTAGAACAACTTTTTGTAGTATTTTTTTGGCACGCATTTTGAACCACTATACTTTTTCATTCAAAATTGCAATGGATTATCATTATTTTCTCCAAATAATAGAGTATTAAAGTATTAGTGGATAAACAAACAAACACGCACGATTTTTCGAACAGGACGGCGCAGCAGGAGTGCTCAAAATATGGCAAGTGTTTGAAAGGCCAGTTATCCATGAATGCTTTACGCTATTTTTTTTATTGGTGCAATTTGAAATCATAAATACTGGTATCATTACTACAAAAAAAGTTAATATGTAAGTACTAATAATGGAAAATGGTTAAAATCATGATGTGACATCAGTATACCTTTCGTTGTCATGGAAATGAGAAAAACAGAAATAAATTTGTAATTTGTCATCAAAGATTAATTTTAGGGCGGGGATTAGCGCAGTGGTTAAGCGCTCGCCTGGTAATCGAGAGATTGCAGGTTCGATTCACAGACGGTGCGATCTTTTTTCATTTTCAGATGTGAAAGTGTGAATGACTGAGGCTCGTGTCGGCTGGGAATAATCCTCCACGATTCACTGTTGCGTTAAAAATTAACAGTGCTGCTCCTAAAGTGGCGTATGGAGTTAGTAACAAGGCCTATCCAGAACACATGGCTAATGACCATAGCAGTCGATGCCAAAACACCAAGGAAAAAAAAAAAGATTAATTTTTGTCACTGTAGTGCCTGAAACTGAATTCTATAATCGATTCTTTGAATGGTAATGCAGAATTGCGGTAAATATGGCAAAAATCTCATGATGCGCATAAAAAAGAAAATGAATGAAGTTCATCAAATGGATGGAAAAGCAAAAGGTAACAGATATAAACGAACGAGTAAACCAAATATTTTTTATCTATATATCTATACCTTTGATGTGACAACGGTCGAACGATAGTATTGACAGTACAAAAATATTTCCCTTCCTGTCAACAGTGGCGTTTCGGAAAAAGGGTGAGAAAAATCTTATTGATCAAAACACGCAAGCAGAATATCTGCACGGGGGGATTTTTCAACAAAGCCATTAGTACATGAGATTTGAAGAGTTCGACTTTAGGTGATTTCGATCGTTGGACATTTGATAAAACCAATAATTTTTCACTTTCAAACTCGTCGTTTTCACAAAGAACCCCGCACCATTCTCAAGGGTTTTTGGGTCCCGGTGGAATTGGCTGAAGCTGTAGTATTTTATTCTCTTCATTATCCTGATCAACAGTTCTCATGGGCCAAACTCGTTACAATGACTAGTTTTCGGGATACAACCCTTCAAAGATATGTTTTTGTACCTCATGAGTGTATGTAATGAGTTTCAGTATTAATTGTACCTTCACAATCATTTCTTTTGATGAATACCTGAATTACTTGAATACGGACCACAGGGTGTTGACTAAATTCTGGACAATGTAACTTGTGATGAATTCAGTCAATACCCTGTTGTTAGTGTTCAAGTAATTTGAGTATTCATCGAACGAAATGATTCTGAAAATGCAATACAAAATGCAACTCATAGGTACAAAATCATATCTTTGAGGGGCTGTATCCCGAAACCTAGTCATAGGATCGAGTTGGGCCCATGGGAACTTTTGATCAGGATAATGATGAAAATAACATACTACAGTTTCACCCAATTCCACCGGGACCAAAAACCTATAAGAATGGTGCGGAATCCTTTCATTTATTTTCCTTGTGACCCTCCAATTTTTTTGAAATGCAAATTCTAAGTTTTTATTCAAAATAACTGGAAGTAATCACTTTTTGCTGATTTGTTTAGGGTGTGATTATAAGGTTCAACAAATGATTGATCTATATATTATTCAAATTAAGTGACTATTAAACCAATTACGACATGAGTTGACTTAATTCAGATGGGAGTTCAGTTATAACATTCCAAATCTTCGTTATAATACTAGGCAGTACTTAGATCTAGTGACCGGAGACAGGAAATGGTTTCATTCAAATACTGACGAATATCAAGGTTTATCGCAAAATTCCTGGATTCACTAAATCACGGGTATAAATTGTATAAACCACAGTTATACCTAGTATCCATTGTGGAAAAGTCTCTAAAATTAAGCTTCTTAACATAAAAAAAAAACTAATAACACGACAATCGACAATATGTCAGAGATACAAATGCAATTTAAGAAGTTCGACAAAAAAATATTCCAGAACCCGAAGTTTTTTGTGAAAAAAATTAATTGTATTCATAATAGCATTCTACCTAACTTCCATTTTTTTCAACTAGAGTTATTTGGTTGAAATGACAAGGTTGGAAAAATAATCAGAACGTTTTTAAGATTTGATGTGTACTTTTGTCGATGTGAAAATTAATATCAAAATTCAGACTTGTATCTTTTCATTGGACCACCCAATATAATATTTTCAAGTGAACCAAGTACATTTATTCCTTATACATAAATATTGGATATTGAAAAATCGTTGCCATAGTCAATAAACCATCAATCGAAAATAGTTTATTGTCCAAACAATTGGATTATATCCTTAACAAATCGTAATATTAGGTCATAAATGTTATAATTATAAATAATAGAATATAGAACACTATGTCAGACTTAAGAAATCAATTCAAAGATAATACAGGAACCTAAAGTTGAAATAAATTATAGTAAAAACTGAAGAAACCCGCTTTTGTAGTAATATGAACTAAGTAGTGAAATACAATCTTTAAAACTTAACTTTAATGTTAGAAAGCGTGGGGTGCTGAAATCTATTATCCTCAATTTCTTTATAGGTATAGTCAGAGAAAAGCATCCCAATATTTTTTAACATTAAAGCTACTTTTGAAATTAATTTTTTACTTTTCAGTTGGGCCCTGTATCCGAATCTCCGATACATCCGGAGGGCGCGCTATTGTCATTTACCCAAATTACCACTTCCCAGGTCCCAGGTCTATTGGATCCGAGAATCATGTGCTCTAAGCAAACAAATTGAACCGAGGATATCGGCTTAAGCATTCGACCGGCTAGTATTCCTGTCACATTATGGCAAGTCAGTATAATTTTCAGAATAGAGAGTAGTGGGTCTATCATTCCATCAAGGACCCCTATGATCAAAATCACTATTTTATTAGAATGGTTTGGGTAGAGACTGCGGAGTTCAAAGAGTAAGTCTTAATATTTAGTACGTTTGTCCTCCTCTCCTCGGATGATGATCATTTCGCCAGGAGCCGAAAACTCTATGACAAAAATCGGTTTTCTTTGATGTTCGAGGAGGACTACATCAGGCTTATTGGCTTGTATTTTCTTGAGGGTTGGAAATGAGTAGTTCCAATAGATTCACCACTTCACTTTCTCGACAACAGGCTTGATATCTCCAGGAGCATAAGGCAACACCATTGTCTCGTCTATACCGTACGGGTGTCGCAGAAGGAATTACAACACTCGAAGCACCGCGTTATGCCTCTGGATATAGGCTGAGACCGCAGAAGTTGGACGAGCGTCAGCGTCAGTCTCAGGTGCCTCACGACACGATCTGCATCTGTGTCAGGGACCTCTAAACCCATCACGCGACTACGGTAGACCAGGGTGTTGAAGACACCGTCTTGGCAGATCATTATGAATTCCTTTTTATCATTAGAATAACAAGCTTTTATTTATAGACTGGGAGATTGTGACAGATTTCATTTGACGAAGAATGAAGAAAAATTTGAGCCGTCGCCGCGTGACTTTCATATAAAAATTCGATTTTCATTAAAAAATAGATGTGCTTTGGGACGATTTTATCGCCGCTGCCATGTACACCAACGGCATGTTAAGATAGACAATAGCAGCGAAAAAATGTTAGGGGTTGCACGTGGCCAAATGGTTCCAATGATGGCGAAAACTTGTGATTTAAAAAAAATATATATTTAGACTATTTTCTCGTTGCTGCCAATTGAAATAATGGAAGTTTACATCATGAATGTCTCATAAAAAGGCGGATGTCGAAGTGAGGTTAAGTGCCGGAATTGAATTTTTTAAATGAAGGCCACGCGGCGATCGCTCAAATTTTTCATCATTTTGGTCAGAATTTTCATATCTTTCAGTGGTCTCCATCTCCATCTCCCAGTCTATCAAGTTGCCATCTAGTTAGTATGTGTGGGTCAAATCTTGCAACTGAATTTTAAACCAGGTATCTCCACTGAGCTGAAATTATACATACATGTTTGGTTTGGATGACAATGCATGGTAACTAATTGACATCATTTTAAATCTAATATGTCGAGTCCAAGATGGCGGATGAGTTTTGTGATCACAGTCCGATTCGATTCAAAATTAGTAAGGGGAGTTTTCGGGGTCGGAGATTATGAATTTTTCAATCAAAATGGCTGGCGAGTTTTGTGATTATGTTCAGATTCTATTCAAAATTGCTACGTGGGGTTTTTCGGGGATGGAGATTATGATTTTTAATCAAAATTCAAAAAATTACGATGGCGAACGTGTTTTGTGATTATGGTCTGATTCTATTACGGCTCCTATACCGGATCCGATACATTGTCCTTGAGAACTGAAAAATATAAAATAAAATTATGTGAAAAATGTTTTCAAAGACTAGCTTTTTTTCGAGTAAACTGAAAAGTAAAAAATAATTTCTTAAGATGTGTGGTGTAGGTTTTCATTGAGAATTGTATTCAAACTGAAAACTTTACGCGGTAAGCTTTTGAATCTGTTTCTCCCAGAATAACCTACGTCACACATCTGAAGAAATTAGTTTTTACTTTTCCGTGCATTTGAATAAAAGCACATCTTCAATTTTTTTTACCTAATTTTGATTTTCAATCCATTAGGAATTATCACAGTAGAGCCCTAATCCGATACATCCAATGGGATTGCTGGTATCATTTACCCAAAAAACTACTCCCCCACATCCAAAGGGAAACTATTAAATCTATTAAAGATCCGAAATATAGAACCCTCAACGTGCAACTCGATTTATGTAGGTCTCCACTCTAGAATTTATAAGTTGAACAACCCTGGTAATTTCAATAGTCAACAGTGTTACATTTTTATCGTTGATCCCCTATTCACTTAATTACCTCTCCATACTGCTTACCCGCAAACTCCCCATATGACTACGTTTTTAGTTTATCATACTTGATAATGGGATAAAATTCGAAACCGGTCGTAAAAATAAAATAACTAGAAGAAATTAGACCAAGGTATTTCATTCAGTTCATTGAATAACCGAAGAAGGGACGATTCAGGATGACTCCTGTAATGGCGAATCATCTTGCGCGTCTTCACTTCGAGCTGCCGCAGCTCCTCCTAAGTCCACTTCATCACTCCGAAGAGGTAGAGTAATATCGCAGATATTTGTGGAAGCAACTTTTTTCTTCCCCGACAGTTCTGATGACCAGATCTGTCGGAGTTTGTGGTGATACTTGACGCAGAGAGAGAGAGTTTTTGACAGTTATTTCTTCTTGAGATTGGTGTTGTTCCACTTCCATAAGTAGGGATACGTCTCTCCGGCATCCAGGTGATTATTATAATTATCATTTTCTCTTTTCTCTTAAGAATTTCTCAGTCAGACCCTGTCTCCGAATCTCCGAGAGCGCGTTGGTGTTGCTCACCCCAATAACCACTCCCCACGTCCGTAATATAAGTGACAACTGGGTCCGGGAATCATGTGCCCTGAGCAGAGGAAGTGAACCAAGGATGACGGCAAAGATTAGATTAGCAAAGATGGCGCACTCTAAAAGGGCGGGAACATTTCACGATTGACCTTGAGTTTTTACTACTATTTACAATTCGTCAAATGTCAAATTCTGTTCTTTTTCAGATCTAAAACTGAAAGTGATTCCAAATCACAGAACTATATCTTCCAAATTAGCTTAACAATTTTTGCCAAAAATTATCAAGCGATAGCGAATTTATCAAAGGTCAAAAATCAGAATTGAATTATTTTGGTGCTGGAGTGTTTTACTGTTTGACCTATTCCTAATTTGATAAGAAACTTTGAAATTTTTTACAGGCTGTTCATGCCCTTATTCTTCGCCGTTTTTATTAGTAGCTAAAAATGGCCAAAATGGGTGGAAATTGTGGCATAAGTGTGCTATCATAAACTGTCCTAGCCAATATTTTTCCAGTGATAGTTCAAAGAAAACTAAGATTTCTCCGGTTTCCCAACCCAAAAGAAAAGGACCGTGTTCTTAAATGGAAAATTGCTTGTAATGATGAAGATATAATGTTGAAGGAACCATTAGTTTCATACAAAAATAGCATAGGATTTGTAGTGCTTAAACATAAGCTATGTCATCCTACAGTGCCTTCATTAAATCTGTGGCAGCCACCAAACACACTCATTTCTGAAGAACATTCTTATTTCCGAGTTGATAGTATGGATATAACAAGTTATGTGGAAATTGGATTGGATAGTAAATATATTGATGCCAGCACTCGGACAAGAATCGAAGACACAGTAAATCAAGCAATTTTTCATTTGTATCCTTTTTTCATTGTTGCCTCTGTGAACAAGAAAATGTATGGATATGACTTGTAAGGCTAGGGATGTGAAATCCCATTGTAAGTAGGTATTTACTAATTATTATATTGAAAGCATTGTGTATTGTTCTACCCTTTTTTTGTTTTATGGCAAGAATATTTTTTAGGAAACTGTACGAGAACATCATTATCCCAGTAGATTATTGAAGCTTACGAACAATAAGGTTATCAGAAGGTTATTATATTTCACTGTATATTCTTCTCTCATTTCATGTATGAGTATTTTTGTGGAGATCGAGTAGAAGATGTCAACTCCATAGAAACCTCAATATTTTTGCAGACCAGTCAGATGAAAAGAAAAATGAATGAAGTTTTAGTTTTCCTGCAGCTGAAATAGTAAATTCGCTAATATCTTAAATGCAACTGAATTTTCCTCTCAGTTTTTAATTTTTATTGCTTAATTATCTTGAATTTTAAAATGTTTGAAATGTATAAGCAATTAATTCATTTTGAAACTTTATATACTGTCATTTATATTTTTAAAAAATAAAATAAAGTGTATTGGTACTGAGAAAGTGTTTATTTCTTGTCATTCTGAAGACATGCAATAACTTACGAACATAAAACGTTACATTCTGTAATATTACCAGCTAAAAATAATCATGAATCGTTTTGAAAACAAGTTCGAAGTATTTGTAAAAACAGCAGTGATACTGCGATGCAGAGTGAAAGTTTGATTCACCAAAAAATATATTACTGATGAGCTTTTAACTTGGGAAAACACCACTCTATTCGTAATAGAGATGTACTTTTGTGTTTAATGCTAAGGTTGAAAATTGGTTTAATTTAGAGAAACTTCATCAAGTATAAATATACTAATAAATGGACTTTATTTTACTCAACGGAGTTTAGCTCATAGCTATTTTCTTCCACTTATCATTTTGTCTCTCAACATATGTAGAGTCTACTTCCTGCAGGCAGATAGAACATGAATACTTAAACAAGATCATTCGAGAATGATGATGTTAACTATGAATATTTCAAGTTTGACATAGTTTTTGAATTTTAACCTTCCTCAAATATCTACAAAAAAAAACAAATCATTAGTCTATTGAAGAAACGAAAAAAAAATAGTATCTTGTCAAATAACTTTTTTCGATCGTTTGTGGAAGATGAAAAACACAAAAATATTTCGAACATCATAACACCATGATACTACAAACGAATTTAGTATCATGTCATCATAACACCACCATAATAAAATGTGTTTCAATTATTTAAAAACAAAATTCAAATGTGAAATATGTTTTCACTTCGTTTTTCGTCGGTTGTCCGAAATTACATATTTTTTTTTAATTTCCAACCAGAATGATCTCTGTGCAGCTTTCCAAAGACCATGTTTTTCTTAAAACATTATTTTAAATTGCTTTCTGATAAAAATAGTAATTATAAGAATAATTGCTTAGAAATGATTGTGCGTTTCAACTCGAATCTTTCCGAAGCGATTTCTCAATTACGATAGTTACAATCTCGAATGACATCGACAACTGTCACTCTACAATCGCTCTGATTGGCTTAACCCATCGCTTCATCCCATTCATAAATTCGTAGTTGGGTTAGCCCAAGGTCAACGAGCAAAATTTACTATTTCATTGACTATTGGACGAAGAGTTTCCTCTTTATAACCTACTCTTTGATGACGGCCTTCTGCATTGCCATATTACGGCAAGCCGGTATGATTTTCAAATTCGAGCGCAGTGTGTCCAACATTCCACCAAGGACTCCTATGATCAGAACCACCACTTTAAAAGAATGGTTTGGTTTATCATTATCATTATAGTTCTGGAAAGTTCGTGTACTACTTTTTCTAGTTATTATAGTTAGTTTTCAAACTGTTATCCCGTAATTACGTCTTAATAAGTCGGTATTACGAGTTAGTAAGACGTAATTCTACAACTACGTCTTCTATGTCATAATTACGTCTTAGTAAGTCGAAATTATGAGTAAGAAAGATGTAATTCTACAATTACGTTTTTCATCTCGTAATTACGTATTAGTAAGTCGGAATTACGAGTTAGGAAGACGTAATTCTACAGTTACATCTTCTATCTCGTAATCACGTCTTAGTAGGTCGAAATAACGAGTTAGGAAGACGTAATTCTACAATTACGTCTTTTATCTCTTAATTACGCTTCTATCTCGTAATTACGTCTTAGTAATTCGGAATTACTAGTTAGTAAGATGTAGTAGTAGTATTTCGTAATTACGTCTTATTAAGTCGTAATAATTTGTAGAATAAAATATAAAATGCACGTGGCCCTACTCCGCTTCCGTACAAGTGTGTCCATCATTTCACCAAGGACCCCTATGATCAGAATAATGAAGTTAATAGAAAGCGTAAGAAAATGGATTCGTTTTCACAGGAAACTTGTAGTGTCGTATGTCCTTATAAAATAAGTTGGTGAATTTTGATGAAACTGAGCGTAACAAAATAGCCAGAATGTTGTGATAATTCGATCGGGGAACAAATGGCATCAAAGCTATGTTTACTTACCATTGCACTGAGGAGATGCAACATCCTCGAAAATAGTCTGCAGCTAATTTCTGCTTGTTGGTTACAGAGAGCGATCGCAATAGTGTATTCAACAATGAGGAACATTGGACAAGTACCTGTTTGAATTGTAGGATGTAACCTGTTCTGTGTGTAAATAAAAAAAAAATAAATAAAATAAAAAATAAGACCAATAAACTAAACTATAAGTTTTAGAGGATGCCGGTTATGTTGACAGTATAACGTCCTTTTTTTCTCTGCTCGATTGAAGGGCTTCGTTCCGACAAAGTGTTCTTGTCCTTGTTTACCACTATCGCCCTTAGGCTCACGTAGGCACAGGTTCGAGGGGAAGGCCAGGTTGCCAAACTTAATTATAACCTAAAGCTAGGACAAAACATCAAATAGAAGACCAGTACGTAACATAACCTTTTAATATTCCCGCAAATTTTTTATTGTTGTGGATACTCTGACATTTATTTATTATTATTGTTTCTATATTTGTACCTATCTTTATTTTTTCTTACTCCTTGATTTTGTGTTCTCAATCATTCCACTTATTTTTATTTTCTTCACTTTTTTCTTTCATAAATTCATTAGATTCTTTTTTAATCTTTTTTACCTTTTCATTTACTTTACTTATTTTTCCCATAATTTCTTGTATGTTTAATTTTAACTGTACCCTTACTTCTTGTATTTGTTTATTATTGTTGTATGTAGAATTGTTTATATCTAAGATGTCCTGTTTAGTGTTTAGTGTAAAATTGATTAATTTTCTTTTATATTCTTTCTTCAAATTCTCTATATATTTGAACCATTTCTCGTTTGTTTTCCTCTAATTTATTCTTTAAACTTTCCATATTTTTATCTGTATTTTTGTTTAAATTTTCCTCCATATTTTAACAACTTCCTGATTTTTATTTAAATTTTCTTCCATTTTATCTTCTCATTTTCCTAAATATTCATTTACATTTTCTGTATTTCTCGCAATAAATTGTATCAACATTAGCATCTGCTCTTCTATACTTCTACTTTGTCTCTGCATTCCTTGATCACTCTCACTACTACTCTGTCCTTCCTCTGTACTTTCTCTCTACACTTTTATACTTTCCTAACTCACAATTTCCTGACTCCCTCTCTGATTCGTTCTTTTCAAATTAACCTTTTTCAAATTCACCCTTTTAAAATTCGCCCTTTTCAAATTCACCCATTTCAAATTCGCCCTTTTCAACTTTGCCCACCGTTGGGCGCCAATTGTTATGTATTTTTGTGTTTTGTTTTAATTTAATTTAAATGTGGGAGAATTTTGAAAGTGTTAACTTTTAAATATTTTAATTCATACATGATAAAATGATATCTGAAATGTATGATATTTCTTTTCTTTAGATTTTCTTAGATTGCCCAGGCTATATACTTACTTATACTCTGTTTATTTTTTTACCCTTTTCTTTCAGCTCCTTAGCTACTCAGTCAGTGCGCCAAAACATGAAATCCTGTCAACTCAGGGAAAGATCTTGAAAGTTATAAAGACAATTTCGTATGCAGTTTTGTGAAAATAAATATAGTGATTTCAACATCAAAGATTCGTTTTTATTTCTTTCAGTAACTTAATAATAAACGTAAACACTTTTACTCTTCATCAACTACACAAAACCTTACTCTAACTATAGACCGGGATCCCACGCCTATTTTCAAAAATGATTAACAACAGGCTGAATCTTCCTGAGTAGCTTCATTTTGCCGAGACGCCCAACTTTTTCCTCTACGAAAATTCTCGATAGTGGTAGCTAATAAAATGCGCAGGCGTCAATCATGTCGATTTGGTGAGTGCAAAAAAGTAATTAATAACAGTTAGTTTTTAAGTTGAATCTCGAGGTAATTCGATAAAGTAATCGAAAAAACTTTTGTCCTACAAAATGGATGGTAGGACTGAAGAGTCCCCCACTCCCAACATGTACCAATGACGTGGACATAAAAATCATTAATAACCAGCGGATTTTTTACCGTTGCTTGGTTAATATTTGTATAATTGAAGGTAATATTGTCCTTCAAATTGAATAGGTCATCCCAGCCCTACGCTCTGAAATTGTCAATTCCATGGTAAAAAAAATTATTAGTAACAGGCTGAATCTTCTTGAGTAGCTTCGGTTTGATGAGACGCACAACTTTTCTCTCTACGAAAATTCTTGAAAGTGGTAGCTAATAAAATGCGCAGCCGTCAATCATGTCGATTTGGTGAGTGCAAAAAAGTCATAATAATTAACAGTTAGTTTTTCAGTTGAACCTCGAGATAATTCGATGAAGTACTCGAAAAACATTTTGTCCTACAACATGGATGGTAGGACTGAAGAGTCCCCCACTCCCAACATGTACCAATGACGTGGTCATAAGAAATCATTAGTAACCAACGGATTTTTTTACCGTTGCTTGGTAAATATTTGTATAATTGAAGGTAATATTGTATTGAATAGGTGATCCCAGCCCTACGCTCTGAAATTGTCAATTCCATGGTAAAAAAAATTATTAGTAATAGGCTGAATCTTCGTGAGTAGCTTCTTTCTATTGAGACGCCCAACTTTTCCCCCTACGAAAATTCTGGAAAGTGGCAGCTAATAAAATAGGCAGGCGTCAATCATGTCGATTTGGTGAGTGCAAAAAAGTCATTATTAATAGTTAGTTTTTCAGTTGAACCTCTAGATAATTCGATAAAGTAGTCGAAAAAACTTTTGTCCTATAAAATGGATGGTAGGACTGAACAGTCCCCGACTCCCAACATGTACCAATGACGTGGTCATAAAAAATCATTAGTAACCAGCGGATTTTTTTTACCGTTAATTGGTTAATATTTGTATAATTGAATGGTCATATTGTCCTACAAATTGAATGGTAGGTGTTCCCGGTCCTACGCTCCGAAATTGTCAATTCCACGAAAATTCTTGATATTAGTAGCTAATGAACTGTGTAGACGAAAGTCATGTTGATTTGGTGAGCGCAAAAATTGTATGGCTAACTGTTTTACCCAATTCTAAAGCTCATGGCTCATAGTGAAACAAACCAATTTAATTAACTTCATTTCAAGGCAGTAATCAATCTATTTGACCGTAAACCACGGGCTTAACTAGCCCACAGATATTTCGACCATTTCTTCTGAAATAAAAAATTATCAAAATATTTTGTAAGTAGGCACATTTATACTCATTTTTGATATGATATTTTTTTGATCCTGCCATCCTCATTAGGTACGTAGTCCAGTTAACAGATCGATTCTATGGCCAGTTTTTGAGCTAGAGGGTGTCAAAAATTCCATTATTGCTATTTTGCGAATTATGAATCGATTTGATTTTTTTGCTTTAATTCGAAATCGATTCGAACAAAAACTTATATTTCAAAAATGTTGTTGCATTACATAGCATGGCAAGACACTATTCATAGAAATAGATGAATATTATCATTTTCATCTTACAAATTTTTTGAAAAAGAATTGGTCTCCATCAATTACCTGAGGATTCATTTGATTGCTAGTTCAACAGTATACAGTGAGCACGTAAAGGTTGGAACAAATTCGTTAAACGCTTGATATGACCATTAAGAACAATAAGTTCAGACAAGTCAATTTTATTTTTCAGTTGCGCATTTTTTGATCTAATCATATTTTTGATGACGTTATCACTGTTCGGCTTATGACGTCATTATATATTTTTTTAAATGGCATTACCCCATTTTGAAAATACTTTAAAAATGAACGCATTTTTCTGTGTATGGATGTCATATTTTTTCTTATGTTACATAACCGTATGTTCGAAAAATAAAAGATATTTTATTATTCATAGTAATGTAATATTAGGTCTGTTAACGTAAACTTTTGACTTAAGGGATCCCCACAAAAAAATCTAGTGGGGTTAGATCATGAGATCTAGCTAGCCATCGACTACGATCGAAATCATCTTCATTAAGTTCATGATTCATATGCGGATTTTCTTGAAATTATAGTAATACATCCAATTGTTGATCTTCCATAACGCCTGGACGACCTTTCGTATAATTATCACCGACATTGTCAGAATTTCTAAATTTCTCTTCGACTTTGCTCGCTGTCGAACGTGTAATAGGTCTATTGGGATATTTATAGTTAAATAAGTCACAAACCTCAGCTTGCATACAAGTCTTATCCCCATAACCTGAAATCATTAAAATATCTTTTCGTCACTTTTCGCATGGTGTCGATAACTTATTTATACCACAATTATTTGATAGCTAACTATTATTATCGAATTTTAAAAACATATTTACCTACAGTCAGTGTCTAGTTGCATTGGAGCAATGAATGAGTCAAACGTCTGTTTTAAAATGACTAAAGAAGAATAAGTGGCATCCATATGAAGTGAAAGTAATTCATGAACTAGATCTCCTGATCTAACCCCACTGAATTTTTGTGCGGATACCTCAAGTCAATAGTTCACGTTAACAGACGTAATATTACATTATTGTGAATAATGAAATATCTTTTATTTCTCGAACATGCGGTTATGTAACATACGAAAAAATATGACATCCATACACAGAAAAATGCGTTCTTTTTGAAGGTATTATCAAAATAGGGTATTGCCATTTGAAAAAAATTATGATGACGTCATAACTTGAACAGGGATGACGTCACCAAAAATATAAGTAGGTCAAAAAATGCGCCACCAAAAAATAAAATCGACGTGTCTGAGCTTATTTTCCCTAATGGCCATATCAAGCGTTTAACGAATTTGTTCCAATCTTTACGTGCTCACTGTATAGTTTTCTTTAATGAAACGAAAGAAACACACTTTTGTTCTTTTGTTCATTAAAGTGATCATGAATTTCCACAAAATAAACAAATATATAAATAAATTTTGTCAGGAATGTCAAATTTTTTTTTGCGATTGGCGGAAAAAGTATATTGTTGACGGCGGAAGAATAATTTTTCATTGATAAATAGGTATATAAAAATATCAAGATATTTCCATTACACACATAATAATGTTATATACCTACGTGAAATGTGAATTAGCCATCATAAATCATAATGAATAGAAACTGCTGTTGAAACGGTATTTTTCAACTTCACACGTTTCCTTTCTAACATACAATTACATACTTTTAATTAATTCCGTAGTTCCGTAATCAATTTAACAATTTTTGTTTATTGTATTAGCAAGACAATCAAATGGGCAGCTAGGCGATAACGATCGCAGCCATAACCCATTAATGCAGTTTTAAACAACTGCTGCTACCTAATTGGATGTAAAATAATAGCAGCGTTGAATTTGTTTTGCAATGGGCGGAATGCAGGGTCAACAAGAGCTGAGAAGCAGTTTTGTATGTGGAAATGCCGGTATCCAAGTTTTTCGGTACTACTATTTTGGACAGGCTCTCGGTCAATAAATTGTTTCCATGCTTTTGATGTAGAGTCTGTTCGAAAATATAATATCCTTTTATCTGCTCATATACTACTTTCCTAGAACTATTATTAAACTAATAGTGACAAATAGAAACGGTTCTGCTTTATACCTGAATTTTGGATGTTTACAAGTGGTTAATTATCTTAATTGAAAATAAAAATATTAGGATATTACATTTCCGAACAAACTTTACCTCAGTATATTATTAGGGTAGTGTCTAGAAACCAACTATTGTATACAAGTATCTGTCGCAGTATTAGCCAGAAAGTATTTGTTTTCTGTCGGATATTCACCTCATATCATTCTGGATTTTAGACAAACTTTTATATCGAAGTTGTCAGAATTTGCAATTTTTGGCGTTTATACAGTGTGTCACTTCAAGCCGCCACACCCTCATATTTCATTGAGAATAAAATATTTTGAAATTTTTTTTTCTTCAAATCATAGTACTCAGGAATACCTACCTTTATGTTGAAGAAACATTTTCCACGGCTAACTATGACGAATTGAAAATTGAAAAATTGGGAACATAGTATAAGGGATTTTTTATCACAAAATTAACATCAAATTCTGTTCAGATTACCCTTAAACCCCAGATCTCAATGCTTGAAGAATCAATTGATTATACAGGGTGTCATTTGTTGCTGGCAATATGATTAACACTTTTCATCAGTAATATTTGCTTAATTTCTATGATTTCTTCACTTTTTACAAAATCCACTAAAATACTCAATTGATACTGCGAAAAATAACCAAATATTACTTTTCCATGGCAAATTGTGACCACTTGAATGTTGGGAAAAAATATATTAAAGATCTTTCATTAAAAAATCAACCCTAACTCCTGGTTTTGGAATGTCCCAGAACCCCAGAACTCAATGCTGATTCATTGAAATATACTGCTGGCAATATCACCAACTCTTATTCATCCATAATGCTCGGGATGATTTCGAGAATGTCTTCTGTTGTGACAAGGAGCCCAGAAATATGCCATCAATGCTGCAGAATGTAAAAAAGCATCACTTTTCCATGGCTAACTATGAAAAAGTGAAAAATTGGGGAAAATATCACAGAACTAACATCAGAAAAGGGTTCAGAATACTCTAAAACTCTTAGATCTTAATCCCCAGAGTCATCTGCAAACACCAATATTATGAATTGATGTGAATTTGCAGCTGCGAAAAAGGAACAAACTGATACGTTCAATAATTTTGTAAATAAGTCAATTTAGGAGTTGAATTTTTGCCATATACAAATGACATCCTGTATATTTCTCAGGAATTGAGATCTGGGAGTTTCAGAGTGTTCTGATCCAGAATCTGATGTTATTTCAGTGATAAAAGAATCCATAATATATTTTTCCCAATTTTTCAATTTCCAGTAAGTCATAGTTAGCCATGAAAAAGTGATTCTTGGTTACTTTCTACAGTAATAATGGAACATCTTTGGTACTTTATGACAAAAAGATATTCTAAAATCAACCGAGCATTATGGATGAATAAGAGTTGGTGATATTGCCGGCTACATATGACACCCTGTATATTTCAATGATTCAGCATTGAGTTCTGGGATTCTGGGACATTCCAAAACTAGAAGTTGGGGTTAATTTTTCAATAAAGATCCTTAATATATTTTTTCCCAATTTTTCACTATTCAAGTTGTCACAGTTTGCCATGGAAAAGTAATATTTGGTTATTTCTCGCAGTATTAATTGAATATTTTTGTGAATTTGTAACAAGTGAAGAAATTTTGTAAATGAAGCAAATATTACTGATGAAAAAGTGATAATTACATAGCCAGCTACAAATGACACCCTGTATAAACAATTGATTCAAGCATTGGGATCTAGAGGTTTAGTAGTATTCTGAAACAGAATTTGATGTTAATTTTGTAATGAAAAACTCCCTAATATATTTTCCCCACTTTTTCACTTTTCAATTGGTCATAGTTACCCGTGGAAAATGGATTTATGAATCTTTCATCAACATTGAGGTAGGTATTCCAGAGTACAATAATATGAGAAAAAAATTCAAATTATTCTGTTCTCAATGAAAAATGAGGGTGTGGCTGCTCCAAGTGGGACACACTGTATTCAACGCGATCCATTGCCACACCACTGTTAATCTTTTATTTAAAAAAGCTTCAATATCTCTATCATACCGACAAGGTAACGTTAAAATAAAATTCAAAATGTCAAGGCATTGTTCTAATATTTTCAAAGTAAAAATCCAAAAAAACATTTTTTTATTAAAATTTTACTACATCACCGGATTTATGATACTTTCAAAAAGGTGTAAAAAAAATTACACAGAAATATTATAAAAAAAATTATATTATTATTTACCAAACGTTTTTTGATGTACTTGCTGTACTTTCAAAATGATGTAACAAAAATTACACTGAAAAATTACAATAAAAATTATATTATGAGTCAAACTTTTTCGTTAATTCACTTGCTGTGTAATAAACTTCACTGATGACAAGAATAAATCTGACTGTTTTTCTACTGACTCATCACCTAGCAGTAATGGTTTCGAAATCTGCTATAAAAAATTAGTATTTTTAATATAAATCTGTATCTATGGTGAGTAAAAGAAACAAAGATTGACAATATTATCAATAATAATAAATTTTTTGGAGCGATGAAATTACATCAAAGTACGCCTCATGACATTTTTGAATGTATATAGCACTGAACGAACAATTTTAAAGAGATATCCGAAAATGGGTCACTGTATGAAAATTAAATTTTGACTTTCGTATTTGATTGGAAAATGTCTTCAAATTGTAATGAAAGTTTTCGCTATAAAACCCGAATGTTCTCCTCAATTAAAACTTCTCGACTGTCACTACGCCTTTTTTTCTTCTTATAATATACTAATAATATTAAATCGCA
The DNA here is from genome assembly GCA_944452925.2 of Chrysolina oricalcia. Taxonomy (NCBI): domain Eukaryota; kingdom Metazoa; phylum Arthropoda; class Insecta; order Coleoptera; family Chrysomelidae; genus Chrysolina; species Chrysolina oricalcia. Next base: position 36,610,479 of record OX101816.2, on the reverse strand, counting down.
ATATTTAAAAAAATCGCAAAATACAGTACGTACGTTGTTGGTAAATTGATAGATTTCACAGAAGGTTTATTCTGTGCGTGGAATGTAGCATATTCAATAAACAATCTTTTTTATACTAAAAACAAACTTATTATTATTCCCTTTTCTTCTTGTCATCCTTACTCTCATAAATTTGCATCTTTTAATTCACTTTACCACAGACTAATTAATATTCCTATGTCACCTGAAAATTTCAACAATGAGCTGAATATTATTAGACAAATAGGCCATAATAACGGTTTTCCCCCTCATTTAATTAATAGAATCTATAATAAACATAAAATGAAATCTCTGAATCGGAGTTTAACCCCCCTTAACAATTCCAACAAATACTGCTCAATTCCTTACTTAGGTAAAGTATCACTTTGATATCTCAAATATTTTTAAACGGTTCAGCAATGATACCAATTTTTCCTTTTATACTACGGATTCTATTTCCAAATTATTAGTCAACACTAAAGATAAAGTACCCATTTCACATAAATCAGGTGTTTATAGAATTTCTTGTTCACAACCAAATTGTCCAGCTCAATACAAGAACTGAGTTTTCCTGTAAGGTATTTATACATATACGTATCACCATTTTGTGTCATCGACACTGCTTGTTGATTTCCTTTCTGTCTTGTGGACAGGTGGTCCTTTTTGCTGATGATGTAACCAGATTAAATGTTTAAAAAGTACATGATGTGCGACTTGGCTGTCAATTTCTCAAAAATCTGGTACTCGATTTGAAACACGCAGGATCATCTATAGTCCAATTATATCGAAGCACATACCAACCACTACCAGAAAGGATTGTTAGGTCTACACCTGTTACAAATCATTTCAGATAGCACTTTACAAAACTCTTGTTCCCCAAAAATTCGATGATTAGGGTATGACTCACTGTGTCAAATGCTTTAGAAAGATGTATGAAGACAAATAGATACAGTTTTTTCCAGCTATAGCATTATACATTTCTGTGGTGAGGGCAAGAATTGCATCTTGGGTGGACACTTTCCTCCGTGAAACTATACGGTCTATTTCAGAAGTTGATATTTTGGTAAGGTAATCATTTAGTCGTTATCAAGGATATCGGTCTGTAACTTATAACATCGTTTTTATCGCTTGATTCCAAAATTGGTTTGAATACTGCTTTCTTGAAGATGCAGGAAAAATGATCCTGTTTAATGAATTTGTTGAATGTGAAAGCCATATGTTGTTTGGATCATTGGTGCAACAAATTTGATTATCTTCGTTTGTATTCAATCCATTCCAGGTGATTTTTTTATTTTAAACGATAAAATAATATTATTAGCTTCATCAGTGCGTGCTTCAAGAACATCGAGGTTAAAACGTTATTCCTTTCTGAGTCTTTATATCAATTTTTTCAGCAAGCTTTTTACCAATTTTGGTTTAATGCTCGTTGAATATATTTAACGAGCATTATAGATACGAAAATTGGATTCCCCCATCTGCTACTTTCTTTTCATCATGTTTGTCATCATTTTGAATCACGTTTTGCATCATATTGAATCACCTTAATATCCCGTCATCTTGTTATACTTTTTGAACATATTTCAGTCACTGTGGTCCATATACAGTGTGTCCCACTTACCATGCTAACCATGGGTATCTTTTCAATGGTGAGAGATACGAGGTCGGTTAAATGGCAACAAATGTGGAGTTTATCAAGGCCAACTATAATGTGAAAAAAAAATTTAATAAAATCTATTCGTTTTTGTTTCATGCGCAAAAAACAGATTTTGATCATTTTCATGCCTCCTCCGTTACTTCTTTATTTATGAAAATATTCGAATTGGAATTTCACATTCTCATGGCAGTTTTTCAATGAGATTTCGAAAAAAATATGGAATTCATACCGACTCTTCTAGAATTTGAGATATCAGCACCAACTTTTATTTTTCAAATGTAGGTCATAGCTCACTATGACTTAGTTATGAATAACTTTTTTTCTCTTACAGATGATATTTCACGATAACGGTTTTTGAAACCAATTTTGAAAGGAATCGGACCATAATCACAAATCTCGTCCGCCATTTTTTATTTCAACAAAAATTCCACAATGCATTGTCACCGGAATTATGAACTCTGCCTAATTTCAAGTTAGGTATTAGGACGGCCAGAAGTGGGTAAACATTCACTTGCAAAATTTGATTACAGACACACCGGGAAAGGTGAAACTAAATACTAATACTAGAAACAATAAAAAATCTATGAAAATTACTCAAAAAGTTCACCTTCACATTCTACGCATTTGATACATCTTCGTACACTTGCTCTTAGAACGTTTCTTAAAGTATTATGGTCTAAAAGTGTGAAGAACAGCCTCTTTTAATTCCTCAACGTTGTTATTAAGTTCTCTAATATACCTTACCCACTAAGCAATGTAACATTCATTCAATACTTCAGTAACCTTTCATGGTAATGTGTAATGTTAAATCAGAGTTTTCTGCTACCTTACTGCAAAGGTTCAGCAACTACTGAAACGGACGTTCAGCAATATTAAAAATGGTATATGCCATTATCAATTATTCCAGCTAGGTTACTGCAACATTGCATATAATATACAGGGAAATTGCAGATGTGATATTAAAAATGATGTCTTATAACAATGTTGAAGCAACTACTGAAATGGATTGATGGATGTAATCTTTTATAATTAGTAATTGCAGCAAGGTTACCGCAACATAGAATATAAATTACTAGAAAATGACATATTCAATATTGTTATAATGTATAGCAGCAACTTACCACCAATCTTGTCTATTCTTTTCCATAACATAACAGTAAGATTTCATAAATTACGTTCCAGTAGGTTTGTTCGCTACTCATAGAAAATGAATGCAATCTTCATGGGAGACAGATCAGTTTTGATATCTTGGAAAATATCATTCGGTATTGATGTGTCCTCTATGGAAATCAGATTAATCATTTTCTAGTGTTTAGAAACAAGAAGTGAAAACCCAAAAAATCTTCTGAAATGATACCTATTAATTTAAATGTCCATTTAAGTCTTGGAGGTCAAAAAGACAAAAATTTGATGATGAAACCTTTAATTAAAATATCACAAAAAAACAAATAAGTACTCATATTAAAATATCAAGATAAAATAGAATCTTTTTTTTAAGAGAAACATTCTCAATTGAAAATTGAATCAATACATGACTCCTCTAGAAATGGAAAACCCTACTTTATGAACATCCTGTTCATATTTTCAATAAAATCAAAATAAAATCTGTTTGGCCTTATCAGGTACCCGAAACAAAATAATCACTACCAAACCCTACAAGTAACGTGTTTTTGCGAATTGTAGCCAAGCCATCACATTTATTTCAAATGTCTCATCTCTGATGCATGGAAATGAATTTCTCACTGCATCTGAAACCAAAATATTATAATCAATCAATCAAAATATGCTTTATTATCAAAGAATAATTTCTTATTGACAAAGCGTGTACTTATGTATAAGTATAAATTAAATTAAATTAATAACATTTTATAAATAAATGTATAAAAATAGTCACAAGTAAAATTAAATTGAAGACAAATCAGTCAGTCAAATATTGAAATTGTTACACAAATATGCAAATAATAATAATAATGATAATAATTGTATATATATATATATATATATATATATATATATATATATATATATACGTGCACGGCTATCTTAGGTGCATCCATACGCCGAACAGGCACCCACGCCTCCTATCTAAAGAATACCATCATAGGTGTATGCTGTAGACAGATAGTACATACTTTTTATCGTCTATGCGAGCACCAAGAGAGGGGAAGAGAAAAATGCTTCACAAAATATACAGATTTTCGACATAGGTTTCATTGCAGTACTCCTCTGAATAGAAGGTGACGAAATGGCCTCTTCTGTATATATTTCTACACGAATTTTTACCAAAACACCTCCGACAGTGTTGCCAAACTTATTTGACCTTCAAATAGAATTTTTATGGTAGTGGGGGGCGCGCTATTTTAATAATTGGCTCCGAGACAATTCCTCATCTCTTGAAAGGTTCGAGTATTTGAAGATCGTGTAGTGTAGGTATTACATGAACAATTTCATCAAAGTTTATTGAAATAATTGCTCAAATTGTTGCACATACAGTGAGGTGCAAAATTATGCAATAATTTAATTTTTTCGCGAATAGTCGACTTTGGAGACAAATCCCGCGAGGTTGATTTTTATTTTTAAAAGCTTTTATGTAACTTGCTCTGTTTGTGAGTTTATTACATTGGTACAAATCTTGCAAGCTGAATTGGAACCTTGAGGTGGAAGTTTTCTTGGCGGATTTTGACGTCAAAAATTATAACGAAAAATAATTGGGTACAGATAGCTCGCCCCCTGCCCTTTTTCGAAAAAATTAAGAAAACTCGCGAAATTGAAATCGGAAAAATCGGTAAAAATAGTGAAAAATATCTGACGGTCGAATAATATCGTCCAAAAAAATTTCAATCCCCTATCCCTCTTCAGAATCTAGAGAGAACGCAAAGGAATTCGGAAAATATTTCAACGAAAAAATCCGTAAAAAAAAGTGAAAATTATCTGACCATTGATTAAAACAGTTTCAAAAAAAAATTCATCCCTCTTCCTCCCTCGAAAGCTAGATAGAGATCGCTTAGAAATTCGGAAATTATTTTCAACGGTTTTATTCATGGAATATTACGACAAAAAAATGGCTGCTGGTGGGCTCGCTCCCTCCCCTCTTTTCAAGAAAGTTGTAAAAACAAAATCTGAAAAATCCGTAAAAATTGTGAAAAATATCTATCCATCGAATGGAAAATTTCCCCCTCCTATCTGCAATAATGATGTATTTGATTTGATGCGCATCAATAAATATCAGAAAAATTAAATTGTGAATTATGTCCTTCTGTACCTAAATAAATTACAGCATACATATTCAAAACTAAAAATGAGGCGAAATGAATTATTGAATAAAAGACTTAGGTTTATACTGAATGAAGATTTGGGCAATTTATGGCGGAACGAATGTTGTAAATGATTGGGAAGAGAGAGGGTCCATGAAGTGGGGGAAGATAGGTAAAGCAATCACTTCCAAAGACAGTGTTCACGTCCCTCCATTTCAATCTCGTCAGAACTGGATCTATAAGCGTGTGCCAGATAGGGAGTGGGAGCAGATGAATTTCATTTCTTAATTTTTCTCACCACCGATTTTCAAAATGTGCAAATCTGTATTTTCAGTATGGTGCTACTTTTTTTCTAGTACTTATGTTTCAATATTTTTGTGAAAACGCTATTGGCTGGATATCGTTTGAAAAGTATTTCCATATCCTATTCAACGGAATGTATTTTCTTATGATTTTTTTCTACTGGGAGAATGAAATTTTTAAAATCATGTGATAAATTAATTTTTTCAATTTTTTTCTTTGGTGTTTTGGTATCGACTGCTATGGTCATTGGATAGGCCTTGTTACTAACTCCATACGCCACTTTGGGCGCAGCAGTGAATCGTGGAGTATTATTATTATAATTATTTTCAAATTAAGAGGATGAAAATTCTGAAGAAAGCTGACTTTTACTTTTAAGAAGGGTTAGTCATCGGTATTGATGTGATGTGTAATCAATTATGTTTTTGGTCATCCTGTCGATATTAACCATTCATAAGAGTATATGACTGAATAAGGAATAAAAAAATCTTCGAAATAAGGTATCACCTGATTCTTATTCCTATTTGAGAAATGAAATAAATTCAAAAAATCCCTTTGATAACAAGATTTTCTTTATAAAGTATCGAACTAAAAATTAAAAATTAATATTGAGTATAACGAAGAACTTTCCGAAATTTTAAAATTTTCTTAAAAGCTCGAGGCTTTACTCCAAGTGTTATGACTTCTGAGGGCTGCCCTTCATAAGGGGGCGACAGCTGGTTAGCGGAAAAAACAATTTTAACAAAAAAATCACGCTAAAAGCATTAAAAAAATATTGAAATTTCTGAAAGTTCTTTGGTTTTCATACACTACATATTATTTTCTGCTACCCCTGGCCAAACAGCTTTCCGGCACGTAACTAACCTTATTGGCATCGTGTAACTGTACAGATATACCTAACAGAAGGCTCCCTCACCTAGTGACTTTTGATGAAGTGACTAGAAGAATGTCCACGATATACAGATGCGTTCATATTGGCGTCCGATTTTTCGTCGAAAATGTTCACAAAATCTTACGAATTCTCTAGCTAGCTTTCAAGGGGCAGGGAGTGGAATTTGAAATGAATTTATTTGACGGTGCTATGCATTTCATCATTTGATGGATTTTATTTTCGCGAGTTTTAGCAACTTCTTTCGAAAAGTAGGGAGTTTCAAGCCCCCCAACAGACACATTTTTTTCAGTGGGACAGAGGAGTATTTTTTTATTATTATATTGTCATCGTTTCTTAGGAGTGCAGAATTTCAGCTCGATTGGATGTTAGCAATTGTTAGAAAATTTTACTGCAAATTTTGAAACCTGTAAGACAGACAGACAGATATACGAACCAAGCAAGTTATACAAATGCTTGTGACAATCAGGTACGTCATCAATTCGAAAATTAAAAATAAAATCGACTAATTTCATAATTTTGTCAAAATTCGAATTTTTTCAAAAAATTTCTTGTGTAATAATACATTTATTTTAGGTTCAGGTCTCGAGTACTGTTTTCATATATGAAGTGAAGCACTTAATATTCCTCTAAGATTAAATCCAGAAAAAAAAAGGATGAATCTCACAAGTCTCACAAACTCGCTTACTCCACCAGAACATCGCAAGAAGTTTGACGATTTGTTCTATGAATATTTTCTTGTCTGATTCTCTACTGTCTCCAAAATGAAAATACAAAGAAAAAAAACGGTACCGGAAAACAATGAAAAAGTAGTGACTAATTGAACAGTTTCATCAATTTTGTTTCAATGAACGCATTCGTTATGTCAATTTAGCACTGGTTATCGATACTATGAATACGGATGTTCATAAAATCAATGAATGCTTTCGTTAATTGCATGATCTAGTACATTGAATGAGTTATTTTAACGAATCCCATTCATCAAACGAAGTATTCATTGGATTGATGATTCCTCTGCATCGTATTGATCATTATTGTTCTTTCATGGAATTATTGATATAATGCACTCGTTCATTAAGACGAGGGGAATATTTTAGATCTATTCAATGAATATTGATCATTGAACTCATGAATGTTGGTCGTTACTATAATGGAGTTTTCTTGAAAGCAATGAATTACATTCGTTGATTCAATCATTGGTGTACACTAAATCATTATTTGAATGAGCGGTTTTCATTCAACCAATGCACATTAATCAATGCAATGAAGGCTATTGATATTGATGATACAGTGAACTTCAAAATGAAGGAAAATTTGAGTTGAATTTAAACAAAACATCGCATTCCTGATGGTAGGTGCATCATCTGAAACTTGAAATGTATTGAGAAAATGTTCTGAATTACACCATAAGAAGTAATATTGGGCTCCAGGGCTAACTTTCATGAGTATAAAGTGCTCCCAGTTTTGGGAATTAATAGTGTTATTTAGTAAAGTTGTCCATTTTTTAAATTATAGTATACGACCAAAATACTTACTGTTTCGAATTTTCTGATATATTTAATCAAGAATTTCAATGATATTTTTTTCGGGACTGACAAAGTGGCCTGAACCTTTCAAGATGTATTTGACATTTGCAGTATTTTCATTTCCTTGGAGAATAATTGATACATCTTCAAGTTTTTCTCTGGTGGGTACATGTTTGCTCTAATGAAAAATTGTTCAATGCATCGAATACATTAGTTGATGACGGTTCATCAGATGGAAGAGTAAATAATAAGCCTATTATTATATTTATTTTCTTTGGTGTTTGGCATCGACTGCTATGGTCATTAGCCGTGTGTTCTGGATAGGCCTTGTTACTAACTCCATGCGCCACCTCTGGAGCAGCACTGTTAATTGGAACGCAACAGTGAATCGTGCAGGATTCACCCCAGTTCAGCCACGAGATTTCAATAATTTAATCGGTCAAATTAAATTAAAAAATCCCAGCCGCGACTGGGGCTCGAACTCCGGACCTTTCGACCCAAAGTCGGACGCTCTAACCACTGCGCCTCGCCCCGACATAATAAGCCTATTATTATCAATGATATTATTTATTTCCGAATACGAAAAGTTCATCGTATACACACATGTAATGAATATTGAATAACTTCCATGAGAATATATCTAAACTAGAAAGTGCAACACAGTAGAAGAAAGTATATTAAATACAAATCCTATTATTATCTCTATAAAAACTACCTACTGAATTATACAAAATGGAACGAAATTCATTAGGAGTAAGAATCTTGCAAAATTTAAAAAATAAAAATAATAAGCAAAATACAAAATTTAGACAAAAAACAGTATCATCTGATGTTCAAATCAAATATTTCGATTATTCAAAAAAAAACATCAAATCATTCAACACTAGCTGAAATTTAAGCGACCGGCGCATAGGCCGCTTAGTCAAGAAACTAGCAGAATTGCTGAACCTGAAACTAGTTACAATTTTCAAGTAATGAAATCCAATGGTTTAAGATATCGGTACCTATATAATAAAAACTCACTTTCACTCATATCTGGCTTGCTCAGACTATGCAGCAATGTTTTCACTACTTTGTTTTTCTCACTTTGAAAAAAGTTTCAAGTTTTTTCATAAAAGGTTCCTAATTATCGAGCAGTCCATTTGCATTGTCATATAAAACGTTAAAATTCATATCAATCTTTAAAAAAAAGGTAACTCAAAGCTATAGCTAAAAGGTATTCTTATAGCTTACCAAACGAAATTCACAGGGACTTTTGTATGAAGATCAGTTCTTAAATAAGTCTGCTCCCCTCAAATATTTTGTAATATCTAACAGAAAACAACTACTTCCCCGGCAAAAGCCATGCCGAACATTGAACTACATCTGATAGATATTGTGGAAAGAATCTAATGAAAATGCAAATTTTTACTTTCAGATTTTTTCTCTCAAGTTATATAGAGTAATTTCACAATATCTATCCGCTCAGTTCAATGTCCAGCATGGCTTTAAACGGGAAAGTAGTTGTTTTCTGTAAGATATTACAAAAAAGTAAGTTTAATTTATCCCAGGATTTTTTTCAATTTTCAATTGAGAATGTTTCCCTTCTCAGTATCTAATATGTTTATATCATAGTAATTCAAGATTTTACCTGATTTTATTTCAAAACTTCTAATTTTCGTTTGTAGTCCCTTCTGAGCCTTCACCCTAATAGCCTTCGCCCTAAACAGCAGTTTTGAATATTTTCTTCAAGCACTTATTATAAAATTTTCCTCATTCCATTCTGCGATGATATTCCTATAAGAAACTTAAATGAATTCATCATATATGAAATATTATTTCTTCATATTATTCCATTCGTACCAACTTTTCGGTAGGAAATCTTGCCAAAATCTCTCCCGTCGGAAGCCTTTTGACAAAGACATCTGAAAACCCCCATCTTCAAAATATTGTGATACGGTTTTTACTAACAATGTCCTCTGTTCATTTTGATTATTCTATTATTTTTTCATGAAATTCTACCAGCAGTACCCCTTTTGCAGTTTGATTCCTAATATTGGCTAACGTTATTCCTTTAACTTCATCGCGGTTTGTTGATCTACTGTTACGTGAACCAGACTATGAACCAGCCAGTTGATATGACGGAGAGGTAATCAACGGTATTCATTGATATAAAGTACCATATTTTTTGCAGTGTATACCCAATTGTTCCCAGATTATCATCCAGAGAGTTCTGTCTTCACATTCACACTTCTTTATCATCACTTCGGATACTATTTTTCCAGAGGTCCCGTCCAATGTTGCAACTCGTGAGGCACTACCGTCAAGAAGGCTTACTGTCTGCTATGATACTGAGCCTTTCATTCGTACATTGCTGTCTCTAATGTCTTTCAATAGGGTCTGCAGTGCGGGTTGCCTTCAGTCAGTCCCATATTCAACAGGTATTTCTCTTAAGAGAGTGTGCACATTCAGATACTCTACAATAATCTTCAATTGACTCTTACTTTGAGTGCTGAGTGAACAACTGTTGAGTTCATTTTTCGCACTGTTTAGCAATGAAACTTCACCGCGCTTTTGTTTTGGTACATTTTCCGGTGTTTCTGTTGCTACATCTGGAGCCTTTTGTTCAATAACCACCACACTGCAGATTTTCGCCCAGAAATGAGGTTCCAATTCTCACTTGGCAAGTTCGTCAGGCTTTATTTTTCCCTTGAGTTTATGATCTGGTACCAGGCTAGTGTTACTCTAGTCTGCTCTGATATATTCTCCTGATTTTCAAGGGGTTCTACACTAGTCTGGTCATTTTTTGGCACATCAAAGCCTCCAGTGCCGCCTGACCCAGAAATAATATGCATCTGCGTATTCACAAAAACTATTGGTATACATACATTTTTGTCAGTATTCAGTACCCATTCCTGCATGACTGCCAAACAGTTATTCTCGTGGTGGATTCTTGTCCAAACATATCTTTTCTAGGACTCTTCTATTCATTCAACGGCAAAGCTTTGAAATTAATCGCGTAGGAAGGGTTTTCCAAGGCATACAACTTTTAGAAATTCAGGAAGAACACCAATTTCTACCTATATTTCGTTGGTTTTTACGATATTTCCTGAATAGTACCACAGTCATTTTTGCACCAAAATTTACAATTTCGTTCATATTCAATAGGTACCTCTTTCGAAACTTCCAAAAATGTATGATTCTCAAACTATTGGACAACAATCGCGATATGGCTGGACGACCATTACCGATTATATACACTTACATTTTTGGAGTCCGAATAATAAATACATTTATAAATTCTTCACTCTAATTCACCTCCACACAGCGTTGCTATATTTCGGAGGCCTATCGGAGCGGAGACTATACGGATGCTTCGTCTGCAAAGCCATTATTTTTGGTGTATATGCATATTAAACGGTGGCGCCCCGTAGGGAGAGAACAGTGCACTACATCGTGTAACTGTACATATATACCTGCCGAAAACACCTCCTTAGAAAAATTTGTCTAATGACGATTCATTAAGTTTTATGACCAATGAACACGATATACACATGGGTTCGTATTGGCCTCCGATTTTTCGAATGCGCCTCCGATTTTGGAGGCGTGTTGTTCCAGAACGTATATATTTTGGCGGTGTATAAGACATTTTGCATGTATATTCACATATACACACATATATAAATAGTCACATAAATTTTTTAAATATGAATAATACAATTGTAAAAATAATTTTTTTTAAATTCAAGAATCTAAAATTTTAAAAATTTAAAAAATCTACAAAATTCAAGAATACAAAATTTGAAAACTTAAAAAATAAAAAATTGTAAGATTTAAAAATTATAGACAACAAAAGGTAAATGGCATCACAGTATATACTTTTGGTTCATTTATCATTCTATTCTATCCACATAATATTCATCCAAACTATAATAGACTCTATCGGAAAGAACTTTTTTAACTGCTTTTCTGAAGCTAACGTTGGACGCTATTTCTTTAATATTATTCGGAAGGTGGTTGTACATTTTGCAGCCGTTATATATAATTGAATCCTTAATGAGAGTAGAAGATGGTAATGGTAGCTTGAGATGATTACTTTGACGGGTGGCGTACCTATTCTCTATAATGAAATTTTGTTTGTGTTTATTTATGAGACACACTGTTTCAAGTATGAGTATTGAAACAACCGTGAGTATTTTGTGTTGCTTGAAATGAGGTCTACACGAATCGCGAAATTTCAGTTTACAGAGGTATCTCAAGGCTCGTTTTTGTAAAACAAGAACACTCTGAAGAACATTACCACTGCACATGTGACTCTACCAAGGAGTAGTGTCTTTGCGGTTGAGTATCCTAGTTCATTTGAAGCAATTTTCACAGCATAACAACCAGAGGACAATTTTTTATTCAAGTTTTTTACATGTTCATTGAATTTAAGACCGTTGTCAATGTATAACCCTAGAAATTTCGAAAGCAAACTGTTTTCAATAATCTGATCATTCAAAGCAATATCAGCCACTACACATTTGAAAGACACTATCTTGGTTTTCGATATATTGAGGGATAAAAGGTTCGAGTCGCACCACTCTTTGACTTTTACTATATCTGAATTAATGATTTGATGAAGATCAGCTTCCTTATCTTTATGCCATAGTATGGTGGTATCATCGGCGAACAGGGTGACATTTCCTGAAATGTCTAGAGTTGTCAGGTCGTTTACATACAGTAAGAACAAAATTGGACCCAAGACCGATCCTTGTGGAACACCACATTGTATATTACCCAAATCTGAAATTGATTTTGTGTGCGACCAGATAAATATGTCGTAAACCATGAATGTGCTTTATCTCGAAAGCCGTAACGATGAAGTTTCCGCAGCAGTATCTCATGATTCACACAGTCAAAAGCCTTAGATAAATCACAAAATACAGCCGCGGCAACTCCACCATCATTGATTCCAGTATAAAGTTCACATAACAGTGAAAATATTGCATCATTGGTGCTCTTATTGCACTGAAATCCAACTGTTTGATGCTCAATATATCATACGCCTGCAAATGGTCAAAGATTCTCTTCTTAACAAGTCTTTCGATGATTTTTGCTAAAGTGGGAATCAGAGAAATGGGCCTGAAATTCATGGGAGAGTTCACTTCACCACTTTTATAGATCGGTATAACAATAGAAGTTTTGAGAAATGATGGAAATATGCCTTCTTTGAAGGATTCATTTATCAGAGATACTAGTTGATTCAGGGCATTATTTGGAAGATTTTCAAAAATCTTAACTGAAATGTCATCAATTCCAGTTGCTGTTTTATTTTTAATATCATGTAACGTTTCTTTCAATTCATCAATGTTATTGTCGTACAAAATTAAGTTTTCATTAACACTCACGTTTGCTAAATTTATTAGTGGATCATAGGCCACGGTTATATTTTTTCAGTTCATCTGCAACTGAACAATAGTACTCTTTTAAAGTGTCTGGATTCATCTCCGGATCTACCTTCTTTTTGAAGTTCTTTCCTAAAAGATCATTTACTATCATCCAACTCTCCCTTGATTTGTTGGTGGCACCATCAATGCGATCTTTATAATAATTTTCCTTTGCTAACTTTATCATCTTTCGATATACCGATCTGTAATTAGTGAAGTAGTTATGAAAAAAATCTGAATTTGTATATTTTCTGATATAATGCAGAGATCTCATGTTTCTTGCAGAATTCTTCAATCCTTTTGTTAGCCATTGCTTTTTTGTTTGTTTTTGATCTTTCGAATGGGAAAAATATCATTGAAAATGTTAATGAGTTTATTATGAAAGACTTGAAATGTATCATTGATTGTGGTAGTTGATTCCCAATTTGTTTGCTGACATTTTAAATAGAACCTATTATAGTTGGATTCAGTATATAGCCTACATCTAAATTTCTCATTCCTACACTTTGATTCGATGTACTACTGTATTGTGATATTCTTGTATCCGATTTCACATGCACTGTCAAATCAAAAGCAGTCAGGAGATTGATTAGTGACTGTGTGATATTACTCTCCTTATCATTAAAATTTATATTAAAATCACCTGTTAATATTATTCTGCATTTCGCAGGAAGATCGTTCAATATTGACTCAAGTTTATTAATAAGAATATGAGGGTCTGACAAAGGTGACCTGTAAATGCATAATATGTACATCTTGATTTTCCTACAGAAGCTAATGGAAAACTCAAATGCTTTTTCCTGTAATAGATTATCAAATTTGGTGATATTGGTAAAAGGTAATTTATCAGTTAATGAGTTTTTTTCTAATATCAAGGTTCCGCCATGAGTTGCTGTTTTTCTAATATATTTTGAAATAACGTTATAGTTTAGTAAATAAATAGGCTCATCATTTTTAAGCCAATATTCGGTTATTATCACTATTTGTGGAAAGTCCAAATTCTCCAAGAATATATACAACTCGTCCAATTTATTTCGGAGGGATTGAATGTTGAGTAAAACAATAAACAGAGAGCCGTCACCTAATAATTCCGTTTGTCTAAAAAATGTTTTTGATGGGATAGTTCTGGTGCATCAATATCAATTTCGTAATCTTGTAGTTCTTCAAGTAACGTCACTGGACGAACTTCTTGTGACGTTGTTACTGTCGAGGACTCCAGGGATGGTGACTGTGCCAATCTAGGGCAAGCATTCCTATCAATATTATTTTCTTTGCTGCTGTTTTTCTCAGTTCTTGGTTTATAATGATGATCAAGTGTTTTCATGTGATTGATTAATGCTTCACTAAGAAACAATTTACCAGTATTATTAATGGTATGTCTATCTTTATTGTAATTTGTTTTTCTTAGTATATTATTGCATTCGAAGAGAGTGATATTCTGCAGCCCTCGATAAATGATATCTTTTTTTAGGTTCATATTATTTCTGTATATGTATTCATTGGAGTTTTTCAGGTCATAACGATATGGTTCTGTAATTATGATAACTCTGGTGTTGGTTATCTTTTCAAGTTTATTTACTGTATTTGAATTATATTTATCTGGCCAAAAGAGAAGAATATCGGAAGATGACATTTTCATTGATTCAATAAGAGCAGTTTCAAGCAGGGCGTTTTCGTCACAGTTAGTTTTAATGAAAGATTGAATCAGTAATGACCCATCTTGTTTACGAGTCAGGGGTTCAATGAGATTCTTTCCTCTTGATCCTGATACTAAAGTTACAGAAAGGCTAGATTTCTGTTCAATTTCTTGACCACTTGTCTTTTGTTTTTGATACTCGTATGCCCTTCATCCTTTGTTAAAGATAAATTCACTTGCGTACCCTGGTCAATTGTGACCTTCAAGTAATTTTTCACCGTTTCAGATCCTCTTTTCTCTACGCCACTTGAGTTCATGGAATTGAATTCTGTTGAAGTTGATTGGTTTTTTATATTAACAGGTTTTGTTTGGGTACTGATAGTGGCTGTATTCTTTATTCCATCTGTTATTTTTTGTTGAAGAAAAATAATTTCAGATTTCATATCTTTGATTGTTTTTTTGTGCTGTTCGGTTAAGTCACTCATTTCTGCTTCCAGTTTCAATGCTTCATTTAAAACTGTTTCCCTATCCTTGTTCAACTTTGTTATGAAGTTGTCTTTCATCAGTCCGTCATTAGAAAGCTCACTATAGTTTGTTCTAATAGGCTCATCTGTTTCTCATCCGATACACTTTTGTCACTTTCACAACAAACTATTTTATTTCCTTCAATAAATTGAATTTTACTTCTGAATCTAGGTATGCAACTGTGGTGGAAGACACTGGCACAGTTCGTCCAAACATAGTGAATGAATTGTTTGGTTTTACAGCATTTGTAAGTAATGTTTCGAGAGCACATGTTGCTTCGACCGTCTTCTATGAATACAGGCAGAAGAATAAATAAATATATAATTAGTCAACTCAACAATTATGGTCTTATTTCAATAAAGAATGTACAATTGAACTTGTCCTTTATTATGACACTATTGTGCTTACATATTTGCTTTATATTCAAATTGAATTGACTCAAGTTTTAAAATTTGTATAGATTTCAATTCTTTGATTCTGGAATTGTCTTTTTTGCTGGTCCAATTGCAAAACATGGCACGATGATTTGTGAAAAAACGTTCAAGACTTCTTCCAACACAAGACTTTTCATTCAAGCTACCAATATATTGAAGTACATGCAACTAAAATCGAAATGTAAAAGTATTCCACGTCATTTACAAATGTAAAACTACCTTTCAAATTGACACTACTACCAGACTTATCCGCAAAATAAGGAGAAAAAAACATTTTCCTACTAAACGCAGAATGAGCATACCAGACCACCCTAACCTAAAATAATAAATGATGTATCGCCTTACCTTGCATGAAGATGACTTAAATTTATTTGCATTATCCATTGTGCTGCTTCGACACTCATTGAACTCTTGATCAAAAAACAAAATTGCAGAAGAATATGTACTTTACTTAGGTACCCAGGTTAAGAACGAACGAATGAAAGTATCCAAAACGAAATACTAACGCAAAGGCACGACAGCAAGACACACAACAACAATACAATTCATAATAGCAAAATGGCGCAAGGCGCGTGCTTGTCTGGGATCTGGGTGACTGGGTGTCGCCCCGTTAGGTGGCATCTCATCAAGACCGGGAAATTCAAAATTGGTTGGTTTCCTGATAGATAAAATATTATTTCAAGTTTCTTTATACTTACCATTTAAAATTGTCCTAGCGTATCATTTTGTACATTTCTGCGATGATGCAATCGAAAATTGAAAATTTATTGTGTTTTCTGAATACTCTGTCAATATTGTTTGTAGTTAGCTCATGTATGGTTGTTAATATCATGGTATTTCAAACTCAGTGCAACATTGCGATTTGAATTTTTTCGATAGTTCCAAATGTAACTTGCACTCACATTGTCCGTAGATAGTTTCTGTATTGTTGCATTTACAATGATTTTTCATGGATCATGTAACATTGCACTTGAAACTCAATCAACAGCTTACTTTATAACTTACAAACAAGTTGTCTGTAGTTTCTTCTGTTATGTTAAAAACCTAAACATAGCATTGAGCCTTATGCAATATTATATTATCATTTTACGATGGCAAGCCATACATAATATTGTGGCAATATTTTGTAACATTACATGTTTAGTGGGTATTCTTCATATACCCCCATAGAAAAAATCCATTGGGGAGAGCTCAGAGCATCCGGCAGGCCATAAACAATGACCTCTATTGCAATCCATCGTCCCGGAAACCTCTCTCTCAGATAATTTGGAGTCTGTCTGTAATCAAATCTTGCAAGTGAATTTTGACCCACTTCTGGCCGCCATAATAACTTGAAATTTGGCAGATGTTCATAATTCCGGTGACAATGCATTATGGAATTTTTGTTGAAATATGGCGGACGAGATTTGTGATTAAGGTCCGATTCCATTCAATATTGGTATGTGGGGGTTTTTAGGGTCGGAGATAGTGATTTTTTTGTTAAAATTTATAAATTCAATATGGCGACTCCAAAATAGTTTTTGTTTTTGTATAAATGACGATAACTCCGTTGTTATCAACAAAAAAATATTACTGTGACATATCCTCTAGAAGAGAAAAAAAGTTATTCAGAACTGAGTCATAGTGAGCTATGACCTACATTTGAAAAATGAAAGTTGGTGCTGATATCTCAAATGCTAGAAGAGTTGGTATAAATTTCATATTTTCTTCGAAATCTCATTGAAAAACTGCCATGAGAATGTGAAATTCCTATTCGAATATTTTCATAAATAAAAAAGTTGCGGAGGAGACATGAAAATGATCAAAATCTGTTTTTTGCGCATAAAACAAAAACGAATAGATTTTATCAAAATATTTTTTCCCATTATAGTTGGCCTTGATAAACTCTACATTTGGTGTCATTTAACCTACCTCGTATCTCTCACCATTAAAAAGATACCCACGATGAGCATGGTAAGTGGGACACACTGTATAGATTGATACTATTTTGTGAGTTCTATTCAATTTTGTTACCAAAATATCGCAGATTAGTTACTAGCAGTAACTGGGTATAGTTTCGTTTCAAAAAAATATTTTGTGGCCCCTTCAATAGTTTCTGATACATATTGTCTCGAGTAGGAACTCATGGAATTTATGAGTCCATTGGTAATCCATAATTTGCAATTTTTTACTTTATATTATTTGTGGATTGTTGTGCAGATTTTTATCTTATTACACAAGATTTCCATGAAAATATTTGATGCAGCTTCTGCATCTTCCTGTTGTCTAGTTCAAGTTGCGTAGTCTATTTGCAAGCTGATAATAATTTATTTTTGAATTCATATAGATTTTTTTGCATTATTATTAGTATGACTTTTATTCTCCTAGATAATTTGTAAGGTAGTTGTGAAATGATTAGTTGCATGGACTGTGGTGGCCGTGCTGGTAAAGCGTTCGCTTCTCAAGCGAAGGGTCGAGGGTTCAATCCATGCATGGTCATCGGTCTCGTGCATGACATCACACGTTAAATGGTGAGGGATGCGTCTTCCCAAGCTCACACAAGTCTCTCGAAGACTTCTGAGGGTTGCGCGTAGGGATGCAATCGGTTGACGAAAATATAAATTTTACCAACAACAACAACAACAACAACAAAAAAATTCCCACTTACCATGCTCACCATAGGTATTTTTTTAATGGTAAGAGATACGAGGTCGGTTAAATGACACCAAATGTGGAGTTTATCAAGGCCAACTAAAATGTGAAAAAATATTTTGATAAAATCTATTCGTTTTTGTTTTATACGCAAATAACAAATTTTGATCATTTTCATGTCTCTTGCAAGTGAATTTTAACCCACTTCTGGAGGTCCTAATACCTTGAAATTTGGCAGATGTTTATAATTCCGGTGACAATGCACTATGAAATTTTTATTGAAATAAAAATTTAAAAATGGCGGCTCCTCCAATATGGCGGACGAGATTTGTGATTATGGTTCGATTCCATTCAAAATTGGTATGTGGGGGTTTTTGAGGTCGGAGATCATAATTTTTTATTAAAATTTATAAATTCAAGATGGCGACTTCAAAATAGTTCTTGTTTTTGTATAAATGACGATAACTCCGTTGTTATCAGCAAAAAACTATTACTGTGACATATCATCTGTAAGAGAAAACAAAAGTTATTCATAACTAAGTAATAGTGAGCTATGACCTACATTTGAAAAATTAAAGTTGGTACTGATACTGATATCTCAAATTCTAGAGAGGTATGAATTTCATATTTTTTTCGAAATCTCATTGAAAAACTGCTATAAGAATGTGAAATTCCTATTCGAATATTCTCATAAATAAAGAAGTTACGGAGGAGACATGAAAATGATCAAAATCTGTTTCTTGCGTATAAAACAAAAACGAATAGATTTTATCAAATTATTAAACTCCACATTTGGTGTCATTTAACCGACCTCGTATCTCTCACCATTAAAAAGATACCCATGGTGAGCATGGTAAGTGGGACACACTGTATATAGGTAGAAGAAGTTCAACACAAATATATGATCGTTAAATATTTTGTGTTTATTCTATCATCATATTGGATGTCAATATTAATTTCCCCCTAAAATAATGTATAATCTGGGCTCTTTTTAAATTTTCCAGTACATTCCTTAAATTTTCTAGAAACATTCCAACGTAATAGGCGGGAGGTCTATATCCAGCTAGTGCTTGAATAATTTCATTGAAATATTTCATCTCTAGCCGAATGAACTTCAGATTATCGGCAAAATCTACTATTGCATATATGTTTGTATTCATGTACCATCATTCTGGTTTTACTCGCTATGATAGTATATTATAGTTACCCAAAACTCAACGTCATCCGTTGGAGGGCTGATAGTCCAGCTCATGACTGACCAGAGTATCACAATATGACCTCAGTAAAATATTGATAGTTTTGTAGATATTGGCACTTTAATGAATTTCGTGAAATTCGAAATCTTTGAATAGTATTTCGAGTGTTGCAAGTACAAAACTTCATAGTTCAGGATTCTAGTTTTTGTTAAGCAACCCTTAATAATCTTTCTATTGATTAAAATCTGAAATAAAAATGTTGGTGCAATACCTTTGGAGAATGAAAAAACATATTTACCCGATTCACTAGTTAATTTATTTTATTAGGTCAGTTATCACAAAAAATTACTCATTCGGTGTAGTTTTTGACATGCTACAACATTCACTATCTTCCACTTGAGGAAAAAAGATATTTATAGTTTACTGCAATAGGAGCTCATTGTGAAATAATTTCAATAATTAGGAATTCGAATGAAAACACTTGGTAAATTGACAACCAAAAAAGACAAAGAAAAGTTAGAGAATGTGTACAAACTGACTGCCACCAAGATGAATGCAAGCGTGTCATCTTTCTAAAAACGATGTTTTTATTTATTTATGGACCAGTGAGAAATCATTTGGATCAAACTTATCCACAGAGATAGATCGGCCGTCTTGGTCCCATTTTGTGGCCTCTCCAATCTCCAGATTCAAACCCGCTAGATGCATACCCAGTGAATAATGAAGATGAATTGAGACGTCGCGTCGTATCAATGAAGCAGCTGCCCAAATTAGTGCCGAAGGAAGTACAAGAAGAAAAAGATCGTTTTTAAAAAGATGACACGCTTGCATTCGACTTGGTGGCAGGCAGTTTGTACACATTCTCTAATTTTTCTTTGTCTTCCGTTTAGTTGTCAATAAATACCTGTCACTTCAATTAACCAAGTGTTTTCATTCGGATTTCTAATTATTGAAATAATTTCACAATGGCTCCTATTGCAGTAAACTAGGAATATCTTTTTTTCTCAAGTAGAAGATGGTGAAAGTTGTATCATGTCATAAACTACACCGAATGAGCATTTTTTGTGATAACTTGCCAGGTTCGCGTGGTGATTTTGTTTACAATATGAAGAGTCTAAGTAAACTAATCAAATAAATTAACTCGTGAATCGGGCAAATATGTTTTTTTTTTCTCCAAAGGTATTCCACCAATATTTTTATTTTGGTAATCAATAGAAGGGTTATTAAAGGTTGCATAACAAAAATTTGAATCTTATACTATGAAGTTTTGTACTTGCGGCACTCGAAATATTGTTCAAAGGTCGATTTTCACGAAATTCATAAAAGTGCAAATATCTCCTAAACTATCAATATTTTACTGAGATCACTATGTGATATTCTGGTTAGTCATGAGCTGGACTATCAGTCCCTCAAAGGATGACGTTGACATTGGGACACCCTGTATATTCTGGTATATTGTCCCTTCCTTCTAGTCCCAACTTTTGGTTGAAACAATACTTTCTGAATTCCTAATTCATCACATACTTTCAGATCTAGCAACTCTTATCGAATAGCTATCTATTTTTCCATAGAGAGATATTTTAATGAATTACATCAATCGCTCGTTCATTAGGAAGAAATAAACCGACGAGCGCCTAGGGGATTGTGTGAGAATACACATGTTACTTGTTATTATCCTTCCTTATCTAGACAAAGTAACTTTTACGTGCCATTTGCACAATTAATTCATTAAGAAAATTATGAGAACCTCTCAATTTTCTTCCGTGACATAACGCATTCTTGATACTGACTCATTCAGTAGAGTTTGCAGGTAGGATACAACATAATGATGATACACTCCCTCAATATCGAAAATAACTTCACTTCTTTTTTTTGTGGTGCATTGGCTTTTATCGACAGCACCTAAAGGTTTCAATAAATTCGATCTAGTCTTCACAGGGCAGAATCGCTAGGACAACTTAATTTCAATATTAAAAAAATGTTAAAATTGTTATTTCCATCAACCTGTTGCACCCCTACCCGCAACCCTCGTGAGACTTGTGCGAGCTAGGAAAGACGCAGTCCTTGTCTTTTAACGTGTGATGCCATGCACGAGACTGTTGACCATGCTGTGAATCGAACCCACGACCAGACGCTTGAGAGGCGAACGCTCTACCAGCCGACCACCATGCACGGCCCATATCCATATGCATAATATCATTACAGCATCTGAATAAATATTTCACCTGTGAAATTGAGGTTAGTTGGCTAATGGCCTTTCACAAATTTCCAGTACTATAAGAAGTTCCGATGAAAATTGGACCCAATTTACAAGTATAAGATAACTTTGATTACGATAATTATCGGATGTCGGAGTCGGACTCATTCAATATTATAGCGTTGAGGCGAAAGCATAGTTTTGCGAATTTCACAATTTTTCAGAGAACAAAATGGCTGCCAGACATGCCACAATAAAGTTCAAATATTTGACTCTTTGCACAGATCACGGAACATAATTAAGATCAGATAATTCTGTTCTGAACATTCGCCATTTTCACTTTACTAACCCAAAATATATCTTTAGACTTTTAGACAATGCTGAGTTTATCTTTGATTTTTATCACAGAACGATTTCATTCGCATTTTTTTAATTTTATAAATAAATTATGAAGATCTGTTAAAATTGTTTGAAATTTTACAAATATTCCATGTTAGAAAAGTTTAGGGAGATTATTACAATTTTGTTAGGGAGATGCGGATCTATAATGATCCCAATAAATATTATAAATACTTTTGGGTAGCCTGCTTTTAGTTCGACGAACTGTTGGTACAGTAGGGACCAAATTGAAGACGGTGTTTCAGGTTCAGAACCTTTGCCTTCTGCAGAAAGGCTCTGGCTATGACTGAGTTAATAGGTATGTATAATTTATACAGGGTGAGTCAGAATAAGACCGACAAACTCCTACTACAGATTCCTTGCCTCATTTTGAGATGAAAATTTTCTATCAAGGTATGTCCTAAAATGCATCCCCTCTGAGATACAGGGTATCAAAAGTGCGAAAAAAATTTAGATTTTTTTTTTCTCTAAAACTCCTGGAGAAAAAAAATTCAAACTTGGTGCACTAATCAAGGTTCATCAACGTGATAATTTGAAGTTACAATTTTCAATTTTCGTAAACCAGTGGCGTAGTTACGATGGTAAATGGTCATATTTTCCTTCATATTTTCTTTGGACAACTGAATTGACAAATGAGCGTTTGACATCAGTTAGGCTCATCCATACTCAACCTAAAAGTCATCATTCCATTTGCCTAAAAGTGAAGGTTTCTGAGATATTTGCAAAAAACTGAAGCTATGTCCTGAGAAGAGACATAACATCCTGTGTGCTATAATCGCATGATGCAACTTTATTATAACTTAGGATAGGATAGGAATAATTGTCAACCTTTTGAACGTTTTTTAATGTTGGGAGTATTCATAACATAGTACAGTTAAGTCAGAATGAGACCAACAACCTCCGTTTCTTTATTCGTCATAATATTTGAACGAATCGATTTCGTAAATTCACCGATATGTGACCATACATTGTTGTATAATGATTATTCTGAAAGATCCACTGACAAATTATAATACTCCTGTTAGAGGAGAGTTAAAGCCTAAACTAATATTTGCGAAAAACTGTAAATGAGTACCTACTTTTAATTTGTTAAATTTTATGTTGGAGTATCATTATCAAAGTTATTTCATACTGAATTATCTAGGAAAATATTTTCCAATCATCATGTTTTTGGTGAATTAAAAACAATTATTGTGTATTTATATCTACTCAAATGATAGAAACGGTTTATAGGGTACACAACATGAAAACAAAAAAGGCTCAAAGTAAATGTTCAAATGGACCACCATTTTGTTCGATACACAATTGGCATCTCCGTATCATTGACTGTCGCACGCTTTGGAATATTCCTGGTGTATCAATAAACCAATTAGAAAAGGCTCTAAAAATGATACTCCAACATAAAATTCAACAAATCAAGAGTACTTATCTTCGGTTTTTCGCAAATATTGGTTCAGATCTAAACTCTTATTTGAGTGGAGTATTATTAATTTGAAGTTGGGTTTGTTTTTTTTTTTTTGATTATTGCACATTACGTTGATACTCAGGACATATCTTCAGTTTTTCTCAATTATCTCAGAAACCTTCACTTTTAGTCACATAGAATGTTATGACTTTTAGGTTGAGTATCGATGAGCCAAACTTATGTCAAACGCTCATTTATCAATTCAGTTGTCCAAAGAAAATTCGTTCAAATAATATGACGAATAAAAAAAAACGGAGTTTGTCGGTCTCATTCTAACTTACCTGTACTATGTTATGAATACGTTACGTTAAAAACGTTAAAAACGTTCAAGAGGTTGACAATTATTCCTATAAGTTATAATAAAGTTGCTTTATGCGATTATAGCACACAGGATGTTATGTCTCTTCTCAGGACATATCTTCAGTTATTTGCAAATATCTCAGAATCCTTCACTTTTAGGCAAATAGAATGTTATAACTTTTAGGTTGAGTATGGATGAGCCTAACTGATGTCAAACGCTCATTTGTCAATTCAGTTGTCCAAAGAAAATATGAAGGAAAATATGACCACATACCATCGTAACTACGCCACTGGTTTACGAAAATTGAAAGTTATAACTTCAAATTATCACGTTGATGAACCTTGATTAGTGCACCAAGTTTGAAATTTTTTTCTCCAGGAGTTTTAGAGAAAAAAAAATCTAAATTTTTTTCGCACTTTTGACACCGTGTATCTCAGAGGGGATGCATTTTAGGACATACCTTGATAGAAACTTTTCATCTCAAAATGAGGCAAGGAATCTGTAGTAGGAGTTTGTCGTTCTTATTCTGACTCACCCTGTATATATTTGTCCTATTCAACTTCAGAGCCGTTTTAAAAAATCAGGTACGTTTCTGATTTTTCAAGGATTGAATCTGAATACAGTGTCCGCCATAAAGTACGTAACATATGCTAAAAAAGTTCATCATTATAGTGTTGGAAGAAAATATTTTGGTGGTCGATTGTGGATGTCCGACAACCTGAAAATCGATTTTGACGCATGTAACGTGACCATTAGAATGGCGGCAAATTGGAAAATTATAATATGAAGAAGCCAAAAATGGGGTAAGATGGCAAGATATCAGAAAATGTTATTTGAAAAAGTTGATAAGAATTTAATTTATTACCTACCCGTATACAGAGTTTCAAGCATTAAATCGAAAAATTTGAAAATATCAATTTATTTAAAATATTTTCCGATCTCTCTGCAAATTTCAAAGTTTTCCTTCTGAATATATTAATTTTAGTAGAATATTTCTATTTCAATGATAATCAGCCCTATGCTGTATCACTTCCGTTATGTTTAGCGGTCAGACGTTATTCCAACTTAATGGAAATTTGCCATTATCACTATACTGATGATATGGCAATCTAAAAAAAAATGTTATCCTGATAATAATCAAGTTTTGATGAAAATCGTACATGAGCGTTTCACTTCGCACATAACCTTGAAAATAGTGCGTCAAATTGAAAAGCCTTAAAGTTTTCGAAGGTATGTGCGAAATGAAATGCTCAGCACGACTAGTGATACAGCAAAGGGCTGATTATCATTGAAATAGAAATATTCTACTGAAATGAAGATATTCAGAAGGAAAAACTTTGAAATTTACAAAGAGATCAAAAAATATTTTAAAAAAATTGATATTATCAAATTTTTCGATTTAATGCTTGAAACCCTGTATATGGGTAGGTGTTAAATTGAATTCTTATCAACTTTTTCAAATAACTTTTTTCGATATATTGCCATCTTACCGCACTTTTGGCTTCTTCACAGTATTATTTTCCAATTTGCCGCCATTCTGATGGTCACGTGACATGTGTCGAAATCGATTTTCAGGTTGTCGGACATGCACAATCAATCACCAAAACATTTTTTTTCAACACTATAATAGTAAACTTTTTTCGCATATGTTACGTACTTTATATTACGATACTGTATATTCAGATTCAATCTGCAACCTATGAGATCCTTGAAAAATCAGAAACGTACCTGTTTTTTTTAAAACGGCTCTAAAGTTGAAAAGGGCAAATATAAAGAGTTAGTCAAATCTATGGGCCCACACATTTTTATCAGTTAATATGAGGGCTTTCGTAAAGTAGTTCGGATGAAAGTTGCACCTTTCTGTAGATTCAGTTATGTATTAGATGTTCCCTTGGTGGAGAAGTGACACAATCGGCATATTTTTTAGATCGAACCATATGTTATGTTTAGTATCGCTAGAAAGCTTGTTTTTTCCTCATTTCAGTGGTAATAATATCATTTTAACTCTCTTGATAGGTACAGTGTGTTTCGTATTTTTGTGTCCACCTATGTAATTCACTCACCTTTGCTTAATTTGTTTAAAAAAATTCTCAATCGGGGAATTTAGCCAGTTAGATATTTTGAGCGATATGGCAATTTGATTCAGACAGTGGCGTACGTAAGTTGTTAAAAAAAAATATTTTTCATGTCAGTTGTTTCATTATAAAATTTCATAATATTTTCGATGCATTAATTTTAGTTTTTAATACATAAAATTATCACAAATATTGTTTTTCTTTCTCTAAATAAACGTCGGCCTAAAACCCGAAAAACCATCATTCATTCAACGATGGCCGCGAAAGCCTTTCACAATTTGTAATTGTAAGACATTTTCTAATGAAACAACTGTCGATGTAGCACATAAAAAATGTTTTTATAAAATCTTACGTATGCCACTATTTGAATCAAATCACCATATCGCTCATACGTTCCTCGATTGAGATTTTTTTTAACAAACTAAGCAATAGGTAAGTGAGTTACAGACGTGGATACAAAAATACGAAACACACTAAACATGAGATATGGTTCCATTTGAAAAAAATGCCGATGGCGTCACTTCTCCACCAATGGCGAATTTAAAAAATATTTGAATTTATAGGAAGGTGCAAAGTAGAATACCCCTCTCCGTTCTTGTCCACTGTCAAGCACTCGCCACAAGTATTGATTCGAACGCTTTCTTAAGCCGGTCCCAGACACATCGCGAGTAATACGGAGTACAAACATTTCCGAGTATGTTCAAGTACGAGCAAAGAGCCATCGTAGATCCCACACGACTTGCACTTTGTATTCGCAAATAATCGTGAGTGGCAGTCACAAGTCCCTTCCCGAGTAGGTTGGTCAGTTGTTTACTATCGACGAGACTTGAACGATAACAATATTAAAACGCCAAAATCATGGCGAAAATTCTCTTTTGGCATGAGCGTTTCACTTCGCACATAACCTTGAAAATAGTGCGTAAAATTGAAATGCCTTAAAGTTTCCGAAGGTATGTGCGAAATGAAAAGCTCAGCACAACTATCATCAAAACTTCATAATAAGATCAGGACAACAAGATATTTTTAGATTGCTATATGATCACAATAGTTGTAGAATTCTGATTTAACTGTTCGATACGAACCAATATAACAGCGAGGGTTCTGACAATAACCAATTTTTTCAATTTAATGCAATCTGTCATCATCGAAATACGAATGTTTCACTAAACAGTCAAACTATTCAGTAGTCTGTATATCAGTATAAAATCAAATTCTATGAAATTTTTTTTGTCAGCTTATCATCTTGCCCCACTTTTAGTCTCTTTATGGCAGTTTTCTTCAATTTGCCGCCACACTAGTGTTCACGTGACATGTGTCAAAATCAGTTTTCAAGTTGAACTAAATATCATCCAGATCATGCGATTCCATACATTCTTGCTGCTCGCAGAAGAGGATGTATGCTTCTCCACTCACATGGAGTTTTGACGATATTGGAGATATTCGAGAATCGTAACACCCATTCCATGTATGGCTATCTACAATAAGCTATGGTGCCCGCTGTATGTAATCCTACTGGGATTGGATAATGCATTCAGATTAAATCGATGAGATAATAGCTATTTATGATACAAGTTCGTTAAAAAGGACTTTTTTGTATGAGCGTGAAGTTTGTTGAATGAGGCGCAGCCGAGTTCAATAAACACGCGAGCACAAAAAAGCCCTTTACCAAAGTGTTTCATGCAAAGTTTTTTCTTCGACAGTTATTATATTGCCAAATTGTAGCAATTATATTATTAATTTGAATGTTTAATGTTATGAATTGTCGTCGTATTATCAAATAAAGACTTATATTTGACGCAAAATACTGAATTTTTCAAAAATGTCGTAGAAAAATTATATTTACGGGTCTATTCACTATCTTTTAACGATATCGTTAGCAGTCGTAACCAAGCGATAAGCCGTTAAATAACGCTAAAATCACAGAATCGTATTCACTATCTGGTTCCTCATCGTTATTTGACGATATCTCGTTGCCAAAACATCGCTGAGCAGACGACACCTATTTGGCTGTCATAACTGTCAACGATAAAAGAGGTTTTCAGCAAAAAAAATATTCTCAGTAGTCCTTTGCAAAATTTAAATAGTAATCCAATAGAAATGGACCAGTTCGAGCGGGACGTATTGGTTGTAATCCTAGAAGAACTGCGAAGGTGTTATGATGATTTATGAAGGTAAATCTAGCTGGAGGAATATCAACAACCCTCTCGAAACTCCCGAAGAAAATTTTTGGAAAGATTTTAGATTAACCAGAGAACTGGCGTGGGAGTTATTTAACGAAATGAGCGATCCTGCAATGTCCCCCAGGAATACGAGGATACCTTCAATTATACAAGTAAACAAAAAATAGTATCCTTCCATTCAATAACCAATTACACAGTTTTTTTTAGCATTGCATTTTTTGGTCATGGCAATCACCAGAAGTCTACCGCAAAAGATAAATCGTGTGCAGCAGGTGTATTCACGAAGTATCAGAAATATTGGTTGTTTATTTGGCCCCTTTATTTATATAAAATTCCCAACAGAGCAGTTCGGTTTGGCTGTTAGGAGGTGCCAAGTTTCTTTGTGAATTTCTGGTTTACTTGGTTTATACTTATTTGTACGAAACCACTAGTTTTTTTTTTCAATTTATCCAAATATACGGAAAATTATTGCCTTTATAATAGTTTCACTACTTTTTTTTACAATTCCATAATATTCACCAATTTCCATAATTGATTCAAGTTTCCATAAAATAGTCAAATAACTGAAATAGGCAGTTTCAAAATTTTGTTTTCATTCATCAATCAATCACAAAACATGAATTTATATGTACTACCTGTCTAAAAAATTCAGGTTGTTCGATATTCATTCGGTAACGATTGAAGCCGTAACGACATTGTTTACAGAATACGAATTTCTGAATTGTCGTTTTGATTGAAGTAATCGTATATTGAACTACAATCGTTAATCAACGACTCGTTAAATATCGACTTTTTAGAGAATAGACCTGTTAGTGATTTTGGCATTCAATCGCACTCTGGATCTTTCTGCCAGAGAGATTATTTTCAGTTGGATTACTGAAATACTGGGTAACTTTTCCTTCTTTTCTCATTTCTAACATTTTAGTTTCACTGCACCTTCTGAAGTTTCTTTCTTGTGAATGAATCCAAACATTGAGTAAATATTACTATTCGTATTATCGGTAGAGTAAGATCCCAGAATGGATCAAAGGTGACTGAACAGTTGACACAAAATATACATGTCAAAGTAGATTTGTAGATTGACCGACAATAATTATCCACAATTACTGAGTTGTTGACGCTCAAGTATCTAGACCACGGTTCTTGAGCCTTCTCATTGTCAGTAGCATTTTCAAATATTTTTGTTCAAATCAACTCTTGCTTCTGCAATGATCGGTTAACATATTCATGCAGACCATCTAGCAGCTGTCCTAAGAACTCCTGGACGTCATCGTTAAAGCATTGGATTTGACTTTTTAGGGTCATTGTTTTAAATAATCGATCTGCTGAATCATCAGACCATAGATCCTTGATACTAGTCATAGGCTGGTGCCAAAACCAATTTTAAATGCTTAGAATGAGAAAAAAGTAACAGGCAAGGACCAAGTCGAAAATGTTGTTGGGGTTCCAACTTTGAGGAAAAAACAAAATTAAACACGAAAATACTCAAAATAGTGAAATAGGGATGTAGTTTAGGGGTTGAAAACGGTTTTTTGCGATTCAACCCCTAAACTACATTCCTATTTCACCATTTTGTGTGATTTCGTGTTTAATTATTTTTTTTTCCTTTAATTTGGAACCTCATCAACATTTTCCAACTGATCCTTGCCTTTAACTTATTTTCCACAAAAATTATAAGCACCAGTCTATTATACAATGACTGCATTGTCTTTCTTACTTTTTGTTGGAGGTCCTTTTTGGTGCTCACCCCAATTTAGAACTTTAATCACTTCAGTCAAGATATCCAGGGTTCAAAACATTGTCAGAGGAGGCAGGAAGAAACGTCAGAGAACCAATCAGTTAATGTTAAAGCTGCCATATATAATTCCACTTGATTTCATTTAAAATATAGATTATTGGGCTTATTAAGTTGTTTACTGTACAATAACGGCCTAGAGAAATTCAGTGGAGCAAATTCGAGCAGAAACGCATGAAACCACACGCCATATTACAGTACTCATCTTCTGGAGACGACAACAAGAGATCGATGTCTTTTGCATACCGAATTCGGAAATATGTTGAAACGTGTAAAATGTCATTCGGGAAAAACTGTGTGAGCAATACCATTTACAATTTCCTCCACACGAAAAAAAATTAAATAATAGCAAAATTTGCATACCACCAAGTGATAATTTACATACTATATGGGACAAGTACACGCTTTATTAGCCACAAGAAAAATTAGATTCCTGAATTTGATCACTTGCGGTTATTGATGTAATTCATTGAAAGCAAACTTTTCATTTCATTAGCCACAATCTATATACGTTCTATTTGCAGTAGGTGCTCAGTATGATAACTACTATTGACAAGTAAATTTGCCGTTAATGAAGAATGATTTACTATCAAATAACTCTTAATCTACAAAAAAATATATTAGTCACTTTACAGTATTCTACTGAAGAACCATTTTTAGATTATTATAGTTATTTGGGTTTACTTGGCCATATCAAATAACTCACTTTTGGGTAGTTTATTATTGTCTTACCTGTGATAGATTTCATTTCATCTTTGGTGTCAGGATACACCAGACTCAATGAAAATATTCACTTGCTCTCAGTTTAGAGTTATTATTTCTTCAAAAAAGAATAATTTGTATTTCATAAAGGCTTATTTCCAATACATTCATTTCATTCTCAAATTCACAAGGAGATGAATGGTTCGGTTCCATCAAGGAAGCAATGATTCAGTTTACATACTTTAAGAAAGTGTACTTGAATATTATACAGGCTAGCAAAATACACTACTCAAAAAAAACTGAAGATGGATATTGCAGTTTTAATGAGAACTATTTATTGATGTGGAAAGAATTATGCAACATTTGATGGTTCGTTTAAAGAAATCATCGCCTCTGGCCACCCTTTCTTGATCACCCAGTACAACCTATTCCAAAATTAGGAATTTCGGAATTTTGTCGAATCTGTTTGTATTCAGTATTATTGAATGATCAAGCAGGCAAGCTAATGTATTTTCACATCATGATCATAACAAATCTAAGTTATGGTTAACATAAAGTAGAAATAGAATGTTCTGAAAATTGAAAGGAGATGAAGAAAGGAAATCAAGATAGGAAATGAAGATACGTAAATTTTTTATATTAATATTGAAACAAAACTGTTGCTCAGTCTTTTGGAAAATTCTCCTGGTCCTATTATACATAAAATGTCAATACTCTAGAAATGTTAGGTCATAATCCGCATTCTATATACCAACAAGTAAAATACATATATTAAACAACACAACTCACAACAGTATAATTCCGGCACACAACCACATACCTAAAACTACTAACTCAAATGCTTCAATTGGAATGACGCCATCAGTTCTGCGAAAATGTGATGAACGCCCCTTAACAGGTGAGGCGGTTACTCCCGATTGATCCCGAACTGGTCGAAAATCAACAAGTAGGTGAACACGTTACATTTCCGTAGAAACACCAAGTTCTACTGGAAAATGAATTGTTGTATTATGCCTATAACACGAGTTTCTGTTATGATGATATACTTTTCAGAAACCCATAGTTGATAAATATGAAAATACACTTTTCCAGCGCTAGTAAAATGTTGACCTGACGTTATACAAAGTGAATTATCTAATGTTAGAAGTACCTGCTGTAAACAATATTATAGCTACAACTTCATGCCGTCAGAATTCTCATTTTTCTGGAGACAAAATGATTAGTTTTTAAATGTAGGTATTAATTTTCTCATCACAATCGAAAAAACGTCAGGAAAACATTCTACTTGGACCATTTTTTCCCGTGCATGTTTCCAAGTTTAAAAATAGTATTTTATGATACAAGCCTACAAATGAGCTTTTAAAGCACGAACAACGAGTGTAAGGGCACGAACGATGGGAGTGCTTTAAAAGGCACTTGTACACGTGTATCATACGCTATTTTATTATGCCTGTATCGTGACTTCAAAAACAATGCAGGATATGAATTTCAGATTGAGATAATGTCCCTTATATTTTATTACATCTAAACAAGTAGGTAATTGATATCTGATGTCACCTATTGTCAAATGCACTGAGTGGAAAGAGTGCAAAATATTCATGATTAAAACGCCGTGTTAGGTAAGAACGCCAAGTTTTCAGTTTAATCTTAGTTTTATCTTATGAAATGTCAAATAAGCCTCAATGTCAACAATACATGACATCAGATGTCCATTACCTACTTGATTAGATGTAATTATCATAAGGAACATTATCCTGATCAAGAACCCATAACCAGCATTGTTTTTGAAGTCACGATGAAGGTCTAATAAAAAATTCAAACAAAAAAACTACTAAATCCCTTGGTCATTCACTCATTTGCAAAGGACCCCGCAAACTCCTTATGGAATTTTGGTCCCGGTGGATTTATTTGAATTTTTGGTATAATGTAGTCCATGTAATTCTCAACCAATGTTACTATTGCGCCAACACAAAAAAATGAACAGTTTTGGTGCTAGGGGGCGTTGAAATCACCCCTTGCGCAGATTAGGCTATTTATTTTTGAACCCGGTAACAATATTCTCACTTGTTCCATTATTGCTAATGTTGCACAATATTGGAATGTTTTATAAAAAAAATTCTTACCCCCTCCCCTTTTTCCCCAAACTCCTTTTACGAAACGCAAAAAAAAAATTTCTCAAGTGCCTTCAAATGTATCGTCGAATGTTTGCATATGCCTAAATGAGGGAAATAACAGTTTTTTATGATTATCCCCCCACCCCCCAAATTACACAAAACGAAAAAATTTCGGTGGATTTTTCAGAATTTTTGATATGATGCAGTTCAAGTTATTTTGAATAGAAATAAATTGGGTGACAAACCCCAAAAATGAATAGTTTTGATGCTAGGGGGCGTTGAAATCATACCTTGCTCAGAATAGACTATCATTATTATAGGCGGAAATAATAGCTCTACGTATTTTAGTTTAGATTATGCTGATCAATTGTGTAATTTTTTATAAATTGAAAATCTAAAACCTCCCTCTTACCTCCTACCCGGCCTACCCCTATTTTAAAACACGAAAAAAATTAATTTTCGACTACTTGTAAATGCTTTATCGAAATAAATGTTTGAATCAGCTCAAATTGAAGAAATCGTACAGAAAAATGTTGGTGCAGTTCGCTGACTTCTTAGTAGGGCGTAGTTCATGATTTTTGAATATTAATTAATTGGGTGAATATCTTGAAAATAAATAAAAATTAGACATCCACAATTTGAATTTGAGGTGGTGCCTGAATAAATTTTTTTCGTGTTTTGAAATAGGGGTTGGGGGTAAGGGGAAGGTTTCAGATTTTCAATTTATAAAAATTTACACAATTGTTCGATATTGTTTCCGCCTATAATAATGAATAGTCTATTCTGATCAAGGTATGATTTCGACGCCCCCTAGCATCAAAACTATTCATTTTTGGGGTATGTCACCCGTTTCATTTCTATTCAAAATAACTTGAAATGCATAATATCAAAAATTCAGAAAAATCCACCGAAATTTTTTCGTTTTGTGTCATTTGGGGGGTAGGGGGATAATCATAAAAAACTGTTATTTCCCTTATTTAGGCATATTCAAACATTCGACGATACATTTGAAGACACTCGAGAAATATTTTTTTTGCATTTCGTAATAGGATTTGGGGGGAAAAGGGGAGGGGTAAGAATTTTTTTTTAAAAACAGCACAATATTGTGCAACATAAGCAACAGTGAAACAAGTGAAAATATTGTTACCGGGTTCAAAAATAAATAGTCTAATCTGCGCAAGGGGTGATTTCAACGCCCCCTAGCAGCAAAACTGTTAATTTTTTTGGGTTGGCGCAATGGTAACATTGGTTGAGACATGGACTACATGGACTACATCATACCAAAAATTCAAAAAAATCCACCGGGACCCAAATTCCATAAGAAGTTTGCGGGGTCCTTTGTCAAAAAGTCAGCGGAACTCATAAAACAATTGTTAAAATTCGCAGTGTACTTGAAAAACACTAACAAATGGTTTTCGAGAGACTTACGAAATGCAGATGAATTCGGTTAAGACCCGCGATTGCAATCACTTTATGAATACGCGAATCTTTTATTCTGACGAAATGAGGCACGAAATGAGGCTGAAAATTCCATAAAAATATGTAAAAACAAAACGATAACATCTATAATGTATCGAAGATGGTATGAAGAACGTATGACCAAATCTAGGACGGTTGCCTTCAACTGATCTCGGTGTCGATTTTGTAATCTCTGGCATTCTAGATCACAAACGAATGGTGCAGAGATTTATGTGTCGATTCTAAAATAGTTTGTGTTTGCGTATGATGGTTCCAAGGTAAACATTTTTGACTTTTTAGGTAGGTATAGGGAGTGGAGGCTTTACTGTTGGGAAATTTCTTAACCAATCGAAATGTAGTATATTCAATTACAGGGTTCTCCAAATTTGAATTTAAACACTCAAGTTTATTGAATGGTAATAAATAGGGGCAACGTTAGAAATTGTAAATATCAGAAACCGAGTTAATTGTAGGCTCTCTAGAAATGAGGATGAGAAAAATATTTCGGCATTCTACTACTACTACATTTTGAAAAAATATACAAGAGTGGTCCACACTTTGTCATTGTAAATTCATCAACACAAAGTTTTAACTTTAAGGTTTCCCAAAATCTAAATTGTTTGGTATAATTGATCTTTCAAGGTAATCAAAAATATATATACCTACTAACAGACCTGGGCAGTGGCGCAACCAGTATGAAATTATGGGGGGGCACACATATGACTGCATGCGGATCGAAAATAGGCCGCAGGCGAATTTTTTTAAGGTCAAGGTCATGTGTATTTCAGAATAACGATAGAATGCGATGATCATAGCAAACTCACAGTTTCTTGAGAAAGGATTTTTTTGTGAGTGGAAAAAATATATTTGATCTGCATCTCACACCTCTTCCTTTGATCTCATTAAAGTTGCGCGATGGAGTGTTGACCTCATCAATCGAAGAAGCATTCTCCTTCGGAACTGCCATTACGTCCTTTGAGTCAACGTGGACTTCCCTAATAAACATTCAAATGTGCCAGTCCATTCAATCTATGTTCACTGGTTGTATTTCTCAAATATAATTTCAGTCGACGTATTGTCGAGAATGACCTTTCCGGTGAACTGGTCGATACCGGCAGAGTCGCGAATATTTTGAGTAGTATGAAAAGATTTGGATATACAGTGACCGCCAAAAAGTATTTACCATATGGGGAAAAAAAGTTTATTGTTAGAGTACTGGAAAAACATTTCTGAGGAAAAGTTTGTGCATGTCTGATATCCTAAAAATCGATTTTGACACATGTCACGTTACCACTAGTATGGCGCCAAATTGGAAAAAACTATCATGATGAGGACAAAAGTGGGGTAAGATGGCAAGATATCGAAAAAAGTAATTTGAAAAAGTTGCTTGGAATTTAATTTTATGCTCACATACAGAGTTTCAGAAAATAAATCAGAGAAAAATTTGAATATTGCAATTTTGTAAAATTTTTCCGATCTCTTTACAAAAATCAAAGTTTTTTTTCTGAATGGCTTGACTGTAGTGGAAAATTTGTATTTTGATGATAATGACAAAACTTTCTCATTTTCTCCGCCCAAGACGGCATTAAATAGAAAAATAAGGTTTTTGTCAGAACCATCGCTGTTATTCATTGGTTCGTATCCAGTGGCGGCGATAAGGGGCCCGCCCGCCGTGCGGGAGGGCCCCAGCTCCAGAAGGCGCCCGTTCAACCTCTTTGCTAAAAATTCTGATTTTGTAATTGCTCAAAATGAAGGAATACATGACACATATTGATAACAAGAAAAGAGGCACCTGTTCACAGAATTCTGTAAACTTTGATATTATCATCATTGCTTATTTAGCAGTGCTTATTCTAGATCTTCTAGTTTACACACCAAATTCAGATTTCTCCGTTAGCAAAAAAGTGTGTTTGTTTTGTCTTCATTCGCCGATCCGATAAAGTAGTAGTACAAGAAACAAAAAGCAATTTCCGGAGACTTTGATGGCCTATTGGAATAGGTATAGTCTTTGCAATATCAATTGCAACAACTCGTATAGGTTCAAAGGAAACGCCGCGGTCCACATGACCTTAATTGACAAAATATTTGGCTGGAGAGTCATAAATCATCATGTAAATGAGGTGTTGGCATATCAAACGAAATTGTCGGTAGGGCTTTGAAACGAGTTTTTATGATCTGCAATTGATTTTGGAAAGACTATACATACATAGTTATACCAATTGAGTCCGCTCACTCTCCGATCACAAAAAACGCGGTACTTTTCGACCACATCAAAGGAATTAATGCTGACAAAGGGAAAAACCGATTACCTGACAGATTTTTGTGATGGTAAGATAAAATATTCAAATCACCTAGCAAATCATGGCATTTATATTATCCAGAGTGGCAATAAAACCATATACCGGAATATCTCTAATTTCTAAGAAAAATAATATTTTTTCTTTGGAAAATATTTTAATCAAATAATATATAATAAATAATAAGTGTATTGTGTATTATTATATGGAATTATGTCCCATTATGTCTGGTATTTCCAGATTTTATTGCCACATGAATGAATATCCAAACAAAATTTAGCGGGGGGGGGGGGCGAATTCTTATCGCAGCCACTGTTCGTATCTAACAGTATTATCAGAAATTCAACATAAACTTTAAAATAGTGCGTAAAATTAAAGAGGCTTAAAGTTTATGTGCAATGTGAAACGCTCATGCAGCATCATCAAAAAAACTTTATTATAATCAGGAAACATGATGTTTCTAGATTGCCATATCATCACAATAGTCTTGGAATTCTGATATACAGTGATATAACTGTTAGCTAGAACCAATGTAACAGCTAGGGTTCCAGCAAAAACCAATTTTATCAATTTAGTGCCATCTGGTGCGGTGAAAATGAGAAACTTTTGTCATTATCACCAAACTACAAATGTTCTAATATGGTCAAGCCATTCAAAAAAAAATTGTTTTTTGTAAAGAGCTCGGAAAATATTTAAAAAAATTGCAATTTCAAATTTTTCCGATTTATTATTTGAAACTCTGTATGTGAACATGAAATTAAATTCCAAGCAACTTTTTCAAATTACTTTTTTCAATATTTTGCCATCTTACCCCTCTTTTGGCTTCTTCATGGTAGTTTTTTCCAATTTGCCGCCATACTAGTGGCCACGTGACATGTGTCAAACTCGATTTTTAGGTTATCGGACATGCACAAACTTTTCCTCAGAAATGTTTTTCCAATACTCTAACAATAAACTTTTTTCCCCATATGGTACATACTTTTTGGCGGCCACTCTATATCTTGATTACGAAGATTCAAAGAATCAAGTGCATTTAATGGTCTTTGTAGATGACTGGTTTTATTGAATTTCGCAGTTCTGCCTCCAGAATATCCCTTCTGAAGTTCTGGATATCAAGACAATTTGTAACAGTTGGCGTCAATTTATAACGTTTGCCAATTTATCAACGCTTTGCTAAACACTGAAGGTGTAAAAATACTACAATACAAGGAAAACCGAGGGTTTCTTTTGGGGACCAACGCTCAGTAACATAGTGAGTCCACCACTGTTTACTTTGATTCTGAACGCTTGGACGTCACGATGGGGGTACCACAAGGATCTGTTCTTGGTCCAATATTATTCCTACTCTACATAAATGATATCGACAACTTCATCACAGATTCATTCATAACGATGTATGCGGATGACACATTCTTAGTGGTGTCCGATAATGTGGATCATCTACTGTTTGAGAAGTGTGCGAGTACTCTGAAGTCAATTGCTGATAAAACTGAATTGGTGAGATTACACAATCGACAAAGACCGTGCAAGGAAGTACAAGTTCAAATAAATGATCAAACACTCAACAGTTTAGAGGATACAACATTTTTAGGGATAACTATGGATGCATGTCTGAATTGGAAAAAGCACTGTACTCTCGTGATAAACAAACTGAGTTCATTTTGTTACCTATTCCGAAATCTCAGAAGCATTTTAACAGACCAACAATTATTATCGTTATATCATGCTCAAGTTGCGTCAAGGCTGAGGTATGGCTTATGCATATGGGGTAACTGTACACTTGTTTCAAATATGTTTATTGTACAGAAAAGAAATATTCGTATAGTAGCAGGAGTTCCTAGCACATTTTCTTGTAGACTTCAGGATTCAGGATTCAGGATTCTAACCTCAACCTGTATATACATTATTGAATTGTTCGTTTATGTTTTTAAAAACAAGAATACATTTCTGCTCAATGAAAGTATTCATAGTGTGAACACTAGACAAAAACATGATTTCCATGTTCCGTTTCGTAAATACAAAATAGCCTTAAATTATCCGTCAGTGCTAGGTCTTACGATTTTTAATAAGCTCCCTAGACATTTGAAAGAAATGACAAACTTTAAAAAATTCAGTTGCTTGTTGAAGAATTATTTAATAGAGAGTTGTTTTTATAATTTACAAGAATTTTATGACTCGTAATATGTGTGTGTATTTATTTAAATATTTTTATTTATTACTACAGTTCTTAGTTATTTACACTGTGAACTGTACTGTCGTAGCTTTATGTGTATTTTGACGATTTCAATACACGTAATCTGTGTCCAATGGAAAATAAATATTATTATTATTATCATTATTATTACCTTAATTTTGATTGTAAAATCCGAAAATGAAATAGTATACAGTGTTTTCCATTTAAAAAATAACAACTTTGATATGTTTCGTGTTTTTGGCACACCCTGTACAACATGAAAATATTTTTGAAATGTAGGGCCAATAGGTCGCTATCCATCGTTAAGAAAAAACTTTCAAAAAATCAAATACTTTAGCCATAATGCTTCGTGTCGAATAACGTGAATAACTGTATACTATATTAAATTGCAATGAATGAGCAGTGTATTGCTGTCAACTGGGAAATAAATCAGATGTTGCTATTATTTTAAATTGCAACGAAACATGTGAAAAGTTAAACCTGAATATGTAAACTATATATTTTCATATACAGTGTGGTCCACTAAGTGTGCAACAAATGTGAAACTTGTTTATTATCGATTTCTCAGAAAATTTTATTTTTGACAAAAGTTGGTGCATGTTCCAGAACTATACCAAGTGTGCCAGAAATGGCTTTATGACAAGCACCATACAGGATAGGCCAAAAAATATAAAGTTCGTTCAAGAGTAGAGTATCCTTATTTCAAAAAATATAGAAATATGTTGAAGAGAAACGTTGCTTGAAATTAAAAGTTATGTTCAGATACGAAGTCATGGCCTGCTTTTATTTTCGTTTGGAAAATATTGAATTACCCCCGTATGATACATATTTTTACTATTTTGATTTAATATGTATGTGAAGTAGCCACAATCAAATCAGTTTGGAGTATTTTTTATCAAATTAAAGTGTATTTGTAAAATTTACTTGGATTTGTATTTTTTTAGGTGACCGTCAACTTCATGTTTGTTGCAACAATATTTAACAGAACTCTAGAATAAAACAAATACTCTTTTTAACGAGGCAAGCACTTTACTAAGTAAATGTTCACATGAATAAACTGTCAATAGAAGTATAAAATTTCTATTCTTAAAAAACACTCCAAAAACTATCGCGGATAGCCATGAACAAAAAACACATAGGCCCGAAAACAATACTGTAGTTTGATAGTGTGGCGGCGTCTTGAAACTTGCCTGTCATACGTTTTCATATTTGTCCTTAATTAAAAATGCCTCGCCCAGTAGTATTAACGTTAACTGAAAAGGCAGAATTAGTTTTAATCTATGGTGATGGTTATAAAACAATGCGCTAAGCTGCAAATACTTTCAACGAGCAGCATCCAGACAAATAAATTTGCTATTCAAGTGTAAGTAAAATTTTAAAGAATTTCAAACAGACCGGCTCACTAGAATATAAACATAATACGGAGCGTACGAAACCTGTATGCACAGAAGAAAACCAGCTTGACGTACTTCAAGCAGAAGTAGAAAATCCTAGAAAGTCCACCCAAGAAATTTGTGATTATACCGGCATAAAAAAAACCTCTGTGAAGCGTATTCTCAAGATACATAAGTACCATGCTTACAAACCTACATTCATTTGTACATTCAAGAAAGAGACTATGATTTGAGATATGATTTTTCCATGTGGATTCAGGGTGAAATAGAATAACAAAGAGATTTTCATCGATGTATTCTGTTTGGAGATGAATCGACTTTTACACCAAATGGGGTTCTATCATCACAAAATTGCAGATGGTGGTCAGATGTCAACCCAAATTTTATTATTGACAACAAAAATCAATACTATCAGAAAACAAACGTTTGGTGTGGTATATTAAATGATACATTACTAGGTCCGTTTTTTTATCGAGAGAATTTGAATGGTGACAGGTACTTGAATTTTTTGGAAACTGAAATAGGAGAGTTTTTGGATGATATGGTTTTAGAAGAACGTCAAAAAGTATGGTTCCAAGATGACGGATGTCCTGCCCATTCTACTAGAAATGTTTCTCAGTGGCTGAATAGGACATTTCGTAATAAATGGTTAGAACGAAATACCGATCCTCGATGGCCTCCTCGTTCTCCAGACCTTACACCTCTGGATTATTTCTTATGGGGATACTTAAAACAAAAAGTCTACAGAGACCTCCCCTTTAATAATGTTGCTGAGCTTGAAACTTCAATACGAGTTCATTGCAGAAATATTCCCGCTAATGTGTTGCGATCTACAGTAAACGAATTTTATGAGCGAACAATTAGATGCATCGAAAGAGAAGGTGGACATACAGACGCTTCTATAATTTTTATTGTTAGCACCTGTTCAGTTACCTACTGTAAGTTTCTGTACTATCGCTCATTGGTTCTTTTTTGTTCATGGCTATCCGCGATAGATTTTGACAGTTTATTCATATGAACATTTACTTAGTAAAGTATTTGCCTCGTTAAAAAGAGTATTTGTTTTATTCTAGAGTTCTGTTAAATATCGTTGCAACAAACATGAAGTTGACGGTCACCTAAAAAAATACAAATCCAAGTAAATTTTACAAATACACTTTAATTTGATAAAAAATACTCCAACCTGATTTAATTGTGGCTACTTCATATAAATATTAAATCAAAATAGTAAAAATATGTATCATACGGGGGTAATTCAATATTTTCCAAACGAAAAAAAAAATTCGGATAGCAGGCCATGACTTCGTATCTAAACATAACTTTTAATTCTAAGCAACTTTTCTCTTCAACATATTTCTATATTTTTTTAAATAAGGGTACGAACGAACTTTATATTTTTTGGCCTATCCTGTATGGTGTTTGTCATAAAGCCATTTCTGGTACACTTGGTATAGTTTTGGAACATGCACCAACTTTTGTCAGGAATAAAATTTTCTGAGAAATTGATAATAAACAAGTTTCCCATTTGTTGCACACTTAGTGGACCACACTGTATAAACGAGAAAGTTCTTAAGGAAATTATATCGTATAGACCAGTGCGATTTTCAGCAAAAATTAGCTTTCTACAAAAAAAAGTTGTTCGCAATGAAACGATCTACAACTATTGTATCAAAGATTTTTCCACAAAACTTCAAAAATTGGTTTTTTGCCATTTTGACGGTCAATTTGAAGGTGAGCCGGAAAGTGTTTGCTACAAAAGTTTTCGATTCTTTTATTATCCACAACTTTTCTATTGAATATTTTTCGCTAAAAAGTCACGTTTCGCCGCAAATCGCAAAAATAACATTCTCAATAACTAAACTGCATCCCAATTTTACCATTGTTTTCGTGTTTCAATTTTTTTTTCGTCGTATTTGGAACCTCTACAACATTCTTCACCTAGTCCTTGTCTGTTACTTTAGTTCTTATTTTAGGCGTTTAAAATTCGTCCTAGGAGCCGCCCCCTTTCTGAGTACTTTAAAGAGGTTCAAGAAAAATAAATATTTTGCTTCAAAAAAAAACATCTAATTCAGAACACAAAAGGTATATTTCCACTAGATTTTGCGACAAACATACAATTATCATACAAAAAAAAATCAAACCAAATTGAAACGTTTTTATGAAAATTCGAGGTTATGTGGAAAAATCTTGAATACAAAAGTTGAAGATCTTTTCATTGCCAACAACTTTTTCTTTCATTTTTTTTGTAGGAAGTTAATTTTCGCTTCAAATCGTGAGAATCCATTTTAACCCCCAAAAGTTCATCTCCTTTCGCCCTTCTATCATAATCAAATCCTTATTCATGTCCTTGTTTATTTTTTGTACCTATTGAGGTAACTTAATATTGAAATTTTTATTCTAGAAAGGTGTCAACTATTAATTTCAATAATTTTAATAAATGAATATGAGTTTAGAACAAAAATTAAAAAAAAATAGATTTTTGAAAATCTCC
Organism: Chrysolina oricalcia; assembly: GCA_944452925.2. Classification (NCBI taxonomy): domain Eukaryota; kingdom Metazoa; phylum Arthropoda; class Insecta; order Coleoptera; family Chrysomelidae; genus Chrysolina; species Chrysolina oricalcia. Next base: position 36,567,946 of record OX101816.2, on the reverse strand, counting down.
TTCATTTTTACGCGTTTTCTGAAAAAAAAAATTCACAGTAATGTTAATCTTCTATTATATAATCTGAAAGAAGACGCTTCAACAAAATAACTGGCAGCTGACGAGCTTGAAAAGACGAACTTTATCGGTGAAACTTTTCAGATGAAAATAAGGTTGTTTTTTCGAAATTTGTCGAAAAAAAAAGGAAAAATTAAGTGCCGCTACAAAAAAATTACAGCTCACTTGAAACATGTTAAGTTATATTTCCAGCAAATTTTGAGAAAAAAAAATTATTTTGTGCAAGAAAAAAATTTAAAACTGAAATATTGGTTTTCTTATTTTCCCGGAAAATTTGAGGTGATGTGGAGAAATGTTTATACGAAAGTTGTAGATCTTCTCATTTCGAACAATTTTGCAATTCAATTTTTTTCGATGACCGTTAAATATCGCTTTCAACCCCTAGAAGTTCACCCCGTTCCACCCTTCTCCATGTTTTCGACTCCAATTTGTTTCCCGTCATTAGAACATCGATAATCTACGAAGGTATGCCCTTCTAAGGACATGAAGATTATGTTGGATTATCGGGAAAGAATTGGTTTGTTGGATCGGTACCCGGTCGCCCCCCTCCCTGACTTTAGTGACGTCACTTTTCCTTCGAATACGGTTAAATTCGCCCACCCAAATTGTATGCAAATGTTATAACATTGATTGATGGATCAAAATGAAGGGTTTTACCAAAGGTCATATCATCGTCAATAATCTGAGAGAAATGGCAGTAAGCGTAACTTCCAGTCCGTATACCGCCTTTGGGGACCGACCTAGACGTATGCAAATCGGCTAGAGCCCAGTTAATTTAGTTAGACCCGACTATTCCAATGCATTTGTACAGCTGCTTCTATAATAACATTTTTAACATTGCTTTCAACCGGAAGTTGATTGAACAGGGAGGGGGCGACCGGGTACCGATCCAACAAACCACTTTTTTCGCGATAATCCAACTTATTCTTCATATCCCTTGAAGGGCAAACCTTCGTAGATAATCGACACTTCTATTGTCATGGGCCAACGGTCTAATACCTACATATGAAATTGAAAACAATATTACACATGCTTTGAAATAGTTCTAAAATAATCAGTATTTGGAAAAAAGGAATATATTATCTGAGCAAAATATCTACTTGACAACAACATACACTCATTTATATTTTTTTCATTTGGAAAACATTTATCAATCTGTTACCACAAACAACACAAATTCTTGAATTTGGGATTGTGTCCATATTTGGTAATCGAAATCAAATCAATTTATGTGTAATGAAGCTAGTTCATTTCTTCTTCGGACTGGCTTGATGTCCTTATAAATTCCATCTAGCCTCTAATATTGATACAAATGTAATTCAGTTTGCTAACGAACCCTTTACTCCCATAAACACCTAACTATGTAGGCTTATTATGGCAAGAAACTGTCAGAAAACAACTACTCCCCTGGCTAAGACCACGACTGGTATTGAATTAAATCTAACAGCTACTTGTGCAACGTTCCTCAAAACATCAGAGAACGCGATTGCAAGTGCCCTCTATGACCAACCAGCAGAATTATGTTTTGATTTGGACGGGGTGACCACCTGCAGACTAGTTTCGAGGTTGTTGTCTCTCATCAGTGCAAGGGCAGGTCAACACAGACAGCACTGAAGCCATCTGTTCCCCGTCCAAACCAATACACACTCCGCTGATTAGTCAATTCTGGTTCACGAGATGAAAGCAGTTTCTAGGCCGCTCCACCTAGCGAGCAGAGGAAGACACTCCAAATCTCCGGGTTGAGAGATTTAATCGAAGAAGACAGAAATCTTTTATCATCGATCGGTAACGACTGTTCGTTAGCAAACGATCTCCCAAAGATTTCTGTCTTCTTCAATTCACAGTTTATTGACTTTCGTTCGCTTCACTATGGTGAAATCATTCCAATTTCAGCTATGAATCGTTTCTTGTCTATTTTGGTCTCATTTTTAAGACAAGTAAAATATGGATGAATCAAACAAGCGTCGGATAAATAAGAAAAAGGTTAAAGACAGAGTTGATATTCAATAAAGTATTCGTAACATTTGACCAGATTATGAAATTCGAAAATTGAAAGAATATGTAGTATTGAACAAAAGAGTTATCAAAAGTAAAAGATTCGATAAACCTTTCAAACTGTGCGTTATATTCTTTCTCGAAGATATTAGATGCCGTATGAAGATTATGTGCTATTTCAATATATGGAAGTTGATCTCCATGTTAATATCGATAGAAGTATTCTAACAAATAGAGAAGAAATAATGCAAAGATTTGGTTGTTTGAAAAAAATTATTAATGAAATAGTATCATCAAAATTCGGAAGTGAGAATTATTTTAAAAATCTTACTTCACTCACAATGTTGCAGTTTTGTGCAGAAATTATTATGGATCTAATTCTGATCAACTTCAGCAAGGATCATCGGATGCTTTTATGAAATCCTTATTGTAATTCTATACTCTATTCATTGCTTTCAATGAAATGGAAAACAACTCAATTGGACTCCTGGAGGAGCCAGTACTAGGAACTTATTATGTAACATCCCTAGGTGTGTGTGCTCATGTCGCGAGCATACTATGGTGTCTTGGGTTCGCCCAACCTGAAGCAAATATTTGGTAAGACCTCTTATTGCAAAAAATGCTTCGTGCTTCACGAAGGAATGTAAAAATCAATCCAGGTCTCTCAGATCACGAAGCTGTTTCATGTCTCGTTCCAAAAATTTTCAAAAATAAAGTCACACAAGATAAGCAGTATGGACGAATATATGGCAGAAAAAATTATGCTCAATTTTAAAGTCACTGTCAGACCACAGATTGCAATTCGATACATGGGGCAGGGGACCCGTGAATGATTTTCAAAAACTTGTGAAAGACTCTATGAAGCATTTACTCTGCGCTTGATAATAAAACGAAAAAAATCCAAACCCTTAAAGTTTCGTCAAAGAATCTAAGATGCTTGCTTGTTCAATAGCCTCAAAACTTACCAATGATATTATTCCAACAGTTGATCCATTAAATTATTTTTAAAATGTGAGGTCTCCTATAAATTCCTTGTTTTTGTATGAGACAGATTGGAGTGAGTTGAAATTAGCAATAAAAGATATTAAAAATAAAAATTCCGCTGGTGAAGACCACCTATCTGAGAAGGTGCTGTTACAATTGCCAGATGAAGCTCTTCAAGCCTTAGTGATAGCAATAAACTCATCGTTTAGCACTGGTGTCTTTCCTTCTAGCTTAAAGTCGGCTAAAATGATACCGCTTCATAAAGGAGGTACTGTTGACGACCCAAGTAATTTCAGACCAATATCAATTTGATCAACGTTATCCAAAATTATCAAAAAAATAGTAAAACACAGTATAATGGGTTTTTTTTTGGAAAGACATCAAATTTTAGCACCAGAACAGTTTGGCTTCCAGTGTAATAAAAATACGACTGATGCCATTTTCCATTTTTTTGAGAAAATTCACACCACCTTAAATGTTGAGTAAGTGGCTGCGGTGTTTCTGGACCTTTCTAGGCATTTGATTGTGTGGATCATGAACTCTTCTTGTAGAAACTCTCTCATTATGGATTCCGTGGAACAGCCTTAGAATGGTTCAGGTCATATCTAACTGGTAGAAATCAGAAAATATCGTTGAAACATAAAACTTCTGAAAGTGGAAAAATTATACGTGGAGTTCCCCAAGGGTCAGTATTAGGCCCAATTTCATTTCTTCTTTATATTAACGACAAGGCTAAACTCGATATTTCTGGAGCATTCACCTTGTTTGTTGATGACACCACGATACTTTGGCGTAATGAAGATTTAGATAAAATAAAAAACTGGTGAGACTCAAATATGTTATCATTAAATGTTTCTAAAACAAATCTGGTGTCATTCAAGTGGGATTTGGAGCAGGTCACATTAGGAAGTCGGATGATTGAGAGTAAATCTATTATCAAATTCCTCGGTATATATATTGACAGTTATCTGAGGCACATATTACGGCTCTGAAAAAAAGTTGTCTTCTGGTTGCTTTGCAATAAATGTCATATCTCTTGAACTCGGATTTTCTGCATCAATAAATGCATACTATTCACTATGGAGAGTCATCCCCTTTCTGGGGCTCTAGCAGCCAGATGAGAGCTTTGAGAATAATTTTCAAACTGCAGATGCCAGACTCGTGTAGGCCACTTTTCTGAAATAATGCAATACTAACTACTCGAAATTTTCATTTTACTTCACTTAACAAACAAAGACAATTTTTCTTAATCAAACCGAAAGACAGACTCGTAGTGATTAAAGACGTGCCCTTCCACTCCCCAAAATTCAGTATCAAGATTTCAGAGGCGTATTTTTCAGGTCATAATAAGACTTTTTTCCCATAAACATGTGTCCGCAACCGCTTCATTTCTGAGATACAGGGTGTTGAAGTTTCAAGATTTTTTTAGTTTTTTCTTCATAGCTTTTTCAGTTTTTGAAATACCAAAATCAAATTTTAAATAAAGATTACTTCTTAGGGTTTACATCATCCAGTATGCCGGGTGATTGTAACAATCTACAGGGAGATATTTTTTCGCGCCATAAACTTTTTTGTAGTACGCCGCTGGTGGATTCTAACATATGAAATACATTCTTTATTTTGTTCATGCATTTTTTTGTTTCTTGTAATTTTTACGCATCTGCAACCGTTATCGAGAAAAAAATTAATAGCTATTTGTGAATTTAGAGCGCAAATTGATTGATTGCCGCTCGACAAAGAGAGTTACAGCGCGACGCTAAGCGAAGCGCGGTAATCTTTGGAGAGCGGCAATGACACTTTGTGCTCAAAATACACACATGATTTTTTCTACAAACGCAGCTCCTCAGACATAAAAACGTTAGACACTTCATTCAACATAGGCACATAATATTACCTACGAGAAAATTTACATTCAATAGTATTTCCAAATGTATAAGCTATCCAAATATCCAATAATTTACATTTCTAACAAAAGGAAAAAAAATAAAAAAAAAGAGTCCAGAGTTCGAACTCAGAAAACGTCAACTTTGCATTGAGACCTGAAAGCGTCAAAGGCTACTTTGGTGAGCGGTAGCAGAAAAAACCATTTTTGTAATTCGCTAGATTTAATTACATTTTTTAACGGAACAATGAAAAAGCAAATTAGTGGGCTTTGACTGCTATTTTCATTTTGACGTTTAGGTTTGTTTTGAAGCATTTGACATTATTTGAAAGTTGGTGGATGTCTCATCGTGTATTTGTTTAACTTTAAAATGGAGAATGGACCATATTCATTTGAACATCTGGCTGACATCCATTTTGTTTATGGTCTGGCTAATGGCAACGGACTTGAAGGTTGTACGCGCTAAGATTTCCTAATCGCCGTCTTCCCAACTATGGAACTTTTATAAATTCCCATCAGCACCTTCGGGAATATGGCAGATTTCAGACTCCAAGGCACGATGCTGGCAGACCGCGACAAGCACGCAACCCAGTAAGAGATGAAGAGATTTTAAATGTTATCGACGAAAATCGACGAAAATAGCACGGGATTTGGATGTTTCCCATTCAACTGTCTGGAGGGTTTTACACGAAAACATGCTATACCCATATCATATCCAGCGCGTCCAAGGTTTGCTTCCTCGAGATTTTCCAAGGCGCTTGCACTTCTCCCGATCGATACTGCGCAACTGTACTAGGGATCCTGAACTTTTATCTCGTATCCTTTTTACCGACGAAGCTCACTTTACACGCGACGGAGTAGTGAATTACCACAACGTTCATATTTGGGCGCTAGAAAATCCACACATGATCAGACAATCTCGACACCAGGAGCAGTTCAGCGTAAACATATGGGCAGGAATAGTAGTAGATACTTTAATTGGTCCTTTTATTTTAACGCGAATTTTAAATGGTGCCACATATTTAAACTTCCTACAGAACGACGTGCCTTTACAAGTTCGTCAACAAATGTGGTTTATGCACGATGCCCCCCCCCCCTCATTTTCGAGTCATTGTCTGCGATTATCTAGATAAAGTGTTTCAAAATCAGTGGATTGGCAGAGCAGGTCCAATTGCTTGGCCCCCACGGTCCTCAGTTGGCAACCTGCTGGACTTCTTTTTATGGGGACATGTAAAGGATCTTGTTTATGGTTCAGAACCAGTGCCTTCCATCGAAGTTCTTACTGATCGAATTATGGATGCCTTCCACACCATAGGCAACACTCCCGGAATTTTCGAACGCGTACGGCAGTCTATGAGAAGAAGAGTGGAAGGTTGTATCGCAGAAGGAGGAGGGCATTTCCAGCACCTTTTATAAAAATTCAAGGTTCTTATTTTTTAGGTAATCTTTAAGGAAACTTGTAATTTAGATCACAAACCAAATACCTACCTTTTGTTAACAATTTTAATTAAATGTTGCGAATTACAAAAATGGTTTAAATTTTTTACTCGATAACGGTTGCAGATGCGTGAAAATTACAGGAGACAAAAAAATTCATGAAAAAAATAAAGAATGTATTTCATATGTTAGAATCCACCAGCGGCGTACTACAAAAAAGTTTATGGGGCGAAAAGGCGCTTGACCCCTGAAAAAATATCTCCCTTAGATTGTTACAATCACCCGGCATACTGGATGATGTAAACCCTAAAAAGTTAGCTCAATTTTAAATTTGATCTTGATATCTCAAAAACTGAAAGAGCTATGAAGAAAAAACTAAAAAAATCTTGAAACTTCAACACCCCGTATCTCAGAAATGAAGCGGTTGCGGAAACATGTTTATGGGAAAAAAAAGTCTCATTATGACCTGAAAAATACGCCACTGAAATCTTGATATTGAATTTTGAAACACCCTGTATAATCATTTGCCGAAACAAATAACAGAAATCAAAGGAAAAGGGCAATTTAGAAAATCGGTGAAAAACCTTTTAATAGGAAAGGGCTTCTACAGTTTGGGAGGGTATTTTGAATATAAATTTTAGTATTTCTAGTACATAATATATATACAGTATAATATTACGTTTTATATTACGACATTTTAAAACTTTTTGTAAGTGTGATTGTTTTTGTTAATTCTTCGTCTCTTTCGTGTTTTTTATTCTTTTAATGATTTATTGTATACTTTTTATTATAATTTTATTATTGTATTAATATACAAATAATTTTAGACATGACATACTTTGTCGGCAAAATGGAATACATTTTAGACAATAAAGCCCATTTATCTATCTATCTATTGTGCATGACCTATTGTTCTCTTAAGTATCACTGGGTTTCGTATTTTACGAATGTTACACAAATACTGATTCAATTCGTAGGAAAATCTACGCACTCAATGAAATATAGAAATGGGTTATTTTTTTGGCATATTTTGGCTAATTATATTGATTGTGGAACACTAGGTACACTACATGGTTTTCGTGATTGCATATCGATCTCTGGATCTCCTTAAACTTGAAAAAAATTCTTTCAATTTACCGAAACTGGAATCTGAGTAAGATTCAAAATGAATACTTTCTTTTGAGGCGGATCCGTATTCTATGGTAAAAATTACGGAAGTTACGGGGTTGTCTCCATGAGAACTGAGACACACTGTATGAAACAACTTAGGTTTCGAAATTGTATATAGTAGGGGTATAGGATATAGGGTATAAGGATACTAATGACCAGCTACGGGTACTGCCAAGAGAACTATTTTGTAGCTTGTGTTAAAGCCATACCATAGAAGTGAGAGATAGACAAAGAAAAGTTTTTCTAGGGGAATATTACTCGACAACTAAAACTCAAATCTTCTTGATACTACGGAGAACGAACTTAGGTTGCTAATGAGCTCTTAAGAAAGCTGGTAAAATCGGACACGGAGTACTACAGATTTTTTTGAATAAGTAACTCAAACTTCTGAGCATGTAATACGCAATGCAAGTGCGTCTTATAATCGAACAGATGAATTGTATTTGAAAAGGTCGGGGTGACAACCTTCAGACCTGTTGCGGGATTCTTCAGCTTCATCAGTTTCATGATACGTCATCATCCGAATCTACCAAGAAGCTGGCTGTTTGGTTTTATTATCTGATGAAGCGAATGCAATCCAAGATTTTCTCTGATTTTCTAGCACTAATTTTCTTATTTACAACTGAGGATTGATCGAAAAGGAAAATAAAGCAAATAAACAAGTGAGAAAAAGTTATATAGAATTTGGCAGCAATTGGTGCCGATTTACCTTACCTTCCAGCAACATATTGATATAACAATTAGATGTACATACTGCTTCCATAAAAAAAAATATTGCTTGTAGTACATTTGAACTACAACATATTGACATTACATAAGGTTCACATCCTGCTACTATAAAAAGCATTGCTAACAGTACATTTGAACTACTGTTCACATTATTATAAATATCAAGACGATAACGTATCTCCTGTTGTCCTCTCTCTCACACGACGCTGTGCGGAAAAACGTGTCATCCTTGAATTCTTCTGAATAAAATCCGCATTCTATATCCTCCAAAACAAATGCCGATCAAAGCCGTATTCACACGGGAATAGCTCGCGAAGACTCATCATCGCTAGACCGACGAAAAAAAAAATCACGACTAATTTGACCTTCTCATATTGCTTTCACTTGTTTTAAAAGTTCGAAGATGTTTAACGAGCGTGTCTTGTTTCATTGATGACGGTGATTTTAATATTGAAAGATGATTGTTGTAAAGAACGATTCTTCTTCCTATCTGGATCGGGCTATTCGAATACAAAACATCCTGAAACGCAACCGTTATAGGAAGAGTCCAAGACTTGTTTTTCAGAGAATAATTCGGTAAAACTCAGAACAGTTCTAGGAAAGAAGTGGGGCGTACTTTTCAAAGCATGCTCGAGAATAATTTAACTATCTTGTCCGTCAAATCGATGAAAAGTAGTCATTAGGCATTACAAACACTTCAGACAATAACATTGTATAAAAATATCACGATTTCTACTCCCTATCCGTCAAAAGAATCCGGAAGTGAGATATCGGGGTTGGCGGATGTCCGTCTGTTACTACCTCACGTCTCCGCCCGAGGTTGTGGAGGGCACCCTCACTATGGTCTTAAAGGGTGGTGGTGGTGTCCACATATTATTATTATGTTTCGACTGTCGTATGCAAGGGTTATTGATCGCTGGGGAAATTGAAATGTCTTCGTAAACCTGCGAACCTCTCAACCCCTTCAAATACAAGCACTTTTCATTTTTCACAATTTTCACAAATTTTCGTAGACATGATTTCTTTCAAAAACATATATAGTACATATAATACAATAACTTTCCGACATCCCAAAAAATTGTTGACAAATTTTACAAACAAAAGACATCCAAAAGACATCTGAGTGTTGCGCATACCCCCATAAAATAAATTTTAATTTGTAGCTGCTGAGAGATCTCTTGATCACTCATTTGCTGAATCTCAGATATGCTAACATGGTTCAGTAATTGACCAAATATACATATACTCAGTTAGCGAATAGGGTTACACAGAAAATCTAAACAATATTTGCCAAAAAGTTTTTCAATAAAAATAATTCTCATCGTATATTTTGGGATGCTTATCTCGCATTTGAAAACAACATTTTTCCAATTCCACTAAAATTTGGGATTTGGTGACTAAATGCACTATATAGTTAGTTTCCTCCATCTAATTTCTCTACTTTTGAGTCTGTTTTTGGGTTATTGATGGCAGTGAACGAGAAATCTGTTTTTTTTTTCAACAACGCTAATAATTACTTTATTACTTCATAGTTTCTTGACATGGTCTTTTGGATGTTATAACCTTCCACGGACTAAAAATAAAAAGAAATGTAAATTCGAACTATTCTGTACAAGTGTAGAAGGACAAATGAGTAAGTGCGATGACATATTAGGCGGGAAACCGCAAAAACGCTGAAACTAGCGGAGCTCTTGATAACCGCCAGCAGTGTAATCAGTGTAAGCAGTGTAGACAGGTAGAAGAGGGCTATGCCAAACATTGTCTGACAATTGTGCGGACTGGTTTCCTGCTGTATGTCTAGGTTCAATTATAATCATTTTTCTCTAGGATTTTTACTTTATATTGTTTTTTTTTATGGTTAAGTGGAAGATCATGTTGATGAGATACCTGATCTTTGTCAAGATGAACTTCAACATTTATTTCCAAATGCTAGTGTAATAAATGTTGATTTATTTTATTTTGGGAATAATAAAGACGTTTATTATTATTATCTGCTGGCGGTTATCTTCATTCTAAATAGAGTTGATAATCTCAGAATCACCAGAGATGTGAGATGCAACGTTATTTATATCCAAGTTGAAATATACAAAATCAATCCTCGACTCCTATGTATCTTTTCCAACTTTGACCTGGCGTTTTCACTTCTATTCAGAAAAATATAAAATCTCATAAGAAGAAGGAGTTTTGCCCAGTAGTAAAGAGGCATTACCACGTTGGATAGCTATACTGAATATAATGTAAAATAGAGAGTTTCAGCAACAACTGGATGGACCATATAATTACTTTCTAGATTAAAGTCCAAGATCCCATGGTCGCCAGACGTCACTTATTTTTAAACGAGCCAAATGTGAACGATTGAGTAGTGTTACTATGTACTATGATCGCATGCCTACCTGCTAGATTGGCCAGATGACCATTTTACAGGTATTAGGGAATCAAGGTATGTAAAAACATTACTTACTTTAGTTGAATCGCCAGTCTACAAATATATTTCTGTAACGCCACTGGCATCCACCCAGGAGCTCCAAGTTCAAATCTCGGCTTCGACAATTTTCATTTTTTTTTTAACCCGGCCAGACGCATCACACTAGGGTCAGCCATCTCGGTTGGAAAAGGCATCGAGCCTGGGAGGAATTTTTGTTCAAAAAGAAATTTGACTTGAAAACAGAATTTTAGTAAATAAAAGTTGTTGTTAAGATTTCCTTATAAATAAGATCCCATGGCCTTCAGACATAACTTATTTTAAAAAAAATGAAGACTTAGGTTCTGAGTAGTGTCTCGTATAATATATGCGTCCTTGTGGAGTTCGTTCTCTGAAACCTGGGCAGGTACCAGGTGAGAAAGTTAACTAAAAATAACTTAACTTAAAGGACCACGCACGTTTCTTATGGAAAATGGCTTTCCGTGACTTTGTCCGAATTTTTGGTATGGTGTAGATCTGGATGCACTGATCAAAAGTGTCCATTGCCAAAAACTCCAAAAATGGACAGTTTTCGAGATATGGCTCTATCAATGTAATTTTTTTTACATTTTATGGATTTTGACACATAATCAGTTCACTCTCATACTTAGGAAAAACCGAGTTTCAATGATTTCACTGCAGGAATCGATTGAAAAATAATTCTTTTTTTCGTTTCAGATACTGCCATTTGAAGAAATTATTATACACTGATCGTCACTGACGATGTAACTGGACTATTATTTTCAATTTCTATAGTCCAGTTTTTGTAGAAACAAAAACTTCTGAATTGCTCAAGGTATCACATAGTCACATATATTCAACACCTTTCGAAAGGGGCACTAGAAAAATAATATTCGATACACACTATATGAACTGAATCCGAGATACTTTTTTTAAATAGTTTCCTAGTCGTCAAAGAAATAGTGGTAAATGCAAAATGAGCATATAGAAAATCGTTCATAATGTAGGCTGACGACATAAATACTCGTATCGAATGCAGTTTGTTTATACCGAGTGTTAAATATCAATAGAAACAAAAGAATACATCGAACCGTAAGTTAAGTGTCTATTGCTACAGACTACAAAAATGGACAGTTTTCAAGATATGGCCGTATCAATATCTGATTTTTTTCGTTTTCTAGATTGTGGCCCATAATCGCTTAGCTCTTATACCCAACAAAAACGGAATTCTATCGATTTCTGCGCAGGAATTGACTGAAAAACAGTTGTATTTCATTTCAGATAGATTCATTTGGAGAAATTAGCATACACTGCTCGTCACTGGCGATGTAGCTGGGTTATTATTTTCAACTTTTGTATTTCCGTGTTCGTAGAAACAAAAACTCTTGAATTGTTCTAGTTCTAACAAACATACTTATATCCAACACAATTCAATTGTGGCATTTGAAAAAATAATATGCGATACACACCCTAAATAAGATTTGGCAAAACTTGTATGACTTTGCATATAATTTTTTTTTCTTCTGAAAAGCGTCCCAAATTAATCTTCTGTTGCAAATATTCGAAGATTGTCTAACAACTCATTATTCAATATTTCAAAAAAAAATTAAATTATATTTAGAGTGTGTATCGCATATTATTTTTTCAAATGTCAAATTGAATTGTGTTGGATATAAGTATGTTTGTTAGAACTAGAACAATTCAAGAGTTTTTGTTTCTACGAACACGGAAATACAAAAGTTGAAAATAATAACTCAGCTACATCGCCAGTGACGAGCAGTGTATGCCAATTTCTCCAAATGAATGTATCTGAAATGAAATACAACTGTTTTTCAGTCAATTCCTGCGCAGAAATCTATAGAATTCCGTTTTTGTTGGGTATAAGAGCTATGCGATTATGGGCCACAATCTAGAAAACGAAAAAAAATCAGATATTGATACGGCCATATCTTGAAAACTATCCATTTTTGTAGTCTGTAGCAATAGACACTTGATCAGTACATCGAAATCCACATCATATCAAATATTCAGACATTTTCTCGGATCCGTTTGCCTTAACGGTTCGATTAGCGATTAGAAATGATTATTATTATGTATTTCCTTGTTTCTATTGATATTTAACACTCGGTATAAACAAACTGCATTAGATACGAGTATTTATGTCGTCATCCTACATTATGAACGATTTTCTATATGCTCATTTTGCATTTACCACTATTTCTTTGACGACTAGGAAACTATTTAAAAAAAAATATCACTCTGAAGTAATTTCAAAAGTGTCAGACGCTTTCCGTGTACCAGAACTTTTGTCAGACGCTTTAATGCTCCACATAAAATAAATTGTTGCAAGGCCACCACAGCCCATAAACTTAACTTATTTTTCAATGTCTGATTTTTATATATGTTATCAAGACAACTATTACAAAGTTCTCTTCAATCAGTTAGACAAATTGTAATGAACAAACATCCCCTAAACAGAAAAAATTTCAACTATGGGTATGAGCGCGAGAGCACTATGCAAGTATGCATGCGTTTCAGAGCAAGTGTCAGTCTACTGTGTTTGTGTATGTGTCATGTTTAAGAAAGTGTATGGTGAATTATTCCTATTCTATTTTAAAACAGTGAAATTCTTTGATTATCTCTTGATCATCTTGATCATCGTCGTAATAATCAGTCAAATTTTAATCGTTAAGCCAATCGTGATACTGTCCACTCAAGTCATCATCCTCACCATCGTCAGTTATATTGTCCTTGCTGGCAGCTTCTGCAAAAAACAGATTAAAACATTAAATAACATAAAACGACATGTAATAAATTGTAAACCTAAAGTCAAAGTATAGTACCTGATTCTCGAAGTGATTGACTAACGATCCTAGTAATTGGTCACCATCAAACCAATGAAAATGATACTGGTTTTCTTCTAACATCCACCCATTGTTTTCAGGAGTCAAAATAGTTGGTTGTTTTTCGTTTGCATTATTTCATATGCTAGCAATGTAATTGTCTCGGAGAAATTGTTGAAAGAACTCAGTTTTGCATGGTGTTATATTGCAGGCATCGAATTTTTTTGGATTGAATTCTTCGTTAATATCAGATACGGTGTAATTATTTGAAAGCAGCTGAAGCCGGACAGAATCAACGTCGAGTACACCAGATACATTATAAACTTCGCAAACAAAATTTTGTATTTTGTTGAAAATATTTTGTTGCATGTTTTCAACGTAAACGACTCCTATCTCCGAATTGCATTAAAGTTTGCTGATATTCTTTGTTTACCCTTTTTTCAAAAAGGCGGGATTAAAATCGAATTCAGTCAATGCATGTAATCCTGACAAACTTCTAGACAAAGACAGTCCCAAGTGTTCGTACATTTTTGTTAAATCAACGTATTTTTGGTTATTTCCAGTGTCTGCATACAACCATAAATTCGAATCATCATTTTTCGCTCTGACACGCATGTAAGAGTGCTCTCGCGCTCATACTCATAGTTGAATAATTTTTGTGTTTAGGGAATGCTTGGTCATTACAATTTGTCTGACTGATTGAATATAATTTTGTAATAGTAGTCTTAATAACATATATAAAAATCAGACATTTAAAAATAAGTTAGTTCATGGGCCGTGGTGTCCTTGCTGGTAGAGCGTTCGCCTGTGGAGCCAGCGCACTGGCTTGTGCATGGCATCACACGTTAGAAGGTAAGAGTCTTCCCTAGCTCACACAAGTCTCTCGGAGACTTCTAAGGATTGCGCGTAGGGGGGCAATCGGTTGACGGAAATAACAATGTTAACAATTTTTTTAACAACAACAATTTATTTCTTGTGGAGCATTAAAGCGTCTGACGAAAGTTCTGGTCTATGGAAAGCGTATGACACTTAAGAAATTCCTTCAGAGTGATATTCTACAAAATATATAAAAATCAGCCATCCAAATTTAGGTTAAGTAACTCTTATTTTCAGTTACTTTTCTCACCTGGTACCTGCCCAGGTGTCACAGAGCGAACTCCACAAGCACACAGGTATTGAAAGTACCGCTCAAAACCTAAGTCTTCAGCTTTTTAAAAATAAGTAATGTCTGAATTCCCTGGGATCTTACTTATAAGGAAATATTTAAAAAAATCTTTTATTTACTAAAATTCTGTTATCTTTTGAATTCATTTTTAAACAATGGCTGACCCTAGTGTGATAGGTCTGGCTGGGTTTTTTCAAAAAAAAAAAATGTTGGAGACGAGATTTGAACTCGGAGCTCCGGGGTGGATGCCAGTGACACTGTCCGCAAACCCACCAGGTTTTAGTCCTCTAGTGAGGGTGTTAGGTGTTATCTATTCTCGTTCTTGGAAAAGGTCCAACTTTTGGTAGAGGAGCCCTCTGTGTTTTCGGGGCTCGTTGTGGTGAGCACTTATTCTGGTTATATCCCTGGTTAGAGGGCTCTTGGGCAAGAAAAATTTGTAAAATTTATACGACAGCCTATTAATGTGTTCGTGAATGCTGGTCACGTTTGCCAGGGCACTTAGGTCATTCAAACGGGTGTATCTATCACTATACTATTTTTGATTATACGCAGTATTTTATTCTGCATCTTGTCCAACTTCGTGAGATGGGTATTGGACATGCTGCAGAACACTGGACAGGCGTAGATCATGACTGATCTGATTATCTGTTTATATAATAGAACCTTATTTTCCATTGCGAACTTGGAGTTCCTTGCAATGAGGGGGTAGGTCCGCTTCACAGTGGCCACTGTCCTCTGGATCGCCAAGTTGACATGGCCCTTGAAGTTCAGACGCCTCTTCAGTTGTACGCCGAGGTACCTCACCGACTCAGACTCCTCCACTTCATTGTCCCTGACTTTAAATTTCCTGAAAACTTCAGTTTCACAATGATTAAACTTCTTCGTGAAGTTTACCAGCTCGGTTTTGGCTGGGTTGAACACAATTTTGTTCCTCTCTAGATACGGGATGATTTCCTGATTAAGGTGATCGCGCAGCAGCTTGGCTGCAACCCCGCTCGCAGATGCATGCGCGTATAGTGCAGTGTCATCTGCACACACGGCAGTATTCGTCGTTGCGCGCGTCGGGAAATCACTCGTATATAGGGAGTACAAATGTGGGAAGAGGCTGGAACCCTGAGGTACTCCCGCCCCGAGTGAGAACTCATCCGAGATGGTGTTATTGAGTCTTACTCTAATAGTTCTTCCAACCAGGTAAGGGTCTATCAGTTTTACCATGTATAAGGGCATGTTTGCAATAAACAACTTGGTGATTAATCCCTCTATCCAGTCCAGACCGTGTCAAATGCTTTTCGCATAAACAGCAGGACCATGACCGTGTTTTTTTTTCGATTGAAGGCTTTCCTAACCCCGTGAACAATGCGGACTATTCGAGAGGATGTAGCGTGATCTTCTCTGAATCCGAATCCGAATCTGAAGTAAGTAACCTTTTTTTTTATACCTATCTGAAAACACTATATTTACATGCTCATTTAGCATACTGAAAAAGCGTTTTTTCCTTGCGCCCACAGGGAAAAAATTTCCGTGCGCTGGTGTCATTATAGCTGCCTATTTACATGTCAAAATTAAATAATATGTTGTTGACAGTTCTCTAGAAATCGCAAATTGTTTGAATATTTCCTTACCAACAGGGTAAATAACGCTTGTTTTGGGTAATTTCTGGATATTTTTGTACCATAAATATTTCAATTGATAATACATGTTTTTGTTCCTTCATCATTAAAAATAAATGTTTCTTAACAATCTGTGGTTTTCAGGTAGATATAATGAAAAATATCGTTCATTACTCGTCTATAAATTTTTTTTCCGTGCTTGCACGACTTCTCGTGTTCGTCTTTGTCTCCCACGGGAACATGTCGCGCACGCACGGAAAAAGCCTATTTTCTGAACTCGTAATGAAATATACCATTACGTACCTTGGATCCCTAATATCTGAATAATGGTCATCTGGCCAAGCTAGCAGGTAGGCATGCGAACATAGTTCATACTAACACTACTCAATCGTACACATTTCATTCGTTTAAAAATTAGTAACGTCTGACGGCCCTGGGATATTGCTCTATTAAGATATGTGCGTATTTTTAACTTTTCACTTGTAAATGCAGCCCTTTAGGGTCCAAAATTTCTGGTATACCTGCTGAAACCTGGACCCCTTTGATGAGATATCGTTCACCTGAGATTGTCTTGGTAAATAGCCCATACTTTTTTGGCAGCTCAAAACATGAGTATCTCCACTTTCCACGACACTTCCACAAACACATCTATGAGAAGAAGAAACACATAAACCCAACGGAATCCAACAGCAATTCTGAAGCTTTCGTTATCCAAGAGACTTCTAAGAGCTGCCACGTCGAACCTTTTCGGTTTTAGATAATGATTCAAGCAATTTATTAGAATTTTCATTATTGTTATTTGTAACTTCTTCAACGAAGATGTGCAGCGAAACCGGAATAATTTCGCATTTACTGAAATTTAATTCCAGGCCTATTTCTTCAGAATACTGAATAATATTCTTGAAATTTTCTAAAACATTATCCACAACTCCAGCAATTGAACCGTTGCGTCGTTAAATACAGGGGCATTTTAAAGGTCAAAGGCGCCATATACTAAAAACTAATATGCGCCGTAGCTGAGATATTTTCTGTCACAAAAGAGGTGAGTTCAATCCTTGGTCGGAGATGTGACTGCTCGAATTGAAAAAATATTTGAAATAAGTAAAAATTGCATGAAAAATTACTAGATTAAGGGCCAGTTTCAACGGTCTAGTTAAACTCTAGAAAACTAACTAATGGTTTAGATGGTGAATGACATTCTTTAAATGGTGTTTATAGATTTACATTCTAACCATCATTTCATTAATCTGAAGCTTAACTGGAACCTGTGAAACTGGCCCTTATACTCGCAATCGCAAAGGTACGTATATTTTGTAATAAACAGAAACAAAGAAATGTGTAGATGGGTATTATTATATGGAATGGATGAATATCTCTTGAAAATGCTAACCACTCGTGTTGGCGAAACGTCGAGATCTTCTCTGAACATACGTCGGCCTTACAACCCGAAGAACCACCATGTAAGTGACGATGGCCGCGAAAGCCTTTCACAAATTAATATAACTTTTTGTTCTACTGAAACAAGTAACTATTCATTCTTATGCGGATCTATAATAATAATATTTTATTTAATGCCATAGAATAAAACTTCGCAAAGTTCACAAGTGTATTAGGGGTAAAATTCTTTCAATAGTGTCGTTATAGAAGTTCATTATATCATTTGGGCATGTAAATAATGAAGATCCACTTCTGCTGAAAAGGAAAAAGAATACGAGACTACATGCAATTTACAGAGAAATCATTTGTCATTGTGGCAAACCGGCCTGGCCTGTCTTGATATGCATACCGCATACCCAAGAAACATGTTTCCACAGAATCAGTGAGTCAGTACCCATGAGATTTAATGAAGCCGGATTCATCTTTGGTTAAATGCACAAACATGAAGAATGAGAGAATTCACTTTTAAGAAGAATATTGTCAACATCAATACTTTTCTTCAAATAAGCAACAAAATTTGTATCTAGAGAATAATTGTCCTATTATGAATCATTCTTAATTTCGATGTCTTTCATCTTTCTCGCTTGAGCTATAGTTTTTCTCTCGAAAAGTTTAGTGAGGTTTTCTTTTACCCCAGTGGCGGTGATAGTGTACATTTTGAGTGGTAATAATTTCTTGACAGCTATATATTCTCCTCAAATGGAGGAATGTTAATGTGGGGTTTCTATTAAAAACAAAACATTATTTTCTAAACTCTTAAGATAAAATCGATTACTCCCCTCCGATTTCCCAGCAAAAGACAGTACGAAAAATATCAGATCTACTTAAATATTGTAGTAACTCAGTACTCGCTTGTCTTTTTCAAGAGGAGTTGCTGTATTCACCCGACAAACATTCATCCAGATGAAGAACAAATTTTTTAACAAATTAATATTTATTGAAATAAAAAAACGATGCTGCTACACAAGCAGGTAAATGAATGAACAAACAATGAATTATTAAAAAAATATAAATATAAAAGTAACTAACACTTACTTGCTAGTAACCAGCCAAGACAGAGAAGGGGAGATGAAAGACATTCTTGTGACTACTTATAATCAACTCTAGATAAGAAATCACTGAATAATTAATAATGAATGAGTGAATGATGATCTTGACCTTCCCCAATATTTATAATGAAATAAATGCCGATCTTGCTTACTATAATATCCGTGAAATATTGTGAATTTTGAGCTGTTTTATATTTCTGTATCCGGAATTGTATTAATTTGGTTGCCTATGATCTTGAAAAATTACACTATGTAATTGTGAATACTGAGTGTTTTAATTTTGAATTATCGAAGTTAATAATAATAATAACTAATAACTTTATTCACTTAATAAATAATAAATAAATACAAAAGACATGAAAACATGTACTCGTACGAAGTGAATAAAAACTTCTGCGACAAGTGCAAAGCACTTCTTTCGCGAAGAAAAATATTACAAGTGGAAACAGTGAACTATAAATGTACAATCTAAAATATTGTATTTAAAATGTTGAACATAAAATGTAAAACGTCAAACGTAAAATATAAAATATGAAACATAAAATATAAAATGTAAAAACTTAAAATGTAAACTGTAAAATATAAATAATAACATTACAATCATCAATAAACAATGAAAAATACAATGAACAATAAAAAACATCATAAACGATGATACAGTAGGTATATCAAACAATGAAACAGTACATAAAAAGATATCTAATAGATATAAAATATGGTGCACATGTTGGAAATTAAAATGTAAAATTATGGATCAATACATTTTTTTTCACCCACTGGAATAGCCGTATCAGCTCAGTTTTTTTGGCTTTGAAGGATAAGCTTCTTCAATGCTGCTCTGAAGCTGCCGATTTTTAAAATAGATTTTATTATTTCAGGACTGTTATTGTATAATTCAAGGGCGAAATAAGTATAAGAGCGTACTGATGAGAAGGGAGCAATGCTGTATGTTTGCTTGCGTGATATTTAACAGTGGAGAATAAAAAATACAATTGTCTCATGTCTAACATTTGTGTTTCCGTGTATAGATCATCAGAAGGATATCTATTGTTTTTTTAAGAAAATATCAGTTTTAAAAAACGCATTTGCATAACTTCAATAACATTGATATGACTATTCAGAGCTCCAACCCACATTGCTATTCCATAGCGAATGTGACTTTCCACAAGGTTCAGAGATCTTCAAACATTGCATGTGCTTATAGACTGGGAGATGTGAAAATTCTGAACAAAATGATGAAAAAGTTGAGCGGTCGCCGCGAGACCTTCATTTAAAAAATTCAATTCCAGCACTTAACCTCACTTCGAAATCGGCAAACCTTATGCCACTTTTTTTATGGGACATTCATGATGGAAACTTCCACTATTTCAATTGGCAGCAACGAAAAAATATTTTTTAAAAAATTCCCAAGTTTTCGCCATCATTGGCCACGTGCAAACCCTATACCTATAATTTTTTCACTGCTATTGTCAATCTTAACATGCCGTTGGTGTACATGGCAGCGGCGATAGAATCGTCCCAAAACACATCTATTTTTAATGAAAATCGAATTTTTTATATGAAACCGCTCAAATTTTTCATCATTCTTGTCAGAATTTTTTTTTCTTTCACTGGTCTCAAAGGCATAAACGAGAAAATCGTCAAATGAAATCTGTCACCATCTCCCAGTCTATTAAATAGATTTGAATTGTTTTACGATTATTTGCTATATTTGACAATATCAGAAGGGATTCACTTGTTTTGAATTTCGATTTTGTGAAATACATTGACGATTGTCGTCGTGCGTTAATTTCATTTTATCTCGAAGTTTCTCGATTCTTTTCAACTTGATTTCTCTCTTTTCTATATTGTTCAAACGGTGCGTCGTATTTGAATATTTTTCCATACTTCCTCTGGAATTGTTAGTATGGCTTTTTCAAAATTCACTTCACTTGTTTTCTACATCACAAATTTTTAGATATGAAAGTTGTTCAAAGTTTTCAAATAACGATAAACGCACGAATCCTATTTGCATTCACCAACGACAATTATTAGTAAGCAAGTATAAACGTACCTTAATTTTTTCTCTACGTGTACTATAAAAAAGTGCAATCTTATTTAATTTAGATAAAAAACCAAATGATATACCTGCTTAGCGATTACTTTTAATATTAGAAATTGCGCCATTTCGTGAGAACAGTTTGTTACATGTACAAATATTCATTTCGTTTTAGGAACTTGAAGAACTTCTTACACCATGCTCGAAATGACCTTCGCTCCTTGGATGTTCATTTTAGTATGGTCAGTTTCTCATAAATTAATTTGATTATTAAATTATGGGTTATAATATACCTATATAATATCTGGCTATGGAATTTAGATATTTTTTAATTGAACCTTGACTAAGGTGAAACAGTCTTTTGATAATTAAGAAAGAAGGATGGTTAACTGAGCTAAAAAATAATTGCAGCTAGAGATTTCAGCTACCGTTCTCTATTCGTGAGTAGGCTGGATATATCGAAATGACGACTAAAAAAATTCAATTAGTGGGTTGGATCATGATTTATCGTTATCAACTTTGAACAAATTTATGTGGCTGTTCTGGGGAAGAGTTATGAAAGTTGAGGCAAATTCTGAATAAGTCCAAATTTTTATTAGATTACTTCTCAAATGATTAATATAGCAGATGGATTTAACAGGAGGTACGTAGATTAGATTATATCTTTCATTTTTTCAGCTAATACATCAAGCACTGTACAGAAATTGTCAAAGAGGATTAAACATTCAATTAAGCTCCCATATGAAAAAATAAAACTTCAAAAAAGTGCATGAAAAATACAACAGTACCTACATATTACAAATATGGAACACATACAGTCATTGTTCAATATAAAACAAGGGTACAAATTCCCGTAAAACAGTGTATTGTTGTAGATTCGAAGTCTAATTGTTTTTTAATTCATTTATTTCAAATACAAACTAGGTAATTTATGTAACAATTATAACTCGCTATTTTATTTGAAACTGAACTGTCTATCTGGTTCACTAACTCCCTCGTCACTGCGTTATGCTTTTTATATTTACAATTCACTTCTCCGAATGCTCTCGAGATTTCTAGCTAGCCTAGATAGTTCGCCCGCATTTCGACTAGTCGGTTCCAGGGATTTCTTGTCGGTCGACGGCGCGGAAGCAATCACGATAAGAGAGAGCCACGTCGATGAGGGTTTATCTTGGGAATGCTTATTGGTCACCAGGTAGTAGATGTTCCTCTGGTCCTTCTTCAACTGTAGCACGCCTCCAATTTCTGGATTCTGCTTCCGTAGTGTTTGGAGTTGGCCAAATTTCACGAAGAACACCACAGCGATGCCCCTGGACATTATAAGATATTCTGCGACGCAGATACTTCGAAAAGGTCCCGTGGCTCCTCCCGAGTTACCCCGTTTGAGACTTTCTGTCCATTTGTGTATAAGGACATGAATTTCTGGAATGTCATCGGATCCTCCGGTGGTCTGAGGGTGCGGACTTGGTCATGGTTTCTAGCGTAAGGGGCCAGCCTGTTGAAATGAACGACCCTGGATTTCCCTTTGGGTGGCTTATGGATTCGGTGAAGCAGGTCATTGCACGGGCCTCCCCATGAATTCCTTAATTTCGGTGACAGGCCCCAGCGATGCTTCGGATTGTACAGCCAAACTAGGTCACCAACCTGAAATCCTCCAGCATCGGCATTGATGTCATATGTCATTCGGTCAATCGGTCGTTGGCACTCTGGATGTTCAAACGGACTCGCTTATGGATGTCATCCATTCACTGCCGCAGTTTGCTGTGGTAGTCCTCTCCCGCGGTATCCTGTCTTGTTGCGTAGGTTGTTGCTGTAGGTCACAGGAAAGTCGCAGCTCTCGGCCCATTATGATACTAGCAGGGGTTTGGCGGTTGACTCGTGTAATGCGGAACAGTAGGCCATGAGAAACGTATGAAGATACTGGTTCCAGTCTCTTTGATATTCCTAGACTACCTTGGACAACTGGCGATTGATAGTCCTGTTCATCCGCTCAACCATTCCGTCGGACTGTGGATGACTCTACATCCACAGTGGTTGTCGTCTTGCGGATGTTCAGCAGTTGGCACATTACTTGAAACAGGTTGGATTTGAAATTTCTGCCTTGGTCCGAGTGCAGCTCCAAGGGAACACCGAATCGACATTTCCACTCTTTCACCAAGACGTCCGCGATCGTGATGGCTTCCTGGTTGGGCTTGGCATAGACTTCGGCCCACTTGCTGAAATAGTTCATTGCCACAAGAATGTATTTATTCCCGTGGTCTGATAAGGGGATCGGGCCGGCGATGTCAATGGCGTTTCTCTCGAATGGACTACCTACGTTATACTGACGTATCGGGGCCTGTGTCCGATTTCCATTGCTGGCAGCGCAAACAGCACACTTTCTGCACCAGTCATTGACATCAGCTTGACAATTAGCCCAGTAAAACCGTTGCCTTACTTTCTGGAGTGTCTTCGTCACTCCCAGATGGATCTCTCGAAGTACTTCCTGTCTTCTGTTCTTGGGAACCAATATCTGACATCTGACTTCCCCACCATCTTCGGACTCCAACACACGTTTTAGAACCCCACTATCCAGGGTAAGAGAATTCAATTGGGCCCAGTAGGATTTAACGGCTGGTGAATAACTTGCGATTTCCCGCCAGAATCAGTCTTTGATTACTCTTTATCCAACCGATGACTAAACTGATCTGGATCTCTTTCTTGGTCTTTCTGGACCTCATTGTCATTCCAGTTGTTGTCAGCTGCCGTGGTTCTACAAATCGCTGCTTCCTTCTTTTCTGCTCGTCGACAGTGTGAGCAGTCGTCTGGGCATGGTCTCCTTGACAGAGCATCTGCGTTCTTGTGTCCAAAATGAATTTTCCACTCGGAAGGGGATAACTCAGAATTGTTGCGTTGATCAATGCCCCCTTCAGCTTCCTGAACGAGTCTTGGCATTCTTCGGACCATTGGAACTTTGTTTGACCTTCCGTGAGCCTGGTCTGTGGTTTAGCGATGTTGGCGAACCCCAGCACATATCGGCGATATTATGTGCACAACCCAAGGAAACTACGGAGTTTGTGTCTATCTTTTGGAATAGGCCACTCCTTCACTGCTTTGATCTTCTCGTCATCCACTGCTACTCCGTGCACAGAGACAACATGGCAAAAGTATCGTACTTCTTTTTAGAACAGGTGACATTTCGTGGGGCTCAGTTTCAATCCAGAGATTCTCAGTCGCAGGAATACCTCTTCCAGGTTTTTTACGTGGTCTTTGAACGATCTGCCAAATACAATAATATAATACAATAATGTCGTCGAGATATACCAGACGTGTCCTCCATGAGAGGAACCATCTTCAATAATCTCTCGAATGTGGCTGGAGCATTACCAAGACCGAATGACATAACGGTGAAATGCCACAGTCCTGAGCCGATGGTGGAGTCTGTCTTTTCTCTATCTTCTGGAGCCAGTTCTACCTGCCAGTATCCACTCTTCAGATTAAAGGTCAAGAAAATCGTGGAGCAGGCCAACGTGTCTAGGGTGTCATCTTTTCTCGGGAGAGGGTAACTGTCCTTCTTCGTCACGTTGTTCAGTTGACGATAATCTACGCAGCACGACTAGAGAGGACCATAGACTGTCGGATGGTTCAATAACTCCATATTTCTCCATATCCCTGACTATTTTGTCAGCCTCCTCCTACTTGGCAAGAATAAGTCATCTAGCTGATTGTCGGATCGGTCGGGCATCCCCAGTTTCAACAATTTTATGCAGAACTACATTCGTTCGACCCCGTTTTCCTTTTCTGGTATAGAAGATGTCTTGGTACTTCTTTACTTATTTTCTCAATCTGGGCTGTTGAGCTGTTTCAATGTCCTTGGAAGAGATGGTAACCAACTTTTCCAGTTCTGCTGTCAGGTTGTTGTCTTGGCTAACAGTAATGCAATGGATACTACAGTGTATAGCACAAGTCATCAAAAAAATTTACAACATATTAAAACATAGTACACAACATAATAGAAGATTGCTTAAAATAGAGTTACATAAGGTACATGGATAAAATGTGACACATTAGTTAAAAGATTTTGCACAAATACAAGACAGAAAAATATGTATTATAAATACTAGTTAATTCAATTTAAAATAATTTCAAAACAATCAGTCAATCATACACTAAATGCTGAATTATTTCCAGCTAGAAACTCATCAATAGTATAGAAGCAACTTTTAGCTAAGCATCTCTTGATTTTTTGTTTGAATTGATTGTATGTTCTAAGACATTTCATTTCATCAGGCAATTTGTTATATAACATTATGCAGTTGTAATGTGGACTTTTCTTAAACTTTGCTGCTCTATGGAAAGGTATGTATAAATCATTATGTCGTGTATTATAATTGTGGTAGTCGCTTGTAAACTGGAATTCTTTCAAGTTCAGTCTTACATATGTTAAACACTTCATTATACATATGGCAGGAAGTGTCAAGATTTTAATAATTTTAAAGGTTTCCCCTTCAACTCTCTCTGAAGCTTAGATTAAAGATTAAACGAATTATCCTTTTTTGTCCAATGAATAATCGAATCCAATCGGTGGCAATACCCCAGGTCAGTCTATTGTATGAAATGTGGCTATATGCAAATGCATAATATAGATTCAGCAGTTCATTTGTGTTGAGATATGCTTTCATTTGAAGTATTGCATAAAAAGTTTCCAACAGCTTCACTGTCTAGGTAAATTTGAGTGAATGGTCCAAGTGTATATTGTTTAGAGGATTTTTTTCTGATGTGGAAATTGATAATTTCTGTTTTACCTTTATTCAAGCACAATCTGTTTTGGCTACTCCAACCTTCAATCACATTGTATGCAGTTTTGATATTCCTTGTCAGTTCGTCAGGTTTCCTTCCGTTAACTGTACCATGTACACTCCTGATCACAGAGCAAATTGACGAGATGTGCCCCAAAACAGTTCCTTTCTTCAAGGTCACTGGGTAATAATTGACATTCATCACCCTTACTGGCCCAAATTTATCAGCACGCAACAAAGTCTTGCCTAGTGCAATCTGCCGTCCAATTTTCTCATCCTGAGCTTGGGCTCAAACATCACCACGCTTCCATTGCTCGCACCTCCGTCAAAGCGAGCCTCCAGTATGGTCTCAGCCCTCTCGGGTACACTCACATCTTCAGCCAGCAGAACACGAATCATATCTTCGCTTCTTCCATGTAGCACCAGCTCTTCTCCGTTCATACGTAGGACACCATCTTTGAAATTCAATTCGAACCCTTTAGAATTCATGATGCCCATTCCAATAATTGCATCGTCCTCAATGTCCGCTACTAATGCCCGATTTTTCACTTTTGTGCTGCCTAAAATCAGTTCAATCGGTAGCTCATCATGTACAGTGACCGTCTCCACTGTTGCTTAGCGTAGCTTCCAGGATGACGGTTCAATTCTATCTGGTGTGTTAGTATAAGCAGGTCCAAGGATTGTCCTAGTCGCACCTGTATCTGACAGCTTGGTGCAAGGCTTGTTGTTGATGAAAGCGTCTACAAAGACACCATTGTTTTGACGTTGAAAGACAGTGACATATGCATTGTTAACGGGGGCTTGCTGGATATAGGCCGAAGATTGAGCCTTCTCAACTACTTTAATCGGTCTCGACTTTTTGAATGTTGGGCGTTGGCTATGGACGTGCCCAATTTCCTTACAATTAAGGCATCTTATCAGTCAGTTAGCGGGCTCCTGTGGGTCTTCCTCAAAAATGAAGGGAACAAAATCTTCGTTTCACACATTATTCACACCTATTACAGAGGAAATCCAATATGTCTGGATTGATGGTGGCCATTTACTTAACAAAAGGACAATCCTCTCTTAGAGCTATAGCTAACAGCTATGTTCAATACTTGCTCAATCATTACGTCAAGAAACAATTGTCATGTTTGATGATTACCCAGATGGTGACAAAAAGGAAACCAAAAATTATGAACGACTTTGACAGGTAGCCCATTCTTCTCCTGATGTGATGTTTCATGTGTCTCTGATGCACCTACTCTCATATACTCATTTTGAAGGATAGAGAAGATTTCGGTTTGATTGCTCAGGGAAAAATTAACTAACACTGTTTTTGTACATTTAAAGTTAGGTGGTTTTTTGACGACCACAAAATAACTTTTTTATACGCAAATAATTTACTTTAGTTCAAAAAAAGCAATCAATACTCACTGCAATTAATACTTACTTGTTTTGCCAGATCTACACTTCAGGAAAAACAGGTACAAGTCCAAAAATGTTGCGGTTTTTTCATTATGGTGGTACCCGCAGTGGTGGAAGGAATTAGAAAACTTATTTTTTCTACTACCTCACTAGAAAACTTTATTTTCGACCCCTAAAGAAGGGAGGAAAATGGTACTTTTCCTACCGCCGGGAGGAAAATAGTACTTTTCCTCTCGATTTATCAGGAAGAAGATGCATTGAAATAAATTTTGCCTCTTCAGCGAGATCTTTTGGCAGGTCGTCTTCGCTAGAACTCATTTTCAAAACTTAGAAGCAACTTAAAAGGGTAAACAACGTGACAGCTTATGACAACTGTTATGTTTGTATTACCAAACAACACCATAGCAACATATCGTTGTCAACACGATGACGACGACGCAACGCTTACTTAATATTTTGTCATACAGCCGCATTATACAGTCACCCCCTGTTAACTTTTGAACGGTTCGACGTACAAACATGAAAAAAAAACATTTGGAGGATTTCACTAATACTACTTTTTGAAACAAAAAATATGGTGATTGCCCCACAGGGGGCGCGGGGGGACACATCAACTAAACATTTTTAAATGGCATGGGGGGTCAAGTGTCACATCGGTGAAAAGAGAATTCAGTTCTCTTTACAACCATCAAAATATTTTTGAATTTAGTTTGGGAAATTTTTCCCAATTTCGATTTATATGCCTATCGAAATTTTCTAGTTGATGTGCCCCCAGCGCCATCTGTAGTGTAATTGCAATATTTCTTATCTCAAAAAGTAGTATCGATAATACCCTTCGCAATGTTTTTGGTTTCATTATTCCACAACAAACCGTTAAAATTTATCAAGGTATGACTAGTTTTCAGATCCGCATTTATATTTGATATTTCGAATTCGAATTGCAATAAAAATATTAACGAAATTCAAAAAAAATTAGATGGTTGTAAAGAGAATTGAATTCTCTTTTCAACGATGTGACACTCGACCCCCCCTGCCATTTAAAATTTTTAAATTGATGTGCCTCCCCGCGCCCCCTGTCAAGCAATAACCATATTTTTTGTTTCAAAAAGTAGTATCGGTGAAACCCTCCAAACGGTTTTTTATTCATGTTTGTACGTCGAACCGTTCAAAAGTTAACTGGGGGGGGGGGCTAAAAAAAGCCGCACTGTATAGTTCCACAACTTTCTGCAGTTGTTCTTATAAGTATGCACGCATTATAATTTTTAAGACGTTATAAAAATGACGACCTTAAAGGTAGTAGAAAAAACTATATACATACCTCAGGAGGAAAATGCTTTTCCTCCCGCGGATATTAATGCCCTCCGCTTCGCGTCGGGCATCAAACTATCCGCGGGAGGAAAAGCATGATTTTCCTCCCTTGGTATGTAAATAGCTATTTCAATAGTGCATCAACATATACATATTGAAAAATTAATTTTACTGGACTATTATATTTTCGAAACTAATTTGGTGATCAATAGGACAGGAATCCTTTTAAGATTGAATTTATTTATTGTTATTGTCAATCAAGTTTTGAACAAAAAACATAATCGAAACTAATCTACAGTAGACCATTATCTCACAGAACCTCTTTTTTCAAATTCATCTGATCATCAACAAAGATATTGCAGATGTTATTCAAGGTGAGGATCTGATTTGAATAATTCTAGTTGACCAGGTACAACACCAGAAGAAATAACCCATCAGTCTATATGAATCACACCTTTTTATAAGTCATTACATAGCTTATATGGCATCAATACATATTTTTGTAAATACCGTATATTTTAATTGGCCTATAAATCATCAACATCATTCAGAGGCATAGTATTTTGAATACTAGTAAATGATTGTTTTGTGTGTGATAAAAAAACGCAGTATATTAAACACAGGAATACAGGAATTCGAAATCTAATCTAATGAACGAATTGTATCATTATTATTCTGGGGACTGTTTTCTCCTTATAGTTAGAGAGCTGCCTATATGATTTACTGACAGGTAAAGAAACCTTCTGCTGGGCTTAAAATTTCATTTTTGGTGTTGCCCAAAGTAGCCTGGATGTAGTTCTCGAATTTCTCCAGGTCAAAGGACCAGTCAGTTTGTGACTGATGCGTAAACCGTCTGCTGGTTTTATATTTCGGTAGATATGGTCCTGGACATACATTCTGCCAAGTATGATCCGCGAGCGAGGTGAAGATCCAGAGTTATGCCCAAAAATCCGCCATTTTTCTATGACTCACATGAGCGAGGTGACAGATCCGGAAACCACTCAAAAACTTTAGGGCTGTGATAAGAAGTATGAGAAAATGCTTTCAGCAGACGCACAGCTGGTCAAGGGCCATTTTGGTAAATTGCTAAATTCTGCATATTTTGTTAAAAATAAAAAAATAAGCTATAAAACTTTTGCTGTTTTTTTTTTCTATATACCTATATGTTTAAAGAACAAGAAAAACCAAAACACAAAAAACGAACAACAGCTTTAGGCGCCAGATTTGAATTCGTCCATGAAGATGCATTACCCAATCGTACGAGGCATACACAGTCATTTCACACCTAATGAGCACATGCAGTAGGGTGCTTGTTAATAGTGCCCAAAACTAGCCCATTATGTCCAGGAACATATCTACCGAAATATAAAACCAGCAGACGATTTCCGGATCAGTCACAAACTGACTGGTTTTCAAACGCCCCATCCCTCTTCTTGAACTGGACCTGGAGAAATTCGGCGACTTGGGGCAACACCAAGAATGATATTACATGCCCAGCAGACGATTTCTTCACCTGTCAGTAAATTATATAGGCAGCTCTTGTAAGTAAGTTGGCAGAATAATGCTGCTATGAATACCTCTATTGACCTGCATCTCTAACACCTCCGAAGTTTTTTCAACTAAGATGTTCACTCTTGTTCCTTTCCATTGGTTTCATGCAGATCTGAAAGAAATATTCAAACTTGGAAAGTCAGAAAAAGAATATATCACAATTACTGAGCGTTCCAATTTTTTTTCTGAGATATCATTTCCAAAAGTGTCCATTGATAAATATACAAGAAACAAGAATCATTTGCGTTCTAATAAAAATTCAAAAATCGGCGAAATAGAAATGGTATTGCGTAAAAAGTCGCAGAATTACTTGCAACACTGACCTTGTCTTGTAGGGTCATGTAAATGCATTAGAAAATCATCAGGAAAACCATTGTTAAATTGTTCATTCATTTTATGTTGATGGATATCCATTCAAAAATGACAAGAATGATGTAAATTGATCGGAGATTACGAACAAACAAGCTATTATTACTACAACCGATTTCTTTATTGGTATAATTTTTTATTGCGAAATCTCTGTTTGAGGATAATAGTGGTGAACAATTGTTTGAGTCAAGATACCCATTTTCTTTCAATCTCCACGGGACTATATGATTATTTTCTGGATAATGTTCCGTCTGAAATGTTGGGTTTTGGAATTTTTGTTTTTTGGTTGGACCTTGGTGGTCGTGATAGCAGACCGTTTGCTTCTCAACAATAAGGGTGTCGGTTCAAGTCCCAGCACGTTCACCGGGGCCGTGCATAGCATCACACGTTAAAAGGTAAGAGCCTCGTCTTCTCTAACTTGCACAAGTCCCTTATCTAATTCCTTCATGAGGATTGTCATTGCAATTTCGTTGGAATTATTATCATTGTTACTCTGAAATTGATTGTTTTAATATGATTTGTGATATATTGCTTCATATGCTATAAGATTTATATCATCTATCAAAGTTGCTCTTACTTCAAAAACTGGCAAAACAGTTTCAGTACATCCCAGTTATTAACATCACTATAAGATATGCGTTTATAGAAGCATTTCCTAACAGGATTTACTCCTTTGCCACCATTTAATAATAATAATAGTTTTCTATAAACTTATGTCCTACAAGTCCTAACTTTTGAGATACAGGGTGATAAAGTTTTGAAAAAAAAACAGTTTTTTTAATAATAACTGGGATCTTCATCTTCATAAAATTAGGTACATATCTTATGTGCATCATGGTGCATTTTGTGATGTACAAAAATTTTCATTTTTTCTGCCAGTGTCGTCCGCACGGGTTTGGCATTGAATATTTTTGAAAAAAAAATACTACGCTACTGCTTTTCCTCAAAATAAAAAATACTTTCTAGATTCCCACTCATTTTTGAGCAAATTTAATCTCTTGGGTTTTCTTTATCCGACGCTTAAAAAAATAAAAATCGTTTTACTTCAGGATCAATTCCTCAAAAATCTGATGTGGTGTGGAAATGATTGTACATCGACTTAAAGCAAATTAAGGGATCATATTCGTTCCAAAATGAATGAGAATCCAAAAAATATGGATTTCAGCTTGTACAAAAACGAATTTTATTATATTTTATAAAAGTAAGTTTAACGGATCAAAATCATTAATTTTTTTTCCTTTGGTGTCTTGGCATCCACTGCTATGGTCACTAGCCACGTGTTCTGGATAGGCCTTGTTACTAACTCCATACGCCACCTTAGGAGCAGCACTGTTAATTGGAACGCAACAGTGAATCGTGCAGGACTCACCCCAGTCCAGCCACGAGATTTGAATAATTTAATCGGTCAAATTAAATTAAAAAATCCCTGCCGCAACTGGGGCTAGAACTCCAGACCTTTCGACCCAAAGTCGGACGCTCTAACCACTGCGCCACGCCCCGACATAAAATCAATAATTATTGACAATACTAACACTAATTATAAAAATTGTTGGAAATGGCCACCTTCACTTAAGAGGCATGCTTCCGCCCATCTACGCATGAAATTACGTACACGTTCAAATATTCCCGGCGTATTTCGAATAGTTTCACACGAGGCAACTATTCGCTCTCTTAAATCTTCTAAAGTATTAACGGGAGTTTTATACACTAGAGTTTCAAGGTGCCCCTATAAAAAGAAATCTGAACTGTTGAGATCAGGGGATCTTGCTGGCCATTGCTGAGGTCTTCCGCGACATATCCAACGATTATGATAAACTGTATTTAAATGTTTTCGGATAATTACACTGAAATGAGCAGGGGCTCCATTGTGCATGGACCATATTCGATTCCTTAACGCAATTGGCTCATCTTCAAGCAACCCAATCAGTTCTTCTTCGAGAAAGTGTAAATAAGACCGACCATCAAGGCGTCCAGGTAGAAAAAATGGGCCTATTAGATAATCACCAATAATTCCTGCCCATCCATTAACCGAAAATTGGTGTTGAAAATGGGTTTCGGTTATGGTTCTTCCACCCACATATGATTGTTATGGAAATTTTGAATAGCATTCCGAGAAAAATTTGCTTCGTTTGTGAACAAAATTTGTGACTCTAACTGCGGATTTAGTGCAATACTCTGAAGATACCACTGACAGAAGTTCACACGCTGTGGAAAATCTCTAGGGAGTAATGCCTGTACTCGTAAAATATGGTATGGATATAACAAAAAATCAACCAAAATACGCCAAACAATTTGATGACAAATATTCAGAGTTCCAGCGATCTTCTTCGTACTCGTCTCAGGATGTTCTTCGATTTCTTGCAGAACTGTGTCCTCAATTTCAAGAGTTCTGATGCTTAGAGGTCTACCTTTCTTGAAACTACCAGTTTCTCTAAGTCGGCGATGAATATTTGAAAAGGTACGGCTATCTGGTAGGGCACGATTAGGATATCTTTCCTGATAAATGCGTCTGGCTTCTGTTGCATTACTATCAGCGAGGCCACATACGTAATGCATTGCCGCCATTTCTGCATTCGTGTACAGTTTGGCAAACATAGCTGAGATTGTGAAATTCCCACTACTTGCGCGAACAATCACGTACATTTCACTGGAACACCGGGTAGTCCGTCGTACGACTAATGCGCATCATGGGCGTGTATATCTTCACAATTGCAGCTATGTTTGCCAAGCTGTAATTCACCATATTTACCGATATTCAGAAAAACAGCGAACAACCAAAATAACTTCAATAACACACTTAAAAATCAAGTAAATAATAGTGTGCTTCGCTATTCCTATAGCTTTTTCAAACACAAAATGGTATTCATAACCAGTGAAAACACAATATTTATAATGATTTGAAGAACAAAATAAACTATTAATTACAGACAGGTAGCTGAATTGATATCGGAAATCCATTCCGGTATTGTCGACATAGATGCATTTATTATGAAAAGATTAAGAAGTGGTGAAAAGAAATATCAATTATAAACAGATAGCTAAATTACTATCGGACGATTTATTGCCAACAAAATGTTAGGTACTGCGATATGAAGCAATTTCAATTTAATTATTTTAATCACGAACCGAGCATCTGACAAGAATTACACATTTTTTTGGATTCTCAATCATTTTAGAACAAATCTGATCCCTCAATTTGCAGTGCAGTGCAGTGCAAAACCCGTACGGAAGCCACTGGTTGAGAAAATGAAAATGTATGTGCATTACAAAATGCACCTTGATGCATAGAAGACATGTACCAAATTTTATAAAAATGTCTACAATTTTATCTCAGTTATTATTAAAAAACTGTTTTTTTTTCATAACTTTATCACCCTGTATCTCAAAAGTTAGGACTTTTAGGACATACGTTTATAGAAAGTTTTTCCTTAAAATAAGTCAAAGAATCACCCCCTCAAATATTAGCATGTCTTTAAGGAACACACTGTATATTAGAAGTATATGAATATTTATAACTGACCTCAACCTGACAGATTAGTCAATTACAAAGATCCTAAAAAAGGAAACAAAAAATTAAAAACATTACACACTCATCTGTTTCTATCGTTTAGTTTGAAATAAATAATTTTTCAATAACCTTTTCAATGTACTCACATATTTTTTTCTTGAGATATGATTGGGGATATGATTATATAATGAAGCGATTCGGTAGTCGAATGAACGTCTGAAAGTTGGCGTTTTGAGCTAGGGTGGCGTAGGAGTGCCCTTGAATCTAATATTCCTTTGTAATCAAAATCGTATGAAATATACAGGCACTGTGAAGAGTTATCGTATTGTCCATGTTCAGTCATCCAGCTTCTCGAAGTTTATGAGAAATACTTTTGCATTTGCGAATTCTGTAAATTAGTCGAAGACTAAGTATTCGTCAAATTAGGACCATACTGACTATCTGCATATTTGAATAAAGATAGAACAAGTGTTTCACACAGTGTAGATTTGACTGAAGTTGGAAGGAAGTATCTATTGCTGTAAATAAGTTTTTGTGATGGATAGGCACATGCTTTTCAAACCTTAGGACGAAATCTAATAAAACACCTTGGCTTTTTGCTTCTCTAAGCAAAGTGAGTGACTCATTGTTTACTTTTATATCAATTTCACTCGCAACTTGGTCATTTCAATCAGTAAATAGTATTATATTTGACTTTGATGCATTGATCGGCAATGATCGGCTGCGGCTTTGACGAATGACTCAAGATCTCTATTGACGCATTGTCAAGTTCGTGTTGTTCGGAAAAACAATGATAAATTCGGTTATTATCTGTGTATAAATAAACTGAACGATATTGCAAAGATTTTATGAAATTTGGGATATAAATAGCTAATAACAAGGGCCCTAAAATAGATCCTTGAGGTTCACCTGATTTTACTTTTGAGTAATTAGATTTCTCATTATCTGTGTCAACCATCTATATGATTTCATCAAAGTTATTGAATCACGTGAAAGTCCCAAATAGTGTAACATTGCTAGCTAGCGTTATTTCAAAGTTGATATAGTGTCAAAAGCGCGACTAAAGTCGAGAAGAATTAACGCAGTTGATAATCTTCGGTCCTCAGTCCTAAAAGATCATCCGTAACTTGAAGCAGTGCAGTCGTACAGCAATATCCCTTTTGCGAAAGCCAGAATGAATGGAAGATAATTGATAAGGAATGTTTCGCGAGATGTTTTTTTAGCTGAACTACCATTGCTGTCGAGAAATTCAAGAAGAACACCAATTTCTACCTACTCTCCATCGGTTCTCACTTTACGATTACGTTCTTTGAACATTACAGGATTTTCCTCTTCGTTGAGAATCAAAAGATAAATAAAAATCTGCCTCCCTACTCCATGTAGCTACCAAAAACTGGAATTTTAAACAAATCTGACACAAATAAATATCCTGTGTCTCACGTGTCTCTTCTTATTTATTGAATAAGAACTAAAAACTTACTGAAGTAGCAATTATACTGTAGCAAATATAATGTAATAAGAATGAAGAGAAATTCGTTGATTCATTTACATATTAACGTCCATACATTGAAAATCCAAATCAGTTTAACAATGAAATGAAAAAACTAGATGAACTTTGCAACAACAACGACGACTTTCTGGAGGTGTATTTTTTCTATTTTTTTCTGGTAACAGGCCAATGTGGGTATTTTCTGAGCAAGACATGACTGAAGTCTCGTATTCATCAAAATTATGAAATTTGAATCATGTTTCGTTCGAATCGGTATAGCGAAATATTCGAAAAATTAAATAAATTGTAAAAACGCGAAGCGACAGAAGAGAGTCCAAATTTGGAGCAAAGGTTTAAAATTGGAAATTGAGCAACATTTTTCTTTGGCATTTTTCGAAATTTTCAAAAAAAAAAACGATTTTTTAAAGATTTTCGAAAAAGATGTCGACAGGTTTGGCTAAATATTCCGTCCAAAAAAAACCTTGCCAGAAATATCCTGCCAATATTCCCCCGTCCAACAATATCATAAGACAGTAAGATCCTGACCAATAATAACCGTTCAACTTGCGAGCTAGGTTAATTCGTTCAGGTTAGATCAGACTAATAAAATATTACGCTCATAACGAATTTTTCCTCAGCTTCCAAGATCCCAACTTGCGAGCTGGGTTAGTTCGTTCAGTAGATCAGACTAATAATTGGACGGGATAATTTTGCATAAGGTTATTATTGTCTGAGGATATTATAGGACGAGGGATTATTGGCAGGATACTTTTGATAGAATATTTTTGGGCGGGATATTTAGTCGTAGACTTGGTTTAGAGTAGCACATGACAAAGGAAAGAGGTTGATTTTTACTAATTTTTCAATCAATTAAAAAAAAACTTCCGTATGTTGCGAACTTATGTGTGACACTGTATATCGATGTTACAAGAATATATTGAAAGTATATGCTTTGTTTCTCGACTTCCATCGTATCATCAGTACTGTAATACGCTACCTAGTTACAGACATGCAAACAATCATTATCTAACGAGTTACGAGCCAAGACATCCGCGAGAGTACATCTTCTGGCAGAATATCCTTCGCTAAAACCCCTCTCCGCCCCGGCAGACCCCCGCAAAGGACATCCTTTCACTGTTTGTGGAACCCATCTTCAAGATGCATCTTCTTCGTTCTTTGGTTTTTCAGTCATTCTTAGACTAGCTACGATGAAGGGTGTTAGTGTTTTGTTCTTCTTAGGTGAGTTCAGTGATTGGCCAATAGGATATTTTGTCGGTTTTTCTGCGAGGAAACTAGAAGTTTGACTGGATTATAACTGCTGCTGGTGACAACAAAAAGAGTTGTTAGGAGTGTTACTTGTACTTTTTTTTATGAGTAGGAATTTTGAAAAATAAGATTTTTGCAAGTGATTATACGAGGATATTCAAAAATCAGCTTTTCCTATTAAAATGTTTACTCTTTTGTTGTACAATTGATATTAAAAAATTGTTTGATTGATTTAATCTACATGTGACGGTTGATACTAAAGTTTTGTTATGTAAATAAAACAAAGCAAAATGTTGACAACACTAACTTCTTTTTCTGTTCTATTGCATTTTGAAATTAATGTAAAAATTCATGTATTTTTCATCATTTTCTTGGTACTTACAAACTATAATAAATATAATTTATTGATTATTCACAGTGGATATTTTAGTATTATAATGTTGGTTCAAGAAGGTTTAAATGAAACTTGTACACATTTCAGTACACAAAAGTTTGAATCGTCCAAGTTTTTTATTGCCGACTTACTTGCTTCAACAATGGTGGATTTATACAGCAGTCCTAAGTTATAAGTCATAAGGAAGAATATTCGTCAATGATTGGTTGGAATAAACGGACCAACCAATCATTGACGAATATTCTTCCTTATGACTAAAAACTTATGACTTATGACTGCTGCATAAATCCACCATAACATCTTAGTGCAACTATAGAATCTCGTAATATCCAAACATTAAAAAATTTAAATATCTTCGAGCATTAGCTCGTTTCTTGTCGAATGAATAATAAAAACAAAGTAGTGCAGTTTTTGCTCCTTTTTCATCCAATAAATCATAACACTCGTATCTTTGAAGGCATGATTATGATTTACAAATTGAAATTTTTCTACCTACTGAGATTTGAACACTATTCTTGGTGGTTGTGACCGGGGTAGACCGGGGTGCATAGTTCAGTAGCCACATCAATTATATTTGTTCTGAGCATTGCGAATCAATTTGAGCATGATTTTTTTTTAATTATTATTAATTTGAATGAATCTATTTGCAAAAAGCACATTCATGTAAAATATATTTTGATAGTTTATACTATGGTTCAATCAATTCAAATTCATAGGTCGTGTGGAATAGGCTAGATTATTTCCTGAAATAACTTAGAATAAAGCCAACAACAGATAATTTTATTAGTAATAAAATTTGACGAAACGAAGCTTCGAATATAATATTTGTGTTTCTGTTCCTTACTCATCCAAACAAGTATTGATGAACGAGTTATTTTTGATACAAATTCGTAAAGTAACTTTTTTGTAAAAGCGTGAATGAAGTTTGTTGAATGAGGCGAAGCCGAGTTCATCAAAACACGCGAGTACAAGAAAGCTCTGTACGAAAATACATCATACAAATTTTTTTCTACTATAGTTACTTTATTGACAACTTTATTGTAACAATTGTTGATTGTTTTTCTTAGGAAGTTTTCAATTTTCGTCGTTTTATCAAATGATGACTCCCGATTACAAACTGATGCAAAATACTGCCTTTTTGAAAAATGTATGAACAGTGCGTAAAACATTACTTCACACACAGTTGATTATTTTACGCTTAGTTGATTTATTTACGCTCTTGTGCTAAAAAGTATAATTTTAAGCACTGTTCACAGTGCGTAAAACCTAAGAATACGAACTGTCGTAGAAATAAACCTTTACAGCAAAGTTTGATGTAAACATTTCAAAATATTTGTATGAATATTCTATGAGAATTTGAGTTTAAAATCAATATTAGGTCATTTAAACGTTAAGAAATTAATTTTTATTTTTATAAACTGTTTCCAAGAATGGCTATAATTATTCATCTGAACAGAATTTATTTAAAAAACGGTGAAATCAATGACAAACAATTGTTCCACTCACAATAATTTAAGTCAAATATAATGAATTCAGAGAAATAATACTGGTGCGTAGCTAGATTCATAAATATTCACAGTTCATACTGGACATTGAACAAGAAATAAAAAGTTCTAACAACTGTTTTAACAGATGCTTGCAAGTAGTTGTGAGAAATGATCTATTTTGTCTATAATATTGTTATTTTATCCTTGCTCAGTTTGACGTATGCCAGAAAAGTGTTTAGGTTAGGGATTCTGTATGATAATTCAAATCAGAATATCTTGAAAACTACAATTTTTTGCAAAGAGAGTTCAAGAAAATTTCCACAACTTGATATTGCTTCCCAAATAATATTTTTCAGAGAATAAACGACCCAGGACCATCCTCATGGAATATAGCTTTTTTAGCAAAAGTGTCCATGGTACAAAAAAAAGTTTTCGAAATACAGGGAGTCAAAGGTGAAAAGTGAAGCTTTCTGCTAAGAATTTTTAACAATTCAGCAATTCAATCTCGCTTGAAGTTAACTGATATTATTTTTTATACAGGGTGGTACGTCATCCTCTCGTTTTTTAGTTAGGATAGGGGAAAACATTTCGTAGAGTTATCAAACATATGAGTATTTTAGAAATGAATCGGTTCATTTTTATGATATTTGATATAATGTACGGTTTGGGGAATCCGAGATATTAGAGAGTTGAAGTGATTACAGTACGTGAACCTTCACGTAGACGTTAACGTAAGAAATATAACGTTTACGGGTCGTTATGAAATTGAGTTGATTTTGAACGTATGTCAACCGTTAACCCTAACATGTTAATTTGTCTTTATTTTGCTTTTATGCTGTTTTCTCTGAACAACTGGATTAGAGTTCATCTTTGCAGATCTCAATAGGGATTTTGACCATATACCTCACTTGCCAAATGCAAATCAAGTTCCTCCGGAATTGGCTTTTCGAAATGTTCATTGTTTCAAATAAAGTGAAATACTGAGCAAGATCATCAAAAATACATTAAAGAAATGATAATTGATGTAAAATTGTAAATAATGCTTTGTCACTGTTTGATGTTATGGCTTTAAAGTCAAAATTCGATCATTCGCAACTCATCGGTGTGATTCGTATATTCTTCGGTTAACGTGCGTTGATTTTTAAGGTATCCGTGTGAGACCGTTAGGTTACGTATGCCCGTAAACCTGCTTTCAACGTTAACGTGAAAAGCTGTCGAATGCGCATGCGTAGATGTCAATTTGTACGTTAACGTTTACGTTCATGGCAGCACTTCAACTCTCTATTGTCATCAATATCACCGTAGATCTCCTGACTCGTTTGTCGGCTATATCCTTTTGAGTGTACGGATTTTATTGATACCCAGTATACTCCATCAGAGACCGAAATTGGCT
Source organism: Chrysolina oricalcia (assembly GCA_944452925.2). Lineage (NCBI taxonomy): Eukaryota > Metazoa > Arthropoda > Insecta > Coleoptera > Chrysomelidae > Chrysolina > Chrysolina oricalcia. The sequence continues at coordinate 36,528,178 of OX101816.2, read as the reverse complement.
GTTTTAGAGCAATTCTTCTTGTTGAAAAATATTTGGAGTAGTTTCTATTCCAAGAATTCAATATATTATATACATGGTGAATAAAATGACATTCATTTGAAGGCCCTGTTTCCAAAGAAACTAGAGAAAATTGAAATGTATCAGAAGCAATAATGGGACTAATTCTCCATTGCTTAAATAAAAAGTTATTCAAATTAGAAGGGGAAATTTCCCAATCAACCCGAAGAAAACCTAGGAATGGGACATTTGGCATGCAATCAACAAATGAATGGTGAAGGTATTATACTTCCCAAAATTCTACAAGAAAGTTTTATGGATATTCATTCAATGAACTAATTTTAAAATGTATTGGAATATATTTCACAAAGAAATGTGAATAAATATAATTAAATAGAAATGAAAAAAAATATTTTATTCAATTACCCTGAAATGGGAAAAATTATTTCTTCAAGGATGTCACGCTATTCTGAGAGGAACAGATTTCAGTTTTCAGTTTGAATAAGTACAAATATGAATTCTTTTTTTGAATATGTTACTCATAGAAGAACGTGACAACACTAAAGATATTACAAAAAAATAACTTCATTTTATCGTAGGTTTCTTCCATTTCCAGAGGAGTCATGTATTGGTTCAATTTTCAATTGAGAATGTTTCCCTTTACAACATGAATCTCTTCCAAGAGAGGTTATCTTGAACGATGGAAAATAGCGATTAAAGTTCATCTCTCAGTTGCAGATGATTCCACAACTGACTTTATGGACATCCTGTTCATATTTTCAATAAAATCAAGTAAAGAAATTATTCTTTCTTTTTCAGTGAAATTCAATTGTTTTGTTTTGTTAAAATTGTTTTTACCGTTAACCAGCTTGTCTTTAAAATATTTTTTGATTTATATTTATTCATATTTTTGTGTGAAAAATATTCAAGTACATTTCAAAATCAGTTCACAAAACGTAAATGTTTACTAACGCGGACTTTCTTGTAAAAATTTGGGAAGTAGTTATAATACTTTCACCATTCATATAGGCCGTTGGCCGATGACACTAGGGGGGTCGATTATCTACGAAGGTATGCTCTTCAAGGGACATGAAGATTAAGTTGGATTATCAAGAAAAAAGTGGTTTGTTGGTTCGGTACCCGGTACCCTCCCTGACGTCAATGACGTCACCTTTCCTTCGAATAGGGCTAAAGTCACCAATCCAAATTGTATGTAAATGTTATAAAATTGATTGATGGGTCAAAATGAAGGGTTTAACCAAAGGGCATATCTTCGTAAATAATCTGAGAGAAATGGCGGTAAGCGTAACTTCCGGTCCATGTGCCGCCCTTGGGGACCGACCTAGACGTATGCAAATCGGCTGGAGCCCAGTTGATTCAGCTAGAAAGCTGCTTCTATGATAACATTTTCAACATTGAATTCAACCAGAAGTTGATTGAACAGGTAGGGAGGCGACCGGGTACCGATCCAACAAACCACTTTTTTCCCGATAATCCAACTTAATCTTCATATTCCTTGAAGGGCATACCTTCCTAGATAATCGACACTTCTAGTATCATGGGCCAACGCTATAATATGTTAATTGTATGCCAAATATCCCATTCCTAGGTTTTCGTCGGCTTGATCGGACATTATCCCCTATTTTGTAGAAACACAACGTTTCATAGAATTCATATAAAATATTTCTCCATCGAAATTGAATTAGAATTCAAACAATGGAGAATTAGTACCGAGCTTGATACTTCTGATACTTTTCTTTTTATCCAGTTTCTTTGGAAACATTCATTTACCATGTATATCTATTCCGAATATTCTTCAAGAAGAAGAATTGCTTGAAAATAGCCCATATCGGTCCAATTGGGGTATCAATAAAATCCGTACATTCAAAAGTATATAGCGAAGAAACGAATCCGGAGTCGAAATACCCGCATTTTTCTAAGAAACTTACACTGTATCTTTTAACTCTCCTTATATACATGGAATGACTATGAGACATTCTCAACATTGAAGAATAGATAGATAGATAGATTCTCTATTGCCTGATTTTCTATTATACAATAGATGAGACATTGTCGAAAGAAATAAATAGGTATATATATGGGAGTGGTTACTTACATAAAATATACAGACGTATAAACACTTAATACATACCTAATAATAAAAACAATACACAGTAAATAATAAAAATAGCATTTAAATATTGCTAGAAGAGTGCATCTCCTAATTGTTACCAACGTAACTTTCAAACTCTTTCAAATTGTAAAAACATTCGTCATTACCACTATCTAATTGTTTGTTAATATATTCGGTATAATCAACTAGACAGTTTCAGTTGAAAACCCTTTTCTGAAAACGTGTTGGCAATTTGTAAGTAGTTTGAATGAACTCAAGTAATACTCAACTCTTTTAAAAACGAGTTTTTCTATAATTTTGGAAAAAACACTCAATAATGCTATTGGTCTGTAGTTTTCTATGTTACTAGGGTCATCCTTTTTAAATAATAAAATTATGTAGGCTATTTTAAGGCTTGTTGGAAATGTGCCTTGTGTGTGAACTATTTATAATATAAGTGAGTATTGGAGCGAATATCTCTTTACATTGCTTGATAACGTTAATTGGAATTTCATCTAAACCAGTAGATTTTTTATTTGGTAAAAGTTGAATTGCGTCGATGACTTCTAGTTCCGAAACGGGAGCAAAAAACATTGTTTGAGGGGCAAGACTACTTTTGGTACAATTGGTGCTGGCATTTTCACCAAAGTGATCAGAAATCTTTTTATGAATGTCTGAAGACAGAAACTCGCCAAAAGCTGCCGCTTGATCTTTTGGATTACTTAAATGTTCATAGTTATAAATAATTTCTGATATATTGGCACTTTTTCGTTTACCCTTAACTTCATTTAGTAAGTTCCAAACTGTTCTGTTTTTGTTATTTGAACGATCAATACTATTTTTATAAAAAAGTTTCTTTTCAGAGATAGCTTGTTTATTTACTTCTTTTTTAGTTTTTTATACATGTCATTCAGGTTATCGTTATGAACTCGTTTTCGCAACCAGTCAAGATTATGCAGTTCTTTACGTTTTTTGTTCAGTTCATCAGAAAATTTTATTTTACGAGACCTGCTCTTACTTACCAAAGTATTCTTCCGGAAAGCAATATTGAAATACCACGAGAATTCTTCAATGAATTTATCAAAAACAGTGTTGACATCCATTTCTTCACTTACATCAAAGGTTATTTTCGAAAGCTGATATATAAATTCATTAATTGAAACATCATCAATTTTTCTGAATGTAATCTTTTTTTGGATCTCAGAGATAGCACTTGAAACTGTAAATAAATCAAATTTGATTACTTGGCAATGGTGATCAGAAAGACCAGGATCAAAGTTATATGTATCAAGAATATGTGGTGTGTTGGTTATTACGTAATCTATTGAAGAGTAACTAGTATAATTTTTTGTCGTAAATATCCGAGTGTAATCTGTGATCAACGACGATATTTGATATACCTATATGACATGCGGAACTAAAAAACGAGCGGTTTGTCGTACCCCTATTTTTGAACCACCATATATTAAAAATGTCACTCAACTTCGATCGAGATTGAGGGAGTTCATCCAGTCAAAATTGAATCTTCAATTCTCATCAGAGAACTTACACTGGTTGGTTTAAAATTAATCGAATTGGATTTATCTTTGTTCGCCGCGCTGTTGTAGAGCAGAAAACGAAAAAGTATAATGGTATCGAGATGACATTGTACCATCATTGAGGCATAGTATTCCCAGAATAAATAGGGGTTTTGTCAATTTTTGGAATTGTTAAAAATTTTGAGCAGAAAGCTTCACTTTTTATCTTTGACGCCCTGTATCTCGAAAACAAGTAGGTCGATTAATTTGTGTCCATTGACACTTTTGCCAAGGAGGTAAAAATCTACAAGACACCAAAAATTCAGAAAATTTAACCGAAAGCTATTTAACATAAGGATGGTGCTTGGTCGTTTGTTGGGTAGTGGATTCACCTTTGAATTACTCTTAAAAGGTATTTTATTTAAGTCGTCACTAGGGGTAGCCAGTTCAAGTTTATCGTCCTGTATGTTCACGAACCTCGGACTGTTGCAGATCGATACATGATCGATACGTAGAAAATGTTTTTTAATTATTCATTGTCCATAGATACACATCTTGTGCGTGATTGTGAAACAAAGAATCAGTTTTATTGTGTGCTCAGAATCAGAGGAGATGTTTGTGTAATAGTTTCGCACATGGGACGTACCCTTCAATTAAGTATCTGATAAGAATCTTTTCTCACAGTATACTGTATATACCCTACCGCTTGCGTAGGATTGTTCTTGCATTCTCTAGAAAGTAATTTTAATGATGTTACTGCTCGAACTTGATCTCATCATGAATAATAACATTTGCATAATTGATTTTTTCTTCTCTGTGATGATTGATTTTTTCGAATAATTATTATCGCTTTCTATAACGGAATGCTGTGTTCTCAGCATTATATAATGTTCAAATCAAACGGATAGTAATTGATAGAATGGAAGCGCAGTCTATTTAGCACAACTTGAATATTACCATTCCTCAGAAAAAAAATCTTGAGATAGGAAAAAGTGAAACATTTAATATGATGGTCTTATACCTACTGGGTGACCCTGAAATATGTGTCATCATTAATTTGTAATGTTTGAAGATATCAGTTTGAAATTTGTTTTGTACACACGATGATGCTGACCTAAAAAGAAATGACTGTCGCCTTGTATTTCTGCGAAAGTTGTTTACTGATCGGATCTTGTGAAAAAATTGTTAACACGTCTTCAAGTTGAGTCATATAAATAAAATGTCTCATCTCAACTACGAACTAACCTTAAAAGTTTGATTAAGCTTGCTCATGTCAGATTTTTGTTCCAGGTTGTTGGACTTTGTATGTTTGAATACTGAATAATTCCTTTCGAGTTTTATTCACTCATGATTTACTGAACCTTACGGTATAGAGAAAACCCAATTGCAATATTTCTTAGTCTATACTAGATAAAATGGAATATTTTGGACACAGTGATAACAAATAATTTATATCCCCTTTAGCACGCACTTTTCACATATTTCTGAATGCGCTCTTCGGTAACCAAGTCATCTTTATCGAATGTTCTATTGCGCATGTTGAACATTGCGTCGCTTTCGAAGATGATGTGAGATGCTGTTTCCTCCTCGTCACCACAGAGTCTGCAGTCCACGGTTTCATTGCCATGGTGTGTAGGTATTTCTTAGGGCCGCAGTGTTCGGTTAGTAAGACGGTAATTGTGTGTATTTTACATGTGCTGAGTTTGAGGGTGTCAGTCAGTATTTGGCTTAGGTGCCTCACCATGGTTGTGGTGTGTCGATGCCTTCGATTTGGTGCCAATATGTTTGGTGTTTTGTTTTCTTCCACTCATTAATTGGTATCCGCTTCGGGTTTTGCTAATTCCCAACACTGGTTCTGGGCCTGTGAAGTGATGCTTGTCTTGCAAGTTTGTCTGCTTTTTCGTTGCCTTCTATTCCCCTATGTCCAGGCACCAACACCACCTGGTTGTATTTTGACAGTTCATTGAGGCTCTGAAGTAAATCCCAAACTTGCTTTGACTTTATCTGTATTGAATTCAGAGCTTTTATTGCGCTCTGGCTGTCAGATAGAATATAGATAATGCTTTTTTTACCCATGATCTTGATTCATATGGATTCATGTCCTTCTAGCATGTGTCTCAGCTTGGAATACTGTGGTGTTGTTGGCAAGTGGAACTGTTTTTTGGCCTCACTCCATATACTCCTGCTCCAGTTCCTACCTCTGTTTTTGGACAATCTAAATACCGGATTATATTTCCAGATGATAGTGATTGTACTCACGAGTTCCATTCATTCCACTTGAGCTGTGTTCTGAATGGTTTTTCATATAAGTATTGGGATGTAGTCTGATATAATTTTCAGTCCGGTAATGTTGACATCATGGATGATTTTGGTGTGCCCAGTATGTGGTTGGGTTCTTGAATTACCAGTTTGTTTAAGTATGCATGCACTCATCCTCGCCTCCCCCTTGACTGTGACATCCAAAGATAGAAGGTTTAGGATGATTTCCATAACAGCGGTTGGAGTACTATTCATATCACTCGTGATACATAAACAGGCAAGCCTCAATATTTCCCCAAGGTTGGTTTTTGAGTGTCTTTAATTCATTTTGAGTCACCACAAAAGTGAGCCAAAATGTAATTCTGGGTCTTATGATCGCGATGTATAGCCAGTGCATGACTTCTGCACAACATGAACGATGATTTGCTTCTGTTGAATACATGTTGCAGATGCATGTTCCAGGATAGTTCCTTGTCTGAGAACAGTCCTAATTATTTCAGATGATCAGCTACTTGTAGTCTTTCGCCAAAGAACGTGGGTGGCTTCATGCCCTCCAGAATTATTTTGCATGTGAAGAAAATGAGTGTGGCTTTGCTGAGGTTTTCCCTAAGTCCTCTTTTGCACCATTCCTCTACGGTCCTTAGTGCATTTTGCATCAGCTCAGAGGTTATTTAGGCATACTTTTACTGTACGAGGACTACCATATGTTGTCCTCATATCTTGGGGAGTAGTATTCCTTTAAAGATTATTTAAAGATTCCAGTTCGTCTACCACCATATACCACAGTAGAGGTATAGATGATAGTATCCCAGGCAATTTCTGTCTTCGCAGAGCCTTCAAACATGTTGGTCTGGGCCTGTTATTTTGGAGCATTGACAAAGTGTCCTGCCATTCATTCAATCCCATCCAACAAATATTAATTTTCACCAGATGAAACAGGATTCAGCTCTCTATATAAAATATTCAGTAATTGTTCAAGGAGATGATGATGTTAGTGTATTCGACAAGTCGGATGACATTGTGACCATGTTTCGTAACTATCTTCGTTCATTATTTTGAGAAGTGTGACATTCTCGTTTTATTTGGTTGGTTTCTATAGTTTCAATTTACCTACTTTGATGTCAGAGAGCTAGTTAATGGATTTATAACAAGACCAGAGAAATAATATGCAAAATAGTTTTTTTTTAATTTTTCAAATCTTTAAAAATTTTCATTTAGATGAGAGCGAGAAGTTATACCAGATTTAAAAAAAACTCATCAGAAACGCTTTATTGAATGGTATATTTTGGGAAATAAAGTGACAAGACACTTTAATTTTTTCCAGGTTTATGTCTGAGTTGGGCCCAGGCTCAGTTCTTCAATCACCGGCCCTTTCCTACCTACAGCTTGGAAAATATGCCGGATACAACCTTTTCTTGCAGAGATAAAATTCTAGGGGGATACTACGCAGATGCAGATACCGAGTGCCAGATGTTCCATGTTTGTGTCAAAGTTGCTGGTGTTGGGGTGAGTACCATAAATAGGGACACTAGCGGTTTGGGTGACTGCCGTTCGACAGAGAAATTCATTTAAAACTAAATCAAATCACCCCACGATTTTGAGAATTAGCATGTGCTTCAGCGCCCAACACCAAAAATGCAAACAGTATTCCAAAATAGGCTTCACTCAAGCTTTATTTGGCCCAAAATAGAAAGCCAAGATTTTGTGAGGCTGTTGTGATGATGCTAGAGAGTAAAATAAAAAGAGTTTGTTGGCGTCTTCAAGTTGTCGTCGATGCTAAGGAGCCCTGAGTAACCTGTTGATAGAAAACCTACGGGAAAGGAGGTGGGGCTGAAAATTTTGTATTTTATGTGGGGAAAATAAATTTTTGTGATTTTTTTCAATAGCCAATTTTATGACAACTTTTAATACTAAGAAGTGTGGAATAAAATCCGTTTCGCTGCACCATTTCTTCTAAGCTTTTTTGTCCCCAAATATTTTCTGCGAAGAGCTGGATTTTCAAAAATCCATTTTCATTTGATGAAATTGTGTCCTTTCGCCCAATTCCATACCTAAAATAGGTTTTCATTTATTTCCCATGCTGAAATTTAAAAAAATACTTTTCATTTACTTATTGAATGAATTGACTGTCTACAGTCGAGCATCGCCCTGATGATGCTCATTGTTATCAAAGCACACATCGACTAACCAAACATTGTTTTGATGGAAAAAAGATGACAATCTTCAAACTTAGCAAGTTTCTTGTTGATCTCTGTAATTTTCAGAAACGCTTCCTTGCCCTATATTATCATTCTGTCAAACATGTTTATTACCGTCAACCGGCACTCTTACGCGCAACCCTCAGAAGTCTTCGCGAGTCTTGTGCTAGCCAGGGAAGATAAAGCCTTTACCTTTGAACATGTGCTGCCATGCAAGGGACTCATTGGCATTATCTCCTACTGTACAGTGTGACTCTAGAAAAATGTGTGCCGGATTAGGGAAGATAATGTCCCCCGATTTGCCGATATTAGACTGGTCATTATCTTCAGCGTTAGGACAACACGTTCTGAAAATTCAAGAGTCTGTATGACAGAACAGCTGCATGCAAACTGAGTTGAAAATGCGTGAATTATGAACCATCCTAACCCCTGACCTTACGATGACAGCTGCATGCAAACTGAGTTTAAAGTTCGTAAATTATCAGCCTGCCTAACCCTACGTAGATAGCCGCATGAAAACTGAGTAGAAAATACGTGAATTATGAGCCAACCTAACCCCTGACTAACCTTACGTTGAAGCGTAAGTTATTAGACAACTCAACCTGACCTGACTAACCTTACGTAGACAGCTGCATGCAAACTGAATTGAAAATGCTTAAATTATAAGCAAACCTAACCTGACCTGAGTAACCTTACGTAGACAGCTACATGCAAACTGAGTTGAAAATGCGTGAATTATTAGCCAATCTAACCTGACCTGGCTAACATTACGTAGACAGCTGCATGCAAACTGAGTCGAAAATGCGTAAATTATTGCATAACGTAACCTGACCTGACCAACCTCACATAAAGAACTGCATGCAAACTGAGTTGAAATTGGTGAAATTTACTTGTTGTTCTAAAACAGAAGAGAATATCCATCCTTATAAAATAACGGTAAATCTTGGGACAATAGAGAGATATTGCAGTACCAAATAACGTCAGGCAGTAATAAAGTCGACGTTATTTTTACATGTACGCACGCGCATAGTGTATCTGGAATAAGGACAGCTTTATTAAAATATTGCCTGCCTTTATTAGTGGACGTTTAAAGGCGAGGATTAATATTCCTTTATTTCCACTTCGGGTGAGATCGTACATTAGCGTAACATGATCAGTGGATTTTACGGTTTTGTCCGCCCTCTGGTATCCCACCAAGAGCAGGATGAAACCCAACACCTCAAAAATGCAATGCTACCCCATCCCAACTCCTCTGTGGCAAGTGATGGTTTTAACATTGTCATTTTATATATTTAGGTATTGTATTATTTTATATTGTAAATTTAATGTTAATAAACCCTTTTGGTTAGAGCTAAGAGTACAAATTTGTTCCGATAGGACGTGGTGATTCTTTCACTCTTTATAAACAATATGATATCATTCTACATATTCCACAAAATTCACAAATTAAAAAAAAAATTCTAATAAAGTTCATAGTTCACAAATATCCATAATCCGGCGTAATACTAATGCCATAATCAATTGATACTATAAGCACGTGTTTGTGAAAAGATGCACCATATGTGGGAATCTTTTTATGTAAATTTAAGAATCACCTGCGGATGTTTATATTTCAGTGTGACCTCAAATATGTTGTTTTGGTTATTGGACTATAAATGAAGTTCATCGACTATGCTAATTTAAATGAATTATTAATTATTTTCTAAAATGAATAAACAAATTTGGTAATTTAATACTGAAACAATAACTTTTCAACGTCATGGAAAACTACAAAAAAATGATGATAGTATATTATTGTTGATTCCAAGATTATGTTCAAACTCTGGCCGTGGCTTGATATATTTTTAAGAAATTTTGCTATTTAGCTTGCTCACTCTATGAATACTGACGTTCCGCAGGGATCCACTCTAGCACCAACGCTGATTCTACTTCACATTGACGATTAGTCCAGTAAGCAATTCCGCAGATAACATTACCCTTCATATCACTTTCTGTATTACAGCTCCAATATCAGCCGATATCATGGTAATAAAAACGTATTTGTTTTGAGAAACTTTGAAAGTGTTGAAAAGGTTTCGCAACACTAAATGCAGTACATTTTTCCTACCTAAAGGCATAGTTTTTGCAAATATCTGCAAAAACAGGCCTTCATCTTGAAGGAACATTGTACAAATATCTGTCAGATGTAGTTTAATGTTCGTTGTGGTATAAGCCAGGGAAGTAATTGTTTTCTGTCAGACGTCTTCCTCACATTTTCCACTTGGGGGAAATATTTGGGAAGAAAGGGGACTTTGACTTTGTCTATTTCCTTCAAATCATTCAAATGAAGTCCTATTGACGTTTTTCATATAGCTACTTAAAGTTTTCATCCAAAAATCACAACTCTTGAACATACTTGATACAATTGATTCGTTTAGTGATTTTTTTGTGGTTTCAACTAGAAGAATTCTTTTAATTCACATGTTTCTATTTTTGAATAATTTTTCGGGTTTGGAAATTCCAAGAAAAAAATCAAATAATTATATGCTTGTGACATCAGTTGGGTTCCTTTTCCTCTCTTACATACAGATTCATTTTCTCTCTCGCCGTAGACTTGCATTTAGTTCGTTTATAAATGATCATACGATAATTTTTAAATATTGGGGAATAATATTCGGTGTAAAGTAAACCCATATTCTGACCCATTATACGACCTTATTCAAAACGATATACGAAGTGAATAATCAAATGAATATATTATTTATTTAATAATCTCCCAAAATTAGGAAATTAATAATTTTTTGATAAACTCCATTCCAAATGTTGCTCCACCCGAATATCTTATTAATTTTTACTTTTACTTTTATACTCAAAGAAGTCGATGACACTTTTGTAAAATTAGCTCCTATTTGATGGGAATATTATTAAACTTTGTTGCCCTCTTATTGTGCCATATAATGCACTCATCATAAATTTCTGCCTTTCAAGCGGTCTCTACTATAGTCCAAGTTCTGCCTAAAAAACAAAATCCTTCAGAATTCAAGGATCTTAGAGGTACGTGTATAAGTATTCCACCATAACGCTTCTAGGAATATCAATTATTCAGACAATCGTAAACAGTGAGTGAAAATTTCCGAAAATATAACATTAAATTAGTCCGAAAATATAACATTGAACTCGGGAGTACCTAAAGTTCCTTTACTTTTTTTCTATATACAGTGACCGCCAAAAAGTATGTACCATATAGGAAAAAAGTTCATTGTTGGGGTATTGGAAAGAAAATTCTGGGAAATAGTTTGTGCATGTCCGATAACCTAAAAATCGATTTTGACACATGTCACGTGACAACTAGTATGGCGGAAAATTGAAAAAAAAAATACCATGAAGAGGTGAAAAGTGTGGTGAGATGGCAAGATACCGAAAAAAGTCATTTCTTGCATGGAATTTAATTTTATACTCACATACAGAGTTTCAAGCAATACATCGTAATTAACCCTCTCGCTCACGAATTATGAATTTTGAAGATAAAAATCTGAATATTTTTCTGCAGTCTCTAGGATTTTTTTGGAATTTTTGATACACATATTTTTTTTTCAAAATGTTCTTTTGTGCCCTAGGGCATGCCCCCAAAAGAGGACAGTGTGAGCCAATGGCGTAAAAAATCTATAAACCCAATTATATGAAATAAGAATTTATCACATTATTACATTGATATTTTATTAACAATTGTTCACATTCACATGATGAATAATGAAGCAGTTTTTTTCGACAAACATAAATAAATATTGCACTTGCTACATAGTATTCTTGTTTTTCCCGAACATCATCATCGTCATCACTCATACATTCAATATCTGATAAACTTAGTTCAATTATTTGCAATAGCTCCTCGTTAGTGAGAGGTCTTCTCATCATTTTTTATGCACTGAAATATATCATAGTGATATATAAACAGGTTACGTTGATTTTACCGTTGACTCACAATGTCCACAAAACAGTACACCATACTATAAAAATCTTAGAGTTCAAAATATACGAAAAACAAATGGTACACTAATTATTAACCGAAATTCAACAAGTTTTCTCAACAATAGACTTTATTTGACAGTTGCCACTATTCGGATGTCACCAAGAAGAATTACAGAACAAAGCTCTATACGGTCATATACGTAGACTTCTAGAAACGCTTATTTCATTTGAATTTCACCTACTTACTATATTCTACAGATGGCTGCACATCTGTTTTTATGAAATAATATACTATCCTGATCAGAGTGCGATAGAAGATTGCAGTAAAAACAAACAGAGCTCAACATAAATAATGTTCGAATAGGTTGTCCTTATTTGGTGACACGGTGAGCGAAAGGGTTCAAATGTTTTTTGAATAGTTTCCGATCTCTTTACAAAAATCAAAGTTTTTTTTTCTGCATGGCTTGACTATAGTGAAACATTTGTATTTTGATGATAATGACAAAAGTCTCTCATTTTCTCTGCCCTAGATGGCACTAAATTGAAAAATATGGTTTTCGCCTGAACCCTCACTGTTACATTAGTTCGTATCTAACAGTTATATCAGAATTCCAAGAGTATTGTGATCAAATGGCAATCTAGGAACATCATGTTTCCTGATTATAATCAAGTTTTAATGATAATGCTGCAATGTGGAACGCTCATCCACTTTGCACATAAACTTTAAGCCTCTTTAATTTGACGCACTATTTTCAAGTTTATGTGCTAAGGCGAAGTGAAACGCGCATGCATGATTATCATCAAAACTTGATTATAATCAAGGAACCAGAATGCTAGATTGCTATATCACCACAATAGTCTTGGAATTCTGATATAACTGTTAGATACGAACCAATGTAACAGCGAGGGTTCTGGCAAAAACCATAATTTTCAATTTAGTACCATTTGTGTCGGAGAAAATGAGGAAGTTTTGTCGTAATCATCAGAATACACATGTTCCACCACATTCAAGCCATTCAGAAAAAAAAACTTTGATTATTGCTTGAAACTATGTATGTGAGTATTAAATTAAATTCCAAGCAACTTTTTCAAATCACTTTTTTCGATATCTTGTCATCTTACCCCACTTTTGGACTCTTTATGGTATTTTTTTCTAATTTGCCGCCATCAAAATCGAGTTTTAGGTTATCGGTCATGCACAAACTTTTCCCCAGAAATGTTTTTCTAATACTCTAACAATAAACTTTTTTTTCATATGGTACACACTTTTAGGCGGCACTGTATACCATCAATTTAATAGAATCCTTAGAAGTTTTATCGCATTTCAATTTCGAATTTAACAACCGTTGGTAACCAAAAGTGACATTCAAAAAGTGCAGAATTCTTGTTTGAGACTTATTGACGGTGTGAGAAGAAGTCAGAGAATATCACATAAATTAATCAATATCGGATATGGAATAGTGCATCACGTAGTCACTTTGTATTTCAAAATTGTTTCATCTAAACTTCCTTCATATTTGTACAACAAAATATCTTTCAGGACAGTTAAACATAACTCAAATCTACAATTTTAAGGATTATTATCCCCATCTAAATTCAAATCTGAAATATTTTACCTACCAAATTTATCACTTTATGTAAACGTCTGAATAAAAAAACAAATTATTCATAACACAAGTCTATAGGTACTCCTACTTCTCTGCCCAAATAAGAAATATAACTATTATCATCCCTTTTCTCTCATTATCTATTTGCAGAAGGTTACACACTGAAATTATTTCTCAGATACACTGTATTAGGGTTGAGTAGAAGAACATTTTCTTAGTGAAGCTATTATTGTTTCACTACAGAAAATGAACTTTGCCCTTTATTTCCAAAAATGTTTTTTTTATTTCCGAAAATAATAAATACCCTCATTATTATAATTAAATAAGGAAAATTGCAAATTCACTCAAAATCATAGCGTTTGGGAGTTTACATCACGCCCTATGTTTGTGATTTTTCAACGTTGTGTTCTTCTTTTTCTTTATTCCTCCTGTTCTGTCTTGTGTTTATTTCTTGTTCAATTTTGCTTCTTGTGATGACAAAAATGAAGTTTCTTCAAATGGATATAAACACTGAAAAAGACGAATGACTTCTTTGTTATTAGTTTCAACTTTGCCAGTATATATCTTCAATACTTTTTAGAAGGGTCAATTTAATGGGTTCACATTATCACTAACTACTAGAACAAGAGGTATCTTATTGTCAAACTGCAAACTTTTTCCACCCCATTATATACGAGTCCCGCTAAATATTCCTTTCTGCTTCGGTGTCGGAGATCATCTCTTATTTTTTGCAGATATCTTATCCATTTTATGAAATGGTTTTGTCGACGATGACTAAATCAGGAATATCACTAATATTTCTTCAAGAAAAAAATCAAAGCATGGATCTTAACTCAACAGAACCAATACAAAAATTACTAAAGTAATCAAAATAGAAATAAAATGAAATAAATTTGTAAGTTATTCACTTAGAAAACGAATTTATAAAATTATGTGTCGTAGGGGACCATAAGCCTTTTCAAATAGTGTAGCCGAATCAACCCCATCGCAAATTACCCCCGAGAAATTGACATAACTCTACTTTTTTGAATTGTTTGTTGTTGATCAACTTACAGCCCTTTTTATTTTCTATTCAACGATAGTAGTGAAAACAGTAAGTCGACATATTTGAATTCGTTAGTGGGTACTAAAGAGCCAATAAAATGTTAGAACTTTTTGTGCTTTGTTTTATTCCTACAGTATCTGGATCACAAATTGTCACCAGTCGTAATATTCACCTTCACTCCAAACGAATACTAACGCTTTCAGTTTTTGGTGAATGCCAAATGAGGATGTATGAGCAGCGCTTTCCTGATCGTCGACAACCAGGTCACGATACTTTTTCTTATACAGAAAATACAAAGCAAACGGGAAAATTTCTAGGGAAAAACAGCCAGCACATCCCACTCCTGTGAGAACTGAGGAAAATTGTATACATGCATGTTTTGGCCGACGCCGAAGCACATCCTCATATTTTGGTTCGTGCATTTCGGTAGAGATTGGGATCAGTCATCTGTGCAAAGAATTTTCAAACAGTGCATGCATCATCCTTTCAAAATACATTTACGCCAAGCATATTTCGAAAGAAGAATGGCATTCATTGCTCACATTCAAATTTTAATCCATGACAATCCCCTTCCTCATTCCAATCTTGTGGATTGACGAATCCCGCTTCCATAATAATGGCACTGTTAACCGACATAACATGCACTATTGGTCACAGGACAACCCTCATTGGATAAGAGAAACAAGTTTCCAAACAATGTGTGAACGTGTGGTGTGGTTTACATAATGGACGTCTCATCGGCCCTCATTTTTTCCAAGACACTTTGACGGACCATCGATATCTGCCTTGTTATGGAAAAGTGTGTTCCTGTACTATTAGAAGATTATTTAATCGAAGAAAAATAACAAATGATGCTCCTGCACATAATATAGTTACTACTTTCCACAATACTACTTTTCAACACAGTGGGATTGGAAATAGTGGACCTGTTCGATGGCCTGCACGTTCTCCAGGTCTCACGCCACTGAGCTTTTTCTTATGGAGATATTTGAAACGAGTGGTATTCGAAACTCAAACAATAAATGTTGAAGATTTAATACCGATAATTTCAGAGGCTATACTTGAAGCATGTGTGGTTAGTGCTGGCAAACATTTTGGGGTTGTTTGCCAGGGGGTGGTTTTTTATTTTTGGCAAGTAACTGAAATATATGCTGGCCTGAAAGCTCTGGGACACCCGGTATATACAGTGTCCGTGATAAAGTTTGCTACATTTGAAAAAAAAAATTTATTGATATTTCTGAAAAACTCTAATGGCATTTCGTTTCTGCGTCTGTCAACTAAAGAATCCGCTGCGACTTATTTCACGTGACCTCAGATATGGCGAAAATTTAAAAAAAGTTGTATGTTATGACACAAAATAGGTCAAATTAACATATCGAAAATATAATTCGAGAAAATGTGTTTGGAATCCAACGAGAACCCCATGTACCAATTCTGAATCAGATAAAAAAAACAAAATTACCGTTTCATTCCTCTACCCTCATTAAGAAACATTATACATTCTTGTTTTATCCAACCTAACCTAAATCACATAATTTTGGGTCAAAACTAATCAACTATTTGTAGAAAAACAGTTTGCGGGAGATTAATTATAAAAACACTATTTAGTCTTGGCACTAGGTGTAGCCATGCATCAACTCGTAAACAAAATTTTAAACGACTAATATTTGTAATTAAAACTTAATAATACATTATTTTTTATCCTAATTGAATTTAGTATTGTTAAGGTGCATTTGCAAAAATTAAAAAAAACTCCGTAAACAAACAATGTACAAATTTTCAATATTCTACTTGACCACCTTCGCGCTCCATACATAGAATTGTTCTGGAAAACTTTTCGAGGCGAATATTTTTCAACACATTTCAATCAGTGCTGCACAATTCCTTATACAAACTTCTATATTTTCCTCATTTCGAAATGGGCGTTTTTATAAACATTGCTTTTCAGGTAACCCCCATAAAAAGATATCACATGGCGTTAGGTCAGGAAACAGCAGGCCAAAGATTACCTGAATATCGACATATCCACTGCTCACCAAACTCATGTTCAACGACACCCAAACTTCATTCGTAGAATGAATAGAAACCCCATCTTGTTGAAAGAATAAACGACTTCGCTCTTGTAATAGTATGTTGTCGATAAATGTAGATATCTCTGTCCGTAAATGGTTCAAATACCGTTCACTATTTAAACTTCATCTGATCTGCCCAACATCTACAATTTTGAGAACTGACGACACCATTTGAGATAAAAGTTGCTATTCAATTCAATTTCTCTAGGAGGCTTATTAATACTAACATCACTCATTCTTCAAATGTTTTATGATTGTTATCCATTGGGTGCCAGCAAAATGTCGGTAGTGGATCTTAGTACGAAGGATTCTAAAACATTATAAATATTATCCGTAAAAAATACTTAAAAGTACTTGAGCTATGAAGAACAACGCTAGAAGAATAACAATTCAGACTTTCTCCTCAGACTGGGTCATAACTTCAAACAAATTAATGAAAATTAGGTATCATAAAATAATTCATTTTGACATTTTTATTCCCAATTTTATGGTATATAATCACAATTAGCTATTATCAAAAGAGAATTATGGAAATAAAAGCCGTACAACTCAATACAAGCTCACAACCGTCCAAATCACTCAATCGAAACGACTTCCAGGACTATAGCTAAACCCAAACCGAATTGTTTTTTATTCTAATCACAAATGTTATGCGACGCAATCTTTGTTCCGATCGGTTGGTTTTAATCATAAAAGACACGTGTTTCTTTTTCTCAGATTTTGAAAATATGGAGTGCAGATGGAATATCTTCAAAATACATGTGTTGTGAAAAAAAAAATGCAAAAACACGTCGATTTTTAATCCAAGGAGGACATCTTTTTATCATAACCTCAACTGTCATACCTCCCTCCCCACCCCTGGGTTACCATCACCCATACAATTCAAACAGGGAAAGTACTAAGTGTGGCACATCATTCACAAGAAGTTCAACCATGTGACTGTTCGCCACGTAACTTTAATTTTGGCGCCCTCTTGCGAAGAAACAACTGTGCCGTATTCCAAATTGTGATACTTCACGTAA
Source organism: Chrysolina oricalcia (assembly GCA_944452925.2). NCBI lineage: Eukaryota > Metazoa > Arthropoda > Insecta > Coleoptera > Chrysomelidae > Chrysolina > Chrysolina oricalcia. The sequence continues at coordinate 36,510,400 of OX101816.2, read as the reverse complement.
TAGCTAATTTGTACAATTCATACAAAAATCGAAAAAATTTACATTATATGAACTTAAAAGTTGGAAACCCTTGCATAAATTTAACTCCAATCATTCCAAACAACATTTATTCACAGTTGATTATCAGTGTACTCCATTATAAAAATAATAATAATAATTGGTAATGTTTCTTTCACACGAAGAGAAAATGTACAACGTATTAAAAGGTTACATACACGAGTATAAGTTAGTTTCGGAACGTTGTGTTGTCTGAAGTTTTGGAGCATTTCTGAAGTTATTTTACGACATTCGTATCTTTGGAATAAAAATTGACTCTTACTATGCCTATGTTTTGGTGTTTGTTTATTGCATTCAGGATAAGTTAGAAATAACTGAATATTATTTGAGAAATAATGAATTGTCCTACACATACAGTAGAATTTTCAATGAGCAACACTCCAACAAAATTGTTAATCGTAATTACGGAAAATCTAGGGCCATTAAAAAAAGTCAAATTAAAAACACAGTAAGGACAGGTTGTTGCAGATCCAACTCTTAGTACATGAGAGCTTGCCAAATTATCGAGGGTAATACCACGGGTGGTCGCAATACTATTGATAGTAATTCTGTCACAAATCAACGAGATCAAATCTCTTGGTAAAATCACAAGTCCGCTAGGACGAGTGGTGTTATCTCAAAGCAACTTGATCGAGTTTAAGATTTCTGGAAGAATTTTCGATGGTATTGTGAGCACGAGTTGTATACAGTACTTCTCACAACACTGCGAACATGTGAAAAATAAAAATATCAGGGCAATTAAAAACTGTCCGGCGATAAACCAATATCGTACGAATTTTTTGGTGACAATCTCTCGTCAAACGTCAAGGTCAAGATATTACTGTATTTTCGCTTGCAGTTATTCCTTAGGGGGGGGGGGGGGGCTCGGCAATAGTAAATTGACCTTATACAGTGCGGCTTTTAATAGTCCCCCCCCTGTTAACTTTTGAACGGTTCGTCGACGAAAAACATGAAAAAAAAACTGTTTCGAGAGTTTCACCAATACTACTTTTTGAAATAAAAAAAATAGTGATTGCACGATAGGGGGCGCAGGGGGGCCCATCAACTCAAAATTTTTAATTGGCATGTGGGGTCAAGTGTCACATCGTTGAAAAGAGAATTCAATTCTCTTTACAACCATCTAAATATTTTTGAATTTCGGTAATATTTTTTTTGTAATTCAAAATCGAAATATCAAATATAAATGCGGATCTGAATACTACTCATACCTCGATAAATTTGAACGGTTGGATGTGGAACAATGAAACCAAAAATTTTTTGAATGGTATTACCGATACTACTTTTTGAGAGAAGAAACATTGTAATTACTTGACAGATGGTGCTGGGGGCACATTAATTTAAAAATTTCGAAAGGTATAAAAATCGAAATTGGGAAAAAAATTATAAACAAAATTAAACCCTGTATGATAGGTGAGTGTGCTGTTTATTTTTATGAAAAGAAATCATGTTTGATTTGTAAAGTCAGATAAACAAAACTTCGGTATAACGTATAACTAATCTGAGTTGAAAGCAACCTAACTTTGATTACTATAGTTGCTCGAAATTCATTGGGTAAAAGAAACTAAATGATATTTTCTGTAGAAAATTTATTTTTATAAGGAATATTTTTAGTAAAAATAAAATTTTCTGTACGACCAATGGTTTCTGAGAAGAATGAGAAAAACCAGCGCAATGCTTGCATGGGGTGGTTTTTGGGGGTGAAGCTCACACTTCTGACTGAATTTTGAAAAGTCTCCTTTTGGTGCCCGTATAATCTCAATATAACGAAACTTCATATTTTTTTTCGTAATAATGTTAATATTAATCGATTAACAGCGTTCGCGCATTTCAGGCTCTGCTTTTAGTTCCTACTTGTAATATATTTTGTATATTGTCAACTTTCTGCTTGTTTGATCTATTTTATGGAATTTTGAATACTAATTCCACGGTGTTTATGTTATGTTTGATGATGCAGGTGCAAAACAGGCAATCCAAAATTTTATCTATCAAAGCTCTCGGGAGTCATTCAGATTGTTCATATGGTCTCATCAAATTGAGAAAATACAAGGTACTCTCGATAGAATTATTAGGTAAATAATAGTCGGTGGCTATTTGGCGATTATCAATTCTGGAAACAGTTTTAAAGTCCTTTTGTTAAAAAAACTAATCTTCAATATTCTTTTATCGCGATGGTACATTTTCCTAGATTGTGGTTTGAAGGTATAATCATAGGAATCCATCAAAACCGATTAATTAATAATCATGACAGCTACCTCGAAAGCGTTATGTTTATTGGTCAAGGTGATTGTGGTATTGCAGATCTTAGGATGCACAGATTTGAGATACAAACGTAGATGGTCTTGAAGTATGATGTATGAATGTACTTTCACGATAGTTATATGTCAGATGAGTAGATAGGTACTGAAAACATGTGAATTTTAAACAAAAAAAAAGTATTAGGTATACTTTGATGACCCACATCAGAAGATGTCAATGAAAGTCGGCGATACAATAGAGGTACATGCTCCAAAGAAATCGTTAACCAATAATGTTGCAAACTATGTGGCAACCATGTGAAAATCACTTTTGGATATACCGAACTCATCAATTGTTTTCCTTAACAATATGAAAAAAAACAATAATTATACTGTAATACTCGATTAATTATAAACATAATTTATTCGCGCTGTTAGTCCATTAATCATTGAGAATACTTTGATAACATTGTGAAATTTAGTAATTGGAGAGCATTATCGAAATTTTATCATTAGTTGGAAGTAGTGGATAATGATTCGTTGGATTTCTCTCAATCAATTTTCCTCCGGTACTCTTTTCATTACGATCAACCTTGTTTCAAACCGGAAATTCATTAGAATCAATTTTACAGGGCTTCAGAAAATTCGAACAAGTTCGAATGTTTTGCCGGAGAGTACAAATAAATGACAAGAATAAAATCGACAAAGTTGAAGTACCCTTCTCTCCAAATATCTCCACGAAGTGGAAAATATGAGGCAAAAAAATGAGGCTAATGCCACAACGGATGTTGAACTATATCTGACAGATATTCGTACAACGTTCTTCCAAGAAGACTTAATTGCAAGTGCTTATTGTAGACAAACAAAAGATTATTTATCCTTGATTTGGTTGGGGATGACCACCTGTACATGTTTCGAGGTTGTTGCCTCTCATCAGTGCAAGGGTAGGTCTGACAACTTTGAGTTGTCTTGTCCCTGCCGAATGAATTACAATCCATTGTTTATCTAATAATTTCCTACGGATGAAGCAGCGACTTACAGTAAGCCAGTCGCTTTGCCATCCGCCAGGAAAATCAATAAGCACTCCTCGAGACAGCAAATGACTCCAGGTAGAGTAAATGCGAAAACTCGAACAAGTTCGAATGTTTTGCCGGAGAGTACAAATAAATGATAAGAATAAAATCGACAAAGTCGAAGTACCCGTCTCTCCAAATATTTCCACTAAGTGGAAAATATGAGGCAAAAATCTGACAGAAAACAACTGCTTCCCTGGCTAATGCCACGACGGATATTGAACTACATCTGACAGATATTTGTACAACGTTCTTCCAAGAAGACTCAATTGCAAGTGCTTATTTTAGACAAACAAAAGATTATCCTTAATTTGGCTGTGGATGACCACCTGCAGACATGTTTCGAGGTTGTTGCCTCTCATCAGTGCAAGGGTAGGTCCGACAACTTTGAGTTGTCTTGTCCCTGCCGAATGAATCACAATCCATTGTTTATCTAATAATTCCCTTCGGATGACTAACATACTGTAAGTCGCTACTTCATCCGTAGGGAATTATTAGATAAACAATGGATTGTAATTCATTCGGCAGGGACAAGACAACTCAAAGTTTTCGGACCTACCCTTGCACTGATGAAGAACGAACAAAATCTACTATTCCGAGGCTACCCAGAAGGTCAAAGATGCAACTTTGCCATATATGCAGGAACTTCAAGATCACCCGTTCGCCCAGACTTTTTACAAAAATCTGTGACGCCGATAGAACGGAATATGATTTTTGGAATCATCGGGGAAACGCTCGTACAAATCCAGATAAGTTCCATTACTACAGAACATTCTAAGTTGATTGCTGAAATAATGGACGAATGTATTTTGGTTCTGGATATAATGGGGAATAATGACTTCATCAGAGAGAAACTGTACGATGAGAGCAGGTACGATGAGAAAATCCATCCGATGAAGATCTATGCTGAGTTAGTTATTCACATTCCGGAAAAATCCGAAACCAGCATCATGGCCAGACTGAAAGGAGAACCGGAGGATTTGAGCACTGGAATGGATGAATACCGCCAAGCTTGAATTCTTAATCCTTCTAAAGAACAACGATCAGTTGGGCTACTGCAAATCCGTCACTCTAGTAATTAATTGTGAAAACCAAACTAGAGTTCTTTGAAGAAAAACCATCAACATCTATCGAAGAATAATTTACAAACTGATAGAATCCACGAAACATCTAATTCTGGAAGAAAAGCAAAAGAATGGTACAAAATGGACTCATGGCAACGGATACATCAATCATAAAACGTTGGTTTTAATGAAGGAAGACAAGTTGCCAACGATGTCGAAGTTAGAACAAGTTGTTGAAATAATACTTGGGCTTGATGGTACACTCATGTTTTCTGAAATGGAGTTTTATTGCGTTCCTTCGCTATAGTTGTCATTTAACTTAAATTAATGAAACTGATAGTGAATTGGGCTTTGTTTCAAGTGAAACTGAACAATAAGGACTAGAAGCCTTTCAGTATATAAGTAGTTGGCATTTTTTGACCAGGCTGGGGAAATCTTAACGTCCTATATCCACTCATATTGTATCAATTTGTTAAACTTTGTTCTGTATATGGCAACAAGGACAGTTGGGTTAAATATGCAATAAATTGATAAGCATTTGGCAACATCAACTTTTCTAATTTCCAATTACAAAAACTGTTTCTAAAAGGAGTTGCAATCAGATTTATCGTAATCATTAACACAGGGTTCCCCATAGAGATGCCATTTGGAGAAAATTAGATAAGTAACTCAATTAAAGTGATTCTGCAACATTCAAATCCCGGCGCGTGGCAAAGTGTTATAATCAAAATACTAATTCCATTTTCATAGACAACATGGTACCGGAAAGAAACGTTTCGAATTTGAAAAATCATCATAAAACAATTTATGAAAAAAAAGTAATCAAAAAAATTAAATAAAAAGCTGGCTCATTATATTCTGATTTTGCACTATTGATTTCAAAAATAAGAAAATTTACCAGGTATTTCGTTTAAAAAACTAAAACTAGGACAATTTCCGGTGAAACCGGAAGTGCTACAGGTTTTGTTTTTATTTCAAAACTTCACATTTTAGTACTTCAATAGCCCCCTAAATTTGTGTGCTTTGGATAGAATTAATTCTTTTAAAAATTGGGGTGCACCATCTTCCAGACTCACCAGGTGGCAATTCCATAGATCACTAGCACGATATATGGCCTAAATCTTGTGGCCAGTCCTTTTTTGTGGCATTCGCGTTAGTGTAAATCAGTAAATAGGTCAGATGTCAGAGGAGTGTAAGTTGTTGGCTAGTATAGGATATACAATTTCAATGAATATTTTATCGATGCATCTCTTGCGTGGAATGCTTACAGAGGCGGCTTGTTGAATGAAGCATTGTTTCCTAAAGTTTATTGCAGAAGTGATTCTGAATAATTCATTAATGGACCAATTCAGCCTTGCTGTCTCGTGAAAACAACAATTATTTTTTATATCCATCTTAGAAATCAACCTCACGTAATTACAAGTCTTGAATTGAACAGGGAGAGTATTGTTGTGAATATGGATTTTCGATGATTAAAATCTCAAAAGACTATTGGAAAACACGGCAATCTGGTATTCACCATTTTTTTGTCTCCATTTTATAGGCTGTTGTATGAATTTTAAATCGATGGCTTATTTATTGGCTTTCATGAGTTATTAAGGTTTCGGAACTCTTTGCCTAGAGGAGGCGAGTGCCTAGGGTAATTCCATGGGGGGTAATAAAAATACTACTAACGTCTTTATTATTTCCTCTTTCAGTACATTTATTTGAAAATAATCCTTCAAAATATATTTTAGAAAATAAAGGGCGAAGTTCAACTCGGCTGTAGAAAGTGCTACTCTGCTGTTCTTCCACTCAACCCTAAAAAATACCTACGTGTACCTATCGATATAATCAGAAAGAAAATAGTGCACACAGTTTTTGGTGACAGCAGCAGTTTTTGACCTTAGTATGTGAAAATAATGAACGAAAACGTACTGATAAGTCTTGAACAAACAGTTTTTAAGTTGGGATTTGAAATTTGGTGGAATAAAATTATATATTTTGCAAATCTGATAACTAAACGAACTCCTGAAGAGTTCTGTTCTGAATGGAGGCGAAGACGATATTCCTCGATGTCTCATGTTGACATTGTGAACATCAGTGCGAAATGTTATTTTCCGATGAAGGTAGGAAGATCTTCCAGTAAGAATGATTTTATGATAGAGGTTTCCAGAATGTAGAAATCTTCTGTTTTCCATATTCAACAAACCAGATTCACTAATCTTGTTGTAAATTCTTTCACTCCTCCTTATTCCATATACTAACCGAAGGTAAGAATTTCTGGATTCTTTGTTTATACTAGTTGATTAAATTTGATCCATAAACGAAGTTCATATAATTGAAACCAAGGTCTCGCAGAGTAAGGATTTCAACTCAATAGGAAGACAATGACGCACACCATATATAACTCGCAAGGATGAGTATGCTCGTTGTACTGACGTATCAACATGTTTCTCAAACCTCTAGTTGAAATCTAATAATACTCCTAGAACTTTAATTTCGTCTACTATTTCGATAATTTCATTATTAATGTTGATAACTACTGAATTCAGAACATCAACTTGATTATTATTGGGTCCTCATAAAATATCCTTCGATTTCCTGGGGTTTATAATTAGACAATGATCTATAGCATTTTTGACAAACATATCGTGTTCCCTGTTGATTATGTGAAATCGAACACATTGTTTTATTTTATTTTGTGTCAATATGTTTTTATGATTAGATATATACTATTGTATTTTTACCATTTTTTTTAATATTGTTATATTTGTATTTTACCTATTTTACTTATTTCATTTTTTATCTTTAACTTATTCTATAACTATTGATTTATATGTTTTTATAATTGGACCCACCCTATCTTATTGTTTACAATTTTGATATTGTTATATTTATATTTACACCTTACCATTTTTATCTTTACAGAGTTTTTTAACTCCAAACCATTGTTTTAATATTAACTTTACTGATGCAGATATATTATGTTTACTATTGTCCATACTTATACTTTTCATCTCAAAACAAGTGTTTTACACTTATTGAGACCGTTGGCATGTTCCGTTCTGTCTCTCCATCGCACTCTCTAATATTTTTGACAAAGTAGGTAGAATACTGATAGCACGAAGATCCTTATATTCAACAGGGTTTGATTTTTTTGCGGTACTTCATTTTTAGGCAGTATAGTCATTTCTTCTTTGAAGTGGAATTCTGTATTAATAAGGCGGTTGTGTCTGTAAAGATTCAATAGAGGCTCCAAGTGGGGTGTTGAACTGATGAAAAAATCATTTTATTTCACTAGACAGCATCTAAAAATTCCACTCTTACCTGTTGTGTGAACCGGAAGATAAAAAAAAGTTTCTCATCTAACTGCAACATTCATAAACTTTCCTGAAAATGATAATTCACCCGGCTTATTGTTCGATATCTAACTTCAAATATCAAGTGAGAATTTCATGAAAACTCGACTAAACCGTCCTGAAATTACTGTCATAAAACATTAGGACAGAACGATTCCCCAAGTACACTTGAGCGTCCCAATGTGATGTTATCATATTTAACTAGCCTCACGCGTAACAGCAACTACCCGTAACTTCAACTACAGCAAATGCATTAGAGGCTCAAGTGCCTTGCGGCAGACAATGTATCCATCATCAGGAACAAGGGATGCAATAATGAATCCTTTGATTCCCAAAGTTAAACCTACCTGAGCTGGAGAAAACAAAAGTTGAATGATATTTGGATGAGCTGAAGTTCTCGATTGCAGGTTGCTAAACCCTCTGCGACATCTCCAAACTACACTTGTGTTGGAAATAATGTCGAATATTGTTTATTTTGGTTTTTATCACCCTATATGGTGAAATCATATTGTTTATGTCATGTTATGATTTGAATGAAAAATAGAATAAAGGTTGTTGATTCTATTCATTCTGAAAAAATATCATTTTTTAAAAGCTGCTTAAAAACAGGTTACGGGCCCAGGCAAACTAATCTGTTTTTTCCTAAAAACCTTGAAAAGATTTTAAGAAGGAAGGTATTTTGAACCACTTTTTCCAAATACTTCTTGAAAAAAAAATGTCAGATTTGACAAGAATAAGTTTTGAGAAATTCAACGGGCACAGAACTTTCCTGTTTGGAAGTTCAAAAGGGAGCTGTTACTTCTCAAGGAGGATCTGTGGGATCTAATCATGGAAGACTCACCAACCGAACCTGATGAAGCCTGGATTAAAAAGAATGGAAAAGCCAGAGCACTAATAGGACTGATGGTAGAGGACAATCAACTGGAATACGTAAAGAAGGCCAAGAATGCAAAAGAAGCTTGGTGTAATTTAGTAACGTATCATGAAAAGGGTTCGCTGTCGAGCAAAGTTTATCTATTGCGAAAAATTTGTAATACAAAACTTGTCTCTAATGGAAATATGGAGGAGCACATTGCTGACATTTTAAAACTAGTGGACCAACTTGGAGCATGGGAGAAATATTAGCAGAACACTTTGTTGTTGCAATGATTCTATCGAGTCTTTCATAATACTTTGATAACTGCATTAGAAACCCGACCAGGGAGGGATTTGAAAATGGATTTCATCAAAAGCAAATTGGTCGACGAATTCAAGAGGAATCAAGAAATGAAAAAGGAGAAACTGCAATGAAATCCAACAATTTCCAAGAAAGTATGCAAAATAATAGTAACAGCAGCACTATTAGCCGGGACGTCTGAAGTCACAATGTAGATATTTCTTGAAAAAACGAGGACAAGGTCAGAAGCATATTCCAAAAGCAAATCCAGTTCAAGACACCAATAATGAATATGACGGGGATATATGGTTTTCGGCAATGAACGACAAGAGAATTGAAAATAAATGGATAATCGATTCTGGGCCTACCTCGCATATGATCTGTAATACTGGAATATTTGATAATTTGATTCGCACAACGGGAGATGTTCGGGTGGCGAATGGACAAATTATCCAATACGGAGGAATTGGAACAGCAAGAATATGCTATAATGGGGAAACAAATTCTGAAATAAAATTAAAGAACACATTATATGTTCCAGAATTAAAAGGCAACCTCATCTGTCAACCAGATCATCACGAAAGGATTTCAAGTACAATTCCAAGAAAATAAATGTGATATCAAAAATAAAGGAAAAACAGTTGTCTGTGCCGAGTTGAAGGACAACATGTATGTTTTACCAACAATTGAAATAGCTCTAACCACATTCAGCAGTCACACACCCAACTGTATACATTCTTGGCATAAGAAACTTGGTCATCGAGATCCAGATGTAATAAAGAAAATAGTACGAGAACAACTGGCGTCCAATATAGAAATCGATTCCTATGGACGGCAAGAAACATGCACAACTTGTCTGGAGGGTAAAATGACAAGGACAGTGTTTTCAAAAGAATCCAAAAGAATCCACAAATCCAAAGAAATTCTGGAGTTGATACACACTGTGTGGACCAATGTAAACGGAAACACCCAGTAGGAAGAAATATTTCATCCATGATCGATGATTGCAGCGGATTCAAAATAATTTATCTTTTGAATCATAAAAATTGAGTTTTTGACAAGATAAAAGAATATGTCAGTTAAGTCAAAAATTTATTCAGGAAGAGTCCGAAAAGAATAAGAGCTGATCAAGGTGGAGAATACATGGGAAACGATCTAAAAACTTTTTTTAAAGAAGAAGGAATTCGAATCGAGTACGTTGCTGCAGAATCACCTCAACAAAACGTAGTTGCTGAGCGTAAAAATCGTTCATTGATGAAAATGGCGAGATGCCTGTTGATCGGTGCTAAGTTACCCAAAACCTATTGTAGCGAAACTATCAACACTGCCAATTACACGCAGAATAGATTGCCTTCAAAATCCATTACAAAAACACCGTATGAAATTTAGAACAAAAAATTCTGGATCTTAGTCATTTTCAAATGTTGGGATCGAGGGCATTCGTTCACATTCCTGCAAGTAAACGAAAGAGATTAGATGAAAAATCTCAAGTATTGATATTTGTTGGATAGGCGGGTGGTATTAAAGCGTATCGTTTTTTTGATACCTCATCATACAACATAATCATCAGTCGACATGCAAAATTCATCAATTTGCTTACTGAGAATAAAGAACAAATCATTTCCGATAAGAAACCATATGAAATTGAAATCCCGATCTCGGATGACAGAGAGGAAGAAAATGAACAACATGAAGAACTGACAGTTACAAACAGTAGCTCTAAGGAAGAAGTAATTGATGCTGAAATTGAAACTAATTTCAGGAGATCCCGAAGATCAACAAAAGGAAAAATGCCAAGTAGGTATGCAGAAGTTGTGAATGCCAGTATAGAAATGTCAGAACCGACAACATATGGAAACAATGCAATCCAAAGACAAAGAAAAATGGATCCATGCCATGAATGATGATATGAATTCAATAAAAGGAAATGAAACATGGACATTGTCAATTTTACCTGAAAATAAAAAGGCCATTGGTTGCAAGTGGGTCTATAAGGTTAAAAAAGACGCTGAAAATAATATTTATCGACACAAAGCAAGGTTAGTTGCACAAGGTTACTCACAAAAGTTTGGTGAAGACTACGATGCTGTTTTTGCCCCTGTAGTAAAGCAGTCTACTTTGAAAATTCTACTGACCATTGCTGGACGAAATAATATGAAAGTCATACATTTCGATTTAAAAACTGTTTTTCTCAATGGAGAACTGAAAGAATCGGTTTTCATGAAGCAGCCAATAGGTTACATTGAGAAAGGTACAGAAAATTTAGTACTCAATCTCAAAAAATCCATCAACGGACTGAAACAGGCAGCTAGAGTGTGGAATCAGACAATGCAGTCTTGCTAGAGAATGGATTTCTGAGAAGTGACGAAGATTCATGTTTCTATAGAAAAAATAGAAACACTAACGACATTTTCTCATAATATTCGTTGATGGAATAATAACAGCAAGTAGAAGAGAAGTAGAAATCCTGGATACCGAAAAAATTATAATGCAATACCTATTTCAAAATAACATCACTTGGAAATTTGCAATACTAACTTGGAATAAAAATTGAAAAAGAGACCTCTGGCATTTTCAGCATGAGTCAGAAAGGTATACTGAAAAAATCATTCAGCGTTTCAATCTTCAAGATGAAAAAGAATCAAGGATACCACTAGATCCTGGTTTTTTCAAATTTCAACAATAATGTCAAATAAAATTTACAGATGCAACGATTTATCAAAGTCTTATCGGAATGTAACTTTGTCTTGCTGTTAATACAAGACCTGATATATCAGTTGCTACTTCCATCCTGGGAAGAAGTATGAGTAATCCAAATACAATAGATTGGACAGAGGCTAAACGTGTAGTGAGGTACCTGAAATTTGATGTGAGATGTGACCCACGACCAAGAGCACATTTTTGTTGGATATTCAGATGCTGATTGGGCGGGTGATACAACAGATCGGAAATCTAACAGTGACTTATTCAAACCATTCGGAAGTTGTGTATTATGGGCAAGCAGAAAGCAGCAGTCTGTTACTTTATCGTCCACTGAAGCAGTTATAAGTGACTTAACATTAAGGGGGAGTGTTGGAAATGATGTCGAATATTGTTTATTTTGGTGTTTATCACCCTATATTGTTTCATGGTGAAATCATATATGTTTATGACATGTTATGATTTGTATGAAAAATAGAATAAAGGTTGTTGATTCTATTCATTCTGATAAAAGTTCATTTTTTAAAATCTGCTAACAACTTGTGCCGAAGTGTCTAAAATGAGTGCTAGGTGTATTCATGAATTTGCTTTCAGAAGAAAGGTGGTGAAATTGTTCCATTTTTGCAGCTATTTCTTGCTCTGTGGGCGTGAAAGAACTGTTGATCGTCACATAGTCATTATTTGTTGGACACAAGAATTGTGGTGTCCATTCGTCAGTCGAACCTAGGCCATGATTGTAACGTAGAAGGTCGAACAAGTTGTATTGGATATTTCGTCTTAGTTTTTTGCTTTCATTATTCAATGATTCAACAAAAGATCATGATTTCGATAGGGAAAGTTAAAAGTCATGACAAATTGAGTGAATTTTCATTATAAAATTTCAATTATGTATTTCATTTACAGGTTCAAGATTTCAGATTCCTCTGTCCTAATGGCACTGCGTTTGACCAAGACCACCAAATCTGTGCAGATTGGGACAATATCGACTGTGACGCGACCACCTTGTATTACTCCAGTGACAATTTCGACTTATACCGTCTAGGATCTGGTAAGAAAATTCTTTTTTTTTTCAATAAATTATAGCGTGGTTAAACATTCTGTAAATAACACTTAAAAGAATTAGCGAACCCCGATTTACAGTTGGCCAAGTAGCCTCCTCCACGTCTGATAGTTCGTAAATACCAATTTTTAGGAAATCGTCGGAAATTCCTGGATGCAACCAAGTTTGCATCAAAGCAAATATAAGAAAATTTTTTGACTGAATCATTTGCTCAACTTCATTAATTTTTGGAAGCAAAGAACAAAATATTAATGTGGTCAACTGAAATATACAAATTTAGTACTAATAAAGTATACTCACAAATTAAAAAGAAAGCATAGCAGATATCTTATGACAATAATAATAGACCGTCGGCCCATTACACTAAGGGGGTCGATTATCTACGAAGGTATGCCCTTCAAGGGACCTGAAGATTAAGTTGGATTATCGGGAAAAAAGTGGTTTGTTGGATCGGTACCCGGTCGCCCCCTACCCAAATTGTATGCAAATCTTAGTAACATTGAATGATGGGTCAAAATGAGGGGTTTAACCAAATGGCATTCCTTTGTTAATAATCTGAGGGAACTGTCGGTGAAGGGTAACTTCCGGTCCGTATGCCGCCCTTGGGGACCGACAAACGTATGCAAATCGGCTAGAGACCGGTTAATTCAGCTAGACCCGACCATTTCAATACATTTGCCCAGCTGCTTCTATAATAACATTTTCAACATTGCCTTCAACCGGAAGTTGATTGAACAGGGAGGTGGGCGAGCGGGTACCGATCCAACAAACCACTTTTTTCCCGATAATCCAACTTAATCTTCATATCTCTTGAAGGGCATACCTTCGTCGATAATCGATACTTCTAGTATTATGGGCCAACGATCTATAATAGTATGTAGGCTGCAGTAAATTCTCCGTAGAGAATAAAACTAGTAAAAATAAATAGTATATGTATTGAAAACCAGAATAAAACACTATGGAAACTAATATGTTTTGAGTTTGTTTCACAGTAGAAAGAAGATTTTTCTTGGCAGATATGTTTAATAGATGTGTGGTCGTTTAGTTCTATTTGAGATGTATCACTACTAGTGGATGAAGTGGTGTCACTACGATACAGCCCACTTCGATTAGTATCCGGAACATTGACTTTCGATTGCTCTTCCTCAAGGCTATGAATTTTGCCATTTATGATGAGTGAGTTTCCTCTGATGATTGCTGTTTGTTTTTTTTTCGGGCAATATTGTGATTGTGATACAAGAGTTTTCTTTTCTGATAATCTTCAACAGCGTGATCATTATCTGTACAACTGATAGACAGTTTTTGACAAAAGAGATTAATAATCGCCTGGTGTATGTCGCCTCCCTCTAAATTGTAAATAACTAAATTATATTTCTTCATTTTCTTCTCACATCAATATACTGTTTTCCTCTTCCAACTTTTCGTTCTGACTCACCACTTCATCTATTTTATTTTGTATGCTTATCTTGTATGTCTGTAAGTGTTCACTTAATTTTTCAACTGTAGATTTCAGTCTATCATTTTGTGTTGAAACATTCTATAAATCTCTTGAATTTAAGATTCCGGTTTGCATTTTAGGAAAAAAGGAAATACTGAAATTTAGGGGCGACTTCATCAGAACTTTAATTTTCACGAGACTAAGGTAATATATGTCAGTCTTCTAATTACTAGAAAAACGTCATTTATAAGTTCGACCACTACAACAACACTATCAATGAATCTAAGATGTGAAGAAATCTCAACCCACCGCGGCAAGGACTATTGTGTCTTCTTTTATGAGAAATGAAATGGTAGTTTTTATCTAATTGAATTTACGTGTTATGACGTACCTGTCTGCAAATGTATAGCTTATTAATCCGAATACTTTAATGAAATTGATCAATGAAGACCCAAAAATCAATTTACATAAAAAATTCCTAAGAATAAAGCATAGTGTATAAACATAAAGGTATTGAAGACATGCGAAATAAAAGAAAAAACTTACAAATTATTATTCAACTAAAAACAACGTATTTAGAGAAGAAAAATAATTGAAGTTTTTTTCTTTCGATATCCACTATGTATTGGTTTATCTCATAAACCAAATGTTATTCACATAATTGAAAGCAATATAAAAATTAATATAAAAATTAACTTAATCCAATTTTCAAACTTAGTAAATATACAGTGGGTTTATTATCATGATAGATGGATAGAATAATAGATAGAATAATGATAAATCAGTTTATTCCTCGAATATAACAATTTATAGATATATAAGTTTCTCTTAACAAATAATCACCTGTACCAAAAACCATCTTTCTTCGAAGTGGTCGTAGAAAAAGTCGTGTAAGCAAATATCTTAACACACTAAATCCTTGACAAATGAAAAATTAGAAATAGGCAAGAAAGGAAATGCAACGCCACCAACAAAGTATTGCGAAAAATTAAGAATGAGTGGTATCCACTTTTTATTTCAGAAATGATGTTCGCAAATGGATCATTACCAAAACAGCTCCTTGAAAACTTCTTCTTCTTTGCTTTGTTTTTTGGATTTCTGACGTCTTACGACATCAATTTCTCCAGATCAGGCGAATAAATAGTTTTCAAGAGGTTTGAAATAGCAGTATGGCCCCTAGCTCCGACAAATCCGTTGTCATCCGGCCTGGATACCGGCGTAGAGAGCTAGAGAATTACACAATTTCACTTATAAATGATACACAATACTGCTAATTTTCAACATATATTAACATTCACACACATTTACTTGACTTCCAACTGAGGACGCCTTCTGTCCTCCACCATTACCGGAAGTCGAATGCCTTGAAAACTTGTCATTTATAAGGCATCCATCGACACACACCGAAGCTATCAGAATACTTTGATGAAAATACCCTGCACTTGGTTTCTCTAATTTATTTATACTCGTAAAATATAAGTGCTAATTTATTTCAACAAATAATTAGTCACGATTGTGTATGCAACTTCAAATGCCCCTAATTTAACTGTGTATTGTCTACTCCAACTCTCTCGCTGCTCGCGTGATATTTATATTCAAAGAAAACTGCTCTCGATGGTTCCGATCTTTCCTGCAGAGTCGCCACAAGGATTCGTCGTCTCGCATCTTCGACATGGCTTCTAGATGCGCCGAGAAGTAATTCGTGTCATTATTTTATTTTTATTTTATTTTACAAATATAGGTTGCCTAACAGATTTTACAATCCTATTATAAGGCAACGCAAAGAAACAATATATAATAATTATATGAGTAAACACTCGGTGGACTAATCTAACTTAACCTAAATATCTGAGTATCGTGAATATCCGATTTACCAATGTTTTGTGTGACTTTCCATTTCAAACAATCTGTTGCATACTATTCATTGATAAAATCGGAAATTCATTAATCTAAAAATTATGGTTATTACAAATTGAAGTAAATATAACTAGTATGTATATTATATTAATATCAGTTTTCAGTTAAAACGGCTTTTTATCATGAGTTTAAATGATCTGAAGCTCAGTCGATAAATGTCAATCTCATATTCATTGAAAATGGAAATATTATTATAGGAGAGGGCACATCTACACAAATGCGCGTTCTGCATATAATTAGATCTATATTTACTTATGACAAAAATATTCCTACTGCGATAAGAGTGTGGATTGCAATTTAAGTTGAAGAAACGAAGGCAGTATTCAGAATCTACCAAGGTATTGAAAATTTTGAAGACAAAACTTTGGTAATACCTCACGCTGATTTCTCTGTAATTACAGTAGATAATATTCTAGAAAAATACCCGCAGAAGGAAAGTGTAAAATGCAAATATACCTATACAATATACGAATAAGAACTATAATAACCCTGACTTGTTTTATTTTCCCAATCTGCTGTGACTTGTGAAATGACGGCAATTCAGCTGATATTCTTATTTCAATCTTCAGACTCAATTCTTGCGTTTCATTAACATGAATTCTAACTTTTATCGCTAACATTTCGATCGCAAAAATAACGTAAATATCGAGGTCTCCACGATTAAATATATTTCAAAACCCGCTTCAATTGCCATGGCAAATTGCTCTTTTTTTTCACAACTCTAATGTAATCCAAATCGAGTAGATACCTAGAAAACAAGTTATCTCGGGGGAATTTAAAAAAATGCGTTGTAGAAGGTTCTCTACATGGTAATTCGTCGTGTGCAATATCGTGATTAGTCTTGAATGAGATGTGTTTGTTGTGAGAGTAGACAGTGCAGTCCGATCAAAAAATACCATTGGCAGCGAAATTATGTACATACTACAACAAAGTTATGTTTGGAAGTAATGACTGGAAACAATATTTATTAATCGTTCATCCCTCCTGGCCAGCTCACCTACTGTTTTGGTGATAAAATGAAGTTGAATTGGTTCTTCTACTCACATAACTAAAATGGCATTCAGCATCATGTTAAATAGTCGATCAATCACATCTTCACAATATGTTTTTGAAGCAAATTTTTTAAAACATTACCTTCACTTGTCAACTCTATTTTTCAAATACATCTCTATGGTTACTGTTTGATTTCAGTGGTTAAAAACCCGCCTGGAAGAGTAGTCTTGGTTTGTCACTTCAAACTGTCATGATGACATAAGGAAAATCAACTTGAAAAAGTACAATTTTGTCGTTTTAACATAAGTTCGTAAAAAAAGGACGGTATATTATAAACTCCCCTAGATACTTGTATATTAAGCAATCTCTGGGCTCATGCTTAAAATACTCATTATTAACAGGATTTTTATAACACTTTTTACACCTAGTAGATAGATAGGTAGACAGTTTACTGTGTTTACATTTTCGTCATGAGGGCTCGGCCTAGATGCTAACATGATTTCTAATGGAACCCAAATAGAGTAAATAAGATGGCTATGATGAAAAAAAAATTTAAATTATTTGAAAGTAGTGATACAGAGTTTCAAAAATTCTTATATTATGCCTAATTGCCACCATTTGAACAGTCATTCATTCAAATGAAGGATCGTAACTATTCATCAAGGATTTCACAAGGTTTATTAGATGTGTGGGACGTGGGTATTCAGCAAAAGTACTAGACCATAAATATCACCGATTATTTCATTCACACATGGCTTCACCAATAAAATTCCGTGATTGAAGTCACATGATGAGTGCTATCAGAGGCCATTTAGGTAAACAAGCGGATATTTAGGTAAACACGGCTATTCATGTAAACGAAGAAATATTTGCGGCTCTTTTTTGTCTGTATAATTATCAAATTGACATAACTCAGTCACTGAAAATTGAAATGACTCGTTTTGAGTAATCTTCTACTACAGAATGGTTGTCAAAATACGGGTTGAATTAAATGTTGAAACGTATATGAACGAGTATATAGATGATTGTATGGAGTTCATGAAATAATTTTCCTGACTATCACTCGACCATGGCAGATAGCGACTATTATTTTCTTTAATTAATCTCGAGTAACTTGTATTTTGTGACAATTCAATTCGACCATAATATGAACATTAATAATCTGAATAACTCCAGAGAGCTAAAACTCTCATTAAATTGTCAAAATACAAAGTACTCTCGATAAAATTATGAAGAAAATAATAGTCGGCTATTTCTCATGGTCTTGGGATATTACTTACGATTACCGCAAGTAGATGTGCATAGCAAATCTGGTGTTCATAGAATTCAGTTTATTGAACAAAGTGAATATTACGTATGATAATTTGAAGCTGTTAGTACTATATATGTGTAGTATAGACTATTTTTAGGCAAACAAAGTAAACGTTTAAAAAACATATGCTCTATAATATCTGCGTAACGAAGGCCCCAGATAACAATACCAAATGATAACGAACACAACCAATACATTCGTTTAGTTTAATTCTCGATAACCACGAATTTGGGTTTGAACGATACATCAAATTTATTATAGATCCAACTACACACACGCAACAAATACAAATAACACCTCAAATTAATTACACATTGAATAGAAAAGGTCCTTTACATATGGCAATTAAAATATTCAATCACTTACCGTCTTCAATTACAGAAATAGCTCCAATTAACGTTTTTAAAAATAAGGTCAAACGTTTTCTACGATACTAGATATTTCTTCAATGAAAACACCTAAATTGCTTATTTTATGATAACCTTGAACATCTGTTCCTTCAATATTATTATTTACTATTCATCATTTACCAAAACCCAATTTATAGTTTCCTTTATGTGTAATTGGATTACTACTCATGCATATGTAATTATCTAAACGTTAAAAACTTAATATAAAATCAACTATACTTCTCAATAGGTCTCATGAGCTCTTGCATACGTTAAAAGTAATTTAGAATAAAATATATTATAGCGATATATATAAACATGTATGTATTGAGAAATAAACTAAACAAATTAAATTGCCTGATGGTTAGCTATAGTGACCGTTTTTTAGCCATTTCAAGAAACAGTGATGATTAAGAAAACTCTGCCACCAAGTACGTGAAACTACTTCCAAGGCTTGATCGTTGCAAGTAAATCTTAGGTTATTTTCTTAAAAGCCTCAACCTTGAAGCAAAATATTTAAATTTGATCCTAGTGCATTGAATATTATTTTATAATTTTCAGTTCAATAATTTCTGAAAAAGCTGGTTCTAAAAAATGTTTTCACTTTTATTTGATTTTATAGTTTTTAGCATTACAATTTTTAATTATCTGTCTTGATAGGTGCGCCACCTTCCCATGGGTTGATACGTTAGTAGCATGCATATAAATGCTATCCCTTTCCACCCAGCTTCTCGGCACGTACCACACACACCTTACCTCTATACATACGTACATACAGGTCAAGCTACGAAACTTATTTATTGTTTTTTACATATTTTTCCAATTTCGCAAATTTTCGGAATTTTTTTCGACAAGGAGGTGAGTCCAAGCCCTCTACATCCATATTTTTTTATGCCGTAGGTTTTCAAGTCCGTAACCGTCGGTTTTTTGTTATTGGTTCTCAAGAACCTTAAGGTTCGATATTCTTCAATATCTTCACGGATTTTTTCGATTTTATTTCCTCTTGCTTTTGTAATTTATTTTCGTGGAAAATTATTCCAAATTCCTACGTGATTCAAATTTAGAAACGAAAAACAGAGAGACATACGAACAAAGAAAATTAAATTTGAAAAAATAAGAAATAGCTCAGTTAGCAAATACCAAAATTATTAATACCCATTCAGAGATACAAACTGTTGAATGTATAATCATTCAGAACAAAACACATAAAAAAGAAATGTAGACAATCTTTTTAAAAACATGCTTTTATGTATAAACGATTGAACTAAATAACAAAAAACAGTATTTAGTGAATGAAGAACGGAACTTTGCGAGAAAAAATACATCAGATTTCGAAATTTTGCAGTTCACAAAGCCACTCTGGCTGTGAAAGAATGTCTTGAATGAAAAATATCCCACATATTATTATTAGAATAGAGTGTTATGCATATAAAGTTACGGGAGAGGTGTTGATGTTTTTCTTTTTCTTACTGCTATGTGAGAATAATATTGATTTGAGAAATTTGTCCACGGCAATTTGGATACGAAATGTTTATTGGTATGCTTACCATGCCGACATCATGCATTTTTATTTGAATGCAGTGTATGTTCAGTTCCTCCCAAACTGTGGTGGCTCTCCAAGCGAGGGCCCCACACTGGTGTTGAATGGAAAATGCAGTGGAAATTACAAACATCGCTTCGAGGACAAAAAACAGTTTAAAAAAATTGTAGCTAAACAAGCAAATACTTGATCAACAAGCAAGCTGATTCCGTAACATTTTTTTCTTTGTTAAAATATGTATTCATCGCTTCTCGTATCATGTCTTTATGAAAAGTTACTACTTTTATTATTTATTCTTAGGTTTTATCTTTGTTTTGTTATATAACTAACACTAGGAATGTACTAACTAAGGCCATATCATTAGAACTTATTCTCATTATTTGCCAATTATTTGCTAAACAATAAAAACAATTTTTTAAAAATTTAGGTTATAGAAAAAAAACTTTTAATAAAAAAATGCTCGTACGCCTCTGTTTTAACGTAATACTCTTGCATACAATCGCAAGGAATTATGGAATTAATTTTGTCGTGTACGTAATCTTGGTTGGAAATAGACGGAGATGAGCCTTGTTTGAAATGCTACCAGAAAAAGTGAAAGTTTAGCGGTCGTAGACGCAAAAGGTCGCCGTAAAAGTCGTAAAGACGGTATCGGATAGGATATGAATAATTATCAGTCATGTAACTGCGGTATTTAATGGATCTTCAGAAGATTTGTTGTTTTTGTTTGCACGTTTTTTACAAAGTGGCTTATGTTGACACACAAATCGGTAGTAGGTCTCGTACATTATGGTCTTGTCCCAGATATGTAGGAAGGAATTTTACTTCAGTTTAATCCATGATTGTTCAGGAAAAAGCCATTAAATTCACTTACATAATATCTGAAAATTACACTTCTATCACAATGGAGAAAGAGACCTTAACCATTACATTTTGTTAGGTGGTAGCTAGGACTCTTGAGAGAAAATATTTTATCATTGAGAACATATCAAAACAAAAGTCGAATAACCATTTCAGTGTGGTAAATCGTAGAACTTCATATTCGAAAAATAATGGAGTGCATTTTAACTACATTACAATATTTCAGTAAAATGCACCACGCATCCCAAGCATAGAAATCGATGTAACATTTCTATGATCCCAAGTTCATCAAGCTCATCTCGACGTCACCGCAGAAACGTCCAGTTGAGATCAGATTCTTTCAGTCTCGCCATTTCCAACAACAACTTTGGATCATGACAATAATTTGACATGCTTATTTCGTCTAAATAGGAATGAAATCATCAAAAGTTTTCATTGGATTTGAAACAAATGAATTCGACAGTTTTCAACATAGTGAACAATATCGTTGATATACAGCAGAAATAGTAATGGACCCAATGTACTTCCTTGAGGTACGCCGTTTTTATTTAGGACTTCATTTGATATAGTGTTAATTTTAGCTACCTGTTTTCTGTTCTGTAAGTAATCAGTGAGCCAGTCGAGTGCTTATCCAGTTATACCTTACTTCTCTAGTTTAATAATTAATTTGGCCCTATCAATGCGCGGTGGATGTCCAAGAATATAGCTCCGATCATGATATATTTGTCGTAGTTTTCCTTCCATTCATATAGAACATTTTGCACAGCTGTGGCCTGTTCTGAAACCTGAGTGATCTGAAATAATGTTATTTTCTGTTATATGTGTTGTGAGTTGTTCATAAACTATTCTTTCGATTTATTTTTCTAGAGTTGCCAACATATTAATTGGTACCAAATCATTAGCTTCATTGGAGTTGGAGACCGTAGGTATAGCTTGGGTATAGCTATTGACAGCTTAAGAGCCACCATGACCGAAAAGTCAAATTTCTTCCTCATCCCTTCTACCTATAAGGTTTGTTGGCATACTCATCAAGAATGAGGGTGAAGATAATGAATTCGATGAACATTGGCAACACAGCACCTGTCCGTTCTCGATTACAGCGCAAATCAGATAGAAATTTCCCAATCGTAGGATCCGTTTCTTGCAAAAACCATTGATTTCATGAAAGATATATTTTTTGTATGGGCTTTTTGGTTCCATGAGAATGCCGGAATCTCTCAATTTTTTTAATTTATCATGTCATTTAAATTGTTTTTCTTAAAAATTATCATAACCAAAAATCACTGAAGTTCCGGAATTTACACAAAAACAATGAGTAATGCAAAAAAATTAAAAAATTCTCAAACAAAAACAGTGGCGTCAAAACGGATTCCCGTTTTACCAAGCTTGCCCGTTAATAATGAGGTATTAACTATATTCAAAAGCGATTTTTCGACGCTTTCATATATATTTTTTGGGAATTCGGTTGTTATTTCATCCGGACTACCTTACTTGGTAAGGTATATACCTACCACCTTTCTCAACTCTGAGTACTGTATGAGCCTAAAATTATTGAATTAATTGCTTGTTGTTGCTATTTTATCTTCACAATCCCTTTTAAGAGTGGTGTATATATCTGAAATAATCTTATCAATACTCGCAACATAAAAGTCATTTAGGCCATTAGCAATTTCTTTTGGTTCGTTTATTTCTATAGCTTCGATTTCAATTTTTTTAAACTTTATATTATTTTTTTGTTGATATTATCGATTTCAAAGTTTTCCACATTTTTTTGGAATTGTTTTTACGTCTATTTCATTTTCGAGGAATGCTTTATTTTCTTACCGTAGAATTTTAACAACTTTATTCCGATTGTGTTTTGTATATATCCTTATTTTGAAGAGATTCATTTTTCTTGTATATTTTATAGCTAGTATCCCTTTTCTTTATAGCATCATTAATTAGAATTAATTGGAATGATAGACATGCCAACACTCCTTAAATCTTGGTTTAATAACAACAGTTTTCCTTGGCGCAATCTCATCTAATTTACTTATGATGGTAGTAAAAGTATTTTGGTGCGTATACTTCCAATTGACTGACGGTAACTTTGGTTAAAAGCTTGAAAATCGATTCTGTCACGTGTAGAGATATATTTTACGTCTTTTTCATTAAAAGCTTTTATTTAACTTGCTCTTTGTGTGGGTTTGTGTGTGTGTTAGATGAGTGCAAATCTTGCAAGCTGAATTAGAACCACTTCCTCTTATCCTATGGAATTGAAATTTTACATGTTGTTCCGATGACAATACATCAATGTCGAAGAAATTGCCCCCCCTGCCCCCAGAAAGCTAGATAGAGAACTCGTAGGTTTTCGGAAGTTTTCTTGATGAATTGTAGGGGGTTTCGCAGCCCTCCTTTTTTGGAAAAAAGTTGTAAAACTCGAGAAATTGAAATCGGAAAAATCCGTAAAAATAGTGAAAAAATATCTGACCGTCAAATATTATGGTTTTAAAAAAGGAATTGTCTCCCCCTGGCCTCCCCCCCACAAAGCTGGATAGAGAACGCGTAGGGTTTCAGAAGTTTTCTTGAAGGATTTGGGCGTCAAAAATTATAGCAAAAAAACGATTTAGGTGGGGGGGCTCACCTCCCTCCCCCTCTTTTCTCGAAAAAATTGGAGAACTCACTAAATTAAAATCGGAAAAATCTGTAAAAATACTGAAAAATGTCTGAACGTCGAATATTATGGTTCAAAGGAAAGAATCGTCTCCACTGTCCTCCGAAAGTTAGAAAGAGAACGCGTAGGGTTTCGGAAGTTTTATATAGGGATTTGTACGTCAAAAATTAAAGCGAAATAAAGTAGGTATGGGGAGCTCTCACCCTCCTGTCCCCCCTCAAAAGCTAGATAGAGAACTCATAGAAATGTGTAAAATATTTCAAAAGTTTCAGACATGGAAAATAATGATGAAAAAAATCGATCTGGCGGCTCGCCCCCCTTTACTGTCACGAAAAAAATTAGGAAAACTCGCGAAATAGAAATCGAATAAATCCGTAAAAATAGTGGAAATTATCTGACCATTGAATAATACGGTTTCAAAAAAATTACCCTCTTTCCCCCTCGAAAGCTAGATAGAGAACGCGTAGAAATTCGGAAAAGTTTTGCAACGGAATTAACAGGCAAGCAAACTTGCACCTATGACGCATTAATTGAAATGAACAGACTAAGACACATATCCACAGAAAACTAAAAAAAAAATGAATAAACTTAAAAATTACTTTTTATAGAAAATCTTTAATTTAAATGCACTGAAAAGAAGAAAATTTATTTTAAAGTGAGTGAACCCATAATTTTGTTACATTATAAAATTTTAAATGATATAAAAGCTTGTCGCGAGGTGTAATTTTGAATGTAATTCTCAATAAGAAATACATAGATATTTCTCGCGATAAGCTTTTATATCATTTAAAATTTTATAATGTAACAAAATGATGGGTTTATATGGCTTTCAAATTTAGTTTCTTCTTTTTAGTGCATTCAAATAAAAGCTCTTCTCTAAAAATTATTTTTAAGTTTATTTATTTGTTTGTTGTTTGTTGATCTCAATACTAACTATCATATATTCATATATTCTTGGTATTTCGTGAACTGTACATGGGGTGGTGGCTGGAACAAGTTTTCGCCCTTTTACCGCAATGCTCCTTGATTTGTCGGTGTATGCCCTCCTTTCACCTGTTTGTTTTTTTTGTGTAAAACGGCTTATTATTATTATCTCAAATTTTTGTGCTCTATCTGAATGAAAAACAATTCACCAAAGATTGTGAGTTTCTCAGTCAGTTTTTGACCATGACACTCTGTTGACTGTGTGTGATGAACAATTAACTCGAGCTGTTATGAAAGCAATCATGTTTGGAAAAAAGCATATGTTTTTCAAAATAATAAACTTAACGAATGCAATAATGATCACCACACAAAATTAGATGAATTGCATTGACATAACATCTGTGATAATAATTACAAATTATGATGAGTTCATTGAGATTATTAAAATGTCAAATATCAATTTTCTATTCATATGTATTATTTTAATTTTCAAAATTTAATATGTTGAAGAACCTGCTTACTTTGGTAAGTTTTTCATATCCACTAGCGAAATTCATGATTATCCAAGCCAATATACCAGTCTTTCCACGGTATTCGCGAATGAACAGGTACTTGTTTGAAAATTTTAGTATCACACTGAACAGAAATTTCCTGAAATAATCCTTATGTATTTTCAGACACAACCAAGAAATAACAAATTTTTCATGATTTTTGCAACATAAATGTCCATTACAATACAATAATCTCTTACAATCAGAATTGAATTACAATTAGTACTACTAGTACGATAATATAGTCAATCCAAGTTATCAGTACAGCCACTTATTAAATCATTATAGTAAATCATTATTTTATGATCAGCACAGCAGAGGCTGAAGATATTCATTGAAATTTTAATATGATAGTCATAGAATTACTTTCTCGATAAATTTTACAGGAAATACTAATTTATTACCATATATTACCGGGTCCCACGTTACTTTCTGTTCGGATGGTATTGTTCCAGTAGTTTTGTCTAATCTTACATCATAATTTATTACTCATGAGAAGCAAGTATTTATACAGAGTCATTCATAAAGTGTGTGACATGTCGAAAGACATGATAACATATTTGATTACTTATATTTCGGACGTCCATCATCTTAATGGTTGAAAGATTTCTATCTCTTTCAAATTTTTCACAACGTTTCAATTGCTTTTATCCGCAATCGTCTTCTGGTGAATAGTGACAAAATCTGATTCTACGCGACCTTTTATAGGTATATAATTAAAGTGTAATTACGGTGTAATTACGCGCGGTCTTGTGGCGCGTTGTTTCGCGCTTTTTCTCCCTCCAAAACGGTCCATAAGCGGTTTCCATACGTTTTTAATTTCCACGCTTGGTTGACTGAAGGCACCATTGGCTTCTATGTAGGTGGTTTCCATAAATTTCCGTTTGAACCAATGTTCTTCTTTCTGTATGAAGAACACTAGCTTCGTCCCAGAGAATTCGGTGTTGTTTTCTCCAGGCGTGGTCAGCCGGATTGAAAGCAACTCTTGATCCGGCAGTACCTTTCGAAGCTTCCTCACCAAGACGAAACCAGAGAACACAACAGAATCCAGTAAAAACTGTATTTACAAAGTCCCATGTGAATGTGGAGATTCCTATATCGGAGAGACCAAGAGGCCATTATCAGTAAGAATAGCCGAACACAAAAAGTGGACTTAACGAGGGGAAACATCAAAATCGGGAATTGCTGACCACGCCTGGACAAAACACCACCGAATTCTCTGGGACGAAGCTAGTGTTCTTCATAGAGAAGAACATTGGTTCAAACGGAAATTTATGGAAACCACCTACATAGAAGCCAATGGTGCCTTCAGTCAACCAAGCGTGGAAATTAAAAACGTACGGAAACCGCTTATGGACCGTTTTGGAGGGAGAAAAAGCGCGAAACCACGCGCGCCACAAGACCGCGCGTAATTACACTTTAATTATATACCTATAAAAGGTCGCGTAGAATCAGATTTTGTCACTATTCACCAGAAGACGATTACGGATTCAAGCAATTGAAACGTTGTGAAAAAATTTGAAAGAGATAGAAATCTTTCAACCATTAAGATGATGGACGTCTAAAACATTCAAACAAATGATAACATATAATGTTATAAAAAATATTCGTTTAGAATTCTCGTTATCTTGGACACATTTCTCATTACTTTTGATTATTGAAGTTTTTTTTTTACATGCAACGTACTAAACGTGTAGACCAATGAAATTGAAGTCAGTATTTGTGATTCGCGCTTAACCACGAAAAATCCGTTTATAATGCATTATTCACGCCGCAGGTCATAAACGCCTACTTTACGCCCTTGATACATAAATAACTATTATGCACTAGCGGGCAGTAAAGTGAACTTTGTCGCACGGTTTTTTTATGCCCATATTTACACATCAATTGATGCAAAACCTACCACAAATTGTCTCTATGCGGTTAGCAGGGTACCTGAAATGGGTGTTTCTCAAGGTTCGATATTGGGATCTATTCTCTTCATCTTGTATGTAAACCACTTACATTCCATAGTTGACAATAAATAATACGTAGCATATGCAGACGGCTTGTCGTTAGTTATATCCGCCGACAATACTGGAAGTTTACAAATAAAATGCTTTGAAAAAATTCAAGGAGTATTATCTTTCTTCAATTCTAGAAACTTGTTT
This sequence comes from Chrysolina oricalcia, assembly GCA_944452925.2. Lineage (NCBI taxonomy): Eukaryota > Metazoa > Arthropoda > Insecta > Coleoptera > Chrysomelidae > Chrysolina > Chrysolina oricalcia. The sequence continues at coordinate 36,482,990 of OX101816.2, read as the reverse complement.
TTCATATACAAAAGTCTCAAATGTTACGGATGCACTGTATTCCTGAAAAATATGGAAAACCTTAAAATTTTATTTGGTGAAAATATTTTGCGTAATACACAAGGTAAGGTCAGAAGTTTTGGAAATCTCACTGGACGAACACTGATGTTGTAAATTCTATATATTCAACCATTTTCGAAATTGAATTTTCTCTTCGTCAATTTACGATCGGTGTTAACTTGAATGTGTATTATGGTCAAGTTGAATTCAGGTATGGAATTTGCCTCTGAGGCAATTCAGCTGGTTCGAAAGAAGTCTGTATTGACGAAAAATGAATCTTGAGCTGCATCTTTGAAATATCTAATAAGGGAACTTGTAAAACACTCTTGAAATGTTTTAATGTATTTACACTTCCAAATCTCTTCATTTTTGAAATATATGTTTATGTTTTAAAACACAAAGAAACATTCATACGAATAAATTCTGATGTTATGTCGGGGCGTGGCACAGTGGTTAGAGCGTCTGACTTTGGGTCGAAAGGTCCGGAGTTCAAGCCCCAGTTGCGGCTGGGATTTTTTAATTTAATTTGACCGATTAAATTATTCAAATCTCGTGGCTGGACTGGGGTGAGTCCTGCACGATTCACTGTTGCGTTCTTATTAACAGTGCTGCTCCTAAGGGGGCGCATGGAGTTAGTAACAAGGCCTATCCAGAACACGTGGCTAATGACCATAGCAGTCGATGCCAGAACACCAAAGAAAAAAAAATTCTGATGTTCATGGATATAGAACACGAAAAAAATTGTGTCTAGTTTGTCTTAAATTTTTCATAATTCTCCACGAAGTATATAACTACAATGTCATCTTTCGAATACGAGTTGAAATGTTTACTCAAGAAGTGATTTTATAATGTAACGATTTTATAGCAATTAGCGTGACGAACTTTGTGTAATGTTATACCTCTGTTTGTATGATCCATTTTATTTTATTAATTTAATTTTATATTCACTTTATCATTTTAAGTTGTTATCTTTCTATTGACAATTCCAAAACATGTCAAGAAAAGAAATAAACATTGATTGATTGATCAATTGAATTCTCATCCAGTAAATTTGAATGTAGCCAATAGCGACAATTATGGCAATTGACTTTTTTATTACGATAATTCGCATTTGAAAAGTATCCTGGCAAATCATGAATAACCATTATCCGATCGTCATCACCTCGAAAAAATATAACATGTTACGAGAATACTATTACTCATCCATATCTGTATATTTGCCCACTATCTTAGCACTTTCTCTATATGTTAAGATGGTTAGATTGGTTAGGACATATTTCTAAAAACAAGGTATTACAAATGAAGTAAAACAGAATTAGTTATTTTAATAATGAAGTCAATTTAGTACCTATAGTGATCTTCCGTTCGAACCTTCGTGACCTTCACCTCGAAAAAGTATATCATGTTACGAGAGTACGATTACTCATCCATCTGTATATTTGCCCACTATCTTAGCACCTTCTCTATATGTTAAGATGGTTAGATTGGTTAGGACATATTGATGAAAACGAGGTATTGCAAATGAAGTAAAACTGAATTAGTTATATTATTAATTGAGTCAATTTTGTACCTATAGTGATGGCAATATGTTATTTCAGGTTTCGAATCCAAAGCCCACAAATACGGAGAAGATGAAGAAACGTTTTCTCTACAACGTGCAGAAACTGGAGATGCAAGAATTAATCACGAACAACAGAGCAATATCGTAAACCAAAGGAAAGAACCCCGAAACTTCAATTCCAAACCTAAACAAAAACAAAACAATGTTAACACTAACAACAATAACAACAATCAAAACAACAACAATGAAAAAGATATTTTCAGAGGATCCAGCAGCTCCAACTTTTACAACAACCGAAACAGTGGCAAGGAAAAGGATGAAGATTACGACGATAACGTAAACGTCAATCAAGATAGAGATTTTGAACAGAAGAGGAAAGTAGTGAAGAGCAAAGTACGCAGGCCAGTACAAAATAATGATTACAACAAGAACCAGAACGAAGATTATAACAGAAACACACAAAATAATGATTATAACAGGAACAACCAAAACAGAAACCAGAACACTGATTATAATAGAAAAACTCAAAGTAGTGACTACAACAGAAACAACCAAAACAGTGAAGGCAATGACCAGAGAGACGACAACAGTCCGGAAGTTCAAACTAGACGTACAAGTCCCCCTAGAAACACTGACTTTACGAATAACTTCGCTGGAAGCAGCTACGTACCTACAACAGCCCGCTCCACCTCAACAACCCTCAATGCCGAACAGTACTCCACCGCTATCAACAACTACAGAAGCAGGAACGGCCAAAGACAACGACAGTACACCAACACTGATAGCGCCAGTTACACAATAAGTACACCCGCTCCGTTTAGACAGACCCAGCAGTACAATCCTCCTCCAAGCAGGCAGAACAATAATGGGCGGTACTACAGTACCACTCAAGCTCCACAGAAGGAGACCGAGAACTACCCGCAACAGAAACAAAAGCAGACGACCGCTTTCGATAACTACGACGTTCCAAAAGTGAAGCAAACTGGTACGACCTCGGCGCAGAACTACAACTCGCAGTACGACATACCGAAAGTTAAACAAAGCACACCTGCGCAAACCTACAATACGCAGTACGATTCAGCCAAAGTGAAGCAAACCGGTAGTACCGCAGCACAGTCTTATAATACGCAATATGAAGCGACGAAAAGTAAGTTTACAAGTACCACCGCTCAATACGAGGCGACTAAAGTAAAACCGGCGAACAACTACCCCAAGAGTACTACCACTCAGAAGACTGAGAATTATCCTACAAACAACCCTAAATACAACACTTTTGATAAGAAACAAACGACGCCCTACAAGCAACTGGAAAATTATCAGACCACCCTCAGTCCAAAGCCGTTCAGTCTCAACACCTTCCCATCTACTTTTGCCCCAAGGACCAATTCGGAGTACACTCAGATAGCTCAGCAAACTGTGAACTATCGTAAGTCGAGTACTCAGAACCAGAATAGTCAGTCTACAGGTTTCAGTCAACAGGCGAAGAATAGTACTCCTAGAAGTACCCCTTTCACCCAGTACACACCAACGGTTCCTAAACTCAGTTCCACAACGCCAGTAAGCAGGTAAGATACGTAGTAGTAATAGTAGTAATTAACATGAACCTGTTTTGCCATTCTCTGTTTTCCACATATCTACATTACCTATCCTAATCTTACTTTTCGAACCTTCGCGGCCTTCTGATGAAGGACAGTACGTCCGTCTACCCCAAGTCGGTTAGTTCCACTTGTTGGAGTTTTTCATCTCCAAGGATTCGAGTAAAGGACAATCTTTGGAAATCTTCCTCAATCGAGATATAGAAAAGGACATGGTTGCACAACTGTTCTTCATATTGTAGAAGACGTAATGACACCCACATATGAAAAAAAATGTACAATAGTTCATTTGGGTTTCCGCCGGGCCTTCGATACCATCATCCATAATTTATTGATAGGTATTCTGAGTTACATCAGTTTTTCTGCCGATGCCCTGATGATTAACTACATTAAAGATAGTCACCAGAAGGTTAGTGTAGAATCAGGAGTACATCAAGGTTCGATACTTGGCCCGTTACTGTTTTCTATGTACACCTCTAACTTTCTTCGTTCTCTTCGCAGTTATCCAGTGCGTTTATGCGCTAGTTGCACCCAAGTATATTACAGTATTTTTGCTAAAATGTCAGAAAATGCAGATCCAAAAAGATTTATAGAATGCTGAGGACCATTGTTTGTTTGTAAATTCCAGCATACCAAATTGAACGATTTTCGGCCCAAAAAATTATCGTGTCGCAGGAACTAATTCTGGGGATATCTGCATACAAAATGAATCTTCAGTTATTGTTGTGAAGCAAACAATCTTGGTGTCTTGATAGATGGTCAGCTGAGATTTGAAAAGTTTATAAATAGACTATTACAACGTGCCTACTCTGCATTCAAATCATATAAGGTAGCTTATCGACAGTTTTTGCCTTATCGTATGGAAAAAGCCGTGTATGAATCTTTGGGACTTTCAGTTTTCAATTATGAAGAAGTTTTTTATGGTCCATGTTCTATTGCTCAATATAAAAATAAAATTCAAGAAGGAGTTCAAAACTTATATCTGAGATTAATTTTTGGTATGCGTTCTCTACAAAATAGGATCTCATATAAACTACAAGAAATTGATGATTGCTGAAAAAAAATTATGCTATTTGTCTTTTCCTCAGGGGGGTATTGTAGAACTAACATGTGATTTTTTTAGGTAAAAACGAAGTCTGTAACTCTTCCGGTGGCTATTCAGTTTTTTGAATATTTTCACATTTTTGTAATCAAGAGAAAATTCTCAACAGAAATCTAGGGGAAGATCATTTTCTGCACTGCTTTGTATAACAGGAAATATTTTTCCACTTAACCTTATGAACAGAAAACATGAGAGACAAGAACAGCTTTGTATAGAAAGTCCAAATCAAGCTGGGATTATACTTTTGGATTATAAACACTTTAATATAATGTCTTTTATTCTTCTTGAAATTTCTCAAATTTCAGATCAAGCCGTTTTGATGAAACCCAATACGACGATGGTTCATACAGCACAAAATACGATTATGACAATGACAAGAAAGAAGACGAATTCTTGAAAACAGCTCACAGTCAAAACATCGCAGCCAGCAGAAACGAATTTGCAAAAAGCACCAAACAGCAATCATCCACACAAACTCAAAGGACTAGTTACGAGTCACCTAGGCCTTTTTCGGTTACTCCTAGGGTCACAGAACTGTCCAAAACGAGTCCGAAACCAGTAGAGTCGAAGAAACCGACACCAAGCCCTAAAAAATCAAAGAACGTAAGCTATGATTATGCGTATTATGATTCCAACGCAGGCAGTGAACCTGATTATGATATCACTGAAGATATTCAGAAGTCCTCTGGTAGAAATTAAGTATTACTTACTCAGAGGTGTCGTTTTTTAAACAATAGACGCCACCTGTTACGATTCCGAAGTCTGAGATATTAACACAACATTTGTTTTAGACCAGTAATTGTTCAAAGATTCAATCTTGCGTCTTATAGAGTGAGAATACCATAGGGGATATCCAATATATGAACGTTTCTCAAAAAAAAATCACTACAAAATAATTCCTTTCAATTCACACTTTTCGATATGAAGCTGTGATTTACAAATATATTTTCTTGGAAATTTGGCTAATCTTACAAAACTCAAAGTATCAAATGTACTGCCAGTGATGAATATTTTGAAAAGCATCATCTCAGAAATGAATTGGTAAACTCTGAATCTATTGGTTCTGTTTTTCCATTTTCTTTCAAATTACTATCGTTTCTTCCAAGCTTATGATCATTTCCGAGTTGTTATTGTGATATGTGAAAACTGGTCGAACTTACTATTTTTAATGATTTGCTAAAAAAATTAAGAATAATTGTGAAGTTTGAAAATTTTCAGCCCTTGTTATCTGAAAAATCTGTAACTTTTTTGTTATGCATTAAAAAGTCTGTTTGCTCATACCATTCTTGAGTAGTAACAGAAAATCAGGTAGGTATTTATAATGAAAATTTGAACACATTTTAATTTAAGCTTGTACATATTATGTATTTCTACTATAAGAATAAAAGTACTGTTATTTTATTGGTGTTTAACTTCCAAGAAGAAATACCTATACAAGGTAATGTATTTCCGGATTATAATTATCTATGTAGCATACGCATACAACACTCAACTTTCCAGATTTCGGTTGAAAAAGTGGTTCATGTATTGATCAAAATATCCAAGCAAGAGGGTTGGCAAAACACAAGAACTTAAATAGTGACTGAGTATGTTGTTTGTTGGATGCTGAAATTCACAAACTATTTCTGAACGAATGCAGTTTTTCATGGCCGTCGACAAGGGGGTGCAGTATGGAAGTGCTTGAAGGATTTTTTTCCATTTATTAAATTATTAATTAAAGAGGAAGTTTGTATTATTTTAGTAACACAATTACACAAAAGTCCTATTTCCGAAGTACCGACTCAGAAAGAAATTGTTAATTTTGAGAAAGTTAAAAAAAAATTGTTATAATTGTTTTTTCCGTTAACCAGCTGTCGTCCCCTTACGAACGGCAGCCCTCAAAAGTCGAAACTTGTGCGAGCCATGAATTAATAAGGTCTTACCTTTTACGTGCGATTCCTAGCACGATTCGAGGAGAATCTCAAAATGATGGAGGTCCGTTAGGTCACCCATCCAAACCCCGACCTCGCCTAGCGTTGCTTGGCTTTAGATATCGGTGACCCGGCGCTCTCCGTTCGAGCTATCCCCGCGGAACGATATGTTGATGACGAGAAGCTGCATGAAGATGAAATTGAAAAACAATGCAAAAAATCAAAACGATACCTAAAAATAAATATTAACTATACGTTGAGACTTCGTATCTGTTGTTCATATCAAGTACGACAACATGCTATTTGCAAAAATTCTCGATGCGGGGCAATGCAGGGCGCTTTTTATGTTAAATTTTATGACGTAAAGAAATAATGAAATTCAGCACCACACAGCTGATTTTTTTCAGAATCGCTTAATGAAATTATAGAAAATTCATTGGTAACATTGTCCAACAAAACTTTCAAATCATTCTAATTGTCGAACAACCCCAAAAGTTATCGGAACACTAAACAAAAAACGCCACGCTATCAAGGATTTTTGCAAATAGCATGTTGTCTAACTCGACATGAAGATCTCGCCGTTTTGGTAATCATTACTTTTCCGGTGGCGTAGCCAGAATTTTCCTTTAGAGGGGGGAGGCTAGTATAAAAAGTCTGATAATATATTTTATTTTACAAAATGGCAAATTGTCGAAACTTTGAAAGATTTTGTAAGGGGGCCGGGCCCCCTGTTGGCTACGCCACTGCCCTAGGACTATTCAAGTTTTCTATCGTGATGATCTGGGTTCGGAAAATCCACATAAGTGTCTAAATTCACTTTGATTAGGGGACACTGATGAAACCACTTCAAATGCTTTTAGTTATTTCTTATAATTCTCACTAAGAGGAAAATCCTGTAATGTTCAAAGAACATCGTGAGAGCCCAGTGATAGTAAGTAGGAATTGGTGATTACAAAAATATGTGAAGACTGACCTCGACGGGTCAGTCTCGATGGTACTGCTAACGGTGGAACGATTGATGATATTTTAAAAAAGCATCGTCCTTGAAAATATCTGTAAAACAGAGACAGATCGCCAACCTTTCTACAGAGAGCTCCAGAGAAGTGAGTGAACTTGTAAGCTCAGCATCACCAGGGCTGCACTCCATATATGAGAATCATCAGATCCAGGACAGGTCGGACTAGTGCCTTATAAATGTTAATCAACCGACAGAAAGTGAAATAGCACTAGACACGAAACATAAAACCAAGTTTTTGAGAGGCACTTTTGACAATCATGGCTTTTCCTTGGCGGGGTACTATTGATGGTAATACCGAGCATTCAAATAGAGGTCTTCATTAATATAGATACTTCTGACATGATTACTGTCACTCACTCGCTAGAGAAGCTACCCGCTTAACCACAAATCACAAGATCTTTTATCCCAAATGATGCACGAGTTCAAATTATATCGGAAAACTTCAATGCTGCAAAACAACTTAGATTTGGAACTCACTGCAGCATGAGCATCTTTGCTAGCATCCACGATGGTATGAAGATTGTAGCGTTTGGCATTTTTGGTACTGAAATCAATCCACTTTGGCAGTTTTCATACACACCGGTACACACAGAGAAGACCCAACATATGATAAAAACAAGGTAACTAAAGAAATGGGAATTCCCAGCGAACAAAAAAGTGATACCATACAACTGTATTCAACAGCATTAAGAGGATCTGAAGAAACAGATATTCTGAGATTAAGGGGCCCTGGTCGAAATGATCATCCTGAAAATTCAAATCTTATATTATCAACGGTCCAAGAAGAATATTCAGATGAATCGGAAGGCTGGAATAGGGTAAAAGGCAAGAGGAAACTTGTAAGAAGGGGTGAAGCTGACAATTCAGAAGGGAAATTCAAAGGAGAGAACCCAAAAGTGTATTTGTACTTACACAGAGTTAAGCCAGAAGTTTCTGAAGAAGATATCGTGGAATACTTGAAACAGAAAATCGATGATGATGGAGCCAAATTTATTGTGAAGACACTGAAAACATCAGAGGGAAGCAGGTTCAAAGAATTTATGGTTGCTGCGAACTTCAGCTGCACAAACACTTTCTATAACCCTCAATTCTGGCCAAGGGGGGTTATGTTCAAACGTTTTGACTTCAGACACTATTACGATAAGTTCAATATCAAGGATGTTATAAACGGGAAGGAAGAAACTAGGGCAAAATCTTTTTTAGGACCACAGAAGAAAATGGAGGAGATGAACGAATGAAAGCATACAAAGGAGTGGAAAAAAAGCAGTTATTGCTCTCAAACTCATGCATTTCAGGATACAAGGTATATTCGGAAAATCAGAACAGTTAGAAGTATTATTGGATATGAAGTCAGCAGATACTCTCTGTTTTAGTGAACACTGGCTCAGATCGAATGAAATAACATTTTTGAAAATAAGGGGATATAGATTCATAAGTTCATTTTGTCGAGAGGAATATAGTCATGGAGGGGTATGTGATTTAGCAAAAAACAGCATTATTTTGAATGAATTTACATGTAACAAATCTGTAGAAAAACACTTCGAGGTAACTGTAGGTGTAATTGATATTCTTGAAAACAAATCAAAACTATATATAATAACTGTATACAGGACTCCAAATGGTAATGTTAACTTATTTTTGAACGACCTGTATGAGGTAATGTGCGAGATTTACCAATCAAATTATTACTACATTGTTAGTGGAGATATAAACATCAATACTCTAGTTGAAAGCAGAGAAACAAAAAATATCAATGACCTCTTCAACGAATTTGGCATGACGAATCATATTGAATCTCCTACACGTATTACATCTACAACATCAACATCCATAGATGTGGTATTCTCAAATTCTAATGTCAACTCAGTGCTCATTGAGGGTTCACACCTTTCAGATCATACATTTCAAATTTGTGAATTTTAACTCCAGATATCTAAAAGAAACGTGAATGACATTATCTTTCGTCATGATTATTCCGACACCAACTTGTCAACTTTTAGGAATACGCTTATGTCCGAAGAGTTGCTAGAAACATTCAGAGCAAGTACAGTTGATGAAGCATTTCGGGCCTTTTATTCAACATTCAAGTTTCATTGGAATAACGTTTTTCCCATGAAAAAAATCAAAATTATTCAGAATGAAAAACCTTGGTTCAACTCAGAAATCAAAGAGTTACTCTAAATGCTTTGTGATATGTCTAAATTAGTCAAATCTACCAACAATAACATCATTAAAGAAAGATATGAACAACTAAAAAACTATATAAAGAAAATATTACTAAATCTAAATTGGAATACAATAATAAAAGATTATGCAACACTAATAATATCTCTAAAGAAAGTTGGAGCATAATCAATGAAACAAAAATAAGTCCTTTGTTAGATCTCCTACGGAAATTATTGATACTGAGAAAATAATCTCAAAAAAAAGATTCAATTGTTAACCATTTCAACGATTTTTTTATGAAAGTTGAAAATATCAAACCTGATGTGAAAGATGTTGTACTGGCCCCGGTCTCAGATTATTCAATATTCTTGTATGCATCCACACCATACGAAATAAAAAACACCATAGATAAAACATCACAAAAACCTTCTCCAGGTATTGATGAAATTAATCGTAAATCGTAAAGCTGTGAAAGTGGTTAGTGATATAATTTCGTTTCCACTCTCTCATGTTATTAATCTCACATTTTGTGAAGGGAAATATCCTTGTGATTTGAAACTATCCAAGTCAATTCCAATATATAAAAATAAAGGATCTAGGAAAGAGGTGAGTAACTCCGTAATATTTGCCTTCAATCACAGTTTGCAAAGGTCATTGACTACACATATAACATACGTTTGAAAGACTACCTAGAAAAAAACTTCTGATGGCAGATTGTCAACATGGTTTTAGAAACGGAAGGTCAACTGAATCTGCAATAAAAGAACTATGTCAAGTCTATGAATGCCTGAATCAGAAAAAAAAATCCTATTGCACTGTACTTTGACTTAAGTCGTGCATTTGACACAGTTGATCACAATTTACTTCTTGAAAAGCTGTGCCGCAGCGGTGTTAGAGGTGTGGCCAATGATTGGGCAAAATCTTATTTGCAAGAGAGGACACAAATGGTTATGTTGGAAACCTATTTTTTATTACCATACGTACAAAATAATTAAATATAAAAATATAAAACAACAACAAAAATTAATTGGCGCTCCGGGGCGACTTGATTGATTCCAGTGGCGCATTTGCTTTTTCAGCTGCAGGAAAACCCGGAAAAACCTGCAGCACCACATCATCTGAAGATCTTGATCTGCCAATGTCCTCTCTCTCATAAAATAAAATGGAGGGTGTCTCCAGAGGCTCCAATAAACCCAAGATATCGTCAGAGCATTAAGAAACAAAACTATCGTCAAACTTAAACCAGTCCGTTCCATCTTTCGCCAATGCGTAATAATGGCCACATTCAACGCCGGAACCACAGTGAACAATGACTGCATGGAGATTATAATTGTGGTCTGCTAGATTGAGGTGTTCATCTATTTTCAATCTTCGTATAAGTTTGGTGCCTCCAGAAAGTCATATACGTTTTTACTGTCTCTCAAACATGTACCACAACATAAACTAGTGAGGATTTTTCCAGCGAAAGATATAGAAACACAAGACGAGATAAGCTGTACGGAACCATTTGATCCAGAACGGTCGAGACTACTGATTTCGTCATTTTCCTGCTCACGAAGAGTATTCAATAAGAATTCCAAGAATTCGCAACAATCCTCTTGTTGTCCTAACGAGTATCTAGTAGACTTCAAAGATTCCAGGAAATCGATTGGTGGGAAAGATGATACATTCTTACGAAACTGCAATTGCATAAACAGGGAGTTGAGATTGATGAATAAGTAGGAAACGTTCTTGTTCATTGTTAAAATCTCGTTCTTGAAATTCTTCGTCATGAATAATACTTGTAAAATGCTATTCATGAAGCAAGTGTTTCCCAAATTATCTAATCCAATCTTATTAACAAGATCCTCAGGACAACTCTCCACTGATTCGTAGGGAAGCTGGTCAGACTCTGCATCGCATCCATTTCGTAAGCTACAATCAATCCGTCCAAGTGAAGAAGGGTTTCGTAGAGGGATCGATTCGGCTCTTGCTCGATGAAGCTCCTCCGCTGAAAGGGAACCAGAACCTCGAGGAATACAATTCATATATGGGGTGCAGGAATGACTCATGTCCATTGACTGCACTGAAAAAGAAGAAGGTGGATCAATCACTTGCGAATTAACCTTGATAGGAGACTGATGACGATACACTGCTCTCGGCTTTTCTCGAATAGATTTTAGTTCCGTATTGAAATGAGGGCAATGCATGATCTCATGAAAATTATGAGATGGAGGAATAGTTCCAAGAACCTAAGCAGCATTACCACGTTGAATAGCAATACTAATTCTTTCTATCAAAAAAGTGGTAGAACGGTAATCTTTCTTGCGTGACCCAATCTCCTTCCAAGTTCATAAACAAATAACAGATATTCCGGACCATAAACACCAAAAGTTTCAATCGCTACTGGATGAAACAAATAATTGTTACCAAGATTTTGGTATTATTTTCGTTTCAATTTTTCGCCAGACAAAGCTGTAGTTCCAGCAGACTTCGAACTTTCGGCTAGATGGGAAGCCGCGACCGTGTCAACACAAGTGAAATCCCATACCACAGGTTTACCGTATTTCCAGGGTATGAGAGACATACTATCTAGTCTTTTACCATCATCTCGACTTTTACCTAAAGGTTCCAAAATTGCCGGAACATCCGCTGACACCATGGCACGCTTCAATATGTCGTTCACCTGGTAATGTTGAGATGCACGCCCTGCACTTCTCCTGCAACTTAAACCGTGCACACCTTTCTCATCAACTACACCACCACAAACACAAGTATAAGGCACACAAATAGATGAACCCATCCTAAGACCTACTGCTATTCTGAAAGATTCATCGTCTAATAGCGTTCCAAGAGATGCAACAGGTGAAGCATTCAGCCAAGCACCCGACTCCTTGATCATTACTGCTTTCAGACGAGCCTTATCGTATACACTTGTAGATTTCAGAAGTTTATCAGTAATAATGTTCAGAAGAGGTCGGTCCCATATCTTTTGTATATTCTTTTTATCAATATTAGTTGCGGCATGCCAAAGAGATTTACCTTCAGCATAAAAATCGTCTTTGATATTCAGAAATATAGAAGGAAGGATGGCATCGATAAGAACAGAAACACTATTGACTGACGATAAAAAAGCTGGTAAAGCTAAGGAAGAAGCCGAACGTAGCCCTAGTCCGCCAAGGTTTACAGGAAGCGTTGCTTGGAGCCATGAATCATTATTGAAATAATTATTTGTAATGTATTCCGTCGTGTTACGGAGTAAATTATCAAATTCGTCGAGCTCTAACTGACTTGACCAAGTGGGGGAACATCTGAGGGCGTACATGAGTTTTGGAATTGCCAAACAATTCTTCAAAAGAAAAAATGCGACGTGTTTGGGAAGTTCATTCAATCTAGTTGTCAGCAATTGGAGTGATTCCCGTTTTCCTCGAAGATGTTCTGAAAGTGAATCTTTAGAAAGAGGCGCACCCAGGAGACTCCACTCAGACTTATTCAAAATTCTTATACCAGGAGCCAATTTCAAAATAATGGATTCGGAAATATTATTCGAAGTTGAAAGAGAAATCAGCTCGCATTTATCAAAATTCAGTTCAAGTCCAAGACATTTTGAATAATCATTGATTTTTTCTAAATCCTTTGAAACAATGTTTTCATCGCCAGCGATTGAGCCATCGTCCAAATACCAACAATTCAATTCAGATGATAAACTTCTAGTGAGTTCGTCGATGATCAGACAAAAAAGAGCAGGACCCAAGGGATCACCTTGTTGAACACCTCTTTCAGACAGAATCAGATGTTCTCCAAAACTCAAATAGGAAGCTGATTTATAACACTGACTTAAGAATATAATCCTGGAAACGAATCTTTAACCTTTCGAAGCATGATGTTCCTATCAATCGTGTTGAAGGCATTTTTGAAATCTATTTTGAGGAAAATTTTTGAATCGGGATTTGGATGAAAATTAATATATCTACGAGCAGCATGAGCAACGGCTTCACATCCACCTGCAGTACCGAAACCACACTGTAGTGGGCGTAACATCGATCCTAGTTCATCCTTGATCCTCATACAATAGAGTTTAGCTACCAAACGACGATAAAAGGTACCAGCAGCAATCGGTCTTACTCCTCCATCCTTTTTCCGAAGAGCACACAGTGATGCACCAAAAAGTATAGGACAAATTTCTGGAGAAACCCTACCAGTTGAAATAAAGTTACATAATTTTGTAACAGAAGAAAGAAGTTTCTGTCCTAAATTTCCAGAACTATGGCTAATGAGGTCTTGCATGTGACTACGGCGAAAAGAATCTAAACCACCAGCAGAACCAGAACGAAAAGATTTAATTGCCTCCGAAACTTCATGTTCTGAAAATTGGAACACTGGGAACTCTGAAAAATCGTTTGTTGGTTGCGAATCCAGAGAATTCGTGAAGGAATCTGGTCGAGGGTGTTTTGATCGAAGAACTGAAAGTATGGATTCATCGTATTCAGCCAACTGGAGCTCAAGATTCTGATAGCTGACCTGATATCACCATCAGCTATTTTACTCAAAATAAGCTTAGAAAAGTTTTGGTTATATTTCCTTTTATCGATCTGAGATGGAATGACATTGAACTTGGAATTAAGAAGTTTGATGTTTTTCTTTATAAGAGATGTGAGAGAAGATCTATGGGACTCCTTGGTATGTGGGATGGTGAACAAGGTATAAGCAAAAGTTAATAAGTTTTCCCAGTTTGTTGGAGAGTTGGTATGTAAACAATCATCCATTATTTCACAGAGAGCAGAGGCAGAGCAATTTCTAGCAGATTTGGGAATCCTTTTCATAATGTGACTGGATCGTTTCAATTTTCCTGAAATGTAGTGTTAGATGACACATCTTTAGTAGAATCAGGCAACAGAACAAGATTGACAGGTTGTGTGAGAGCTGATTCATTCAAACTGGATTTTGTATTCGGAACTTTATGAACTTTACCAGTATGAATTTTGAGACCTTTTGTTGTTTTGAAAGATTTTTCACAAATATTACATAATTTGCTATCAAGAGAAAGAGGAACATCGTTAGCAGACGTTGGATATAATGAAATACAGCTACGAAATGATCCACAAAGAATAGAATGATTACAAGCAAGTTTTGAAAACTAAGCAAATTATGTGATGAAATATCAAAGATTTATTGTATGGGTACTTAGCTTTTGGTTGAACTGGTTCATCAAGTACTAATCCACTTGAATTGTATGCTTTTCTTTTCTCCAGGATTTGACAAGGGTTACAGTGGGAGTTTCTCAAGGATCAGTTCTGGGTCCTTTATTTTTCGTTATATTCATGAATGATATCATATACTCTTGCACTTCTCCAAACAAAATGATCATCTATGCTGATGATACAAACCAGCTTATAGCCGAAAATGATTTAGAAACATCAGTAACTAAGGCTAATGAATGTGCCCAGGAATTCCTCAATTGGTGTAATACGAACGGCTTATTAATAAATACATCTAAAACGCAATACATGTTATTCTTACCAAAAAATGTCAGTTACGATTATAGTCCCTTGATCAAAATAAATCATATGAGCATCAAACGAGTATTCGAAACTAAATTTCTAGGTATTACAGTGGATCAAAAGCTAACATGGGAAGCACATGTAAATAACATTGTATCAAGAATAAGTAGTGTTTGTTTTGTAATTAGACAGCTAAAGAATACAGTATCTCTTTATGTGCTCAAAATGTCCTATCATGGGTTAGTGCAATCTGTATTAACCAATGGTCTGATTTTCTGGGGAAACTCAAGTCATGCCTCTACGGCTTTTATCATGCAAAAAAAGGTAGTCAGATGCCTGGTGGGTGCCCACCCTCGTCAAAGCTGTCGACAAATCTTCATTGACTTATCACTCCTCACCGTCCCATGTCTATACATATTTTCATCAATACTGAATATAAAAAAAGAAGAATCTAATCTGTTAAGAAACAATATGGTTCATAACTATGATACCCGTCGTAGAAATGATCTCCGTATGCCATTTTCACGACTTGGAGTGTCACAAAATTCGCACTTTCACCAAGGTGTAATATGTTACAACCGTTCTGTTGGTATTCTTGGAAATATTAGCAGTTTTAATTTGTTCAAAACAAGACTACTCAATTATTTGAGTGCTAATGCTTTTTATTCAATGAAGGAATTTTTAGAATGTTAATTGTGAATGTAATTTCAAATGTTTTATTTTATTTTTATCGTCTTTAAGACATGTGTGTATGTCTGATTACTGTTTGACTAGTCTGATAAGTTTTGTACTATCAATGTGTAAAACTTCAATGATGAATAAATTATCTATCTATCTATCTTATCCTTAATGTCTGGCCTTTGGGGTAATTAGTGTATTTGGTTTGTGTCATTCGGAGACTTTATTTCCTGTATGTTGCCTTCATCTAACCAATCTTTTCAAATGTCATCTTAGTACTCAAAAAGTTGTTCATTACTTAACTTCTTCAGCATAACACCAAGCCTTTTCCTAGCAAGTGAAAGATTATCAGAAAGTGGTGGGTATCCTTCTAGCCGTGGTAATCAAACTTCATATCTACCATCGTAATTCTGGATATCACTTGTGTGTGTATTCAAGATCCATCAAGAATTGGAGCAATTCCGTTGCAAATCATATTATGTTGATCGAGTTCTTCCAGAGAACAGAAGTAGTTGTTATATTAACATCATGTTGTAATTAACATGATGTGTTTGCACAGATGTATTAGTACCTCCAAACAGAGAATGAACAATTTTTTTCAGCCGTTTGGAATCGTATCAAATTCCCCTGCACCAGACTTCAGGATAGATGATCTCTGAGACCATGTATCTATGACTACCTAATCAAATATTTCGGGATTTTTTCCCATTAACTAAATTTCCTAGTAGAGTCTATAAAAATACATAAGTTCCTGAGTAGTTTGCCAACACATGACCCAGCTGTACCGTTTATTTTTCCTCGTTGAAAACAAGTTACTGTGCGGAATCTGATTTCTTCGATGGCAAATCTGGGTACATCAAAGCTATATCACATTTCCTTGAAGGAAGCACAGCTTGCAAATATCGGAACAGACTGAATATTATGAGTTCCTGCACAAAAAATACATTTTGGTATTTCACAGTTCATAAAATCCGTCGCAGATGGAATATTGGAATATTGGAAATACTCTCCTCATGGATTTCACGAAACACATTAGTTTCTTCAGACGGTTTTTTATTTTTTCTCTTCTGCTCGCCGACAGTGTGAGCAGTCGTCTGGGCATGGTCTCCTTGACAGATCATCTGCGTTTTTGTGGCTACTCCCTGCTCGATTTTCGATCTCGAAGTCGAATTCTTGGAGTCTTTCGATTCAACGTGCTACTTGGCCCTCGGGGTTTTTAAACTGTAGAATCCATTCAAGGGCTGAGTGGTCGGTCCTCAACAGGGATCTTCTCATGTACACATATTTATAAAAGTGTTCTACTTCCTTGACAACAGCCAGCAGCTCTCGCCTGGTGTCACAGTAGTTACTCCGGTTCACTAATAGTTTTACTGAAGTATCCAATGACTGTCTCTTGCCCATCCTGGATCTGAGACAAGACAGCTCCAAGTCCCACGTTGCTGGCGTCCGTTTCCAAACTGCTTTTCCACTCTGAAGGGAATAATGACCCCCTCAGCTTCCTGAACGAGTCTTGGCATTCTTCGGAACATTGGAACTTTGTTTGACCTACCTTGAGCCTGGTCAGTGGTTTAGCGATGTTAGCGAACCCCAGCACATATGGGCGATAGTATGTGCACTAACCAAGGAAACTACGAAGTTGGTGTATATCTTTCGAAATAGGCCACTCCTTCACTGCTTTGATCTTCTCGTCATCCACTGCTACTCCGTGCCCAGAGACAACATGGCCAAAGTATCGTACTTCTTTTTAGAACAGTTGGCATTTCTTGGCTTCAATCCAGAGTTTCTCAGTCGCAGAAATACCCCTTCCAGGTTTTTCAAGTGGTCTCCGGAAGATCTGCCAACTACAATAATGTCGTCGAGATATATCAGACACGTCCTCCATGAGAGTCCTTTCAGAACCGTCTCCATTAATCATTCGAATGTGGCTGGAGCATTACAAAGCCCGAATGGCATAACGGTGAAATGCCGATGGTGAAGACTATATTTTCTTTATCTTCTGGAGTCAGTTCTACCTGCCAGTATCCCCTCTTCAGATCAAGGGTCGAGAAAATCGTGGAGCCGGCCAACGTGTCGAGGGTGTCAGCTTTTATCGGGAGAGGGTAACTGTCCTTCTTCGTCACGTTGTTCAGTTGACGATAATCTACGCAAAAGCATGTTGATCCATCTTCTTTTTCACCAGCACGACTGTAGAGGACCATGGACTGTCAGATGGTTCAATAACTCCAGTTTTCCCCATATCACTGACTATTTTGTGAGTCTCTTCCTTCTTGGCCAGAGGAAGTCTACTAGCTGATTGTCGGATTGGGCAGGCATCCCCAGTATCAATTTTAGGCTGAACTAAATTCGTTCGACCCCCCTTTCCTTGTCCGGTATCGAAGATGTATTGGTACTTCTTTACTAATTCTCTCAATCTGGGCTGTTGAGCTGGTTCAATGCCCTTGTACCAACGTTTCCAGTTCCGTTGTCAGGTTGTTGTCTTGGCTACAGTACAGTGTACACTCCTGATCACAGAGGAAATAGACGAGCAGTGC
Source organism: Chrysolina oricalcia (assembly GCA_944452925.2). Classification (NCBI taxonomy): domain Eukaryota; kingdom Metazoa; phylum Arthropoda; class Insecta; order Coleoptera; family Chrysomelidae; genus Chrysolina; species Chrysolina oricalcia. The sequence continues at coordinate 36,464,910 of OX101816.2, read as the reverse complement.
CCCAAAACACTTCCTTTCTTCAAGGTCACTGGGTAATAATTGGCATTCACTTACTTACTAGCACAAATTTATCAGCACGCAACAAATCTTGCCTAGTGCAATCCTTCGTCCAATTTTCTCATCATGAAGCTTGGGCTCGAACATCACCACGCTTCCATTGCTCGCACCTCCGTCCAAGTGAACCTCCAGTATGGTCTCAATTAAATTGGAACCCTCTGAAATTCATGATGTCCATTCCAATAATTGCATCGTACTCAATGTTCGCTACTAATGCCCGATTTGTTTCACTTTTGTGCTGCCTAAACTCAGTTCAATCGGTAGCTCACCATGTACAGTGGCCGGCTCCCCTGTTGCTGTGCGTAGCTTCCAGGATGACGGTTTGATTCTTTCTGGTGTTTTAGTAAAAGCTGGTCCAAGGATTATCCTAGTCGCACCTGTATCTAGCAGCATGGTGCAAGCAAGGCTCGTTGTTAATGAGACCGTCTACGAAGACACCTTTGTTTTGACGTTATCAACTACCTTCGTCGGTCTCGACTTTTTTAATGTTTGGCATTGGCTACGGACGAGCCCAGTTTCCCTACAATTCCGGCATCTTATCAGTTTCCTCTCATTCAACATTTTCTTCACCACCTTTCTTATGGCAGCTTCCAAGTTAGCAGGTACCTGTGGGTTTTCCTCTATAATTCGGACTTCACTTTGGCTTCTGCAAGATTGTTCCGCTGCCTTAAATTCCAAAGCGCGTGCCAGTGCATCCACGAGATCTGTTGGAAAAGCTAGTGTCAATGCTTATCTGGTTTCCTGGTCACGAAGTCCATCTAAGAATGCCTGAACTGCTAGTCGCTCCATTACCTTTTCCGGTGTGGCTGGGTTTGCGAGGCGAACCAAGGATTTGCTTGATTTCTGGTAGAGGTTTTTGAGCTGTGAGTGGTATACATGTTCTAGATGGGTTGCCCATACCGTAATTCTAGATGGTTAATCAGCTGCTCGTAGTCCTCCTGTTCTTGGGCGGTGGGGGTTTGTAAAATGTTAATGCTACAGCTCTTTCTCTTGCATTCCATCCATTTTCCTTTGCAGCAACTTCAAATTTTCGGCTGTAATATGCCCATGGTGTTTTTCCATCAATCTGAGGTTTCATGGAGAGCTTTCCTGTTTCCGAACTGATCTTTACATCTTTCAGAATCTTTTGAACTTCATCCAAGTTCAAACTAATTTCCAGCATTGAATTTTCATCGACAGATTCTGTCGTGTGGGTAGTGTCAATCTGGTTTTCCAACTTACTGATTTTCTCCTTCATTTTGCTGGTTTCTTCCTCGATCCCACTTTTGACACCACTGTATATTTAAATTCTAAATGTTTTTGATTTATTCATTTCACATTTAATGATTATAACTCGCTATTTTATTTGAAACTAAACTGTCTATCTGGTTCACTGACTGCCCAGTCCGCTGGCATGTTGCTTTTATATTTACATCTCATTTCGCCGAACGCTCTGGAACGTTCTTAGATGCGACGAGATTTCTCTCGATACACATTCCAGCGTAAGTCAGACGCGCTCACAAGCTGTTTGCACGATCGCTCAGGTACGGCTAAAATCTATAATAGATAATTTGAATTTCCTCTCACCTAGTATTGGACAAATAACTAGTAGGTACGTCTACTTAGAGTCCAAGCTTGTTCTTCATCGGTGTTTTCAGCTGTTCCTCGTACCTGTTTGAATTTGTACTTCAATAGTTTGAATCTTTTTGTGTAACCATCACAAGAATACATCTCTACTTGCAGTTCTTCTTCTGGGGCATCGGCGTTCAGAAGTGATTCAAAGACATTCTTGTTGATATCTTGCAAAGATCCATGTTTATCCCGAAGATATTTCAGAATTTCTTGTAGGTCCGTTCCGTCTGCTATCAAAAGTTGCTCCAGCTCGTTTCCAATCTTTGCGAAAGCAGTTCGGATAACTTTGCGATATCTCTTGTATTGTTCCATCACGACATATTGTGGCGAATACGGCTGAGTCGTATATGGGGGTTGCTCCCCTTATACAAAATGCGACTTGGGGGTGTAGCTACAGATGGTAGCTATTGAAACTCAATATTAACAAAAGAATATAAATATATATATTATATAATTATTATACAGTGCGGCATTTTTTAGTCTCCCCCCATGTTAACTTTTGAACGGTTCGACGTGCAAACATGAAAAAAAAAATGTTTGGAGGGTTTCACCGATACTACTTTTTGGAACAAAAAATATGGTGATTGCTCGACAGAGGGCGCGGGGGGTACATCAACTCAAAAATTTTAAATAGCTGGGGGGTCAAGTGTCACATCGTTGAAAAGAGAATTTAGTTCTCTTTACAACCATCTAAATATTTTTGAATTCTGTTGAGGATTTTTTTCCCAAATTCGATTTTTATGCCTTTCGAAATTTTCGAGTTGATGTGCCCCCAGCGCCATCTGTCGAGTAATTCCAATGTTTCTTCTCTCACAAAGTAGTATCGGTAATACCGTTGTATGAGGATTCCTCATACAACGGTAATACCCTTCAAAATGTTTTTGGTTTCATTATTCCACAACAAACCGTTCAAATTTATCGAGGTATGAGTAGTTTCCAGATCCGCATTTATATTTGATATTTCGAATTTCAATTGCAAAAAAAATATTAACGAAATTCAAAACAAATACAGGGTTATAAAGAGAATTGAATTCTAACGATGTGACACTTTACCCCCAATGTCATTTAAAATGTTTGAGTTGATGTGCCCCCAGCGCCCCCTGTCCAGCAATCACCATATTTTTCATTTCGAAAAGTAGTATCTGTGTTTATGGCAGGTAATTGTGGGAAATCCAGTATACTTGGAAACTCCGCCCCAAAATCCTATCGTGACGTATCAAGCGAAGAAAGGGAACAGTCGGCTTTTGGGCTTTGGCATCGTCAGGTTTTAGCAGTTGTTGATACCTAATTTGTTTTAGTGTTTTGTAATTATTGCTTTGCTTGCCATTTGTGTTGTTTGCTGTGTTTTCCCTAGTTGTTTCTGTCATCCCTCTTTGAGTACTCTGACAGAAAATGTGGTTACACATATATCAAGATTTGTCGTTAAATCTATAAAAAAACATTATCAATTGTATAATATATTTGTCCACTAGTGAAGATATTCCAGAATCTTCTGCAGATGCAGAAAACTTTAAATTATTGAATAGAAAAGATAGAGGTGGTCTCATAAGGTCATCACAAACTGTTATATGAATATTTATATTTTCCTTGAGAGAAAAATCCAGCAGGTTCTTACAATTAGGTACTTAATGCCAAATGAAACAACTTTTTCGGAAACCTTCATACACCAAACTTAACTTCAGCAACATTATTCAGTTGTTTCGTTGAAGCATCTACTTTTAGATTACGTAACTACTGTATTTTTTTCCAGAAAACGCGAAAAAATGGAATACAGATTTTCAAAGTTCAATTTTTTTAATTTTTGTTCTACACTCATATTTATTTACTAAAATTATTGAAATTAACATCGAAACCTTTCAAGAATAAAAATGTCATGTTACCTTAATAGGTACAAAAAATAAAGGACGATTTGCAGCAAAAATCAACCTCCTACAGAAAAAAGTTCTAAAAAGATCTACAACTTCTGAATTCAAGATTTTTCCATATACCTCAAATTTTCCGGAAAAAAATTTAATACTGAAAAATCGGGTTTCCGCCATTTTGACGGTTAATTTGAGGTTATGTCGAAAAGTGTTTAATACAAAAGTTTTCGATTTTTTTATTATCGACTTTTCCATCCACATTTTTCGCTAAGAAGTCATGTTTCGCCGCAAATCGCAAAAAATCGTTTTAAATTCCTAAACTTCATCCCAATTTCAACATTTTGAGTTTTTTCCTGTTTAAATTTTTTATTCCTCAAAGTTGCAACTTCTACAACATTCTCCACCAGGTCCATGCTTGTTACTTTCTTTCTTATTTTAGGCGTTTCTATATTTTGGCGCCAGCCGCCCCCTTCAAAGAGGTTCGAGAAAAAATAAATATTTTGCTGATCCAATTCAGAACATGAAAAGGTATATTTCCACTAGATTTTGCTACAAACATACAATTATCATACAAAAAATATATAAAACCAAATTAAAACGGTTTTTAGGATTTCTCCGAAAAAGTTGAGGTTATGTCGAAAAATCTTGAACACAAAAGTTATACTTAGATCTTTTTATTGCCAACTTTCTTCAACTTTTTTTGTAGGAGGTTAATTTTCGCTGCAAATCGTGAGAAGCCATTTTTACCCCCAAAAGTTCACCTCCTTTCGCCCTTCTATAATAATCAAATCCTTATTTATGACCTTGTTTATTTTTTGTACCTATTACGGTAACATAAAGTTTTCATTATAGAAAGGTTTCAACTGTTAATTTCGATAATCTAAATAAATATGAGTTTACAACAAAAATTTTAAAAATTGATTTTTGAAAATCTGTTTTTTCATTTTTTTGCGGCAGGCGAGTTCGAAAAGATGAACTTTATCTGTGAAACTTTTCAGTTGAAAATAAGGTCGTTTTTTCAAAATTTGTCGAAAAAAAAGGAAAAATCTGTATTCCGCTACAAAAAAATCACAGCTTACTTGAAATATACTAAGTTATATTTCCACCAAATGTCGTGAAAAAAACTTGATTTTTAAGCGAGAAAAAATGAATAACTGAAAAATCGGTTTTTCCGATTTTTCCAAGAAATTTGAAGTTTTGTGAAAAAATGTTAAGTACAAAAGTTCTAGGCCTTTTTATTATCAACAACTTTGCCATTCAACTTTTTTCGATAGGAGGTCAACTTTCGTTGCAATTCTGGAAAAACCGGGAAATATCGATTTCAACCCCTAAAAGTTCACCCCTTTCCCCTTCTCCATTTTGTCGACTCCAATTTATTTTTCCCGTTATTCGAACAATATTTTGCTCATCTTCCAGTAGGTCTCATGCTGTTAATAATTTTTTCATCTCAAAAATGCATCAGCACTGGTCTACATTATTCAAAAATATGCATGGAAATCACTTTCAATATTCAGAATTTAAAAAATAATAATAATCCTACTCCCTTCTCTCTAATATGGATTTCGAGTATAAATGCTTGTTCATCCCCTCGTGAATTTTACAATTTTTCGGCGAATGAAATGGCTGCCAGTCATGCCGGATCAATCGTTGATGCAGACCATATCGGCAGCCATTTTATTCGCAGAAAAATTGCGAAATTTGCGACGGTATGAATGAGCTAGCATCTTCAGAGGTTCGTTCATTTCACTCACTTGTCAAATGAGCCAAACAGGAGCTCTAGACAAGTTCGGATTATCGATAACACCAAAGTTGTTTCTTGACTCTGATTGGCCTGTTAAGTTTGGTGTTTTCAGTGAATGTAACAGTTAAACGTCAAATAAAGTATTTGAAAATTGGCACATTTGGAATAAATTCTATTGAACTAATCAACGAAAAAATTGATAACAATGTACCGAAAAATACGAAGAAATCGAATGAGTACGTTTGGAAGTAATTTACTAGATTTTGCGAAGAATGTAGAAAATCTAGCAACGTCTGCCGAGAGACTAGCTGTTATAATAAAGGACTGGTGCTTTCAACTTTTATTATTATTATGTTAGAAGTTTCATTTTAGATGAATATATCTATAATATATTTCTTGCCATTTCCTGCGATTCACAATGCAATACATGTAACGTTCATGTAATCTTGTTATCAGTGAGGCAGGGATTTCATCAATGGCTAAACCTTCGCCCCGAAAATTGCCAAAAACTATTCAATTCGATGTTTCAATGTACCTGCGGTGATTCGCCCAAATGTTCGCGGCCCTATAACTTATTCATTTGAAAAAATCTGTAACGTCCCTTATTTAATTTAATAAATGACTGATTCCAATTATCCATATTTTCTGCCCTGTCAACTTTTTTTTTCAAAGGAGTGCTCATATTTTTTATTGTGAATTATTATGATAGAGACTGTCATTCAAAGTACAACTACACATTTTCATCATAATTACATCGAATGGTACTGGGGTTGATTGGCCTGCTAGGTCGCCAAATCTTACCCCACTGGACTTTTTCATCTGGTCCTATCTCAAATAATGTGTTCACTTTAGAGCCCTTGCAAATATCGAAGACCTCAAGTATAATATGCATTGAGTGTCAGACGTTGAACAAAGCCAGTCTCCGAAGAAAACACACTCAGGTTGTTATCAACAGGGGACAGTTGTGTTTTGAAAACAATAAACCGAATAACTGAAAGATTAATATCTGTCTTTGATTTTTTCCACTTTTGTTGTTTTTTAGAAAAAAGAGGAACACATATTTTTTTATTACCTGTATCAATAATTATCAATATACGAAATATTCATCCAAGAAAGGAAACAATGCAATTTGCATTTTGTCCGCCGCACTTTGCGGCCGCCTTTGAAATCCAGATAACAAAGCCCCGACGAGGATCGCGGTCACGGAGGTCACATTGCAGAGCGTTTGTAAATTCGGGCGGCATAGACGCGTTCAAGGCCAATTTTACTATAACTTAAATGGGCAATGTGCTGGAGTGAGACGCTATTAGATTTCTTTTAATATTAGACTCCGCCTCCTTCGCTCGAGATTCCTACTTCCCCCTTTACACCGCAAATTTACTTTGACCTTTTTCAAAAGGTAAAGCCCTTCTTAATGGGCTTAGCAGTTTAGGCATGTTTAGGTGTGAGGCCGATGGATGCACATTCAGGAACAGGAAGACAAAAATTCTTTTATACTTGCGCCATCTAGGATACGCCAGCACGACTATCATTACAGCAATCGGTCAAATTACAGTTACCGCATGTGGTTAAGACATTGTACGACATGATGATAAACTCGATATGGAATTTATATCTTATTCTATTTCGCTTCAGAAATCGTTGGATTTTTGACGGAATGTAATGACATTTTGATTCAATAAGATGGAATAAAGATTAAATCTACTAGTAGACGGTGTAAATACATAAATAAATAAAATGAATCATATTATCTATAATAATATTGTGACTTATTTGTCATGACAATGATAAGATGTGCTCATATTTTTTTGTGATCTAACTTTTTTTAAATGAGACTAATTCTTTTCAAGAATGCATGAGGAATTTAAAAAAAAATCAAGATGAAAAAAGTCGTGATTTTGTTTTAAATAATTCAGTTTTATTAAAAAAAATTACTTCAATTATACAAACAACAACATGGCTTTCTCCAACTAAAATTGAATATTTCATATTCCTTCAGAATACAGGACCATTAAGCTCTGGAAATCGCCCTGTGGCCATATTGCTGCGTTCTTCAAGAAATGTTTATAACATTTCCCAATGGGCATCTTTCAATTTGAAAGCGATGACCATGGGATGTTTCAATAGAATCGCTTAATATGTAGGAAAAAGAATAAAAGAAGTTAATTCTGCAATGAATCCACTAAAATAAGAAACAACCCTAACTTTTCCGCGCTGTACCAGTTATTCTGTCGAAAAACACATCAATAAAATTAAAGGAAATGTTAAAAAAAAGATAAATTGACAACATGACACCCAGTGGCGGCGATAAGGAGCCCGCAGAGCACGCCGTGCGGGGGGGCAGCTCCAGAAGGGGTCCCTCCGTACCTCTTTACTAAAACTTTATAATTCTAGTTGTTTGTCAATATTTACTTTAATTTGCAAAAAAACAGCTAACAGAGCAGAAGCAAACTTCTTGCAGAAGAATATGAGTAATTATGATTATATTTTGCTCCTTGTATACCAAAGCAAAATTTTGGAAAATAATAATTTGGTGTCTGAACTGCTTCAAAGTTCTACTGTTGATCTAGGCCGAGCATGCGAGATATTGAGCTCCACAATAGATAATTTTAATAGCTTTAGAGACGATTTCGAAACATTGCTTGCAGAAGCTTCCAATTTGGCGACATCGTGGGACATTCAGCCCAAATGGACATCCAAGCGCAAAAGAAAGGTCAAGATATTTTTTGATGAACTCGCAAATGACATTAGAACAGAATATGCTCTAAAGAGATTCCAAATTAAAGTCTTCTACGAGTCTCTCGATATAATAATCAATCAATTCAGTACACGATTTATCAGCATGAACGAAGTAATGTGCTACTTTTCATTTTTAAATCCAGACTGTTTCGTTAAACTATCTACCGGAGAAATTATGGAACATGCTGAAAAAATACTGAAAAAATACAGAAATTAATTCTCGCATAACTTATCACTAGTATAATACCACAAGTGATTGAATTTTCGCAATATGTCTGTCGATTCATTTCTGAACGAAACTGAATACAATTCAGTTGAGTTTAGAAATAAAAGACAGACTTATGAGATAAATTCAATCACGAGTGGAATTTTATTAGACTATTTCATGAAGCATTAAAAGTATCAATCAACTATAATCACCAAAAATGTATTATAACTATCAATAATTTATTATATAGTATAGCAAATTATGGCATTTATATTATCCAGAGTGGCAATAAAGCCATATACCGGAATATTGCTAATTTATAAGAAAAATGCTCACTTCTTATACTATTTTTTCTTTGGAAAATATTTTAATATAAATAAAATAATTTAATAAATAAGTATATTGTGTTTATTATATGAAATTATGTCCCATTATGTCTGGTATTACCAGATTTTATTGCCACATGTATGAATATCCTAACAAAATTTGGCGGGGGGGCCCCCGAATCCTTATCGCCGCCACTGATGACTCCTCTTGAGCTATCAAGTATTCTCATCGAGTTTATAGGTACGAAGTTATCGAGAAACGGAATACCCAAGGAGACTAAACATTATTTCACAGGAGTGTCTAATCCCCATAAGACAATGGGGACACTAATAGAAAGAGATGAATGAACATTTGTGACGAAATTTGACGTAGTTGGACATGTCATGGCCGCCGTTCTCTATAGACAGTGACGGACTAGCTCTTGGTATATGAGAGTTAAGGCACAGTATTTATGTATTTAAACTGTGGTTAAGGCCTCTACAGACACATTTGCATAGCGCATAGTATGGGTACATAACGAAGTTTAGCCAATCGAAATTGTCGGATATTCACATTTTGATTAGCTGAACTTTGTTATGTCTCTATGCTATGCGCAATGCAAGTGTGTCTGTGATGGCCTTTACTGCTGACAGTTTTGTTGCTTGGTTCGAGTTCGACTCTGTACTCATCTCCAAGTACGTCACTATGACGCGTTGATGCTCCAAGATTCTGATTGGCTAGAGCTTATTATAAGTTTAGGCTGTGTCAAGTCACCGGTCGGACAAGGCACGCGCGTACCAGTATGAAGTATGACGATGAGTCGGACCGATCAGATGATTGAAAATATTGGTCACATACATACAGTTCTAATTAGGTCGTCAAGTCAACCAAATGACCGCGCTGGTCTAATCATATTGGTCAGACAAGGCTGTGTCAAGTCACCGGTCAGACAAGGCACGCGCGTTCAGTATGAAGTATGACGATGAGTCGGACCGATCAGATGATTGAAAATATTGGTCACATACATACAGTTCTAATTAGGTCGTCGAGTCAACCAAATGACCGCGCTGGTCTAATCATATTGGTCAGACCGGAGACTTGACCCAGCCTTAGTCTCTTTGCGGAATACCAACAATAATCAAGTCAAAATGGCGGATTCGACTCGATTCGTGAAATGAAATCCCGCTGCAGGAATTCAAAGTCAAGTTGCCGTCGATGGTCGCTAGAGCCGCTAGTGTAAACAATACGAATCAATTTAGCAGTAGCATTGCCTTCAAGCATTGTTCAGTGTGGATTTCATAATGCCATTGTTTCTCTATAAACAATGATAATGCATAATTTAGTGCTTATGCGTAATTTTAACAATGGTGACATCCTCAGATGTCACTAGTGTCTGGATGGTCGGGCCGTCGGGCCATTGAGCGACACAAAGAGTATGATAACTACCAAGTGTCTCAAAAAACGAGATTGAAGAATATATTCGTATTATTTCAGTATATTTCCACATTTCTTATGAATAATTTTGCAGAAAATTCAATTTCCACGGTCATTCAATGAAATTTCATACAATAAATGTTCATTCATTACCTATATATCTCAAGACCTGATATGAGTACAGTGTGTCCCACTTTGAGCAGCCCCACCCTGATATTTCATTGAGAATAAAATAAGTTGAAAACGTTTTTTTTAAATTATAGTACTCAGGAATACCTACCTTTGTGTTGAAGGAACATTCGTATATCCATTTTCCACGGCAATGACCAACTGAAAAGTGAAAAAGTGGGGAAAACATACCTACCTATAGAATATTTAAATGGTGACGGCAACCAAACACAAATTCTTCTTGATTTTCGATTCGACAAATAACTCTGGCCATTTTGTGTCGTGATGGTGATGTCATGCTCAATTTTGTACCAACCTAATTCCTTCTATACCGAAAAAATCGTAATTAAACCAAAATTCATGTTAATGTGCTTTGCAATTTTCTTCGCATTTTGTACCTCAAAGCGACACTAAGAAAATTGTGAATATAACAATTCATAACATTTGGCATCACTATGTAGTTAACAGTGCTGTCTAAATGTAACTCATTTTATATGACACTAGGGTAAACACGATTGAATTTCCACAGATTTATTGTCCATAGATAATCATTCACGATCTTAATAAATCTCAGTTGAACATAAGTTTTATATCGATTACAAATAATGAAAATGTTTTTCAATTATCTGAATTCACTCAAAATTAATAAAATTCGTGATTTGGAGTAATTAAATATACAAAAAACAGGAACCCTATCTTATTCCAAACACTCTGTATTCATAGCTTCATTATATTTTGATCGATCATCAAACCATTCTGATTCATCCTCAATCATAAACTCAATCAACTTTTAACCTCGTAGGCGAATTCAATCACTGAAGAATTGAGTATATTGTTAACTACCCTGTATAAAAATAACGGCGTATTTATTTCTCTGTTTTATGGAAAAATATTTCTCGCGAACAATATTGAATATAACTGAGATATTGATATTTTTTCATTCAGCTGAATTTCACCAAAAATCACAAAATTCATGATTTGGCGCCCTCTAGCGCCGAATCTAGTAATACGATCGAGTTGGGCCAATGGAGACTTTTACTCAGAATGGTTTCAGCTGCAACATATCAAAAATTCAGCCATTTTCACCGGAAGACTTTTTCCCATAAGGTGTGTGCGTGGTCCTTTTTGATCTAAACTCATATATTTTTATTAAAATTATTGAAATTAATGGTTGAAACCTTTCGAGAATAAAAATTCCAATAATAATTTCATGTTACCTCAATAGGTACAAAAAATAAACAAGGGCCTAAATAAGGATTTGATTATGATAGAAGGTTAGGTTAGGTTTAAACGTGAGTGGGCCAGTATCAGGCCCTCCACTGCGGCCAATGGCCTATTGTGGCTCACCCTATGGTTATATTTCTCCCAGTAAATCCAATCTCTTGACAATTTACCAGGTTTTCTGGCCTTACTGTCGTATCGCCAAATATTGATAATCTGGTTCTGGCCGCTGCAGGGCATGTACACAGAATGTGTCGAGCCGTTTCATCAACTTCCAAGCATAGCCGGCACTCTGCATCTTGTGCAAGTCCGATTTTATGCATGTGATGTTTGAGTTTGCAGTGGCCAGTAAGCAAACCCACTATAACTCTGAGATGCGCTCTACTGAGTTCTAGCAGTTTGTCAGAGTCCTGTTTTTTCCTTGTACAAGCAATAAATGCTTTGGAATGGGCTAGGCCCGGTAGACTACGCCAGTACTCGAGTCTTTTATTGTCTGCCCAAGCTGTTATGACATTCTTGGCAGTGCTATATGCTAAACCGATTACCGGTTCTGGTCCAGTGAACGTTGTTTCGGCCCCCTCTTTTTGCTGGGGCGTCCGCTATTTTGTTTCATTCTAGGCCTGTGTGACCTGGTATCCAGACTAAGGTAACGTTGTTGCGTTGCGCCAGTCGGTTTAAGGTGTCTCTGCAGTTCCATGCTGCCCTAGATTGAAAGCAGTTGGGTTCAAGCGCTTTAAGTGCTGCTTCATCCCATATATTCCGGCTCCGACGCCTTCCTGAGTTTTGGAACCATCGGTGAACCAACGTTCATTTGCCCTACATAGGTTGGTTTCATTCCGGACCCAGTCTTCTCTTTCGGGAAAGACCACAGTGTAAGACGTGTGAAGGTTGATAGTTTTAGGCATGATGTCTGAGGGCATTCCTAGAATGTTGTGAGCTATTATGCCCTCCAGCATGCTGCTGCCTCTCATGACACATACCTGCGGTAGACTAATGGCCGCTTGGTAGAGTCTGTATGTTGCCCATCATGCCTCTCTCTCCAGAACTATGTGGAGAGAAAGTAATCCAAGGAGGACTTCCATTGCTGCCGTTGGCGTGGAGCGAATGCTTCCAGTAATCGCCAGGCACGCTTGTCTCTGTAGTCCGTTAAGTTTAGCAGTGGCCATTTTTTTAGTCCACCAGACTATAGAGCCATACGTTATCATTAGACGTATGACGGTCACGTACAACCAATATACGTGTTTTGGTGACATGCCCCATGTTTTGACACATTTTCTGCGGCATGTCCATAATGATAGGCTAGCCTTCCGGATAGTCTTTTCCAAGTGCGAGTTCCAATTAAGTTTTTTTATCCAGGGTTATTCCCAGATATTTTGCTTCACTAGCAAAAGGAATTGTTACATCATTGATGGAAGGAGGCATTAAATGTTCCAGCTTCCTTTTCCTGGTGAATGGTACTATGACCATTTTGTGGGGGTAAATGGACATTTCCTCCCTCTCACACCATTTATATATTATGGTATCCAATATATCCTGAAGGACGTAGGAGATCGTCTCTTCGGATTTATCGTTTATTACTAGGACCAAATCGTCAGCATATGCTTGCAGATCAACCTCCCAAAGCGAGAGAATGGCCAGCAGATCATCCACCAGCAGTGACTATAACAGTGGGAAGAGGACCACCCCTGAGGACAGCCCCTGGCTGGCTTGAAGCTGACACTTTTCCCCTGTAGAGAGGTCGTTATAGTTCTGTTGTGAAGCACAGTTGTTATCCAGTCACATAGTATCGGTTCAATCCCTCTAGAGACAGTGGCCTCATATAGGGAGTGAGGTAGTGCATTGTTAAATGCTCCTTCTAAATGCAGCGATTGCTACCTCCTGGCATTCCAGGGCGTAGCTTATTCCTGAGACAAGGTTATTGAGGGCAAGTTCTGTTGATTTGCCAGCCTGGTAGGCATACTGGTGAACATTGAGGGGGTGCTTTGTTAGTGCCCCTTATGTGCCCATCCAGTATTTTCTCCATGCTTTTCAACAGAAAGGATGTCAGACTAATAGGTCTGAGCGATTTTGGGTGTGGGTCATTCCGACCCACCTTAGGAATATAGATCACCCTAGTCGCGGTCCAGTTAGATGGAATATGGTTCCATGCTAAACTGGTTCTAAAGAGTCTTATAAGAACATGTATGATATGTTCCAGTCCGATTTGTAACAGAACTGGAGCTATGCCATTCTCTCCTGGTGATTTGTATGTGGAATGAGTTAACCACCCATCTTATCGCCAGTGGTGTGATTATTTTGTCTGCAACCACCCAGTCATCTCTGTGACGTCGTTTCATCCGGCCTTTATTTGTGACTAGAGGTTGATTGTCCAGAATCAGGCTGCCTGGGAAGTGGTTATTAGCTAATAGCTCTAGTGTTTCTTTCCTGGAGGCCGTAAAGGAGCCGTCAGGACGCTTTAACGATCCCAGCTCCTGCGTCGGCTCTCTGGATAGAATCTTGTGGATACGGGTTCCGCTTGATGTGTTGTACACATTTTCGCAGAATCGTTCCCATGGTTCTCGTTTTGCTTTCCGGATAACTTTGTTGTACGTGGTTAGAGCAGACCTGTGATTTTCCCATTCACCTGATACCTTAGCCCGGTTAAATAACCTTCGAACTTCTTTTCGTGTTTTATCCAGATTTTTGTTCCACCAGGAAGCATTTCGGTTATCCCTTTTCTCCCTCAGTGGACAGTTTTCGTGATAAGCTGAGATAAGTGCAGTTTGTAGATGTTCCGCAGCAATATCTATTTGATCACGACTATTTATTGTGGACAATCCGTTATGGAGATGGTTCTTCAGGGAGGTCTTGTATCCTTCCCTGTCCATGCTCCGCATGTTTCGGTATTGTACCACTGGTCTGGGGCCTATTTCAATGTTGAATTGAATATGCCTGTGGTCTGAGCATGATGGCTAAGAGGACACCCTCCAGTTGGCTATCTTGTTGCTTAGAAATTCTGAGCTGATCGTAAGATCTGGTACCTCTTTCCTAATACTAGTGACAAAGGTTGGCTCGGAGCCGACATTGTTAATTGTAAGCTCCTCCCCAGTCAGGTAACTGAAAAGAAACTCACCCCTCATGTTGATGTTTGTGCTGCCCCATGCTTCATGGTGCGCATTGGCGTCACATCCTATTACTAGGTGGGTGTTGTTCCTCCTGCAGAAGGCAATTAGTTTTCGCACGGGCGCTGGAGGAGACTGTTCCGCACCCACATATCCAGGAAAGTATGCTGAGCTGTCGATCATTTCTGCCATGCCCCCCCTCTCTGGAAATTTCACATGGATTGTTGCCATGTCTTGGGTGCAGAAATCTGAAAGAATAAAATAATTAATGTTGTTTCTGGCTAGAATACATGCCCTAGGTTTCACCACAGAACTGACCGCAATTACCTTACCAGATGTGTTACTCAGGCCGGTAACTCGGCCTGTGTTGGAGGTCCAGGGTTCCTGGATAAGGGCCAGATCTATCCGCTCCTCTACGAATTTTTTGCCAAGGACGTAGGTGGCGGCCCTGGCATGTTGCAGGTTTCCCTGCAGGAGTCTGACTGTTATTTGCCGTCTTTTGGCGGTCCTCTCCCGCTCTTTTCCTCAGAAGGCGGTTTACTACCCTTACCTTCAGAGGCGCTGGCACCCTTTTTGAGTGGTGGTCTGTTCGGGATGGATTTACCCTTCCCCGATGCCACACTCGCAGGGTTTTTGGTCCGAGGCGCAATACTCGGGACGGATTCACCTTTCCCTTGCGGTGCTCCCCTTACGACCGTTTTCTTTAGAGGAGGCTTGCTTTCCTTCCCCTCCTCCGGCTGCGTCCGAGAAGGTTCTTTCCCTCCACGGCTGCCTCTCAGACGGAACTGAATCTGTCCAAAGCCGAAGTAGAGTTTAAAGTTCAGCTCCTCCAAGGCTGTTATGGACCTTTCGTCAATGGCGAATGTCCATGTTTGGCCACGGCCCGAATCCTCTCAGTTCAGTATCACCCACTCCTGAGTGGTTAGACCGTGGTTTATTTTATTCAGCCTTGTCAGCACCATCTCGGCCGTAAGTCGTTCGTCGGCTTCATCGTCCGGGATGTATGCCACACAGATGAATGGCTTCGGAAGGTCCTGCCCTTCGACGAATTTGATTTTCGCCCCTTTCCATGGTTGGAGTTGTTTTGATGCCTCCTCCAGCCAGCTGGCACTGATGTTGTCAACGCAGGTGATTTGTAACCATCCAGGCCGAAGAGTACAGCTCTGGAACCTCGCCTGAGGGCCATCATCGGGTATTAGGTTCGCAGCTTTCACAATTGAACGCTGAAGAGCCCTTAGTTGATCGCCTGTTAGAGCAGTAGTCGGATATTCAGGGTGGATTAGGAACACCCTGTTGCCCCCAGCCACTGTCCCGTACGAAGGTTTTGCTACCCCCAAGCAAGCTTTCATCGCCGTGTGATCCGGCGTACTGTCGTCGGATCTCAGGCGTTTGCTTGCTCCAACAGCTCCGGACTGAGATTTGTCCCCTTCCGTTTGCTGATTTGGCTTGCCAAGATCTTTGAGCACTTGCTCTAAGGCGGTCTCATAAGCCATTCCGCTCTTGAGCAAGCGACTCAGTGCTTTTCTTCTCGATCCTGAAAGTCGAGTGCGTTTCAGTTTGAGGCTATCCATAGCTATGGTAACCTCATCCTGATCAGCTCCAGTAGGTTTCGGGGACTTTAACAGTTTCCTTTCCTGATCTGAAGTCAGTTCCGGAGGCGGTATAATTCCACTCTCATCTTGTTGAGAGACTAGACCTACGCCCAGTCACTCTTGTGGAGTTGGAATTCCGATCTCCATTGGTTCCCCAGTTTCCTGAAGATCGGGGGTAGGGGGTTTTATCCCCCGTTGGGGTTCTGATTTTTTTCGTTTCTACTCATATTTATTTCCACGAATAAGATCCACCATGGTAGAGCCCTGCCTTGCCATGGTAAGGCTGTAATACTCTGGGAGGTCGCCCAGTGTCCCAGACACATCACCCTATGTGCCACGCACCCCTCAGCACGATACCTCCCACCTTAGGTTAGGCGATCTTTTGACATTGTTAGGCTTCGTTTCAGCTGCTTCCTAGGTAGCCTCTGAACCGAAGTCCACCACCCAAGACGTGGACGCCAGTGTCGTACCAACTCACGAATTGAGTTAGGCCCTCTCATCCAATTCTGAAGAGAACTGGCTGGGGTTACCCACCCAATTGGCAAACTTGGTCAGTGTCGTTACCTGATACTGGAGCAGCTGATGATAGAAGGGCGAAAGGAGGTGAATTTTTGGGGGAAAATGGTTCCTCACGATTTGCAGAGAAAATTAACTTCCTACAAAAAAAAAATGAAGGAAAAAGTTGTTGGCCATAAAAATATCTACTACTTTTGTACTCAAGATTTTTCCACATAACCTCAAATTTTCTTGAAAAATCAGAAAAACCCTTTTAATTTGGTTTGAATTATTTTTGTATAAAAATTGTATGTTTGTTGCAAAATTCAGTAGAAACAACCATTTTATGGTGTGAATTATATATTTTTTTTGCATTGAAATATGTATTTTTTTCGAACCTCTTTAAAGTACTCGGAAAGGATGCGGTTCCTAGTTAGCAAAACGAATTTTAAATGCCTAAAATAAGAAGTGAAGTAACAGGCAAGGGCCAGGTGGAGAATGTTGTAGAGGTTCAAACTTCGAAGAAAAAAAAATATTTTAACACGAAAACACTAAAATAATGAAATTGGGATACAGTTTAGGGTTGAAAACGGTTTTTTGCGATTTTTGGCGAAACGTGACTTTTTAGCGAAAAGTAGAAACTTTTTAGTTAAAAATGAGGTCGTTTTTTCGGAATTTGTCGAAAAAAAAAGGAAAAATCTGTATTCCGCTACAAAAAAATTACAGCTCACTTGAAACAAGATAAGTTATACTTCCACCAAATTTAGTGAAAAAAAATTGATTTTTGAGCGAGAAAAAAATTAATTACTGAAAAATTGGGTTTTCCGATTTTCCCGAGAAATTTGAAGTTATGTGAAAAAATGTTGGTGACAGAAGTTCCAGATCTTTTTATTATCAACAACTTTGCTCTCTAACTTTTTTTGATAGGAGGTCAACTTTCGTTGCAATTCTCGAAAAACCGTGAACGCTTTCAACCCCGTTCCACCCTTCTCCATTTTTTCGACTCCAATTTATTTTTCCCGTCATTTGAACAATATTTTGCTCCACTTCCAGTAGGTCTCATGCTGTGTAAGCCCAAATTGCTTACAATAGTTATAGATTTGATAGAAACCTTATTTTCTATCTAAATTATACTTTTTTATAGGAAACTGACAACTTTTACTATTCAGCTATTTTTTTTATTTCTTTGTCATATATGCCAACTTCTATTTTTTATACAATATGAACGAATAAATTGTTATACAAGAAGAATAATAAAACAATATCAACAGTAGGCTTCATCAGCAACACATCATAGGATTTTTCATCAGCAACATTCTCCCCCTAGTAATGAAACTCACTTCATTACTTTTTTCAAAAATTGTGGATCAGGAAGTCACAAGAAGAAAATTTTATAGAAGAAATGGGTAATTTACGAAAGAAATGTCCCATAAAATGTTCAAACAGAATTTATAAATTATCACCATTCCTTGATGATGAAGGGATTCTGAGGATAAAGGGGAGCTTGAGGAATTCAGAAGATATAGGGAGAGAGATGAAGACTCCAATCATACTAGACCCGAAGAATCGTTTCACAAAACTGTTATTGAAATTCCATCATGAAGAAGCACGACATCATGGCCAAGAATACGTTGTAAATGAACTATGTCAGAAGTATTGGATACTCAGTATAAGGCAGGCAGTAAGAAGTACTTGGAATTCCTATCAGTACTGCAAAAATTTGAGAGAGAAGCCACTATCACCTGAAATGGCACCATTACCGGCATGTAGATTGAAGAGTTTTGTTAGACCCTTTACCTACACCGGAATGGATTATTTTGGCCCTATGAACGTGTCCATAGGAAGAAGGACCAAATGTAAGCCCAAATTGCTTACAATAGTTATAGATTTGATAGAAACCTTATTTTCTATCTAAACTATACTTTTTTATAGGAAACTGACAACTTTTACTATTCAGCTATTTTTTTTTATTTCTTTGTCATATATGTCAACTTTTATTTTTTATACAATATGAACAAATAAATTGTTATACAAGAAGAATAATAAAACAATATCAACAGTAGTCTTCATCAGCAACACATCATAGGATTTTTCATCAGCAACAACTGGTCTACATGGCAAATGATAGGGGTTTTTAGAACTTTGCTTTTGAGCGCAGCAGTTCAAATAAATAGTGTACTTTTGTGATATTATAAATTAGAGACTTTATGTTTAAAAATAAATTGTTTGTAACCGTTTAGACTTTGAATATACAACAGTATTATATTTGGACACTTGAAACAATAAATATATCCCCATTGGAAAAAAAGTCTATTTTTCAAAAAGTTATACTATTGTTAATTAACAACTTTTTTCCAGTCTTCGTTTTCATAAATAACGACGTAAAAGTTTAAGTAAATGTCGTATACTCGTTGGTTTCCTGGAGCCCTACTTAACAAGATCACACAATAAAAGTTTATAAAAGTTTATTATTTTGTTTTTTATATTTTTTTATAACTAAAGACAAATTAAATATCAAAAAAATATTCTTAAATAATTTTTTTCACGAATTTTTTATTATTGCTGTTCTTACATCTCACAATGGCAGTAATTAACACTGGTTACAATTTTTTGCCGTCACTTGTTTATAAATTAGTTATAAACAAATGAACAAACATAATATTTGAGAAACATTTCTATTTCCATAATAGTGTCCTGGAAAAACAAAGATTTAAATATTTTTTCGTGAAATAAATTTTTTGATTGTTGACGTCGTTTTTCTATATTTCGTTAACTTAAATAATTATTTAGGAAATTATTTACTTTTTGAAAATCATCCATCTAGGGAATTTTTTTAAAAATAACTTTTGTTGCAGGACAGCATTACGGAAATAAAAATGTTTCTTGAATAATTTATTTGTTTATTACTAATTTATAAACAAATGACGTCTAACAATTGTAACCATTGTTAGATGTTAAAACAGCAATGATAAAAAATTCGTTAAAAAATTATTTAATGTAATTTTTAGGATTTCATTTTCATTTTTTTTTTCAGTTATAAAAAATTATAATAAACAAAATAATAAACTTTAATAAATTTTCATCGTGTGACTTTGTTAAGTAGGTATATTAGAAGGGCTCCAAGAAGCCAACGATTTATAGGTCAATTATTTAAACTTTTACGTCGTTATTTATGAAAACGAAGACTGGAAAAAAATTGTTTATTAACAATAGTATGACTTTTTGAATAATAGACTCACTCATTTTTTCCAATGTAATTCATTCTTTTAAGTGTCCACATGATACCATAATTTATTCAAAATTTTGATATAGGTACTGTCTTTTGCAGCGGTGCGCCCGTGCTGTAACGGCCTCGCGGAGCACTATTTCCAGCGTTAAATTAAAATTATAAATCATGGAGATAGAGTTCCGGGCATCAGGGCATTTTTATTGGAAATTGCCTTCTCTTTACGGAACTTTTCAAAATTTCTTAAATATCAATAGTTTTGAGTTATTAACAAAAAAATGAATACCTTTTTTTTCATCTTATTTTGTTAATAACATTCGCAATTTTTTAAGTGCAGTAAAATCCTTGAAAAATATTTTTCTATCGGTCTTTCCGAATCCAATGAGCTATCGCCCATGTTTTTAGCTATCTCTATTTTTCATGTTTTCCAACTTGTTGATTAGACTTTTTTTTCCTTCCTCGGATGCTGGTCCTTTCACCAGCTACACCTCAGCCTCTTGGGCTTTTTGTGTTTTCCGTGTTGGTTTTACAGCACCCACTCCGTAACTCTGGTCCCCTGTACCAGTCTGTACAGGTTCTTCACCGGTTGGCTGTTGTATTCTTCAGGAGTTAGATTGCCTGTCTCTTGCAGTCTAATGCCTCGCATTCTGACAGTATATGTTTGGCTGTTTCTGTCCCTTTACCACATTGTCTGCAGGAAAGTTCTCCGTTGTACAGATCCATTTTGTGCAGGTGTTTTCTTATTGGACTGTGACCAGTGAGAAAACCCGTTATTTCTAACTTGATTCCTGCTCAGCTTGAGTAGTTCTTCAGTTTTGTGTTTTGACAGTTCTTTAATGTATGTTTTACCGTGGTGCATGAGGGGGACTTCGTGCCACCTCTCCTTTTGTTTTCGCTTGACCCAGTCCCGAATGCATCCTCGAATGTAGGATTTATTAATCCCGAGTGCGGGTTCTGGGCCAATATATGGAGTTGATGAGCCCTCTCTAGCTAGCTCATCAGCTTTTTCATTGCCCTCGATACCGCAAAGTCCTGGAACCCACATCAAAGTTAATCTGTTGTGTTCTGTGAGAAAACTGAGTTCTTCTCGGCATTCCCATACCAGTCTTGATGTCACTTTCGGGTTCATAAGAGCCTTCAGTGACGCCTGGCTATCGGTGCATTTTTTGATCCGTGCATTGTGCATTTCCCTCATATTGATTTCTCTCGCGCATTGCAAGATGGCGTACATCTCTGCCTGGAATACAGAGGTGTTTGTTCCTAGTGAGACGCTTATTTGGTAGTTTCTCCCCTCACTGTATATTCCAGCACCAGTTCCTTCTCTGGTTTTGGATCCGTCCGTGTACCAGATGCTCTCTCCAGGTTTGCCCCTGATATTGTCGTCTGTCCATTCCCTTCGATCTTGCAAGATAGCCTCAAAGTTGATGTTGAAGAAGTATCTAGGAGTCATGTGGTCCGTTGGTTTCATTTCAAGAATGTTGCCTCCCACTATTTCCTTTATCTTGTTGTGATCCGATCTGTTGCTCATATTTTGTTGCCTCAGAAGTCCCATTCTTGCCTCTCCCATGATTGCTATGTCAATCGGTGGGAGGTCCAACAGTACTTCCATGGCTAATGTTGGTGTTGTTTTCATAGCTCCCGTTATACTGAGGCATGCAAGTCTTTGTACCTTGCTCAACTCAGCCGCGGCTATTTTTTGTGTTATCTTTGTCCACCATACCAAAGATGCATATGTAATCATGGGTTTCACCACAATGTTGTATATCCAGTACACCATTATGGGATTTAGCCCCCATGTTTTTCAATGTGCCCGCCTGACTACCATCAGTGTCATTTCGGCTTTCTTCTTAACTTTTGCCAGCTGTTTATTCCAGGTGAGTTTCGAGTCTAAAATCACCCCGAGATATTTAACTTCCCCTGACAGCTGTATTAGGGTACCTTGTAGGGTCAGAGGTCCTAAGCTCTCTAACTTCCTTCTACGGGTAAACGCTACAATGGTTAATTTGGAGGGGTTAATAGTTAGGCCCTCCTTATCTATCCATGTACTTACCAGATTTAGGGCCGATTTCATTCTTTCCCTAACCGTGGTGTTGAATTTGCCTTGGACCGTGATGACTATGTCATCTGCGTACCCACGTGTTTTGTGCCACACCCCTCTCCAGTGTGAGTAGTAGGTCCTCCACCACCAGGTTCCACAGCAGTGGGGACAGGACACCCCCTTGCGGACAACCCCTGGTGACCTTGGCTGCCAATGTTTCTCCCACTAAAGAGGAGTGGATAATTCTATCTCTTAGCATGCAGTCTATCCACCTGCAGCAGGTCTCATCGATGCCTTTTCGTCTCTATGCCCTTGAGATTGAGTTTAGAGATGTGTTGTTGAATTCTCCCTCTTATCCAAGAATGCACCCAACAAGACCTCTTTGTTTCTTAGTACAGTTTCCACCTTCTCTACGAGTTGGTGTAGTGCTGTTTCTGTAGATTTGGCTGTTGTATAGGCATATAGGTCCTTGTGTAGGAGTTGGTTTACCAACACCGTATCCCTGATGTGCCTGTCCAACAGTTTTTCCTGTGTCTTAAGAATAAATGACATAAGACGTATTGGCCTCAGTACCTTCGCTCCCTCCTGTGCCGTTCTTCCAGGTTTAGGGATGAAGACCACTGTGGTTGCTCTCCATGCTTTTGGTATGTATCCCATTGCTAGGCTGGCCCTTATTACCGTGCACAGTTTGTGTGCCAGTAGGTCGATGCCTTCTTGTAGCATGATAGGATAAATGCAATCCGTCCCTGGCGATTTATACGGTTGGAAAGAGTTGATTGCCCATTTCGTTTTTTCCACGTCTATCACTTTCTTTGAGACCTGCCATTCTTCCCTGGATGCCCACGAGGGAGGTCTCAGTTCTGAATGTCTCCAGGCCTCAGTTGATATATTTGTGTTTATTGATCCTGGAAAGTGTACCCTGTACAGTTCTTCCAAGGTATCTTTTCCATTCTGCGTGTACGCCCCTGACTCTGTCCTAATGGTTCGAATCGTTTGTTGCGGTTCTTTGGAGAGAATTTTGCAGAGTCTTGACGCCTCGTGAGTGCCTTCTACTTCCTCACAGTGTTTCCTCCACGATTCTCTTTTGGTTAGCCTTAGTGCTTTATTGTACTCAGTGAGAGAGTTCTTATACTCCCTCCATTCTCCTGAGTGTTTTGCTTTGTTGAAGAGTTTTCTGACCATTTTCCTTTTCTTAGCGAGTTCGTTGTTCCACCAGGGCACGTTCCTGGTGTTTACCTTGCTAATAAGTGGACAGTTATCGTTAAATGCTGCGTCCTGTAGTTGTCCCGCCATCAGCTCAAGTTCATTTGTGTTTTGAATTTTTATTTTAATCCCCTTCAACCCATTCTCTAGGTCAGCTCTATAGCTATTCCAGTTGGTTTTGCGGGCATTCCGATAAGTTTCTGTTTCGGTCTCACTTCCCGTCAGTTCGAATCGGATGTGTCTGTGGTCTGAACAGCTTACCTCATCAGACACATGCCATGCTTATATATCTCGTTCCCAGTGTTATGTCAATTACCTCTTTCCTAATTGATATTACGAAAGTAGGTGTATTGCCTACATTTAGTATATCTAAGTTATTAGTCATAATAAATTGTAGTAAAGACTCTCCTCTGGCATTGGTGTTCGTGCTTCCCCACGCTGCCTCGTGATGTGCATTAAAGTCACAGCCGATGATTAAATGAGATCCATTCGCTCTGCATTCAGCCACCAGCTCCTCTAATTCATTGGTATGTGGAGGGTTCGGGTCATCGTATGGGAGGTAGGCTGACGATATCACTATCTCCCTCGGCCCCTTCTTCCCTGCCATCTTCAGTTTTACTGCCGTTAGGTCCCTAGAACAGAAATTCCCTAGCGGTAGTATCTGCATATTATTCCTAATTATTATGAAGGTTCTCGGTGAGGCGGATGAGTAAATTATCCTACCTATTCCCCCGAGTCCCATGATTTTTCCCTTGTTGATCCAAGGTTCTTGTATGAGGGCCACATCAAATTCCCCTTTTATTGTAGCAAGGACTGCCGAAACTCCCTTGCTATGATGCAGGTTGGTTGAAGGACTCCGACCATCGCCATTGTCCCCACCTGTGAGACCCTTCAGGACCCGGAACGTCACCCTGTTCATCTTATAGTAAGCCTTGAACTGGTCTCGCTCCAAGAGCCCCAAAGGACTTCTCATCGACGGAGTACGCCAGTATCTGGCCCCCCTTCTCCGCCTTCCTGCTCAGGAGTAGCCAGCTCCCCACTTTTAGGTTCGGGTTTTGTTTCCCTAATCATGTTCGTGCTGTCTCCTCCTGATCGCTTTCTGGTCCCGGGAAGAAAGCTAGGACCCTGGGTCTTCTTGGGAGGTCCTTTGACTCCACAACGGTGATGTCAGCATCCTCCCAGATCTGACCCATCTCTTCTACCTTTTCCCGGAGCCAGTCTCTTGTCTTGTCATTCGCGCAGGTCACCCAGAGTGCCCCTCCGCTGAACGTTGTTTTGAGGAACTGGATCGGTTCTTAGCTCCCCGAAGAATCCATTTCCTCAACTATTTTCTCTTGGATCAGGTCCGCCTGCCTCTGGTCCAGGGAAATCTCAGGATGGCGTTTGTCAATCACCGCCATTCTGAGTTTATTTGCGAACTCACTGTAGGTACCAGAAGGTTTGGTGGCCTTCCTGGCCTTTTTGGTCGTCTTATCGGGCGTCTTTGATTCGTCCCGAGTTCTCTTTCTACCCTCGGTTCCTTTGTCGCCCTTAGGTTGTTGGGTATCGCGTGCTTCTCTCCGTGGCTTCACCATTGTCAACGTTCCCGCCTCGATTTTTTTCGCCTTCACCATTTTCCTCCACTGGGCGCCGGACATACCAGGGGGTCTTCTCTGCAGTTTCAGATTCTTTACTCCCTCTGAAACTGTATTGTCGGTTCCTTGCGTACCCGTTGATCTGTCACTACCGTGTTCCATCTCCATAGTAGTGGTGGTTGAGGTGCTTGCTGATGAGTCTGAGTCCTCACCAGCACCATCCCTCTTAAGTTTGGGGTCTATCTTATCCATATACATCCCACGAGTATGGGAAAAATACTGTGTCCAGCCCTACGGTGCCCCCCGTGTAGGGCTAAGGCTGCTTACTCTGGGGTTTCGCCCGTTCCCCAGAGGCTCCGTTAAGGACCATATATCGCTTGGCCATTCACCCCTCGGCACGGGTCGCTTAACAGCTTGGGTTGCGGATTTTTGGAAGGGGGATAGTTTTGGAGAGGAATGACCCCTAGCCCTCGAGTGACGTTGGGGTCGGAAGTAAACAAGAGTTGGTCTAGAGTGACCGAGATATCTTAGATAAAAGACGAAGACGGATCCACCCAAGACAAGTTGAAGCAAAGTGCGATCCGTTGCTGGGAAAAGCCGATCGGTAGAGGTGCAATGTCCGGATTCCCAACGAAAGCCACTCCTTCTTTATCCGGGCTTGTGACCGGCATGGGGGGATCTGCCCTCCTCATCAGAGGTCGGCACCATCCATGGCGGAGTTGATTAGATTAATACAGCTTTTCATTTGAATAGTCAGAAGTCTTTGATCATCATAAACATTTAAATAGATTCAATTCACCCACTTATCCCAAAAATTAACACCCACCTCGGCCCGATTATCGCGGGTGGCAAAAAACCCCTTTTATGAATTTTTGCGATAATCTTCAAACCGCAGAAATAATATCTTGAATAAACTTAGGTATTCAAATAAGAGTATACTAACACTAATATATAGATATATGTTGAGCTACAAAAATGAAAAAGTGCTAGGCATAAAGAAAACTCATCTTCCTTTTGCAGAAAAAAATTGTTTATTTTTCAATTTTCTCCTTTATGGCATTTTAACATATGAATAGGTATAACAATCTAATAGTGAAAAACCAAAGCCACAAGGTTTGCACGTGCTTAAAGGGGCGCGAACTTGTAAAAAAATAGTTCGATGCTGATGCATTTTCTCGCTTATGTCAATCGACAAAAAAATTCCCATAAGTCGGTCAGCTGTTGAGGTATATTTTCCGGACGGAAAATTTTGTGAATATTTTTTACGTTTTCCGGTAAACTTTCTCGTTTATGGCATTCGAACCATATGATTTTGATGATGGATAAACATCATTATAAAATTCCCATAAGCTTTTCATATAATTTATAATTTAATTTATTTTTACGAAACTCCCAGGTTTTCGGAGAAAACCCCTCAAAAGCAGAGCTTGTGCGAGCAAGGGAGATCCGGGACCTACAGTTTAAATGAAAGTGGAATCCGAACCACTTCAGCTCAGTGATACGCGACCCTCAAGAAAAGCCATAAGTTGTAAAGTTGTAGGAAAATGTGTGGAAATTTTTTTCAATTTCTCATTGATGCGAATTGGCATGTAAGAAGACCAGGAAAAAAGGCCATAAGTCGAAACCATGATATCGATGTTTTATACAGTGTGGCCCATTTGAAATGGAAGCACCCTTATACTTTTTTCAACCGATTGGAATGATTTTTTTGTTCATTAGGTAGATAATCAAAAAGTCCACTAGAAAACCAAATTTCATGAATAAATTGTTGATTATAATGTTTTGGTTCATAGAGCAATTCTTATTTCTATGCAATATGTCTATCCTTATTTTATGATATAATATAGTACATGTCTGTGTCTATGATCCATTGTTCTGTGTAGTTGACAGATGACAATTCGAAATATAAAAAAAAGTCTTTTCGTGTACCGGTAACAATTTATCCTTTTTGCAATACAAAATACAAGTATCTTCAAATCAAAAGTGTTTTAATAACTCTGCAAAGTCTGCAGGTTATGGGCCCAGAACGTTGTAACAGCGTATGGCAATTGAAACGGTGATTTTGAAGCGAGAAAACTTTGTAAGGTTAGGCAGGCAAAAAGACACGAGGGAACTGAAGAAATGTCGACGGAAAACTCTGTCAAGGTGAAACCCTTCGATGGTACAGGGTACGGAAATTGGGAATTTCGAGTCAGATTGCTTCTAGAGCATCATGAAGTACTCAACACAATTTCTGAGGAAGCCCCAACCGATGCAACTCTAATAAGTGCATGGAAGAAGAAAGACCTGCGTGCTAGAAATCTATTGTACAATGCTTGTGTGATAATGTACTTGAAATGATTAAAAGTAAGCAAACCGCGAAAGATATTATGAGTACATTGAAAAGTACATACGAGAAAAGCGGTGTTGCGTCCCAAGTCCAGTTGCAGCGGAAATTACGCAATATGAAGTACAGTGGAACCAGTTCGCTGAATGAATATATTGTGGAATTTGAGAGGACAGTAGCAGAACTCAAGAATGCTGGTGGAAGTATAAATGACACCGAAGTAATATCACAACTGCTGGCATCAATATCAGAACCTAAGTATCAAAGTGTGGTCACAGCAATTGATATTTTATTTTCACAAAGTGGAAATTCTATTACTTTAGATTTTGTGAAAAGCAAGCTACTTGCCGAAGAGCAGAGGTACAAAACAAGCAGCGAAGAGATAGGTTGTGAAGGAACGAGTGCTGCATTTTATAGTGGGAAGAAACCATATAAGAAAAAGTTTCCTTTCAAGTGCTATTCTTGTGGTTTACGTGGCCATAAAAAATTTGAATGTCCCAAATGGAAAAATGAAACCAAGAATAAAAACACAAAGGTAAATATTGCTGAAATAAATGAAGAAGTGTCTTTTATCACATGCTTATCTAATGAAAGAGAAGAAATCAAGGAAAATGTGATAAAATTTGTAGTGGATTCAGGCTGTACAAACCACTTAGTAATGAGTGAGTATGAGAAGTTTTTGACAAATATAAAACAAGTAAATCACTCAATAAAAGTGGCAAAAGAAGGACACTGTGTAGAAGCAAATGTTGAGGGAACTTTACATTTGGAAACTGAAAGTGGACAAAAAATTAGACTGGAAAATATCCTTGTATGCAAGAATCTTACACACAATTTACTTTCTGTAAAGAAAATTGAAAACAAAGGAATGAAAATAATATTTGAGAGTGGAAAGATTACTGTAAAGCAGAACAACAACAATGTGCTAGTTTCAGGGCACCTACAGGGTGGACTATATATGGTGATGTTATAAAGAAAGCACGACTTGTGGCTCGTGGTTATCAACAAAGTGAGTGTGATAGGTCAGAAATATATTCACCTGTGGCGCGCATGCTTTCCATCCGAGTGCTTTTGTCTTTCTGTGTAGAAAAATGTCTCTTTGTTAACCTATTGGATGTAAAATGTGCATTTTTGAATGGTGACTTACCTGAACCAGTTTTTATGGAAATTCCTGATGGTGTAGAAGTAAAAGGTCAGTTCGATAAATGCAAGTACATTTGCAAGCTTAAAAAATCTTTATATGGTTTACGTGAGGCACCTAAATGTTGGTATCAAAAATTGCATTTTCATCTACTAAATTTGAATTTTCAAAGGTCTAAGTCAGATCCATGTTTGTACTTTGACGAAAATATTTGCTTAATTGTACATGTTGATGATATAATCTTATTTAGTTCATGTATGGAAAAATTGGAAATCTTCAAGCAAAGATTAATGTCAGAATTTGAAATGCGTGATCTGTCACCAAAATATCAAGATAATTTTACTGTAGTATTTTTGGGAATAACAATTAAGAAATTGAACGATAAGCTGTTTTTAAGTCAGAAAAATTTAATTGAAAAGGTTTTAAATAAATTTAACATGGCAGATTGTAAAACGGCCGGTATTCCTATACAATCAAAATTTAATTTGAAAAACAGTGAGTCAAACTCTAAGGAATTAAACTTACCATATAGGGAACTTGTTGGATTTTTAATGTATATAATGTTGGGTACAAGACCTGATCTGAGCTATTCGATTTATTATTTTAGTCGTTTTCAGAATTGTTATACAAAAGAACATTGGTCTTACTTAAAGAACGTTTTAAGATATTTAAAGTTGACTAAAAATTATGGTATTGAATATGAAAAATCAACAGCTCAGAACAGTCAAATAATTTGTGCTTATGCAGATTCAGATTATGCTAATGATTTAAATGACAGAAAAAGCATTTCTGGTTATGGAATAAAAATTTATGATAATTTTGTTTTCTGGAAATCTAAGAAACAGGCGACAGTCTCACTCAGCAGTTCAGAAGCTGAATACATAGCCTTATCAGATTGTACAACAGAATGTATTTTTGTAGGGCAATTGATTTCAGAAATATTAAATAAAAATGTTTTCCTATTAATATTTATGAGGATAACCAATCCTGCATAAAAATGTCAAACACATTAGAAACTAAGAGAAGCAAACATATTGATGTTAAGCATCATTTTATTAGACAGTGTGTTTCTGATAATAAAATAAAGTTGTATTATATTCCAACTTCAGAACAGGTTGCCGATATTTTTACTAAGCCATTAGCGGCATCAAAATTTAAATATTTTAGAGAAATGTTGGGAATTTATGGTGATGACAATAATTAGTACTTAAGTCTTTGAGTTTATATATTTTCTTTATACTTGGACAATAAGTTGCTAAACTGTTTTCTGTTAATTAATATTAGAACGAAGTTAATTTATATATAAGAATTGAGGGGGTGTGTTGATTATAATGTTTTGGTTCATAGAGCAATTCTTATTTCTATGCAATATGTCTATCCTTATTTTATGATATAATATAGTACATGTCTGTGTCTATGATCCATTGTTCTGTGTAGTTGACAGATGACAATTCGAAATATAAAAAAAAGTCTTTTCGTGTACCGGTAACAATTTATCCTTTTTGCAATACAAAATACAAGTATCTTCAAATCAAAAGTGTTTTAATAACTCTGCAAAGTCTGCATAAATCTTCATTTTCAGTGCCAAATATCCTTTTTTTTTCGAGTTAAAAAAACTGAAAAAATTTATAGCGAATTTTTAAGAAAAATTCTGACTACACGACTAGATTCGTAACATTGGGAGAATTAAATTTGCTGTTTACCCACCATTTCAATTTCTACTCTTATCCAAAATTAGGAATACACCACTGGATTCAGGGCGTCTCAAAATATCACTGATCAAAATTTCATCGAAATCTATTAATAAATAATAATAATAAAAAATTATTGAATAAAATGATATTTTGATGAAATTCCATCAACATATTTTTCAAATTTTGTTATCCTGTACTTTTCTTATTTATAAATAGTTATTGATGAAATTCTGAACAGTGATACTTCGAGACTTCCTGATGTATTCCAAATTTTGATAACAGTTCTTAAATTGAATTGGAGGGTTGATTAAACGGCATATTTTTTAAATTTCATTTTCCTATAACTTTCTCATTGATGGACGAGTTTCAACAAACTTTTAACAAGAACTATTCGGAAATGTCGCGAATCCAGTGGATTTTTTACCTTGAAAAATGAGAATGGATGGACCTGAAAAAGAAGAATCAATCATTAAATTTGGTGTCCTGATGGACTTTTTATTGAAAAAAATCATTCCAATCGGTAAAGTTTGATATGAGTCACACTGCATAAATAAATATAATTATTTGAAAATGCTGCTGAAAATTGCTCATTTCTTCTTCTATGGGATTTGGCATATGCATTGCAAACTTCATTCGTAGGCCATATAAAAAAAGCCTAAGTCGGAAGGATGATAGTAATATTAAAATCACATAATTTATTTATTTGAATAATTTTTTATAGAGTGAAAAAAAATTAGTTGCGGGCATTATTGTGACAAACTGATAGGGGTTGTGAAGATAATTTAAGCAATTTTGCCATAACCCCCATACAGAAATGAGCCGTTAGGGCACTATAACCAATTAATAATTAGGATAAGCAAAAAGTGCAACGGTTGCAAAATGACCTTTTTCACTAGATACCTTTTTTATGTTGAATAAAACTGAAATGCCCATACTGTGTGATCCATAAGTATAGAAACTATTCACAATGAAGTTTAAGTGGACACCTAGTATTTTTTTAATTTTTCCAGAATGTATAATCATAAACTCCAAGGACAGGGAGCCCCCCAATTATTAAAAATGTAATTTCCTTACTTTTACAGGTATTCGGAGTCTGACTTTCAAGTTTCAAGTTCACTGTCCAAACAGATACTAGGCCCAATTATATGAATAATTATGAAGGTTAATTATTTTATTATTAATAATAATATTTTTGGTCCACCTACATAGCTAATATTGTCATAAACAACTACTCTTTTTGCTTCAAGTGATATATCTTTCAAATTTCCAGCAAGCAATTGCTTATTGACTGAGGAACCACTCTCTACAGAAGCGTTGCTATGATATCAAGATCAATTTAATCAACTTAACATAATTCAAAAAACTCTTTATTTTCCAGTAATGAGTTATAATAAGAATCAAGATGTTTGTTTTATTCTTTGAATTGTTGTTGAGTACCTCTACTTCTTCGGCAGACAAATTTTTTTTTCATAAAATTTTTCCAGAACAATATTCATTCTTTTTAGTTTGGGATCTACTACAACCAAAGTAGGATCAAGACATGATATTCCCTCAACAATCTCATAATTTAAACATGAACGTTGTAAAATTTTGCTTACAGTTGCAACAAAAACTTCTGACATTCTTTCAAAAAAACGAATTTATCTTTTCCTTTACATTTAGACTTCAACAACATCTTTTTTGTTGAAAGTCCATCCATATCTTTCACAGGCAAGAAGTTGTTAATATTCTTGCCAGTGTCTTTGAAATCAATTTTAGCTATATCCTTCAAATTTTTTGGAATTTTTTCTTCAATCATGAATTTTTCCGATATTTTTCAAACTACAGAAGTGGTGAAAAAGAGTTTACATTGATGCCAAGATTTCATATATTTCCCTAGATGGCCGAAAATAGACCAGGACCCATAAATCAATTTCCTGACTTTTCCATGTTTTCCAGGTTGGTAGGCACCCTGAAGGAATACAGGGTGATTCAGTAATAAAAAACTGCCAACCTCATAAAAATTCACGAAAACCACCTTTGTTTTTGAACATTTTTTGGACTTTAACTCCGTTGAGGTAGGAGTTTTTTTTCACCACTGACTTGATATGCGAACACCACTACGGCTGAGAGTTTTTATCCTCTTTCTAAGACCAGATATTTTTTTTATGTAGCTGCCAATATAAAAATAAAAAAATTTAAATTCTGACTGAAAGCAAGTGAAAACACACTCTTGAATAATCCAAATCTACTAGTAAAAAACACAACATGAATCCTAACTTGTGGTTCGAAGTTGCCAATGGATACTGTTTGCGTTTACTTGTTTAATAAACACTGTGGCCAAGATAGGATTGACCAGCAGGTATTTTGAAATGGTATTTCGGAGATCATTTCTTGGAGATGGGAAAAGTGGTGAAATATTCGTAATTCATTGAT
Source organism: Chrysolina oricalcia (assembly GCA_944452925.2). Classification (NCBI taxonomy): domain Eukaryota; kingdom Metazoa; phylum Arthropoda; class Insecta; order Coleoptera; family Chrysomelidae; genus Chrysolina; species Chrysolina oricalcia. The sequence goes on along the minus strand of OX101816.2, from coordinate 36,432,758 downwards.
AATCTTCGGAATAACGTCAGAAATAAACGAAAGTGAATATATTTCATTCATATATTATATATAAAACAAAATTCGTATTTCAAATGAAGAAATTGTTTGTCAAAGAGAGAAACATTTTCAGCAATAAAACAAAAATTATTCAAAAATTAAATCCAGAAATTTTGTTTCCGAATACATAATGTTGAAATCATGACATTTCGTATCAAATACATTAATACTGATGAGGTTTAATATTGTCACCAGCAGTAAGCAATATCTAGGTACACTTTAACTTTCTACAATGTGGGGTATTTTCTGTTCCTAGGGCTCAAAAGTAAAACTTTGATGTCGGATTCGAGTAAAAAAATAACCACATTGGAGAAAAAAATAAACACCAGTTCGTTTCCACATCACCTTAGTGGCAGAGTTTCTCGTGCATTTTTTTCATAGTTGCATCCCCTTCAGGCCTAGTTCATCCAGTCTTAAGTAGTGAAAGTTCCAGTATAATAAATTGCTTCTATGTCAAAATGAAAAATCAAACTCATTTCCAGATTCGAATCAATTCTGGACCAATGCGGCGATTTTTTATGTCACAAAGTTTTTTCGAAAACATAACTCGACGTGACTCAGGGTTTTTCTTAAAAAATAATAACTTGGAAAATTAATGTATCCATTACTTTAGGACATCACTGTATAAAACGTTGTAATCATATTTCCGACTTTTGGCTTTTTTTTCTGGTATTGAAATCAGTTTTTCTTCCTACATGCCAATTCTCATAAACGAGAAAATTAACAAAAATTCCTGTGATTTTTCTGCAAGTTTTCAAGTTTCCTATCATATGATTAGCACGAACTCGACTTATGGCTTTTTTTACAGACTTTTACATTAACACATTTTTATTGCACATTTTTTCGTTCACGAGAAAGTTTGCCGGAAAACGAAAAAAATTATAACAAAATTTTCCTTCCGGAAAATTAACCTCAAGAGCTGACCGGCTTATGGGAATTTTTTTGCGGGTTCCTAACAATAGTAAAATTCATTCTGTCGTTTGCCATAAGCGAGAAAATGCATCAGCAACCAACTATTTTTTTACAAGATCGCGCCCCTATTTCAACACTTTAAGCACGTGCAAACCTCGTGGGTTTGGTTTTTCACTATTAGATTGCTATACCTATTCATGTGTTAAAATGCCATAAACGAGAAAATTAAAAAAAAAACATTTTTTTTCTGCAAAAGGAAAATGAATTCTCTATATGCCTCGAAAAATTTTCAATTTTTGGGCTCAACACTGACATAATTTCCAGTGGTTAAAATACCAGAAAAGAGAAAATGAGTTAGCAAAATCTATCGTTATCTGTCGGTCTCTTATTAAATTGGAATAATAATTCCGTAAACATAGCTCCTTCCCTATTTGCATCAGAAAATCATTTTTTGTGGAGAACAAAGTAGTATGCGTTATACCATTTTGAAATCTACATTCAATAGGGAAATTTTAGGAAAGTTGTCCACTCAGGTCGTCCTACATTTTTCAATCCACAGAAGCTCAAACTTCGAAATTAAATATTTTTTTCTCATAGTACCACAGTAATTAATTCGAAATTTCGATACCAGTCTGATAGTACACTTGATCAAGAATATCATGAAAATTAATACTGACAATATTTCTTTTTTTTTGTGGCAGTAGCGAACAAAAAAGTAAAAGGGGTATCAAGTTTTTTAAAATTCATAAAATTCCAAGTAATTCGAAAATCCAAGGACTTTCTATAACACTAAAATACATTTTCTGAATAATTATACTGTCCCCTATTTGCACTTGAAATGTTATCCATTATTTACGGGACACCTTGTATATTACTCACATAACTCATACAAAAAATATTGAAGCTTGCGAAAATGACCTGGAAATTTCTGTCGTTAACTCTCGGGCTAAATGGTAAATGGTAAATGATCTTGTGATATTAACAATTTCTGAGCCTAGGACCGGGATAACGTACCACACAATTTGTAGGACAATGTGGCTGTTTAATTATATGAATATTAACTAAGCAACAGTAAAATAATCAGCTAGTTAGTAATCATTTTTGATGGACTGGTTATCGATACATGTTGTACAAATCATACATTTTGTAGGACAAATAATTTTTCGAATAATTTAGATAATTATCTTGAGATTTAAAGAAAAAACCAATAGTTAATAATACATTTTTGAGAATCATTAAATCGACGTATTTTATCCCTGCTACTCTTGTTAGCTACCACAATTATGAATTTTTGAATGAGCATGTTGGGCGTTTCATCAAAATGAAGCTACTCACGGTAAATTAGTTTGATCGTAATCAATTGTAAAAATGTACCATGAATCCTAGAGAATCTACGTATAAATTTTACCTAACAATAGCTATTTATGATATAAGTTCGTAAAGTAGGACTTTTTTGTATGAGCGTGAAGTTTGTTGAATGAGGCGCAGCCGAGTTCCACAAACACGCGAGTACAAAAAAGCCATTTACGAAAGTGTTTCATACAAAGTTTTTTCTTGGTCAGTTATTATATTGCCAAATTGTAGCAATTATATCATTAATTTGAATGTTTAATGATATGAATTGTCGTCGTATTATCAAATAAAGACTTTCGATGCAATTTTGACGCAAAATACTGTATTTTTTAAAAATGCATAAATGTATGAACAGTGTGTAAAAAATTATTTTTTCTACGCCCATGTCTGTAAACGTCAAAAATCGCATTGTCAACATTCCTTGTAAATGACATATAACAATAACATGCACGTAATGAGATCTCACCTGCGTTTTGAGAAGAAAACTTAAAATTCTTGGTTTAATTAAATTAAAATCAAATTTTTATTTGCGTAATACTTTATTCGGTCTATTACACAAATTTAGTCAATTAAAAAACATAAAACCTTTTAGCATTAGCGAGAAACATTTAGAATTGAACGAGTGACGCCCCTAAATGTAGACAGCACGTTATGCAATTTCTTTAAAAATAGGACACGTTTTCTTAAGTAGGCAATATTCTACAGTAGCGGAAGGCTATGTGAATCAATCTCTTAAAATTAAAAATGATAATGCATTACGAATATCGGAGGCAATTACCAATTATCAATCTTCGTCTTCTGATGTACCGAGTAGTACTACAATTATAAATAACCGGTCTTCACCATTAAATAATAAGGCACAATCGATTTACAATAATTGTTCAATTGTTAGTAACAACTATTATAATAAAGTTTAAATGATTGCGATGTTTTTTATTTAATGGAAGAAAATGAATGGGCGTAGAAAAACTATAGTACGTTACACGAGTTGTAAGCCCATTACACACTCATGAAATTTATGCACTCGGCGCTGCGCGGCTTCGTGCATAAACTTTTTCATTTTGTGCGTAATGGGTTACTTACAACTCTTGTTACGTAATATACTATTACGCACAGTTGATGATTTTACCCACAGTGTTTTTTTTACCCACTTGTGTGAAAAAGTATTACTTTACGCACTGTCAGCGGTGCGTAAAAGTTTAGTTTACGCACTGTCGTAGAAAAAATATTTTTTGCATCATTGTGCTTTCAGTTTTATGTGCAATGATTTCAAAATGTTCATTAATTTATTGTACATTCAACCATTCTCCAAGCAAAATAATGCTCAAAATATTTTGATTCTTCAATCGATTATACAGTGTGTCATTCGATGACATTCATACAATAAATGATCTTTTATACCTCAAGACCTATGAGTACAGTGTGTCCCACTTTGAGCAGTCACACCCTCATATTTCATTGACAATAAAATAATTTGAAATTTTATAGTACTCAGGAATATCTACCTTTATGATTATGAAACGTTCGTATATCCATTTTCCACGGCTAACTATGACCAATTGGAGAGTGAAAAAGTAGGAAAACATATAAGGGATTCTTTCATCACAACATTAACATCAAATTCTATTTCAGAATACTCTAGATAGAGCACAATGCTTGAATCAATTGATTATACAGGGTGTAGCTGGCAATATCACCAACTCTTATTATCCATAATGCTTGGTTGATTTCAAAATGTCTTTTTTTGCCACAAAGTGCCCAAAAATGTTCCATTATCTGTAGAAAGTAAGCAAGAATCACTTTTTCATGGCTAACTGTGACTAACTGAAAATTGAAAAATTAGGGAAAATATAATATTATGGATTATTTTATCACTGAACTTACTGGATCAGAACACTCTTAAATCCCCTGATCTCAAATCCTGAGAAATATAAAGGGTGTCATCTGTATGTGGTAAAAGTTCAACTCCCAAATTGACTTATGTTGAAAAATTTTGCACTTATCAATTTATTCTTTTTCCGCATCTGCAAATTCACAACAAAAAGATCTAAGAGTTTCAGAGTATTCTGAACCCATTTCTGATGTTAGTTCAGTGATATATTTTCCCCAATTTTTCACTTTTTAGCTGATCTCAGTTTGCCATGGAAAAGTGATGCTTGTTTACATTCTGGAATATTTCTGGGCTCTTTGACACAACAGAAGACATTTTCGAAATCATCCCGAGCATTATGGATGAATATGAGCTGGTCATATTGCCAGGTACATATGACACTTTGTATATTTCAATGATTCAGCATTGAGTTCTGGAGTTCTGGGACATCCCAAAAAGATCCTTAATATATTTTTTCCCAATTTTTTACTATTCAGTCATAGTTTGCTATGGAAAAGTAGTATTTGGTTATTCTTTGCAGTATTAACTTAATATTTTTGTGAATTTTGTAAAAAGTGAAGATATTTCGAAAATTAAGCAAATGTTACTAACGAAAAAGAGTTGATCATATTGTCAGCAACAAATGACACCCTGTATAATCAATTGATTCAAGCATTGAGATCTGGGGTTTAAGATTACTCTGAAACGGAATTTAATGTTAACTTTTTGATGGAAAAATCCCTAATAGGTAATAATTTTTCCCGCTTTTGTATTTTTTGTCGTACATCAGCACTGGTCTAATGGTCATGATAGTAGAAAAGTGTCTGGTGTCTAACATATACAACCAGTGTCACAGCAGTCACGAGTTTCTATCCACGAGTTTACTGGATTGTACCGCGTCGATAATGTCGTGGCCAGTCCGTTTCGCTAACATCACATCACAGTTAAAAACGTGTCTCAGCCACGAATTCATTTTTACCAAATTATGCTGGCCATGGATTTCACTTCATGAGAAACCGATTCAATATTGGCTCGCTTCAGAATACGGATTTTTGTGCGAATCTTTTGGGCTGGAATTATTGTTGGGGGGGGGGGCAGAGAATTTTACACGAAATATTTTGCCTGGCAAGTGTTTACCTATACGGCCCATTAAAAATTTGAAAAAAACGACAAAATGCTAAATTTGAAAAATCATACGAATTCTGAGAGAGGTAGTGAATAAGACTTCCTACTCGAAATATTTCACCGGGCAAGATTATGTTTCATACGGCCCTTCCAAAATGGAAGACAAAACCGTATTAGGAAAAATCTTGCCCGCCAAAATATTTCGTGTATTAGGTCTTATTCACTGCCTCTCTAAGAATCCTTCCAGCCCAAAAAATTCGCAGAAATATCCGCAATTAGCTTCGTATGATTTTTCAAAGTTAGCATTTTGTCTATTTTTTTCAAATTTTGAAAGGGCCGTATAAGGTAAATTTTTCCCGGCAAAATATTTTGTGTAAAAGGTCGTATTCCCTGCTTCTCCAAGAATCATCCAGCCCAAAAATATCGGGGGAAATCCTCGGTTAGGTTCGTATGATTTTTCAAAATAAGCATTTTGTTCTATTTTTCAAATTTGACATTCTTGTCGAAATAATAATTCGCATTGTTTAATACTTTTCCATACTTGCGGAGTGTGTAGATCTCCTATTTCACTTACCTCAAAATAATGAATGGAAATATCGGGATTATGTTTTTCATTCACAACTACCTCAACGATTCTGAATTTTTTATGATATGCTTTTACAGTGACATTCGAAAATAAGTTAAAATCCGTATTCTGAAGCGAGCTAATATTGAATCGGTTTCTCATGAAGTAAAATCCATGGCCAGCACAATTTGGTAGCAACGAATTCGTGGCTGAGACACGTTTTTAACTGTGATGTGATATTAGCTATATCGGCAGGCCACGACTTTATCGACGCGATACAATCTGATAAACTCGTGGATAGAAATTCGTGGCTGCTGTCACACTGGTAAATATACATTCCCAGTCCCCAAATGAGACGGTGAGTTTTTAAAAAGCTGTGAGAACTGTTTAGGATCCAAATGTTATAATACTTTACCATTAGAAATTAAACTATTACCCAGCTTTCGAGTGGGCCACTCTGTATATCAGTTTTTCAAGAATAGAATTATTTTATGAAATCAGTATATGTTGTCACATACAAAAACATAGTTCTAAAAACCCTATTCGCTATAGTCATGATACTAGAGCGGTGTCTGGTATCTAAAATATATACATTAAAGTCCCCAAACAGTGAGTTTTTAGAAAACTGTGAGAACTGTTTAGGGCCCAAATGTTATAATACAATCAGAAATAAAACTCTTACAGAATCAAAATTTTAACAAAATGTTCAAAAATAATTCAAAATTATGCCTAATTGTATGGACTTTTCTTAGAATAATTTTATTTTTAATACATTATTACCTTTTTGGTTTTTTTCTATATGGATCGTTTAGTAATATAATAATCTGAATTCAATCTTATTCACATCCTTCTACTTTTCAAAATTTTCATCCATGACACTTGCAGATGCTCTCACCTTGGTGTCAGAACCATAAATATAAGAAATATTATAAACTGCTTGATTCAACAATATAATTTGTAAATTTATTTTACTGTTGTTATTGTATACTTTATTAAATGAAATGAAAAAATTCTTGTTATGTCAATTATGTTCAAATTATTGTGATATACAATGGTATGGCAAATTTCAGGCTTTTTTCTGAAAGTACACATCTTTACTTGAGTTGGGTTGGCATTACCCAAGGAGACAACGTTATTTAACAGGAGAGTCTAATCCCCATAAGACAATGGGGGCACTAATAGAAAGAGATGAAAGAACATTTGTGACGAAATGTGACGTAGTTGGACATCTCATGGCCGCCGTTCTCTATAGAGAGTGACTGACTAGCTCTTGGACCTTGGTATATGAGAGTTACTGCTGACAGTTTTGTTCCTTGGTTCGAGTTCGACTCTGTACGCATGTCCAAGTACGTCACTATGACGCGTTGATGCTACAAGATTCTGTTTGGTTAGAGCTTATTAAACCCTCCTGTTAGTTTAGTCTTTTTGGGTATTAGCATTGTTTAAATAGAAATAAGATAGCCAATGGATAGCCTGTGGAAAAGTTATTGGACACAAACGCAAGTGTCATCTAGCGTTATTAGTTACAAACACGAATATTTGTCGTCATTTTAATGCAGGTTTCCTCAAAAAAACCTTGATTTTAATGAAGTCCTATTGTTTCGGTCAAGTTACGACATGACTTGGAGGCCAGATCACTGAAGTTACGACATGACTTGGATGCGATATCACTTTCGCCATCTACATATCGCATCCATTTAAATCTAATATAAATCCCATAAAGTTGGCTAACTATCTTACTTCTATATAAACAATGGTTTACCATTGTTTAAATAGAAGACAGTCAATGCCTGTGGGCATTGTTTAAATAGAAGTAAGATAGTTAGTCAATGCCTGTGGAAAAGGTATTGGACCCAAACCCGAGTATCATCTAGCGTGATTAGTTACAAACATGAAAATTTGACGTCATTTTATTGCAGGTATCTTCAAAAAACCCTGATTTTAATACTAGTTATGAACCCAAGTCCGCTGACTAGGCTTCACACAGGGATAGAGTTACATCCGTTACTCTAGGAATGCTGATACGCCAAGTCAGCATCACCGACATTATAAATATAACCTAATCATATTATTATTCATTCTGTTCTGTACTTTCATACTGTCCGTTGTTAAAATAAAGTCTTTTTAAAAAACCGTTTTCGTATACCGAATACGTAACTGGCGCAGTCGGTAGGATAAGTGCAGTTTTTCGTCGGAAATACACGGCATCGTGACCGGTTTCTACCTAGAAAAAACGTGAGTTTCTACTCTTGAGCACTTATCACAACGTTCAGAGACTTCCTGTGTTCCTGTGCACCAAAAGGGGATTGAGTTCAACTGAGGGGCCTTCAGAGGAGTCTTGGCGACAGAAAGAAGCGGAAGCAGAATCACCAAAAGGAATAACTACTCTGGTAAGACCAAGTAATAATTTTCCTCCCTAAAATTCCCTTTCCCTGTTTAGGAAATTCGGAATTTTTATTTTATTTAGTCAATAGTAAACCAATTAATTTTATAAAAAGTTTGAAACTTTTTCCACTCTTTCTATGAGTGAAAACCAATCAAATATAGACGACCTGATAGAAATTTTCAATAATTCTTTAAGTGTTACTGATTCTCAATCTGAAATCATGACAACTCCAACTCCTACTCAACGTGATAATACAAATACCACTTTGAGTATGCTTAAAATGTTTGCTGATACCATACCAAGTTATGATGGCGATATGAATACTCTAACTAATTTTACATCAGCTTGTGATTTTCTTTTTGATACTTACGGAACTAACAGCGATCCAATTTTAGTGAAATATCTGATTAGAGTTATCCAAACAAAATTGATCAATAGAGCCCAATTACTAGTGGGTTGTAGGGGTGAATTAGACACGTGGGCATTAATCAAATCTGCTCTCCTTCAATGTTTTGGGGACAAACGAAATCTAGAGTGTTTGGAACAAGATTTACTCATGTCTAGACCGTTCAGAAATGAATCTACTTTAGATTTTGGCAAGAGGTTACAAATTTTGCGAAGCACTCTTGCCCAAAAAATAAATTCTTTCCCTATTACGGAACTAGATGATGCCACCAAATTAATTTACCTAAGACAATATAATCAAGTTTGTTTGAGAACGTTTATTAGAGGAATATCAGGACCACTACAAAGTTTGATTAGATTAAAGAACCCAGATTGTTTAGAATCAGCCATGACCTATATTATAGAAGAAGAAAATTTCCAATATACCCAAAATCTTTTTAGAACCCCAATGACCTCACAACAATCAGGACATGTTAATCGACAACAATTCCATAACCAACAATTTCCAATATATGCCAATCAACAAACCTTTGGAAACAGATTTTCTTCTTACACTGTGTTGGAAAAGGTCCTATAAAATTGTTTAAAGCCAATCCTGCTCAATTGCATGCCTGGGCTTTGTATAGCGGAATCAAGTGTGCGGGTGTCAAGTCTTGTTGAATAGAATGCAAATTTTCTGACGCTTCCTTTTTACGTTTAAAAAACTGCACTGTATTTGATGAGAAAACGTTTATAAATTGCAACAGAAAAGCATAATATATGTTCCTGAATCCATAAATAGAGTTTGTGGAGTTAATGTTTCAAGATCCATGCAAATATATCTCCAAAAAGCGGTAAAGCTGAATTTGGTATCTTCCGTTGTCAAACTTGACAAGTTAAATGTACATTGTCCTGCAAGAGCTGAGCTTTCCTGTAAGGTATCTATACAGATACGTATCATTAAGATGTCTATATACATCTTACGTATCATCATTTTGTGTCACCGACACTGATTGTTGATTTCCTTCCTGTCTTGTGGACAGGTGGTCCTTTTTGCTGATGTAACCAGATTGAATGTTTATTAAAAGTTATAATGTGTGACTTGGCTGTCAATTTCTCAAATTTCTGGTACTCGATTTGAAACACGCAGGATCATCTACAGTCCAATTATATCGAAGCACAAACCAACCACTACCGGAAAGGATTGTTAAGTCTACACCTATTATAATTAATTTTACATGGTCTCATTTAGCCGGATTTTCGAGTAACCCTACGCTTGGGAGCGGTATTGTGAGAACGTCAGCCAGGTATCCAGCAGAAGATAATCCAAAGTATTTCCGAGAGATAGGAGAGTTAATTGACTTTAACAAATTTCAAGAAGCACAGGTTCATTTTCATTGCCAAACTGGTTTGTTTTCTTTTGGTATTTTTTATATATATATGTTAGAGGTCTTTGCTATCTGAATAACTTTGTTGATGTTAGTTTTTAGCTAATTTGACTAATAAGTGCAGTGAAAAATATTTATTTTTCCGGTGTTTCATACATATAAAAGGGTTTTCTATTGTTACAATTGACAAATAATATTTAGTTCATAATGGATGTATTAAAAAATGCTCGTAAGCACGCTAAGGCCTCGATTACACGACATTCCAATTGGTTGGATAATAATTTAGATAATCAAACAGACAATTTTGTTGTAGAAGCCAGAGAGAAAAATTTACAGGAGAGTTTTTCTAAATATTCAGATATTCAAGATCAAATCGAGGTTTTAGACGTTAACAACACTGATATCGAGGACAGAAGTGTTGTGGAAAATCATTTCTATCAAATTATTGCTAAAATTCAAAGGAAAATTAATTCTTTCAAAACCCCGCCAGTTTCTTCAGCTAATAATACTAATAATAGTATTGTTAGTAATCAAAGTTTGAATTGTAACAACCTGGGGGTAAAACTACCTCAAATTTTCATTTCTCCATTTACAGGGGATTACCAGAAGTGGGTTCCTTTTTATCAGTTCTTTACTTCATTGATAAAGGAAAATGTACATTTAACGGATATCCAAAAATTCATTTATTTGAAATCGTACCTTCGTGGAGAGGCTTTAACTTTAATAGAGTCATTGGAACTTACCAGTGACAATTTTCGAGTTGCTCTTGAAACTCTTGAAGCAAGATATGATAACAATTTAGCCATCATAAACTCGCATTTGAATGTGATAATTGATTTTCATACTATAACAAAAGGTACGGCTCAAAATTTGAGAGATTTCACAGTAAATATAAAAAAGAATTTAGAGTCGTTGAAGAATTTGAAATGTCCAGTAGATCAATGGAATTTTCTTCTCCTGAATATTTTGTTGCGTAAATTAGATTTTAATTCTAAGAAATATTATCAGTCTCAACGAGACACAAAAATTGATCCAACTCTAGATGAGTTTTTTAAAATATTAGAAGCACAATCTAATATTTTAGAGTCTGTAAGTACAAATCCTTTTCAAAAAGATAAATCTCCTAAACCATTCAGAAAAACATTCCTCCATACTCAAAATTCCACCGAAAGGAAATGTTGGCATTGTAAAACTCCAAATCATGATTTATATTCCTGCACCAACTTTTCTAATATGTCATTAGATGATAAGTACAAATTTTTAAGGTCCCAATCTTTATGCTTCAATTGCATGGGAGCAAAACACATGCTGACAGAATGTAAGTCAAGAGGCTGTTCCATATGTGGTAAAAAACACCACACAATCCTCCACTATGACAAAAATCAGTCAAATTCCGACCAATTCAGGTCAACTGCCCAAAGTGGGATTCCTCCACCTAATCCTGTTTCTCGGTCCTATGTTCAAGTTAATCGTGGGGCTGTTTCCCGAAACCCTAGCAGGAATCAAAATTCTTCCTACTTCCAGGCATCCAATGCCACAAGCGGAATTCTAATTCCAGGTTCCCAAAGTGTGGGACCAACCTCCAGAGCCCAAAATTCACCATTCCATGGATCTCCCAATAACCAATGCCCTATATCAGATAATTCTCAACCAATTCCTCTATCGGAAACTCCCGTTTCTTCAACATCCCTCTCTACACGTACTAATAACGTTAATGTGTTGTTGGCAACAGCAATAATTACAACATATTCCAAAACTGGAACTCCTGTCCAAGTGAGAGCTGTGCTTGATGGAGGTAGTCAAACTTCTTTCGTGACTGAAAACCTTATGTCCAAATTGAATTTGAAAACCTACGACATGAAGTTGCAAGGTTTTGGAGTACAAAACATACAGTTTTGTTCCAGTAAAGTTGCAGATGTGATTGTACACTCTAATGTCAATCATTTTAAATGCAAGATAACCTGTAGCATTTTGCCGTCCATAACGTTCAACCTTCCTCATATACCAATCGATATTGAGTCGTTCAATATTCCTGTACACTGTCGTCTGGCTGATCCAGATTTTGGCACTCCATCAGACATCGATATGCTGATAGGGGCAGATCAATATTATGATCTTCTACTTCCCGAAAAAATTAGTTTAGGGAAAAACTGTCCTAATTTGATAAAAACCCACTTAGGATGGATAGTGGGTGGAAAATATCTTCAATCACGTCCACACAGAAGTGTGAGAACCTTTTTTCTTCACTTGACTGAATCAGAGAGTGACTTGAATATGCAACTAAATGAAAGTTTATCCAAATTTTGGGAAATAGAAGAAATTAACTCTAAAACTCCTTTAACCCCTGATGAAGAGCTCGCAGAGCAAATTTTTCTTGATACACATAAGCGCCTAGAGAACGGCAGATTTCAAGTTAACATTCCTTTGAAAACCCCAGCCGAAACTGAACGGTTAGGGGAATCGTTCTTTATTGCGAAAAGGCGATTCCAAGCCTTAGAAAAAAGGTTACATGGAAATTCTAACCTGTTCCAAGATTATAAACAATTTATTGACGAATATGTTTCTCTGAATCATGCTAGATACATTCCATTTCCAAACGACAATTTCCATTCCGAAGTGAAATATTTCCTTCCACATCACTGCGTTATTAGAGAAGACCATGAGACAACTAAACTTCGTGTAGTGTTTGATGCATCAAGCAAAAGTTCGACAGGTCTGTCCTTAAATGATATTACCCTGAAGGGTTACCAAGTTCAACCAGACCTTTATGACATCCTCTGTAGATTCCGTCAGCATCCATACGTCTTAACAGTCGACATTGAGAAAATGTACCGGCAAATCAGAACAAATCCACATCAAAATTTTCTCCAGAATATTCTTTGGCGACAGTCACCATCAGAACCGTTAAAATGCATAGAACTCCAAACTGTTACCTATGGTATAAATTGTGCACCATTCCTTGCCACTCGTTCGCTAACTCAATTAGCAAACACTTCAGAGATTGAATTTCCTCTTGCTGCTGATGCACTTCTTCAACAAACTTATGTAGACGATGTATTGTATGGTTGCCATTCGGAAGATGAACTAGAGAAATCTTATCATCAACTGAATGCCCTCCTTAATTCCGCTGGATTCCATTTACACAAATGGAATTCTAATTCCTATCAATTTCGTAAGAGATATTGTGAACATAAAATTTCCATGGATTATGATATAACTATGAATAATGTTTCCAATAAAATTTTGGGATTATCATGGAATAATATTACCGACATGTTCTCATTCAGAGTTCCCAAAATATCTATTCAAAATAATGTTTCCAAGAGAATAGCACTTTCCATTATTGCCCAAATGTTCGACCCACTTGGAATAATTGGTCCAGTTGTAGTCAGTGGCAAAATATTCATGCAAAAGTTGTGGATTGCAAAACTCACATGGGATGAAAATCTCAATGGACCACTTCTTTTTGAATGGCTACAATTCATCGACTCCCTAAATTCCCTAAATTTTTTAAAAGTTCCTCGTCTTTTATTTCCAATTAAGAAAATTGTTCACATACAACTTCATGGTTTTGCAGACAGCAGCATGAAGGCCTATGCTGCCTGTATTTATTTTCGAACTGTATGTTCGGATAGCTCCATTTCCTGTAATTTGGTCACTTCGAAATCACGAGTGGCTCCCATCAAAACAATCACCCTGCCACGTCTTGAGCTATGTGCCATGGTTCTCCTGGCAAACTTGACTCAGAAGGTCATAGCAATTTTTCGAAATAAGTTGTGTTTTTCATCGGTTCATCTTTATACAGATTCGCAAATTGCTCTATGCTGGATTCAAGCATATCCATCACGTTGGTCCACATTTGTATCAAACAGAGTTTCACAAATCCAAAAATTGTCATCTAATTGGCAGTGGAATCACGTAAAATCCACAGAAAATCCTGCTGACCTCCTGTCACGTGGTGTGTTAGCACAAGAATTAATCAAGTCTGATATTTGGTGGCATGGACCACCATTCCTGTCTAATCCAAATTTAGATATGCCCAATGAGTCTGATCATGAATTTTCCCTTATGGAAATTCCAGAACAAAGAAAAACAATTTTACATGTTAGTTCTCCAGTATCATTATTCCAAAAAGATTTTTGGCACAACTACTTCATGAAATTTTCTCAGTTCGCTAGATTAGCCCATTCAGTGGCATATGTCCTTCGATTCATTTCAAATTGTAAAGATCCATCACATAAAATTACTGGCTCTCTAACTGTTGCAGAAAACGATGCTGCTTTATATGTAATTTTAAAACAGGTCCAACGATTACATTTCTCTGAAGAAATCTCTGAATTAAAATCAAATAAACAGATTTCCAACAAAAACATACTTCATCTGAATCCATTCTTGGACATTTCCGGATTTCTTCGCGTAGGTGGACGCCTACAATATGCTGACATTCCTGAGAGTCAGAAACACCCAATTCTTCTTCCATCTAACTACCATGTGGTCCTCTTAATGCTGGCACATGAACATAAACGTCTGGGACACACAGGAGCCCAAACCGTTCTTTCTAACTTCCGTCTGAAATATTGGCCGCTGAACGGTCTCAGACAATTGAAAAAGATTATTCACAACTGCACAACCTGTTTTAGATTCATTGCCCAACCTTCCTGTCAAATCATGGCAAATTTGCCTAAAGACAGAGTATCTATTTGTAGACCTTTCGAAAAAGTAGGTGTAGATTTCGGAGGGCCCTTTTTGTTAAAATCTTCCAGATTACGCAAAGCACCTACAACGAAGTGTTATATGGCAGTTTTTGTATGTATGGCCACTAAAGCTGTTCATATAGAACTTGTGTCGTCTCTTTCAACGGAAGCCTTTTTGCATACACTTAAACGATTCATTTGCAGAAGAGGCAATCCAGCATGTATTTATAGCGACAACGCTACAAACTTCCTTGGGGCTCACAATCAATTGAAAGAGTTGCGTGATTTTTTCCAACACCCTAACAATATGAATAGTATAGTTTCTTTCACTTCTGACATCCATATTCAATGGAAATTCATTCCACCTCATAGTCCTCATTGGGGAGGACTGTGGGAAGCTGCAATAAAAAGTACAAAATACCATTTAAACCGCATTCTAGGAGATGCGAAACTAACCTTTGAAGAATTAAGTACTATCTTATCGCAAATTGAGGCTATTTTGAATTCCCGCCCAATTTGTCCACTGTCGAATGATCCTTCTGACCTACAATGCTTAACTCCTGGTCACTTCTTAATTGGCACCAGTTTGACGTCTTATCCTGAAAAAGATATTTCCCAAATTCCAGAAAACAGATTATCATTTTGGCAGAAATGTGTCCAAATCCAACAACATTTTTGGAAGAGATGGTCAGTAGAATATCTAAATAGACTACAAAATAGACCAAAATGGATGACTCCTTCTGAAAATCTCAAAGTGAATGATCTTGTCCTTTTGAAAGAAGACGACACTCCTCCTTTGAAATGGCCTCGTGCCAGGATTCTCGAAATCTTTCCAGGCCGTGACAACAAGATCCGAGCCATCAAATTAAAAACCTCTCATTCCACTCTCACTAGACCGGTGACTAAGGTCTGTCCTTTACCCAAATTAGAATAAAGTGTTTCTGTTTCTTGAAGTCATTGACTTCAAAGGGGGGAATATGTTGGAAAAGGTCCTATAAAATTGTTTAAAGCCAATCCTGCTCAATTGCATGCCTGGGCTTTGTATAGCGGAATCAAGTGTGCGGGTGTCAAGTCTTGTTGAATAGAATGCAAATTTTCTGACGCTTCCTTTTTACGTTTAAAAAACTGCACTGTATTTGATGAGAAAACGTTTATAAATTGCAACAGAAAAGCATAATATATGTTCCTGAATCCATAAATAGAGTTTGTGGAGTTAATGTTTCAAGATCCATGCAAATATATCTCCAAAAAGCGGTAAAGCTGAATTTGGTATCTTCCGTTGTCAAACTTGACAAGTTAAATGTACATTGTCCTGCAAGAGCTGAGCTTTCCTGTAAGGTATTTATACAGATACGTATCATTAAGATGTCTATATACATCTTACGTATCATCATTTTGTGTCACCGACACTGATTGTTGATTTCCTTCCTGTCTTGTGGACAGGTGGTCCTTTTTGCTGATGTAACCAGATTGAATGTTTATTAAAAGTTATAATGTGTGACTTGGCTGTCAATTTCTCAAATTTCTGGTACTCGATTTGAAACACGCAGGATCATCTACAGTCCAATTATATCGAAGCACAAACCAACCACTACCGGAAAGGATTGTTAAGTCTACACCTATTATAATTAATTTACACACTGCAAATCCCAATCAGGCACCCCCTCAAAGGCCTTCATTCCAAAGCCAACAGACTGCTCCCCAATCGTTTCAGGGAAACTCTTTTCCCAGACAGCCAATAAACGTTCAACCGCGACCTGTTAATAGACATTTTCCAACAAATAGACAAGTTTTTGGCCCACCTCCCAATGTATTCAAACCCACTGGGAGAACACTAACGAACCAACCCGAGCCAATGTCAACCACATCGCGAAATACATTCAACAGACAATCGAATAATCACCAGAATCAATTTAGGCCTTCTGGCCCACGAAATTTCACTTCCCAAGAAATCTATCAAATTGACGAGGAGCCGTTCCAATTTTCAGACCCTTACCACACAAATAATGGCACTGACATTCAGTATATTAATGACCTGGGACTCGAACAAGACCCTCTTACAAACAATCACTACACAGACCCTAATACTGACACTGAAACTTACGAAAATCATGGAGATTTCCTGGAAAACCCAGAAAATTTTCAAGAATCGAGCCATCCCAAATACGGAACGTAGTTACCGAAATGTACACCGAAACGAACAACAGCTTACCATACATAAAAATTCTTAACCCACCAATGAAATTGCTTATTGATACAGGTTGTTATCATTCGATGATGCGGCCCTCAATAGCAGAAAAATATTTTCCACAAAACATTTATCATAGCGCGACAAAAATCAAAACGGGAATAGGAGATAAAGAGGTCAGATTTAAAGCCGATATCACGTCTTTTCCAGAACTAAAATCAGATCATATAATCAAATTTATTTTATTTGATTTTCATGACTTTTTCGACGGTATCTTGGGCCTAGGGGAACTACAAGAAATGAAATTTTCTGTAGATTTAGTAGAAAACTGTCTAGTTAATGAAAAAGTCAAAATCCCGATGCTGTATAGAAATCCAAATAAGGAAACATACAGTGTCTCAATCAATGCAATTTGAAACACGCAGGATCATCTACAGTCCAATTATATCGAAGCACAAACCAACCACTACCGGAAAGGATTGTTAAGTCTACACCTATTATAATTAATTTACACACTGCAAATCCCAATCAGGCACCCCCTCAAAGGCCTTCATTCCAAAGCCAACAGACTGCTCCCCAATCGTTTCAGGGAAACTCTTTTCCCAGACAGCCAATAAACGTTCAACCGCGACCTGTTAATAGACATTTTCCAACAAATAGACAAGTTTTTGGCCCACCTCCCAATGTATTCAAACCCACTGGGAGAACACTAACGAACCAACCCGAGCCAATGTCAACCACATCGCGAAATACATTCAACAGACAATCGAATAATCACCAGAATCAATTTAGGCCTTCTGGCCCACGAAATTTCACTTCCCAAGAAATCTATCAAATTGACGAGGAGCCGTTCCAATTTTCAGACCCTTACCACACAAATAATGGCACTGACATTCAGTATATTAATGACCTGGGACTCGAACAAGACCCTCTTACAAACAATCACTACACAGACCCTAATACTGACACTGAAACTTACGAAAATCATGGAGATTTCCTGGAAAACCCAGAAAATTTTCAAGAATCGAGCCATCCCAAATACGGAACGTAGTTACCGAAATGTACACCGAAACGAACAACAGCTTACCATACATAAAAATTCTTAACCCACCAATGAAATTGCTTATTGATACAGGTTGTTATCATTCGATGATGCGGCCCTCAATAGCAGAAAAATATTTTCCACAAAACATTTATCATAGCGCGACAAAAATCAAAACGGGAATAGGAGATAAAGAGGTCAGATTTAAAGCCGATATCACGTCTTTTCCAGAACTAAAATCAGATCATATAATCAAATTTATTTTATTTGATTTTCATGACTTTTTCGACGGTATCTTGGGCCTAGGGGAACTACAAGAAATGAAATTTTCTGTAGATTTAGTAGAAAACTGTCTAGTTAATGAAAAAGTCAAAATCCCGATGCTGTATAGAAATCCAAATAAGGAAACATACAGTGTCTCAATCAATGCAATTTGAAACACGCAGGATCATCTACAGTCCAATTATATCGAAGCACAAACCAACCACTACCGGAAAGGATTGTTAAGTCTACACCTATTATAATTAATTTACACACTGCAAATCCCAATCAGGCACCCCCTCAAAGGCCTTCATTCCAAAGCCAACAGACTGCTCCCCAATCGTTTCAGGGAAACTCTTTTCCCAGACAGCCAATAAACGTTCAACCGCGACCTGTTAATAGACATTTTCCAACAAATAGACAAGTTTTTGGCCCACCTCCCAATGTATTCAAACCCACTGGGAGAACACTAACGAACCAACCCGAGCCAATGTCAACCACATCGCGAAATACATTCAACAGACAATCGAATAATCACCAGAATCAATTTAGGCCTTCTGGCCCACGAAATTTCACTTCCCAAGAAATCTATCAAATTGACGAGGAGCCGTTCCAATTTTCAGACCCTTACCACACAAATAATGGCACTGACATTCAGTATATTAATGACCTGGGACTCGAACAAGACCCTCTTACAAACAATCACTACACAGACCCTAATACTGACACTGAAACTTACGAAAATCATGGAGATTTCCTGGAAAACCCAGAAAATTTTCAAGAATCGAGCCATCCCAAATACGGAACGTAGTTACCGAAATGTACACCGAAACGAACAACAGCTTACCATACATAAAAATTCTTAACCCACCAATGAAATTGCTTATTGATACAGGTTGTTATCATTCGATGATGCGGCCCTCAATAGCAGAAAAATATTTTCCACAAAACATTTATCATAGCGCGACAAAAATCAAAACGGGAATAGGAGATAAAGAGGTCAGATTTAAAGCCGATATCACGTCTTTTCCAGAACTAAAATCAGATCATATAATCAAATTTATTTTATTTGATTTTCATGACTTTTTCGACGGTATCTTGGGCCTAGGGGAACTACAAGAAATGAAATTTTCTGTAGATTTAGTAGAAAACTGTCTAGTTAATGAAAAAGTCAAAATCCCGATGCTGTATAGAAATCCAAATAAGGAAACATACAGTGTCTCAATCAATGCAAACGAAATCGCCTCAGTAGAAGTACCTGTCTCTCAATATTCTGACGATGTTTTAATACCTGAATGCAATTTTCAAAATTTATATATTCCTGAAACTCTTACAACCGCAAAAAATGGAATAGCCCGCGCGGAAATTCATAATTATTCAAACGAACCAATTACAATAACTTTTACCGAACCGATTAAAGTCTCTCCATTTTGTGACAATCAAAAAGAAAATTTCTATCTATTTCATTTCAACAATTCTAATGTAGATCCCTCCCCTGAAACAATTTGCGACATAACAAAATTCATTCGTTGCGATCACTTGAACAATGAAGAACAAAACGCCTTAGTTCGTCTCTGTCAAGAATTTTCCGACATATTTCACAGGGAAGACGAGAAACTGACTTTCACCAACAAGGTAAAGCATGTTATCAGAACCCATGATGAAATCCCCGTGCACTCTAAATCTTATAGATATCCATTCGTACACAAAGACGAAGTACGAAAACAAATCAATAAGATGTTAGATGATGGTATCATAAAACCAAGCCAGAGCCCTTGGAGCAGCCCAATTTGGATTGTTCCGAAAAAACTGGACTGCACTGGTAAACAGAAATGGCGTATAGTTGTCGACTACCGAAAGGTAAACGAAAAAACTATCGACGACCGATACCCACTTCCGAATATCAATGATATTCTGGACAAGTTAGGTCGTTGCCAATATTTCTCCACTCTGGACCTTGCATCTGGGTTCCATCAAATAGAAATGGATCCTAGTTCTATAGAAAAAACTGCTTTTAATGTCGAAAATGGACATTTTGAATATGTCAGAATGCCATTCGGGCTTAAAAACGCCCCCGCCACATTCCAACGAGTGATCGACAATATTCTAAGTGATCTCCAGAACAAGGTTTGCTTGGTGTATATGGACGACATCATAATATTCTCCACAAGCCTTGAAGAACACATATCGAACCTAAAGCTCATTTTCAAGAAATTACGCAGTTCAAAATTGAAAGTCCAAATAGACAAATGCGAATTTCTCAGGAAAGAAGTTGAGTTTTTAGGACACGTTATTACCCCTGAGGAAATAAAACCCAACCCACGAAAAATCGAATCGATCCAAAAATTCCCAATCCCTCGATCAGCTAAAGAAATTAAATCATTTTTGGGTCTACTTGGATATTATAGACGCTTTATAGACAATTTTGCTAAATTAACAAAACCATTTACTAAGTGTCTCAAAAAAGGCGAAAAAATAGTACACTCACAAGAATTTGTCAACACCTTTGAACTTTGCAAAAAGATTCTCTGTAATGATCCGATTCTGCAGTACCCAAATTTCGAAAAACCTTTCATATTAACGACAGATGCCTCCAACTTTGCCATTGGAGCAATTTTGAGCCAAGGAAAAATAGGAAGCGACCTTCCAATCGGCTATGCTTCTCGAACCTTGAACTCTGCTGAAACTAACTACAGCACGATCGAGAAGGAATTGCTAGCTATCGTGTGGGCCACCAAATACTTTAGGCCCTATCTGTTTGGTAGGAAATTTTTTATATTAACTGACCACAAACCTCTTCAATGGTTGTTCAGTCTTAAAGAACCGAACTCCAGATTAGTAAGGTGGAGACTGAAACTTGAGGAGTACGACTACCAAATAGTATACAAGAAAGGTAAACAGAACACGAACGCCGATGCATTATCAAGGGTGGAAATCAATCAAATCGATAATGAATCAATACTGGTCAATCCCGGAGACATAGTCGAAGAGATAGACCAATATTTGAATTGCGATGAACCGCTAGACGTATCCACAGAGGATTTGGATAGGATCGAAAGTGTGTTCAATTCCAACGAACCCAAAACAAAAAAAATCAATATCATTTCAGATATCCAGTTGGTACCAGCTACCTACTATAATCACAATACACCACCCCCTGATGATGACGACCAAACTGTCCACTCTGCTATAGAAAACCCAATACTGGAAATACCAATAACCGAATATTGTATTAACAAATACTCCAATCAAATAATATTTAACCAAAAAGAATCTGGTCCAAATTATGTTGTTAGGAACAGACCTTTTGGCACAGGGCGAAGACAAACCGTATTCCTATCAAAAAACTTTGAACGCGAAATCATTGACTTCTTCAAAAATCACGTGGACCCGAAAAAATTACACTGTATTTTCATTCAGAAATCAGAAGTTGATCTCGTTCAACAGTTAAGCAAAATACTCCCAAAATACTTTAAAAACCACGCGTACAAACTTACGATTTCAACCCAACTTGTTAAAGATATACTTGACGAAAATAGACAAGGGGAACTTATAAGATACCACCATGAAAAAACCTGCCATCGTGGTATCAATGAGGCCCTTACAGCCCTGAAGAAAGTGTATTTCTGGCCTGAAATGAAAAACCATATAACACAATATATTAACAATTGTGATATATGTCAAGAAGCTAAATACGATAGGAATCCTCCGAAAATCAAATTTTCGCTGACCCCAACACCCGCACATCCACTAGAAGCTATTCACATGGACACATTCCAAATAGCAAGTTCAAAATTTCTGACGATTATCGATGTTTTTTCAAAATATGCTCAAGCATACCCACTCGAACCTATTTGCACGGCATCCATTGTTTTCGACAACTTGATGACCTTTGTTGCACACCATGGAATACCTAAATCCATAACGTGTGACAGTGGTACTGAGTTCAAGACCTCCCTGCTCAAAGAATTCTGTACTCTCCATAACATCAAACTTCACTTTACAACCCCCGGAAATTCGAACAGTAACAGCCCAGTAGAGAGACTACACTCTACTCTAATAGAAATATTCCGAGTCCTCAAAATAAAAGACCCAAAACCAGATACGAAACAATTAATTAAATATGCCATTATAGGTTACAATAGTACAACTCACAGCGTCACTAAACAAAAGCCATATGACGTTATAAACGGACAACTCGATGCTCTAGACCCATTCGATATGTCAGATGAAATCATAATGAATCAATACGTAATCGATCGTCGTAATAGATTGAAAATCCTTTTCGAAAAAATACATGATACTTCATTCAAACACAAAGCAAGCCTTAATAAAAAGCAAAATGAAGAACGCGAAGAACCAGCCGAATTTCAAGCCGGTGCCAAAGCATTCGTGAAAGACAAAACAGCATCCAGAAGTAAAACAAAACCCCGATATAAAAAGAAAACAGTAATCGAAGACTTAGGGACCAAAATAAAAACAACAAAAGACAAACTGATCCACAAATCACAAATTCGAAGACCTAAAGCCTTCTCTTCTCTTTCACAGGACAATGAACCGGACGGTGCCATTGCTTCAAGCAGTAATACTCCTGATAATGTCCATAATAGTGACTAGCGAAATAAAGGTCACTCATCTGAAAACTCCTTTACTTCCATTCCACCTTGGGACCTCCCGAATTATTGAAACTAAACATACATTTTTACATTTCGTCGAAATATCCCCAATTTATACTCAGCTGAAAAATACGCGACTTTTTTATGAAAAAATATCAAATTACCTTGATGACTCCCAAAAGGACATAAATAGTTCCCAAAACGAAGATCTTAAAAGCACCTTCTTTCAGACACTTTTTTCTAACCTTCTAAGACACGCTAAATACCTCATTTTAGAAGCCGAAAGTAAAATTGGTAACTTAAAACCACAAACACGCCCTAAACGTGGTTTGTTGAACTTAGTGGGAAAAACATCTAAATGGCTTTTTGGAACCTTAGATTCTGACGATGAAGTTAAATATGACGAGGCCATTCGAGAACTCCAATTAAATCAAAATGTTACTATGAAAGAAATCACAATGCAGACGTCCCTTTCAAAAAAACTGATTGGCAATTATAACGCCACTATACCTCTTCTGAATGCCAATCAAAAATTAATAGAAAATCGTTTAAACTATATTCAGTTCAATATTAGCCAAAGTATGGTTGAATACTTGAAAGCACAAAATATGTTAGACCAAATAATCCTGAATTGTCAAAATTTGATAACTTTTCTTGACAATTTGGAGGACGCATTAACATTTGCAAAATTAAATACTTTACACAGCTCCGTGATTTCAGAAAGAGAATTAGAAAAAATCATAAATCGATTAACATCATTATATCCTGAAAACAAAATTCCGCGATTCAAAAGTTCCATCTCTTACTATCAATTAGTAGGCACACAAGTAACATTTTCAGAAAATAAACTTATATTCGCAATACATTTTCCGATTTTCTCTCAAGAAACCTACGAATTGTTCCGCTTATTCCCTATACCGATCAAAAATTCCTCAATAATCCCAAACCACTCCTACATATTACTTGGGTCAAACCAACGACAATACGAAGACGAGATGTGCCCTGCAATCGAAGACACGTTCATCTGCCATAATCATTTGGAACCCCAAACAAATGACTGTATAGCAGCCCTCATCAAATTTGCCAAAAACCAGAACTGCCATACCACCGGAGTCTATGTAGCGAATCCAATCATAGAAACTATATCCAGCCAACACATCATAGCAATTCCTGCCGAAAAACAGTTAAAAGTTCAAAAAACATGCGATAACGACGAATTCACAATGATAGGAGAACCCAGCATCATACCTTTCAACTGTGGAATCACTATTGGAAACTTCAAGCTCTGGAACAGAAAGGAAACAGTAAAAGGCCATCCCTTGACCATTCCCGAAATCGAAATGGATATTAGCAACCCCAAAGAATTGGAGCCCATACCAATTCACCTACATACAATTGACCTGAAGAAGATTCACGAACTTCAAGATGATGCCCGATTCCTCCAAATTCGGGACTTACAAGTGACCCATCCTGCAGCCTGGAGCCTCACAAGCATCCCCATCACTCTGATGATCATCGTTGCAGCCCCCATAACCTGGAAGTTTAATCAGCAGAGGACCACTCAAGCCAAACAGAAGGAGGAAACTACCCCAGCCGAAGACTCCGAAAACAAACCAGTATCCCTCTTGTTTTCGTCTTAGGGATGGAGGAGTTATGAACCCAAGTCCGCTGACTAGGCTTCACACAGGGATAGAGTTACATCCGTTACTCTAGGAATGCTGATACGCCAAGTCAGCATCACCGACATTATAAATATAACCTAATCATATTATTATTCATTCTGTTGTGTACTTTCATACTGTCCGTTGTTAAAATAAAGTCTTTTTAAAAAACCGTTTTCGTATACCGAATACGTAACTTACTGCACCATTGTTTCAATCAAGTTACGACTTGACTTGGATGCGAGATCACTGTCGCCATCTACATGTCGCATCCATTTGAATCCAATATTAATACCATAACGGTCTTTAGCCTCGTAAATAAGAAATGTATATCGCCAGATGGCAGTGCGTGTTCTCCCGATGGAATAAGTGTCTTCATCCCTGAAAAAAGAGGAGTCAGAAACGATTTTTTCTTCTGAGTGGTGAAGGGTTGTATGATTGTATACAGATAAAAATGATGAAAAAAATATTCTTTGAGTTTTAAATGAATGAAAAGGGTATTTCCCCCATTTTTGGGCATTTTCGTTTAGTTCCACCATCATCACGAACGAATATTTTGTTGTTGTTTCATTTCGATATTGAAGTCTATCATTCACCCATTTAAATGACTTTCTTATTTTTCTCCTAGATGTTTCCTTTTATTTGTGAATAATTTTACAAAAATGTGTTGTTTTCGCGAAATGGGTTTCCTTGCTTTATTCCATTTGAAATGAGAAATATCTATCTTTATCAAAGTCAACTAATAAAGGTTTGGTTCAGCCGTCGACCAGTGAAAACTAATTATTACTTACAATTCTGGATTCAGAAATGGAACTGAATTTCTTTTAGATGACACGCCCCTCGGGTTGCTCCTTCCACACGACTGATGAGGAAAAGAGAGAGTATCATATAGCCAGTATGACATCTGGCACAGGGTCGGATCGGTAATGGGAAAACATTCGGGTCGATAGAAACTATAGAATATTTTAACTTTAAAAATTAATAGCTTTTTTCAACAATATGTGTTTATCACTTAGGGGACAATACTCCATAACATTTTTGTATTAGGAAAAACCGAGAGGCGGCTCCAGAATGTTGGACGAGTTTCGTGATTTCTGATACGATTCCATTCCAAATTATAAACTAGAAGCTTTTGGGTTTGGGATGTCATAATTTTTTCTGATTTTTGATTCTTGGTCTGATTCTATTTTGAGTTGGTATAGGTATAGGGATTTTTGTGGTCGGAGATCGTGATTTTTTTGTCAATGATTGATAATACGAAATGACAGCTACAAAATGGTGGACGAATAATTATTGTCCGATTCCGTTCAAAATAAGAATGTAGGGGTTCTTTGGATCGGTGATTTTGACTTTTACTGACAAAATAAAAAAATTCAAGATGGCGGCCTCGATATTTAAGGACAGATTCTATTCCAAATTTGTTTCTAGGAGTTTTTGGAATAGGAGATGAGTTT
The DNA here is from genome assembly GCA_944452925.2 of Chrysolina oricalcia. NCBI lineage: Eukaryota > Metazoa > Arthropoda > Insecta > Coleoptera > Chrysomelidae > Chrysolina > Chrysolina oricalcia. The sequence continues at coordinate 36,406,811 of OX101816.2, read as the reverse complement.
TTCAAAACTAAACAATTCAATGTGACATATTTCACGAATGATCTGAAGAAAATATTCGTGCATTTGAATAAAATATTGTCTTAAAAACATTTTTTCATTTATATTCATCAGGAAACAGGAGGGCTATCAAGCGAGAATTTCGGAGTTAGTGGCATATTTTTACGCATATATCAAAGTTGTAAAACCTAATAAGGGTTTTCTTTCGAAATTAGGTACTGAGATAATGGCATTATCTGCGACTGAATTTGAAGTTTCAGTCGATCGTTCGAAATAACCTCTATAAGTGGATATTCTTATCAAAAATGGAACTTCATGACTTCATGACCAATATGCACAAAAAACTCATGAAATAGTTATTTATATATGATACAAAAGTTCATAAATTAGTACTTTTTTTATGAGCGTGGAAACACGTGAGTACAAAAAAGCTCTTTACGAAAGTTTATCTACAATTTTATTTCTACGACTGTTATTATATTGGCAAATTGTAGCAATTGTTGAGTATATTTTATTCTATGAATTTTTCATTTCATGACTTCCGAGTAAAATCTGACGCAAAATACTGTCTTTTGGAATTATCGGAACGATGCGTAAAACATAACTTTACGCACATTTGATTCTTCACTTACGTGTGCTGAAAAGTATCACTTTAGGCACTGTGGACAGTGCTTAAAACCATAAATATTTCCATCTCCCCGATGATCGTGCATGGTCAGTAAACTATATTTTTTTCTACAACCGCTTACCAAAGTAGGTAGCCTTTGACGCTTTTAGATCTCAACGCAAAGCTGATGTTTTCTCAGAAATGTCATTTTGTGACAGCTTTTTCGCTCTAGAGCGAAAATATTGAAGAAACGGTCGATATCCACAGCTTTTGTTGAAAACGAACCTGTTCTTGCATGATATGATAGACAATAAATTCATAACACTCTTAGGAACTGTGGTGGTGTTGAGAGCGTAGCTGCTATCAAGCTGCAGGCACGTGATTCGATCTCGACATTCGGTTTTTTTTTTTAAGCAAGTTATCTTGTTTTGTTAGAGATGTAAATTATTGGATATTTGGATAGCTTATTCATTTGGGATTACTATTGAGTGTTTATTTTCTCATGGGTAATATTAGGTGCCTATGTTGAATGAAGTGTCGATCGTTTCTATGTTTAAAAGCTGCGTTTGAAAAAAAAACATGTGTTTATTTCGAGAACAAAGTGCCATTGCCGCTCTCCAAAGATTACCGCGCTCCTCGCGCTCTAAATACACAAATAACTATATTGTACAACAAAAAATGTATTTTAGGCCCGTGTAGGAGATGAATGATTTCTGGTGACAACCTCCTTTGAAACTCTCCTTATATGTCCATAAATTGTTGATAATATCGAACCATCAATTAAAGAACACATGTCCGCCAACACTTGAATTTTCAAATTTTTCAGTGTCCTACCCAAATAATTCTGGATATCTATCATGGACGGATTCGGACATGAATCACAAAATTTGTCCTCCATCTTGAATGTTCGTATTGGTCTCCAACACAACAAGCCCCTGTAGGTACCAATTTTGAAAGAATCTAATCAAAAATCGTATTCGCCATTTCGAATTTTGAAAAAATGCAAAATCTACTCGAGATTAGAATTATGAATAGTTGATCTTGTTTTTTTCTCTTGTGAATGTCGTAACGAACCTAAATGAATTTAATGGACACCTGCCAAATTTAAAGATGATTGGATCAGTGGAATTGGCTCAAAATTTCCACTGAAGTTTTGACCCCGTTATAGACAGTAGATATCACACCTGTTACGTGCCGTTGCGTGTATAAGGGGGGGCCAGAGGCCCCCCCCCCTAAGCAGCTCGTTTAGATCGAAAAAAAAACGAAAATATCCGTCCATCCAGTCTGAATTGATACTGAATGGAATCTACTGATTACTATTATAATTATGATCCTTGTTTCTTCATACATGGTGTGAATATTTTATTTAATGAGACGAAAAACCCGTGGGTTGGGACATTAGTCATACTTGCTGCGGTCCATGACCAGTCGAAAAGCATATTATTAGTTGTCTTTTCATCTCAACAGCGATGGGATTATGAACGCTCTGTTCTTTTATTTTATTCTGACAGTTGTCATGTTGACAGATGCTGAGAGTTTGTATCGCAATAAACATTCATTGTCACTGATGCAATCTTTTTAATCATTTCAACCAAATACTTCATAACAAGAACACACAAAAACATTTTGGTCCTTCGAGCCGGATTAAAGAAGAAAATCAGTTCATCAGCGTTGGATCCAACAGCAATTCGGCAGCCAGTTGCAAATACATTCAGGAATCAACGTTTATGCACCGATTCAAGCCATTCATTCAAGATCGCATACACCAGTCGCACTGTAAGTCCTTCCCAATCTACCCCATCCTAAATCACTTGCATACGTAGTTACTTTTCATAATATTATTACAGTTTCAATTCAATTGTCGTGTATTGTTGTTTCGTTTACCATTTTGGTTGTTTTCCGCACCACAAATATGTCGGACAACGAGACTCTGAATAATTCAGATTCGAAATCAACATCTGAGTTACAGAATTTATTCGATCAGAGGGAAACAATAGTCTCGAAATTAAGTAGATTTGTCACATTCACGAATAATGCTATTGACGCAGATTTACTAGAATTAGAATCGCGATTAGAACATATTCGAGTCTTGCAACAATTTGAAAGCGTTCAGTATAAAATAGAGATGTCAGACAAATCGGAAATGAATTCTCCAAACAGAGAAATATTCGAAAATAGCTATTTCAAGGCTATAAGTAAGGCTAGGGATGTTATCATGAATATCCACGGGTCTAGAAATGCTAGAGCAAACCAGTGTGCCCAAGTAAACACAAACCAATCTTCACAAAGTAACACCGCACGAACCTGTCTTCCCCCAATTGATTTGCCAACATTTGATGGCGATTATAAGAAATGGCTCTTTTTTCATCAGCGGTTTGAGGCGCTTGTTGATAAAAATGAACATTTAACGAACATTGATAAATTCTACTACCTTCAAGATCGCTTGAAGGGTTAGGCACAGGAAGTCATCCAAGACTTAGCATTAACAGATAAAAAATTATGTCATCGCGTTGAAACTTTTAAAAGACAGGTACGAAAACAAACGCGTCATAATAGATAGGCACGTAGACGATTTGTTTCAGATACCGGGTGCGACAAAAGAGTCCCCCATTCAATTGCGAAAATTAATCGATTCTTTCAAACAACACATTCGATCTCTTAAAGCATTAGGGGAGCCAACTGATTCGTGGGATCGGTTAATAATACAGTTATTGAAAATAAAATTAGATACACGTACTCGGGAGCGCTGGCAAGAATTTTCACACACACCAATAAAAAAGGAACCTCCAACACTAACGGAGTTTTTTTATTTCTTGGTTGGTCGGTGTGAATACCTAGAAAGCAAAGAAAAAACAAACAACTCCTTGAAATTATTAACACATTCAAAATCTTTCACTCAAAACACACAGTCACCAAGTTATTCATGGCGAAGAAAATCAGAGACTTGTACTAATTTGTCAGTAACAGACATTTATTGCATGTTTTGCAAGGAAACAGAGCATTACATTTATGCATGTAAAAAATTCTTGAATTTATCAGTAATTTCTAGACGAGACGAAGTAATCAAAAACAAACTTTGTTTCAATTGTTTAGGGAAAAATCACACCAGGGGAAAAATGTACCAGGGGCGTTTGCAAAGTTTGTCAAGGCAAACACAATACGCTTTTACACATAGATAATGTAAAACATCATAACAATCAACAAACTATCGATAATTCAGGTGCAAACGGTACGCATTTGAGTTTAACGCAAAATACAGATCTCGAAGAAAATAATACTTGTCCAGAATCATCACATGAGCCAAACGCAGCAACAGTTATTGCACATTCGGTAAATAGAGAATTCAATCAGAATATTATTCTTTCTACTGTGTGTCTTTACGTCAAAGACAACTATGGAAATCTTATGAAAGCTAGAGCACTCCTTGATTCAGGTTATCAGTCGAACATAATCACGAAAGCTCTAGTGGAAAAACTAGGACTAAAATCACAAGCAATAAATCTGCCATTGATTGGTGCAAATCAATCGACAATCAATATATCTGAGCAAGTAAACGTTTGCATTAAATCGCGTGTAAATTCATATGAGGAAAAATTGCCATTTTTAGTATTGAGAAAAATCACGGGAAGCATTCCGAATTTCATATTGAATCGTAGTACTCTTAAAATTCCTCCAGATTTAAAATTAGCAGATCCCGACTTTGACAAAATTGATCAAATTGATTTGCTAATAGGAGCGGACATATTTTGGGATTTACTATGTATCGGACAGTTTAAACTTGGTAATAAACAGCCAGTTTTACAAAATACAAAGTTAGGCTGGATAATTTCGGGGCCTATCAATAATCGAAATTTGAAACCTAACCACAGATTAAGTTCAATCTGTGACCTAACGCTTAGGCAAATACATGCAACTTAATCACTGTCGCAGCATTATCAGACCAAATCGAAGCATTTTGGTAACTGGAAGAATGCCCACCGATAAAAAGGCGCACAATCGAAGAGATCCAATGCGAAGAACACTTCGTTAAAACAATAAAACGCGGTTCGCATGGAAGATTTATAGCGACGTTGCCAATTCGTCATAATGTCGGAGATTTGGGGAAATCTGATGAAAGTGCAATGAAAAGATTTTATAAGTTAGAGAATAAGCTAAGTAAGGATCCAAGCATGTACAGTCTTAACCTAAATTTCATGAGAGAGTACGAACAATTAGGGCACATGTCCAAATTATCGAATTTGGAACGGGGGTTGAATGAGAATGCTTATTATTTACCGCATCATGGGGTCTTCAAGAATGATAGCATCACTACGAAGCTACGGGTGGTGTTCGATGCATCAGCCAAGTCTGATAACGGTATCTCTCTCAATGATAAATTGATGGTAGGACCAGTAATTCAACAAGATCTTTTTTCGATATTAGTTCGATTTCGACAGCACACTTATGCGATGGTCGCAGACGTCTCTAAGATGTACCGTCAAATAGAGGTAACAGAAAGTCAACGTAAGCTCCAACGAATCTTTTGGCGAGAAAATTCGAATCTGCCTTTGTCCTGTTACTCTCTAAACACAGTGACATATGGAACAGCGTCAGCTTCGTTGCTTGCATCAACTAGCACTCGAAAATAAAAATAAACATCCATTAGCCGCGAAGGCAATAGAAACTGATTTCTATGTCGATGATTTAATTACCGGATCGACACAGTTCAGAACGCTCAGACTTTGAAACGTGAAATTACGAACATTTTGGATACCGGATGTTTTCCACTAAGAAAATGGAAAACAAACGAACCAAAAATAATAACGGATGTCATTACAGATATCGTAGATGTACCTAATCATTATTTATTAACAGATTCAGAATCTAAAACGATTGGTGTTATATGGAATTCAGAATTAGATGTCCTAACATTTAAAATAAATTCTTCAATTCTAACGAATATCACGAAAAGAACAATATTATCCTTAATAGCGCAAATTTTTGATCCGCTAGGTTTAGTTGGACCAGTTATCACCAAAGCTAAGGTAATTATGCAAACATTGTGGAGGTTACAGATATCATGGGATGAGCTTGTACCTTCTTCGCTTGCCGATGAATTTGTTTGTCTATACAAGGATTTGTCTTCGGTATTAAATGTCAAAATTCCCAGGCGAATATTAATTTCTAATGCTATAAAAATTGAAATTCATGGTTTTAGCGACTCTTCAATCGTTGCCTATGGCGTTTGCCTATATATGCGGAGTATTGATATTTCAGGCAATTAATTGGGTAAGGTTAATCTGCGCAAAGAGCAGGCTGGCTCCCCTGAAGGTGATAACGTTACCGAGACTTGAGCTATCGGCCGCTGTTTTACTAGCTAACCTGACCAACAAGGTAGTTTCAAGTCTAAATTGCGTTGTTTCAAACATTTTTTATTATTCTGACTCTACCATCGTATTGTCGTGGTTAAGAACCGAACCTGCACTCTTAAAAACTTTTGTGGCAAACCGAGTTTCCGAGATTCAGCAATTAACCAATATTAACCATTGGCAAAAATCAGAAGAAAACCCAGCTGATGTAATTTCTCGTGGACTTCTGCCTACTCAGCTAATTTATTCAAATTTGTGGTGGAACGGTCCAGAGTTTCTGAATGACAATAAACTCAGCCCGAATGGAAATATAAATAATTGGGTTCCAGTTACCGAATTACCAGATATAAAAAAATCCTCAATATCTGTCATTGTTCTAGCAGACGAATCGCTGTTTGAAAGATTTTCTAGCTTTGATCGTTTAAATCGGATAGTTGCCTGGTGCCTAAGATTTAAAAACAATGCCTTAAGTAAAAGACATGAACGGAAATTTGGAAAGCTTGATTTATCAGAGCTACGTTTAGCTCGACAAAATATTCTACAAGTGATTCAAGGGATTCATTTTGAGGAGGATATTCGACAAATGAGCAAATATAAAACTGTCAAATGTTCGTCTGAATTATCAAATCTAAATCCATTTTTAGACGGTAATAAATCGTTAAGAGTTGGAGGTAGAATAAGTAAGTCGAAATGTTCTTATGATAAAAAATTTCCATTCATATTACCTCATGATAGTCACGTTACTCGACTTCTCATTGAACAGGAGCATAAGCATATGCTACATGCGGGAGCTCAGGCGACATTATCTTCTTTAAGATGTGTATATTGGCCTTTACGAGCTAAAACTTCAGTCCGAAAAATCCTTCATAAATGTATTATCTGCTTTAGAGCCAAACCTTCATCATACCAAGAAATGATGGGAGACTTACCTGATTTTCGTCTCACTGAAATTAGGCCATTTCTCAACTGTGGCGTGGATTATGCGGGACCTTTCTATGTCAAAGAAGTTAAACACAGAAATAGGAAGATTATCAAGGTTTATTTGTGCATATTTGTTTGCATGGCTACTAAAGCCGTCCATCTTGAAGTGTCTAGCGACCTGACAGCTGATACATTTTTGAACGTTCTCAAACGATTTGTTTCTAGACGCGGAATTTGCAAAAACATATATTCTGATAATGGTGGATCATTTGTAGGCGCAAATAATGATTTAGCGCGTTTTTTGAAAACACTGCAAAATGAAACCGTTCTCAGTACGTTTTTCGAAAGTAATGAAATAAGCTGGCATTTCATACCTGTTAAGAGTCCACATATGGGTGGTTTGTGGGAAGCGGCTGTAAAGTCAGCGAAACACCATTTAAAACGCGTCGTAGGTTCAAATCACCTTTCATTAGAAGACTTCAATACACTATGTGCGCAAGTTGAAGCTATCCTCAATTCCCGCCCATTAGTCCCATTAAGCGACGATCCTAACGACCTTACCCCCCTAACTCCTGGTCACTTCCTCATCGGTGATGTGCTGACTGCAATTCCCCAAGTGGATGTAACAAAGGAACCGTTCAATAAACTATCGGCATACAACCAGTTACAACAAATGTCACAGCATTTTTGGTCAAGGTGGCAAAAGGAGTATGTACCCGAGTTACAACAGAGGACTAAATGGAAGCAGCTGAGCCATCGTCATCTCAAAGTTGGGGCAATGGCCCTTGTTAAAGAAGACAAAGTGCCTCCATTATGTTGGCCTTTAGCCCGTATAACACATCTCCATCCAGGGCAGGACGGCGTTGTTCGAGTGGTCAGCTTACGTACTAAAGGTGGAATACTGAAGCGTGCCATTTCCAAGATATGTGTTTTACCCGATCAAGGAGACTGACAAAAGACAATTGTTGTTTCAATTTGAATTTATTTCACATACTTTCAACTCTATTGAAATTGTATTTTTGAAAGCCGAGCCTTTCAAGGGGGCCGGTATGTTCATGCTTCTTTTATTTTATTCTGACAGTTGTCATGTTGACAGATGCTGAGAGTTTGTATCGCATTAAACATTCATTGTCACTGATGCAATCTTTTCAATCATTTCAACCAAATACTTCATAACAAGAACACACAAAAACACGCTCAATCTGACCGAGTTTGACTTAACTCGTACCAAAATGAACGTCGAGTCACTTTGAGCCATAGGGAAACCACAGCGATTTTCACGTTCTAGCCTACGTATCGTGACAGCTTTCGTATCGAGTGTTCATAATCCCACCGCAGGCAGGTTCGTTTGAACTACGAATCGTGTTCGGATTTAAGTTAGTGTTCAGTTTGTTCAGTTTAATCAGTTTGCTGCGTACTCAAAGAGTTGCTGATTTTTTGTAATTTGCATGAATAAACTTGAATCGTGATGAAAAGAGCAAGTGATATAAAAAGTTTTTTCATACGGAAAATTGTAAAAACTGATCAAGAACACGATACACCATCTACATCAGTGGAAAATACCCCGATTGATAAAAATTATGTGACCGAAAATGAGAGCGAAATTCGTAACCAACAAGAATTCGATATTGGCTATGCAGTTTTGAAACATTTAACTGCCAGAAAAAGATATAAATATCTGAAACAATCATGGACACCACCAAAAAATTATATATTTCCTTCTAAAATTTAAAACAATCATACTCGACAGTTTCAAAGTGGTTGGCTTGATAAATACAAATGGTTAACAGATTACCTGAAATATTACCTATCGAAGGTCTCATCCCAAAAAATTATAAAATTTACACCACAGAAACAATTATCAAGGCTTGTTTGGTGTATGAAGCAGACATTGATATTTCAGAACAAGAACTGAGGGCAGAAATAATAATGTGGCAAAAAAGATGGGAAGATAAACCAGATTTGCCATCCACAGCAATAGAACCACTTTGTTTTGGGGCGAGTTTGTTTCCCACAAGAAAGATTTTATTGCAGATATTTGCAACTCCAGTATCAACCACTGCCAGTATCAACGGCAACAGCGGAAAGGAGCTTTTTAACTATAAAGCGTCTGAAAACCCATTTAAGGTCAACCATGGCTGAAGAGCGTTTGCATGGTTTAACTTTACTCAACATTCATAAAGAAAAGTTGATTTTAATATTGAAAATGTGGTAAACAGGTTTGCTCCCAGTCAACCAGCGAAGTCGCAGTAAGTCGCAGGGAATTCAATTTAATATCTCATTATAGATCTTCATTTCGATGTTACACAAAAGTTGGTACCAGCGATTTCGCACTGGGGACAATAATATGCAATAAATATTGACCTTGTGATTTCGCAAAGCAGCGTTCAAAGCAATTCAAATTAATGTGTTCTAGAGAAGTGCTTACGACCTTCACAATGTTACCACCATGCCACATATATTTGAATATTTTATATAAACGTTCATTTTGTGATATTAATTGAATTTTCAATAATATATTACACAAGAAGTTCTGTGGATTGTGATCGGGCGACTTTTTCAAGAAGACACTAAACTTTAAGCCCAGTTCGAGTTGACGCCCGAAACGATCCGGGCGCGCTCCAAATAACCTTATTGCATTTCTTTTGAAAGTCGGGGCAAACTGTGTTCCATTGTTTTCAATGGCATCAAAAGCCCCACTAGTGCACTGAATGCCCTGTTCGCTCGATCGGGCTTCAACTCGAACCTAGCAAAAAAGAACAAAGAACCGGCAACACCAGTGCGGCGAGGCAAAATGGCAGACATTTGGCATCGGTAGATCTCTTGTCTCTTGTCTTCTTCAATGACATTGGAGGGAGATTAAGTCGGCTGTGTTTTATTTGGTTAACGGAAAAATTGCAGTTTAGGGTAGTAACCCCGATTTTGACGAAATTTTTTTTGGGGGTTATTTCGAGATCCTTGAACACAAATTTGAAGTCAAAAAGCCTCGCTCTCACTTACTTTTTGATTTACGACCAATAAAATGTCGCAAAAGGGGTATTTTCAACATCAAATTTTTTCCACAAAAAGCAAAAAAATTTGCCTTTGCCTTATATCAGCATAATCTAGACACATCAATTCACGCATTTTTGGCACATTTTGCAGTATTTTCAACTTTGTATTGAAAATATAAGATTTAAATTAACATAACAATACATTTGATGAAAATCGTTTATTGACAGAAACTAAAAATGACAGTATGACAGATATGGATAACAAACGGTCGTGTTCCGATATTCTGAAATTCACTAGACACTTTTCGCGCTACCTCCACAGAACTTAAACAAGTTCTGTGGCTACCTCTCATGAAACCCTGTTAAGTCTCGTTCGTACCCTCGCAAATTTCGCAATTTTTCTGCGAATAAAATGGATGCAAAACCATGTGTTCTGCATCAACGACTGTTCGGGCATGACTGGTAACCATTTTATTCACAGAAAAATTGCGAATTTCGCAAGAGTATGATGGTCAAGACTTTAGAAGTTAAAAATTTACTGACATTAAGCGGAAACAAACGTTCTTCAGAGGTAACTGACATTCGACTAGGTATATTGAGGAAAAGAAAGTGTTCAATTTTTGTTTTGATATTTTAGTATATTTTGAATCTGTACCTTCACTTGGGATGCTTCAATTGGTAATAAATTAAAGCAACCCAAATGAAGGTACAAATTGAACATGTACTAAAATATAAAAATTAAAATTCAAAACTCTTTTTCCGATAATATAGACTAATGTCAGTTACCACCACTCTGGGCTAAGCACGGCAGTATAATCGAGGAAAGTGATGACGTCACAAATGTCATTCTTGTCAAAAACTGATTCCAAACAAACCTTCCTCGAAATAAAATCAGCTTGTCCGATATTGTTTCCGTTAAAGTTTTTCAACTTATTTTGCTTGAGTAAACAAAATCCAAACAACCAAACACAATTTGAGAAGCAAAGCAGCAAATAATTAACAAAGAATATCACCAAAAATTCTTTGTTTGGAATCAGTTTGTGACAAGAATGACATTTGTATTTTATCTACTACTATTTTATCTTTTTATATCCACTTTTTGTAGAAAGGTTTATCCCTTATTTCTTGTTGAAGATCAGTAGCAAGACACTTTTTGTAGAAAGGTTCATTCCTTATTTCTTGGTGAAGATTCATGCCAGAAATACGCGAGCGAAGCGAGCGCGCTTTTCTACTACTATTTTATTATTTCTCTACTTTTTGTAGAAAGGTTCATTCCTTATTTCTTGGTGAAGATTCATATCCAAAAATACGCGAGCGAAGCGAGCGCGCTCGGCCAACATTTCGCAATTCCGCGCGCGCGGAATTGCGAAATGACGGCCGAGCGCGCGCTTTTCTACTACTATTTTATTTTTTCTCTACTTTTTGTAGAAAGGTTCATTCCTTATTTCTTGGTGAAGATTCATAGCCAGAAATACGCTAGCGAAGTGAGCGCACTCGGCCGACATTTCGCAATTACACGCGCGCGGAATTGCGAAATATCGGCCGAGCGCGCGCTTTTCTAGCACTATTTTTTCTCTACTTTTTGTAGAAAGGTTCAATTTTTACGTGAAGAAATAATAATGCAATACTCGATAAACTGCAACATTACGATGTTATACCAAAAAGTAGGGTAGTAAAATGCCACGTAGTTATTGCGACGGTTTTTTCATATCGCGAAATAAAATGATTACCAGTCATGCCCGACCAGTCGTTGATGCAGAACACATGTTTATTCACACATACATTTTATTCGCAGAAAAATTGCAAAATTCGCGAGGGTATGAACGAGACTTAACAGGGTTTCATGAGAGGTAGCGCGAAAAGTGTCTTGTGAATTTCAGAATATCGGAACACGACCGTTTATTTGTTGTCACTACAAACGAATTAGATATGCTCACGCGCATCTTCCCTCGACGCCCCTCCTATCGATGACGTCAGTAAGTGACAAAAGTATAAAAAAAGTAGTGATCAGCTCAAGATGCATATAACTCCTGGTGGAATTACTTATAGCTGTGAAATTGTCATCCAAAACTGTTGATGTACGGCCTGCTTGATTCATGACATTTTTATTGCGTCAAGAGAGTTTACTCAATTTTAACATAGATGGCAGGCAAATCATTACCGATCATGATGACTTGACATGTCGTTTTGACAAACGCATGCTGCGTCATGGACATAACCTCAAATTGAACCATGTCATGATTGTCATGTCGAAGTCGAGACTCACAAAAAAATGCTATACACCACCCTAACTTTTACGAATGACAGAAAAACACAAGAACAAATAAATAACAATAACCCAACAACTAAAAACGTCGCAAAACTACCGAACCGAGCGAAAAGTATTAAAAGAACAGAAAAATCACACGATAAATACCAATTAGGCTATCCAGAACACGTGACCACGGCTCTTTAAAAATGGCCGGCTGTAGGCACACATGAATGGTGTTTGTGTTTGGCACTAGCTTCTACTGCTAATAGTTTTGGTTAGTTGTGATTTGAAATGTTATTATGGCTGTTTTAACTAAAAGTGATTTATTTATTATCATTAGAACGAGTAAACAAAGACACTGCATCGATCTATAGAGACAAAAGGAGAGTGATAAAGTGCATGGATCCTTTTACTTTCACTCCTTGTGAAATGGACATATCTCTAGATCTTTTCACAACAGTAACGGCATTCGACATTATTACATATCTGCTGTTGACTCATAAACAAGAAAGCCAATGAAGGCCTACAAAAGTTTAACAGGCTATAAATATCTTGAAGCTGGATTTGCCCATGATTGTGAAGCAAGAAAAATGGATGAACATACTGTTGTTGTTGCCAAGGTAGGTACTGATTTTTCGTAATTTATGAACTGTTTATTAATGTTTCCAATTAATTTTCAGATGAGGCATTCACAGCGAATGGATATTCCTTTGTTGAAAGTATAGATTATTTAATAAATTGATGGTTCTCCTGATGAGACGATGTCTTGTGGCTGCTATGGAAGTGAAGTGTCCATATTCATTAAGGAATATTGATATGGGGCAGTATTCAAATTTAAAAACCTCAACTATTATAAGCGGTGGAATTGCAATTACCCTAAAACGTGACCATGCTTATTATTACCAAACTCATTTACAAATGAAACTAACTGAATGAAAATATTGCGATTTTGTGATTTTGTCACCCTAAGGATATATGTTCATGAGTAAATTTTCCCAGATGAATAATTCTGGATAGTTGATTTCCCAAAAGCGTACAATTTTCGTAAAGTAGTTGTGCTACCTAAGTTTCATAAAAGGAAGACATTTTTTAGAGTAAAGATGGTGTCTTTGTGAAAAGGTGAGGATGGCCGAGTTGTGCTGCAGTGTGAAAATGATATCTGTGAAATTCTATTGGACCCTATAGGACTGTCCGATGTACCAAAAAACCCCTGGATTGGTTCTCAGTGCATGAAGTTATGACTGTTTCCTCAACACTATTATTTGTAATATATGATTTCCTACACATTTATCTATTTTTATTTTCAAATCTTCATTGGATTGGTCGTTTTTTTTTACACACCGAGTGTCAGATATCGCAAAGTAATTTATTTTCACTTGTTACATATTTTTACCTACTAATTTGTTATTTTGTAACATGGAACTATGTATATTAGGGTATCCTACTTAATAAACATCTATCTATCTAGTCTTTGATTTAATATACCACATTATCAAAATGTAGCAAGCTAGGAATTTTTAAAAACTTCACTAAGTCGCGATCTCCACGGCTTCCACAATTTACAACATAACACTTTGTAGGCATGTTTTTTATTCGGCAAAGTTTCATACAAAAATTTCACTCCAATAGATGAACATGAACAATAATCAGTCTCGTTCAATCAATAACAAATACAATGTGTGCCTTCAGGCGGCCATCTTGATTTTAGTTTGACAGCATCTTGGATAGCCTAATATGTTATACATCTTATGGTGGATTTATGCAGCAATCATAAGTCATAAGGAAGAATATTCGTCAATGATTGGTTGGAATATACGGACCAACCAATCATTGACAATTATTCTTCCTTATGACTGCTGCATAAATCCACCATTACTAATATGCAATGTAATTGACATATAAGTATATAACCTCAAAATAATGTTATCGTTCAAAAACTCAAAAAATGTATCTAGTAGGCACTTTGGATTGTTGGAAACTCCACTATATTCGACTTAAGCGTCATCCATTGACGAATGGAACAAACTCTATTGACGCAATTACAGGATCAAGAACTTTAGTTGAAACAAAAGCGAATCAGTAAACGCACCAGGAGTTATATGCATCTTGGATCAGCTGTATGTTGTCTTATGGGTAACGGGTGTTTTCAAAGTGTGTTTGCCTCATTTTGAACGAAAATGGTTATGTGCGCCGTTGTAAATTGAAATAATAATAACAATTTAAAGGTCAAAACCAAGTGCAGCTATTTTTCGTTTCCTAAAAATACGACTTTATGCGGAATATGGGTGCAAAGGTGTGGTCAGCGATTTAAATTCAATGTCACCAACGCCAGAATTTGCTCGGAGCATTTTCTAAAAGAGGACTATAGTTTGAAACATAGGCTGATGGATTTTTCTGCAAGGCGACCTAAATTGAAATCAGATGCTGTTTCTTCCGTAAATTTATGCAGTATAATCTTATAACACTTGTTCTAATATTTCGACAAAGTTTATTGTCATTATCAGGGAATGAGTGTCCGTGCGGTTGTGTGAATAGATATTATAAAATATAAGTTAACAATTGTAATGTACATATTAAAACAATTAGTAAGAGTCATTAAAGGTTGCCATCACCATTAATTAAACTTTTATAGTCGGAAACAACAATAATAAAATTCAAAAAACGTACAACATAGCTACCTATATTTAAAGCTTAAAATACAACCTCAGGGACACTCTTTCCCAGATGATGACGATAAACTTAATCGAAATATTGGAACAAGTGTTATAAGAGCAGTATGCTTCCTGCATGCTGCATACCCAACAAGTTTTCCTAGCTTTCTCTTAACTTGTCAGCAGAATTCACATTCGTAATGAACATTTACTTTGAGATTCCTGTGGGAAGTTCTTTTATCACAAAGTCTGCATTACACATCTTCATATTTAATATAGTTGGAGGGTTTCTATGCACCTAGACTTGGAGATTTCATCTTCTGTGACATGGATACATCACTAATAAATGCTGTGCAGATAAAGCCATACTTTCCTTTCAACACCAAAATTATCCGCTGGGTCATTGTCTCCGACGGTGGCTCTTACTGATTACCATTATCAGTCTCAGATGAATTATACAGAGCATCAATATTCAGTGTTTGCTTCACCCACAACAAATTTTGAATATCACTCAAACAAACTTCAATTACTCCTTTCAAAGTATAAATACCAGCTGTAAAGGGGGCAGGTATATATATTGTACACATAAATGGTACATTTTGTCTATTCATAATACTCAGTAAACGAGAAAACGGATTTACTTGCACAAAACTAACAAAAGCTAATGTAATCAGACCACAGACCTCGAGTTCGAGGTCTGTGAATCAGACGGTGCAATAAGGACCAAATTCGCATATTTGTCACTTAGTGACGTCATGCGCGGCCGTGTCTCAATTGCGTTCTTCCAGTGAGCATATCTCTATATTTTATAGTATCATGGTTTGTTGTTGTTGCTGTCACTGCTGTCAATAAACGATTTTCATCAAATATATTGTTATGTTAATTTAAATATTATATTTTCAATACAAAGTTGAAAATACTGCAAAATGTTCCAAAAATGCGTGAATTGATGTGTCTAGAATATGCTGATATAAGGCAAATCTGTTGCTTTTTTGTGGAAAAAGTTTGATGTTGAAAATACCCTTTTTGTGACATTTAATTGGTCGTATCAAAAAGTAAGTGAGACCGAGGCTTTTTGACTTCAGATTTGTGTTCAAGGACCTCGAAATAACCCCAAAAAAAATTTCGTCAAAATCGGGGTTACTACCCTAAACTGCAATTGTACCAGTTTGGAAAAGTCCTTTTTGAAAACAGACCGGTAGAACTTGTAAGTTACTGCAGTTCCAGGATTACGTTTTTGAAAAGCCCTAAATAATCTGTTAACATTTAAATCGGAGCAAGTGCGGCAGCCAAAGCAGAACGAACTTCATCAAAGAAGAGCTGAGAGAGCTAGGGATATTATGAAAGAGGATACATGCGATTCTGTACTTCCGGGAAGTCAGGTCTGTTGCTTATCTGTTGATCTTGAACAGGTTATGTTTGTTCCCAGGCTGGTACATTCTGATATGTTTTACTTGTCGCAACTTTCCTGTTATAATTTGGGAATCCATGTTGGTGACACAAATAACGCTTACATGTTTTTATGGCATGAAGGTGTGGCAGGACGTGGTGCAAATGAGATTGCCTCCTGTCTACTCCGCTTTTTAAATAGCGGATTCACTGATAAAAGATCTATAACCCTCTGGTGTGACAACTGCGGGGGACAAAACAAAAACAAATATATTTTGTTTGTTCTAATATTCTTGGTAGCTCATAGCCTTTACGATTTAATACAGATCAAGTTTCTTACCAGCGGGCACAGTTTTATGCCCTGTGATAGGGATTTTGCGTTAATAGAAAAACGCAAAAGAGTTATGAAATCCTTTATACCAGACGATCTGGTGAACGTTATTCAGTCAGCAAGATACAACCCACCATTCGAGGTGATCAAAATGACTGACTTTGGATTTTGGGACATAAAAGGACCTGCGGACCTGCTTTTGAATACTAAAAGGCTCAAAATCAGCAAAGCAGTCATCATAAGGATTGAAAGAGATAATCCCATAAACGTGAAAACTGTATTTTCTGAAATACAACAATGGACTGAAACCAATATTCTGAAGAAAGGAAAAACTATGAGAGATTTGATGAAGGTTGAATTACTTGGACTCCCACCAGAAAACAAAGTATCTGAAAACAAAGAAAACGGTCTTCGCTCTATGTTGCCCTATCTGAGTAATCCACTCCACCAAGATTTATACAAAGAACTGCTAGGCATTCCAATGGATTAGCAACGATTTGTGATGTTATTTTGTTAAAAACATGTATTATGACACCACGTTCTTTTGTCATAGAGAAAATATATATTGATTTTTATCATTATTGAGAACAATATCAGTTTGACTATTGCCGTTATCCTAATTTTTAATGTTAATTAACTCTAAATTATGTCAGCAATACTTTCTGATCCTATTTTGTTAAAAAAATATTTTGTGGCACTTATCCCGTTTTTTTTTTTTTTTTGAAGAAATTATTTTTATTTTCAGCTGTGTTCTATAACTTATATTGGTGTATGTTAGAAATGGTTTTCCGTTAGCCTTTAACACGATTTTTAATGCGAATAAACCAAAAAAACAATTATTGTCATTTTTATTACTTTCTCGAAACTTTATTTTTGGCACTTAGCTCCTTTGTTACTTCCACTCTTCAATTTTAATCTACATTTAAAAAGTTTTCGATTGATTATAATTTTCACCATGTAACCAGCAGTACTTACTTCTCTCAATCAAATGGTTGTATAGAGGCAGCTGTTAAAATAGCTAAGTCATTACTAAAAAAAATGATGATATTGATATAGCGTTAGATATCTCCGATTTCAGAAAAAGAGTTTTTTTCTGAAATCGTTCAAGAATGCCCACTTTCTCGGAGCAACTTCAGGCCTCAAAATACGCTAATCTAGTATTTTAGTCCGTTGCTAAGCAACGAACTTTCCCGGACCGTTATCGGACCTAAACGGTACGGGAAAGTACTTTTTCGGCAACAATCCGGGAAGTGTTCACTTCCCGGACACTTTTTCTTTGGGAAAGTAGCACTTCCTAGTCCGAGAAGTACGTACTTCCCGGACTAGGCCGGGAAGTGCTCGAATTTTAATACAAATATTAATATACATAAGAATTAGAATGTTTCTGTTGGTGCCTATCTTCTGTTCGAATTTCAATATATAATACAAATAAGAACTAAAATGTTCGAAATATTCAAATTTGGAATCACAGCCAGGGTAGTTTACTCTTGATCATAATTCTATTTTTTGTTCTCCCCTGTACACCGTTGGGAAATTTAGAAGTTTGATATCTTGAATATAAGTGAATAAATGCGTGAAGCTGAATACACTTGTTTAAATAAATGAAGCGAAGTTTTGTATAGAAGTGCATAAATTCTCTTTATTGCAAAGCGCTTTCGACTTTCGTCATCTTCAGTGCTTCATGTCAGGCAACAGGAAGTTTCAAAATATGTAAAAAACATTGTTTAAAATTACAATATCATATTATTCTGCATAAGAACTAACGAAAAGCATGTTAGAACTCAGACCATGTGGTTTTTGTAAAAGCGGTGAGGACTAACGAAAAGCATGTTAGAACTCAGACCATGTGGTTTATGTAAAAGCAGTGAGGACAAAACCACATGGTCTGAGTTCTAACATGCTTTTCGTTAGTTCTTATGCAGAATAATATGATATTGTAATTTTAAACAATGTTTTTTACATATTTCGAAACTGCCTGTTGCCTGACATGAAGCACTGAAGATGACGAAAGTCGAAAGCGCTTTGCTATAAAGAGAATTTATACACTTCTATACAAAACTTCGCTTCATTTATTGAGTATAATTTTATTAAGAATAAAATTTTCTGACAAATCGATAATAAAAAATATGGTGCAAATTTTTTAAACTCACTGTATATAGCCATGACCACCTTTTCATAGGCAACCCATTTTAGGCGTTTTCGTCTATTTATGTAACTGTAAAAAAAGTATGTGTCATCCGGTTAACAGATGGGTGAAGGTCGACCTCTCAATCAATCAATCAATCATCTTTATTTCTTCAGGTTTATACAAATAAACATAGAAATGCGTCAGATACGTCATAAAAATATACATTACAAATGTCCTTATACTATATACTAACATTAAAAGTAAAATTAACAATACAAAATCGAATTGCTCACACATACAGATTAAAAGGCATATTTAACACTGCATAGGATATTATATATACACATATATACATATACACTGTAGACATATATATAGATACACATCATAGATATCGATCGATTAGTGTTGATTAAGATACTCGTTAGTGGAATAATATGGATTTTTCAGCAAAAAAGATTTTACCCCATTTTTTGAATGAGTTCAGACTTGTGAGGTTTCTAATGTCGATAGGAAGATTATTATATAATTTTATAGACATAATGTTAGGACCTCTTGAAACAGTAGATGAGTAATGAAGTGGAATCCACAACATCTGATTTTCGAGTAAATTATATCCTGTTACTAGACTCAAATCTTTTCTGCTTGTGAAATTTTCATTGTGTGACTTCACGTAAGATACACAATTAAATATATATAATGAGATGACTGTTAAAATTTTTAGATTTGAGAATATATCCCTACATGAGTCTCTGGGACCCTTGGAAGTCATAACTCTGAGGATTTTCTTTTGGAGTACTAGTACTTCATTGATTCTGGTTGAATTTCCATAGCACATGATGCAATAATTGAGGGTGGAGTGGATATATGCGTAGTAGTAATTGAGTAAGATGTTCAGAGGAACAGTTTTTCTAAGATTCCATAAAACATAACAGTGACTAGATAGCTTCTTAGTTATATACTCTACGTGATGACCCCAAGTGAGGTGTGAGTCGATTTGTACCCCAAGAAATTTAATGACATTTTTTTGTTCTATTGAGGTATGATCGTATCTTACTAGATCACTATAATCAATCTTTTTCGGAGTGAATACAATGCTATTCGTTTTAGAGTTGTTTAGAACAAGACCATTTCTGGAACAGTAAGATTTCATGTTGAAAACTGAATTATTTGCTTTGTCTGAAATTACAACGATATCATCAGAGTGCACACCAAAAGAAGTGTCATCAGCGAACTGGGTAGTGAAATTATTTTTGTTTATAGTACAGAGGTCATTGACGAATAAAATAAATAATGTTGGTCCCAGAACACTTCCCTGGGGGACGCCGGTGGTGACAACATGAGGATCAGAATAGTATACATTCGAATTTGCATTCAATTTAACACGTTGAGTTCTATTTTGGAGGTATGTTTTGATCCAACTATGTGCGGAGCCTCGCACACCGTGGTCGTATAGCTTACTGAGAAGTAAATTATGATCAACCGTGTCGAAGGCCTTAGTAAGATCAAAGCATATGTTCAAGGTTTTATTACCACGGTCAAGATTTTTTAGAATATAATTATACAGAGAGAGAACTGCGTCCTCAGTAGCTAATCCTTGTTGAAAACCGAATTGATATTTATTCAGAACCCCAAACCTGTGCATGAAATCAGAAAGACGTATGTTGTATGCTTTTTTGTAAGCTTTGGAGAAGGGTGATAATAGGGCTATGCCTCTGTAATTATTGGCGGCTTTTTTGCTTCATTTTTTATGGATTGGGACCAGAGCAGCATCTTTTAGCGAAGAAGGAAAAATACCCTCTACGAATGATAAGTTTATCAGATTTGTAAGAGGTGTTACGATGTAGTCTGCAACTTCATATAAGAGGGAGCATGGAACTTCATCAAGACCCCAAGAGTGTTTTTGGGCAATTGATTTCAATATATCACGTAGCTCTGTTTTATCAATAGGACTTAAGAAAAGAGAATTTATTTTGATATCATTGTGAGGCTCTCCAATTGGACGGCCATGTTTCACCAGGTCTTTCGCAGAGTTTACAAAAAAATCATTAAAGGTTTGAGCTATTTCTTTAGGTTCTATTATGAGTTGATTATCGCTATTGATGATTTCAATATTTTTTGCAGCTTTGGGTGTTTTGCCAGTGTTTTCATTGATTATTGACCACGCCGGTTTTGACTTATTTTGAGATGATGCGAGCCGGTTTCCGTAATACTCTTTCTTTGCTTGGATAATTTTTTTTTTATGGTGACTATTGAGTAACAGTTTATATCGTTGCAGAATTTCATCATTTCCTCGATTCGTTTTGCAAATAGAATAAACCTCTCTCAAGAACTTGCCTTCATTAATAATACTTTCCGTGATCCAGGGTTTTTCCTTTTTTTTTGTTCTCTTTTCGCTTCCTGTTTTGTTTTAGAGAAAAAGCAATATTGAACAGTTCCAGAAAAATATAGAAAATGTCTCATCACAATTTAGATCGGCCCTGTGAATGGATTCCCAAGATTCACAAGATAAGAGATATTTGAAGTGATCTTTATTGCTAGGACTAAACACCTTGTGATAATAGTATTCAGTATCTTTACTATCTGAAGCTTCTATTAGTGTAGTGACACTCTGTAAAGAGTGATCTGAAAAATCGACATGTATTACTTCACTACATATATCTGTATGGATATTCGTGAAGATATTATCAATAACAGTACTGCTATTTTTACCAATTCTAGTGAATTCTGTTATACACTTGTACAGCCCATAACATGAAAACAGGTTACAAAGTGTTTTTGCATTGTTGTCATTTATATTGTCATCTAAATTGAAGTTGAAATCGCCACACATAAATGCAATCACATTATTATGCTTCAGTGTTGAATCAAGAAAGTGTTCCATGTTTTCGAGAAACAACTTTGGATCACTGGAAAGAGATCTATAAAAACAACCCACATCAAATTTAATATTATGAGCACCTATTTCTATGAGGGAAAACTCAAATGTTTCCTCGGATTTTTTTATTTTACAAGGCATTACTGAAAAATTATAAATGTCCTTCGTCTCTTACACTAAATGCGTTTCATTGATTTGTTATTCTACATGGTTGCCGAAAAAATAGTGTACGCAACACTTCTGAAAACAGTTTTTTTGGACTCGTAGACTTCCAGGACTCGCTAACGCTCGTCCTAGAATTTGGTCTCGTCCAAAAAAACAGTATTTTCTGGACTTGTTACGTAAATTACTATTCCCGTGTCGAAAACAATACGGGAAAATTTTTGCCGGCTTGTTTACATTTTAGACAGTTATTGAATTCACGCATACAATATGTAGAATTTCTTAGTTTTTGATAATGCTGATTGTGATTTCAGAAAAAATAGTATATGTACCTTGTAGTAAAAGCACATTCCCAGACTTCAATGCATGTTGGCCTCTGCTTAACGCCTTGGCCAACAATTTACATTGTCTTCCGGGAATGTATTGCTTTTACTACTAGATACACAATATATTATTACACAAAACTGTTTCATTTCAATAGTATATTACAACATAAATTATATTCAAATTACTGTGATAGACATCTTCAGAGAAAATTCCATTAATTAATGAGGAATCGGAATGAAAAATTAAATTTCTCCAAAATTTGTTGAATTGTAGTTTCCAACACGCTGAATCGACCTGTAAAAGCGTTTTTTCGAAAAACGACGTTTTCCCGGAGAAAAGCTGTACTATAGTTCGTTTACGCACAACTTGTGACGTCACAAGTTGCCATTCATAAAAATTCATATTTTTTTTCGCGGGAAATTCACGTTGGTTGCACTGGTCGTGTAGAACTTCATGTCAATTGAAAAGTTTGTGTGCTGACAAAAGTGTCAAAGAGGAAATGCTTTTTCAACAGGAATTGATTAACTTAATAAATTAATTGGTTTATTTCATATTTTCATAATAGTTTTTGTGTGTGATAGTGAATATTGTGAAACAAATCAGTTCTCAGTGTCTATATATGATTGAAGTAATACTTGACAAATTCGCACAAGATCAATCGGATATTTCCATGATGGACACTCTGGACTATTATTAAGGACACAAAAAAATACTCATCAAGTGAGTTTCTCTATATATCTGTTGTTTGATTTCAAATTCAGCTAAGCTGAGCATTATATAAATAATCCAATGCCAATTTACCTTTAAATCCCGCCTCAAGATTTAGGCACTAGGTAGGTATGACAGAAAGATGATTTCAACTTATTGATAGAGAAATACCTAGCTGTTTATTAAAAGGAATATATTTTCCTTCAATGACATTGTTTTACGTACGTCCTATAAATAGGTACGAATACGTAGAGTTCAGACTTTGCAAATAAAAATGATAGAGATATTTGAATAACTTTTTTAACTACTAAAATAAGTTAGGGTTTCTCTTCCTTAATCAAAACTTAATGCATACCCCCAATCCCTCGTATCAAACAATAATATACAACATCCAGTGTCTAAAATAATTTTTTTGAAGATGAAGATGAAGATTTACCCGCTTCAAATTTGAAATTAAAATACGTCTTCCGACTTCCGACATGAGTTGCGCGTTAAGGGCCCCATTCACGTTGAGATCGGTATCGATACGTGTATCGCGACAGGTGGCGATACATATATCTGAGATTTGTAGCCATGTTTCAACTGCTCCTACACGTTGAGATGAACTCATGAAACATCAGTTCAGTCACTGGTTCATTAACAAAATGGTGCCACCTGCCATACCTGCGCTTGTAGCAGTGGCAGTTGTTTTATCAGATGTTTTGAAGAAGAAAAAAAAAGAATATGGGCAAAGAAATGGTTACGTGAGAGAAACAAATATACAGTGGTTAATTTACTACAAGAATTAAAGGTCGACGAACCAAATGATTTCAAAAACTATTTACGAATGAATGACATGTTATTTAATAAGTTATTGAATATAGTAACACCAAGAATTGAAAAAAAAATACTGTTATGAGAGATTCAGTGAGTGCCGAAGAAAGACTTATTGTAACCTTAAGATATTTGGCTACAGGAAATAGTTACGAAGACTTAAAATTTTCTGCGGCAATTTCTCCTCAATTACTTGGGAAAATTATCCCTGAAACATGCCAAGCAATTTATGAAGGGCTCGTAAATGAATATATGCAGGTAAGTTTATATAGTTTTTATTTTTATTAATATTAATATCTGAATTTTAACAAATAGAATATGTATCTTAAGGATTGTTATTAAATCTAAGGTACTCTGACATGTTAGCAATAACGTCATTCGCCTGAGACTGAACATTTTCGACTTCAATACTTCCACTTGAATTGCTTGCGATATGAGGAAATGAATTCACAGAATGCGGGTGAATGATTGGTGTAAAGCCACCACTGTTGGAAACACTTTGTTGTAGATAGTTGCTGTTGGTGTTATAATACGGAAGACGCCCTGGGGCACTAATAGAATGTTGAATGGTGGAATGTTCTGTTAATTTCCCCAATCTTGCATAAAAAATCGCGTCTGCAACTAATTTTTCAACGTAGCTTCGTTGTATTGGGTTCAGTGATGCCAAATCTCGAGCATATTTGACACCTGCTATTTGAAAATCGCTTAAACTATTAAGACTTGCGGCAGGCGTTTCAGTAACTTCGGCAGAACCTGAACAATACTTTTTCATTGTTTCGCTGGCAAGTGCAAGAAGGTCATTTTTATTTACATCTTTTCCTTTTGAACGTCCATATTTGGGTGTTTGTGGATATCTAGGACGCTTGGCAGATGAGGATGATTGCGATGAACCTGGCCGAGATGATTCTGGTTCAGGTGGTTGCAGTGGCGAAATCATGCTGTCCTCGTTAATGTTTGATATAGCTTGTTCACTCTCACTGTCGAAATTCTGCAAATAATACATAAATATATATAAAGAATCCAGGTTTTTCTTTTTACTAGTCCAATCCACGGACGCGTTTCGACCTATTAGGTCTCATCAGCGTGGCTATAGGACTAGCAAAAAGAAAAACCGAAAAATAATGCTAAAGAGCAATGAACATGATTTGTGTTGGTAGAAATTTGTTATGTATAGCTCAAAATTGATAGATGGCGACATAACCAAATTTCTACCAACACTAAATATATATATATATATATATATATATATATATATATATATATATATATATATATAATAAGTATATAATTTTTTTTTCAGTTTCCTAGAACAGAAGAGCAATGGAAAGCAATAGCCGAAGAGTTCAGAAAAACTTGGAATTTTGATACTTGTTGTGGCGCTATAGATGGCAAGCATGTGAATATTGTCAAACCTCCTAATAGTGGATCCTACTTCTATAATTACAAAGGAAAGTTTAGTACGGTTTTAATGGCTATCGTGAATGCTAACTATGAATTTATTATGGTCCATACTGGAACCAATGGTAAAGTATCAGACGGAGGCATACTGAATGAAACAAATTTTTTTGAGCTACTTATGACAGATTCATTAAACTTGCCATCGCCCGTCGTACCTGAGGGAACTGCATATTCTTTGCCATACACATTTGTCGCAGATGAAGCTTTTGCTTTATTGGAAAACTTGTTAAAACCTTATCCTCAAAGGGGGCTAACAAATGGAGAGAGAATTTTTAACTACAGGCTGAGCCGTGCACGCCGCGTAGTCGAAAATGCATTTGGACTACTAGCTTCTCGTTTTCGAATTTTTCACACGGACATTGCTATCGATGTTAAAAACATTGACCACATTGTTTTGGCAGCGTGTGTCCTTCATAATTACTTAAGACGACACTCCGAAGCATACTTATCCGCTATCGACAAGGAAGATACCGATACGGGAGAAGTCATTGCTGGGTTATGGCGTGAAAATGGACCTTTTTTAACACCCTTACAACGCACAACTCAAGGAAATGCAGCAGCAGGCAAGCGAGCAAGAAATTCATATAAAGAATATTTCAACGCAGAAGGAAGAGTGGCTTTTCAAGATAAAATCCTTGGATAATTTTAGCTTATTATAACTTTATCATGCATAGACATTACGTGAAATATAATTATGTATATATAAAGTCTGTTTTTTTTTAAATGCACTTCCCCAAGTCAAAAATTTAGTAATTATGTAGGCAACACAAGACTTTTGTATGTTAAAATTTTCACCAAATTGACAGTTTTACATTATATTGCCAACATAATGTCATTTTGACTTTTATTTTTAATTTTGAGACAGACTTTACATGTACCTCTAAATAACATATACCTACAATATACTAATCGTCAAACAAAAGTGCTTGCCGGTCTAATAAAACAAGTACCTACCTGTACATTTCATAAGATGACGCTTGGTATCATTGATGACATGCAAGCACTTTTGTTTGACGATTATTTACTTTCCTTACCTCCATTTCAGATGCGTCCTCCAAATTGTCACCTTCTAAATTTGATTTTCCCTCTCTAGGCATTTCAGAGTCGGCAATAAAGCTTAAAATTTCATAGTACCACAAGTTTGGCACGTATACCTCGTCGGTAGATGATCCACTTTTTAAGGACGAAACAACTTTTTTAAGTTCTCGTCGAAAGGCACAACGAAAGCTATGTATTTTTTTCGTTACAAAACTACGATCGCTATTAGCATACTTTTCCTTGCACTTGTTCACCAAAACTGTCATAGCCGATTCTCTAAGTTGTCTATTTGAGTATTCTTTGGATTTTGAATTCCATAAACACGGATATAATTTGTACAAATTTAAAAATTCCTCCCAAAACTCCCGATCTTCCATGTTGGAAACAACACTGTCTTTATATTTTGGTAGCGCGATACATATTCGTCAACATACACGTTGCAACAAGTATCAGTTGCATGCGTTCGGTATCGGAGTTTCAGTACAGTGATACAGACGACGATACCATCTGATACCGATACCGCGATACCGAGACTGACAAATACACTGTGAGATTTGTATCAAGATACTGATACTTGCAACATGTATCGATACCGATCTCAACGTGAATGGGGCCCTTTACAGTCGTTGCTGTAGGCATTGTCTAATACTTATTTAGACAATGCTGTAGGTGCAGACTGCAGCTGCACTCTGCACTAGAAATGACAAAATTATTGTTATTGTTATGTTTGAGGCTGTGATCAAGCACAACGGTTTTATTCAAAGTCCTTGTTTTCGAATAGACATTATTGATGTTGTGAAAGTACAATACAAGTGGTTGAGGATATGCAGATTGTGAAGGTCAATCACCAGATAACTATTTTTTGTGAGTGGACGTTTCTAGAGCAGAGCGCCGAATGTGATTAAATTCGTGTTCGCCTTGATATCAAACCATGTAAGTAGAATCAAAAGGCGTATTTCACCAGTTTCCAATATAAGCGAGCAATAACAAATATTATTCCCATTCCTAAAAGTTAGAGACCTATTGAATAACTCAATTTCAACAATCCATAACCTAAAACACGTTTGTCAATATTTAAACTTTCTCAAATTTGTTGTTCTCTGAGAAATTTTGAAATTAATTAACACAAAAGGCAAATCAGAAATGCTCTATAAACGTCCTAGCATTTCAAAATATTTGAGTTTCCTACCATTATTCTCACTAAAAAATTCAATTAAAATTCAGAAATAGGTATTGTGTGAACCAAGAATTGTTGGAAAGGATTGGACTAATTTATGTTTTGAATTGTAAGCTTTGTGGAATACATGCCAAGATAATATAAGTTCCTAAGCTTTGTCCTTCTTGAAATAACTAGTCCTAGAAAAGAAATGTTCAACAAGTCTCCAGGCCATAAAAAAAATTAAAGAGTCTCAACTTGTCTGCAGGGTTCCAGGAAAGTAAGCGTGATTGTGAGTGAGGTATTACCGATGAGATGCTTTGCTATTTTCTCAATGACATTTAATCTAGCACAGGAGCTGAACTCTAAATACCTATGTGAATACCCACCTATAACAAGTCGGATCTGTAGCATATAGATTATAAATCTATATCTCTTGGCACAAAACAGAAAACAGTTTCTAAGTGGCTCTTTTGACAATGGACTCTTGGTGGTTAGTTTTTAGAGTATTGTTGACAGTAATACTGAGCATCAAAATGGATGACTTTAATGTTACTGGGACAGACATAACTGGGTACTCTCAAATCAGCTTTTTTTAAAATTTAGTTTCTCTAGATGAATTTTTAGAAAAGTTAATTCCAAACTTTGATCTTTTGTGCATTACAATCCCTCAATCTTAATAATCAAATTACGCTCCTAATTATGTGAAAAAAAATATATTTTTTTGTGCAGATAAGATGGAATATTCTTGGTGGTAACTGGTAGGAACAATAATGGAAACTATCAATTGCTTTCAATTTATTTTGTAGGAAAATCGTTTGTTTCTATTAAATCTAAATAAAAAACCTATGAAATTCCCATAAAATTCTGTACCTAAGCCATCAAACACAACCAGATTCACTCAGAAATATCACACAAACCAATTTTACCAAATTAATTCAAATGTCTTTATCTTTCTATCAGTTCAAATGATATATGTGGGCGAGTGTGCTACAAATTTTCTTTCATCTCTTGATTCAAACATCATTTAATTTATTTTCCAGCTCAAGGCAGAAAACTTATGAAGACGTATATGCTATGGGATATCAAAGAAACGTGATGGGGGTTGTTGGTGCAACCACATATAAAATATTCATCCAGAACAGAGAAATATTACGTAAGTATAAAATTCTGGTTTTTTCACCTTTTAGGTGGAAAATTATTTGTTTAGTTCCTATTTCCTATAATGGTTAATAGAGGATGATGAATTACAACTCAAATGACCTATTGCAAAAATGAACTGAATATTATTTTAATTTCGACTTGTAAGCCACAAAGATTTTTCTGTTATGGACTGTGGTGGTCAGCTGGTAGAGCCGTTTGCCTCTCCAGCGTAGGATCGTGGGTTCGAATCCCATGGTCACCGGTCCTGTGCATGGATAAGGGTTGCATGTAGGGATGCAACAGGTTAACGGAAATAACAATAACTTCTCTTCAAACTGATTATGGTTTATTCCATAATCTCCAATTTCCAGTGTTTTTCAGGTGAATTGTTTTTCAAAATACTTCCAGATAAGTTTCGTGAAAATCACAATTTGAACTTTTCAATCAATTCACCTTACAGTATCTACAATATTATTTTTGATTTAGTTCAATATTATACTTATTTATTTTTAATTCCAGTATAATACGCTGAAAGATTTTGTAGAAAACTTAGTCAGTAGGGCAAAACATTTTTAATTCAGATATATTTACAATTTGTTTCAGAGACATGCCTTTCTCTCTTTGAGTTAAAACTTTTAGTGATTTGTAACTACTATCATGTGTTTTATTGAATTCATGAAAATTTTTTTCACACTTTCATATTTGAATTACCTACGAGTTTTCAAATGATTGTTCTGTTCTGAGGTTCACAAGATTCAATTCTATTCTTTCAATTCTCTATTCAAAAATAACAAATGTAATACATTCATATGTGTTAACAACAAGTTCGCCAGTACATTTTTACAGTTATGCACCTAAATTAGCACCTGTGTGTGCAATAATACAAAATAATCTTGTAGTAGTGTTTGTATTTAGCTATTACTTCAATTTCATTTAGTAAGATGTTATAAATTTTTGGTGCAACAGTTCATACAAACTTTTGGTTTCCATCATATTTTCTAAATGGTATTACGATATGTTTGTTTGTGTACTGTCTAGTTTGGTAGCAATGGTTCACAAAATGTTTATTTGTAGATTTAAAACAGAAGATGCAGTTACTAAGATAGTATAGACATCGGACATTCAGAATCGATTCATTATAGAAACTACTTGTAGAATATAGTCTATTTTTGAACAATATTATTCTTAGTATGTAGTTTTGTACTACATTTAGTTGAGTTACTGCATCGTCATAGAGCCCCCCATACTATAATTCTATAATTTAGGAGCGATTCGACTAGGAACTTGTAGATTTGCAAAAGAAGTTTTTTTTGTTAAAATTTTGCATATTATATAAAATTTATGAATCAATATTCTAATTTTGTCAGTTAAGTCTTTAATATGAGTTGTCCATTCTAGAGTGATACCTAGATATTTTATGGAATTAGTTTCTTTTATTATGAGATCATTCATTGTGATAGAATTAAATTGTGGTCTCTTTGAATCTGTCATTGAAAAGGCAATTTAAAATGTTTTATCAGAATTTAAAGTTAGTTTATTTTTGTCGTGCCAACATTTTATTACCAAATCTAATCCATGAGACCTTAGTTCTCTTATATAAAAAGTAGGACTGTGTCATCTGCATAAGAGATAAAGATGCCATTTATATTTAGGTTTAGCAGTGAGTTGATGTAAGTGATGAAAAGAAGTGGACCAAGCACTGTTCCCTGAGGGATACCTATCTTAGTTTCAAGGGGGATATTAACATAATTCACATATGAAACTAATAGTGTGCTTACTTATGAAATGAAGTGATACAAAAAAATGCAATGTTGCTCTTAATTTGACCTTTTTTGGTAACTATCTGAGCCCTTACAAGCAACTAAAAAAAAATAAACTCATTTAATGTATCTTCATTGGAAACTCATATGAGATCTTGTGTAAACAGCGAACATTCAGAACCTACTGCTTTTGTGAGAGTAGATTCCGAACCACTCTTAGCTTGGTGGCAGATGCTGTTTTGATCCTAGGTCGTCTGGGTGAAAGGGCATCACTGTCACGCGATGGCCACTTAGCTTATAGTATCTTGGAAAGACAAGACCTAGGAAAGACGGGGACCTGTTTTTCATCATGTGATCCCAGACAAAGTTGAGAACCAATTGATTTTTTGTAGATGTACATTATTCACCCATCTAAGAGAGTCAGCTTTGCTCAACATTTAACATATAACTCTTCAGGTGGCTTCACAGTCATCTAGCTACTTTTATCAAGAATAGAATAGCACTTTATTCACTTATGAGGAGTATACAGATATATAAAATTGATTGCAGAGCGTACCCTATCAGTTCAGTTAGTCAAAACAATATTAATATTCTAATTAATCCAAGCACAATAAGAATCCATATTTCTCATTTGAGTATAAGAAAATATAATTTCCAGGTTTTATAAAATATTTATTACCCCTTCATTTATATTTTTTATTTCACTATTTATATTATAATGTAGCTGATTTATGATTTTTAATTACAGAGGGGCAAACTTTCAATGATAAGAGTCTTGGATTTTTTGCCGCAGAGATGATCTTCTGTTAACTTCAAGAAGACACACTGGAAGGACTATCTTGCACCAGGTTCATTCTGGGAATTTCTTCAGGCTAATCATATAAGAAGTTCAGTCTAAGCAGATTTAATACTTTTCTTTGAAACAATTTCAAACTTCTCTGCTCAATAAAGCAAAGACAATTGTTGGATAGTAAAGGGTCAAAAGAAAGTTTTCAATTTTGTCAGAAGGAAATGAAATATATCATATTCTGAAAAGTTATCTCATTAGAGATATTTTAATTTTCCTTTTTGCTTCATCCTCTTATGGTGGATTTATGCAGCAGTCATAAGTCATAAGCTTCAAGTCACAAGGAAGAATATTTGTCAGTGATTGGCTGAACCATTTATTTCAACCAATCATTGACGAACATTCGTATGACTTAAAACTGCTGCATAAATCCACCATAAAACAGAAAATGCAACCAAAGAAATCTCATTATTATTTGGTATATGAGGGAGATTAATAAGTGCACCAAGAGTAAAGTAGGAGCATTAGTTTTCATTAGGAAAAAAAATATTTCAAAAAGGTTTTCACAATCAGAACATAATTTAAAATAAATAAAAAGATTTGAGGTTTTTTAGACAAATAAAAAGTGGCAATCCAAAGTCGTCAAGAAAACATTGCAAATGATTACTGATCCATCACGCTGCAAAAAAAATAGGCCCTCTTGGGTCTTTATTTAATAAATTATGGAAACATTTAATTTGCAGCAGAAAAGTTGCTGAATTTTTGTAAATTTTGACTTTATCTAGACCAGTTCGGCAACATTTGTTTGTCATAAAAAAGAGATTGCACAATTGAAAAAGTAATTCTGTTTTTTTTTTGGATCTAGCTGTAAAATTTTGAGTTCTAAATAAGAAATATGCTATTGTACTGTTTTTATTAGCTCAAATCCATTTGACACTGACACTTCAAATATCTCAATACTTTTATTAATCAACTACTGTCAAATCTCATATTTGAATTGCGATATATCAGGAAAATATAGCCCTACTACAACTAAGACAATTTGAGAGATTCTAGATGTTTTCTTGGAATTCTTCCGAAGTCTATCTAATATAATTCTCTCGAAGGAGTAAAAGTTTTGTTTTCCATTGTAGTATAATTTTCTGATTTTTTTTATTGAATATTGTGTATATTGTATGTATTTTACATTAAGATTATTGAAATGTTTTGATTTTTGTATGTATGTAATATATTCAACATTTGCGTTCATTTTGATATTGCACTTTGAAATGATACTTTGTCAACAAGTTATTTTCTTATACCATAAGTACATTTTGAATTGAGTAATCCCCACACAATTTATAATTGTTATAAAAGACTGTAACCACAAATATGATCTTAGGTAAATATTGATTTTAATTTATACTGTAAATGTAGTCAGTGGCCTAGTGCCTTTCTGTATAATTTTGTAATAAATATGTAGGTATACATAATACATAGACCACATAGGTGGGCTCTTTGAAGTGGATGATTGGTTTTCAATTATTGTTTCCTGGATTTCAAAGTACACAGAGAAACCTTGATCTTTTTTTTTACATAAAAACCTGTTTTTTGAATGGAGAGTAAAATGTGCTTGTATTGCTTTCGATAAAAGTTTATTTATTTCAACTCTCTGTCCATTCAGAAAACTGGGTTTTAATGGAACTGTTTACAAATTATTTATTGGTCTAGCAACCTTGTGATGTAGAATATAAATTTGTAATATCTGTGATGTTAAACACTGGACAAACTCAAAATAAAAGCTAGTATTGTATAAAAAATCAAAATGCATGGAAACTTTCAACAGGTTGGTAGTGGAACTTGAACGTTATGTCTAAATGTTGAATAATATTCACTTAGACATTTGACTCGTACTTTATAAAAAATGTACTCTGTGTTTGAGTTGAGCCTATATTCAATTTATTGTTGTAAGATGATTTCTATTTGTGAACCATTTTTTTACAAGATAAATCAGATTTATTCATGTTGGGGTTTATATTTGGAATGATTGAATGGATGTATTCATTGATCTCAATAAGTACTTATATTTACTTCAGAGTTGAGATTAAAACCGCAAAATGTAATGCAAGTGTTTTTGTATTATCGAGATTTGCTTTTGATCCTGAAATGTTAATATTTTAAAAAGCTCAGATTGGTATTGATACTGGTAAATTTCTTGATAGGATTCTTGTCAGATTTTAATTTCCATTTATTCTATTGTTCAAGTGAAAGTAGCATTTTGATAATTTTTTGAAAACATTCAAATCGTGAAAATTTGTCTCTTATTTAAACAATTTCATAATTGTCTTTCCCTACAATCCACGAAAATGGGTTGTAGAACCTAAAAAAAATTATTGACTGAGAGTTTTATTTTGTGGAGGAATTCTTTTCTTGATAAATTTCGAAAATGAATAAATGTAAGATTAAGAAAATCTATACAAGTGGAGGCAGATCAATTTATCTCGATAAGTTACAACATTTATAGGACTTGTTTCGAAAAAATTATTTAGTTTTTTCAATAAATTATCATACTCTGAGTTTGCATATCTAATTCTTCATTTGCCCTTCTATTCTATCATAGTTTTTTTTTTAATTTCCTTTTTTTTCATCTTAAGACAGGAAGCTTAAAATCCTAAAAATAGGATGTTGAAAATGTCTTCTCATGTGATTGCTGTTCATTCAAGCTTCTCACAAAATCAGAATATCCCTCTTAAATTGGAATATAGATATTTTGTCAAAAGATTTGATTATTAAATCATTTCTTAAGAATTGACTTTCTTTTTAGAAAATAACTATTCAATTTCAATGTAAAATGAAAAATAGTGATTCCAAACATTGAGCTTAGTTAAAATTTATCTAAAAAACTTAACCTCTGCCTCTTGAAACTACAAACCTCTCAGAAATCTCCCAGCCATGTTTGAAAGCATTTTGAATAAGTAAAATGTACACAAACTCAGAAATATATTTTTTATTTCAGTTATTATACATTTTCCACTTCCATCTATAATATTTGATTTCTTTCAGTAGATTTGTTGAAAAAAACCCTTTTGTGAAGTGGTGACACTTTTTCATATAATAATAATAATTTGCCAATCCGTGGAAATTCTCATCAACCTGAAACAGAACATCTATTCATTTTGGGAAATAAAAATTGAAAAATATACAAAATGCTTTGGGAGCTAGATACAATTTTTGAAGAATCTCGAGTTTTTCTTGTCAAATTTAATATTTTAAAAGGAATATAACAAGTTTAATGAGTGAAACATTTATTTGAAATTGAACATTCCATGTTTGTATTTTAATTATATCACTGCTCAAACATTTTGAAAGGAAATCTGGTACCATTTACTAATTGCTATTTATTTGACTGATGAAACGTTAGGAAGAAATTCGAACACACAAAAGTCTCAAAACTCGACAAAAGAGAACTATAGCTCCCAATCATATATTTAAACTAATGGCAAATTTGAGATAGAACCTTGCCTTGCCTTCCTGTTCTCAGTAATTTTTCTATATTTGTTAGGTAGTGTTAATTTGGAATGCAACTTACATCAGCAACAGTTTCTCACTATTCCAGTTTCATTTTTTCTATCCTGATCAGAACCTGAACAAATATTCATCAATTCGATTTCTCATAGATTTTACCCATCTTTTGTTGAAATGAAAAATCATTTTATTGATACAGAAGGTCCAGTAAAATCTATTAGTAAGTAAACAATAAAATTGACCAATATTGGTTGTATTTAGGTACACATGGCAATTCATTGTCCCAACAAAACTGGTGTTAGTTTTTCTCAGAAATAAATACCAACATAATGAAATGTGAAATGACCAGAACTTTGCAATATCTCATCAAATACATAATACATTATGATACATTCTGAAATATTGTTTAAATTGTACTGGGGTTTCATGAACTAATGACAAGCTTCCTTTTTGTTTGTTTTTTGTGCATCCAAGGTCTATCCACCATCTCCCAGATTTTGTTCTCTTGAGTTTTGCAATGCATATTAATGTGAATGTGACGCAGTGTAAATTATTGACTATTCTTGGTGAAATAATAATGTACCCTCTGTGAATCGGTAAGTAATACCCTCAAAAATCTAAATTTATGTTTTGTATTAAATTATACAATGAATTTATAGTTATCATAACACTCATAACAGCCGAAAGTTACAGAAACTAGTTTAAGGTAACAAAATTGATGAAGTTATCGAACTGTATAATTTCGAACTAAAACAAGAGGTTATGTCCACTACCAGTATAATTTCATTGAATCTTAAAAGCAGTAATAGTCTTGAACATTCTTAAAACTATTCTAAATGGTTTTTATCCTAATTTTCCATTGTACCTAATAAGAAACTATGCTAAAATATTCAAAGCATTCTGAATGATATTTTTCAAACTGTTTCTTCCCTCCAATTCTAATCTAACGGCTTTAATATAGTTTCATCTACATGCTACCTAATAATTGTGTAAAGAAAAGCATTTTATTTATGAATCAATTTGCAAAATGATCTATCAGGATGTTAAGTTTAACCTTGCTTTTTTATATGCTGCATTCAAATCAGGGATGACAAAGAAATGTAATAATCCACTTGACTAACAAGCTACATGAAGTAATATTGTTACTTCAATTGAAAATATTGAAATACTTACATGAATATGAAATGATCACTGCATATAGATTATGAATTTTTATTTGAAATGCCCCTGCACGTATTATTTACACACACACAAACTTCTGAATACTTCATGATTTCTCTCGAAATAATCGAAACAATATTCATGTGAACGTTCAACACGGTTTTCAAGTCAAATTTCACGAAATACACATCATTTTCAATGAATAAATAATCCAAACATTTTGAAACTGTCAAAAATCGAAAAACATTCTGTATATGTCAACAATCCATTTATTCAAGGAATTTTGTTGCCAACCTTGAAAAAGTTGGAGTTGGCGTAGCTATATTCACTTTGCCATTTTTATGAATGAACTGTGTTTCCCGCGCAAAATCAGATTTTATTTTTTTTACGGCTCTGATTCAAAAAGATATATAAGTGTTATATATATTCGGAACCAGGGCGTTGAGCTCTATCCACTGTAAAATTATGAATTTTTTTTTTTAATTCCGATTCCTCATTGAGAATCAAAATGTGGTACTCAAAAAATTCAATAAATAGAATGAAATGGGATATTTTGATAGAAATATATTTTATTTATAAAACTCTAAAACATTACCCAAAATTTCACTTTAACATCTAAGGTAGAGCACTAGTTCTGAACTCACTAATGAAAAGCACAAACGTTAAAAATTCTCTTTTGAGAATTCCTCTAACATTAAAACCAATTCAGCAGCACCCGGCCGTTCAGACTTGTCCTTGGATGTACAACAAAAATATATCTCCAATACTAAATTGAAATCTTGTCCCAAGTCCATATCAGGCAAAGGTGGACGATCTCGGTCAAGTGCCACAGTGCTGTTTACTGTTTCTTCTAAAGACTGATCCAAACTCATCATCAAATTGTCATCAACAGGGGGTGATAGGGCAATCATTTCCCAGATAATTAGACCGAAAGCGTAAATGTCAGCTTTCGCTGTTATTTCTTGGGGGTATTTCAGAATTTCTGGAGCACTCCAAACCTCAGTTCCACTGTAGACTGGTTG
This sequence comes from Chrysolina oricalcia, assembly GCA_944452925.2. Lineage (NCBI taxonomy): Eukaryota > Metazoa > Arthropoda > Insecta > Coleoptera > Chrysomelidae > Chrysolina > Chrysolina oricalcia. Next base: position 36,370,278 of record OX101816.2, on the reverse strand, counting down.
GTCTACAGATCTTGCTTTGTCTATTTCCCCTGATTTGGTTAATGGTAAACATACTCCAAAGTCACACAGCTTACAAATCGAAAATTCTCCTTTCACAAGCACATTGAACGATTTCATATCACCATGCAACAATAAGGCTTTATTGTGAAGATAGTCCAAGGCTTTTGATATATCTAGCACCACTTTCATGATGGTGTTAGGTGGATAAGGCACTTCACCTAGGAAATCAAGTCGGTTTTCAATCATATCGCCTAGAGAGCTGGTACATTCCTCCATGACTAGAGCACTGTTTCCATCGTCATCTTTGCTGTAAGCTCTGAAGCCTACTATATTCGGATGTTCCAGTTTTCGAAGAATTTCAGCTTCCAAGCATAATCTTTTTTCCACACATTCAGCTATTTCGTTTCTTGTTTCCTTAATAATCTTTTTTACTGCCCAAGGAGATCTTGTTTTATGCAAGACTGGAGACCTTTTCATCTCATATATCGCTACTCCTGAAAAAAATCATCATTTATGAAATTGGTTAACAAAGCAAGACGGTTCCAGAAGGGCATATTCAAGCTAAAGGACACTTTCCCCACTGACAGCAAAGAAAATATTTACTACATTTTAAACGGCAAAAATTATTTTTTAAATTTTACTAATGAAGTGTCATTGATAAATTGAAGAACCTACCAGTTCCAAAACCTATTTTCTTCATAAAAGGAGAAGCTGGTATCTGTACTACTCCATCCAATAGCTTTTTATTTCTTAGAGGCGTTTTGAAGGACTCCATGATAGTAATTCTGAAATATTAAACAGAATCCAGATCTTCAGACGTTTACATACATTCAGATAAATATATGTTATTCGGTTCGAAATGTATTAACACTATTAACAATGTTTTTATAATGTTTATCGGTATCGTCCTCATCCATTTATAAACAACGTAACGGTTTATTTCAACTTTTTGAAATGATTCAAATGTCAACTGTCAACCAACGTTCAAACGTTGCCAAAACAGTACAAAAACCCACAAACCAGCGTTGCCATTCGATTTTTTTTGGGACTAGATCATGGATATATATTATATCATTGTTTATTCTTACTTCTATATAAACAATGATTATATATACTGAGTATGATTTCTATGGACTAGATCAACACTAGAGGTGTTTTTTCCTGATGAACCGCATTCAAGTTTGATTTCGTACCGCTTTCAAATGTGGTAATTCAACTGCTCACAATCGAAACCTAACAATAACAACCCAGCAAACACAGTTACATCACAGATGCATCGCAGCGATGTAACAATGTGACCTGCGATATCGCATTCTATGTCGAAAAGACGTCGCTGCGATGTCGGAGGGATGTTATTTTGCCCCACTCAAGATTCATCCATGCGACGTCGCTGCAACAAGTTCTGCGATGTAACAACGATATATTTTTTGAGATGTAACTGCGATGTATACGAGATGATTCCATATTGATATCGCAGGTATTTGAACATGTGACATATCACAGCGATGTACTTTTGTCACGCAGGGGTCACGCAGGGAAGGAAAAAATATCAATGAAAAAAAGCTTTGGATGGAAAATATGTATTTAAACATTTTATTTTCAATAAATATAATGTACTCAAAAGAAAACAACATTGTTCTAATCGAAGCATTTTCCAACAGTAAAAAATGATGATACCTAAAACAATAAAACTTTATCATCCGTGTTTTATGACGATAAGAGAAAGAGGGAAATGAACGCTTTGCCATAGTTTCAAGTGAAAAATTATTGTTACTTACTTTTATCCTGAGAACTATTCCTAGAAAAAGTTATTTTCACAGCTTTGTCACAGGATATTAAACATTTATTAAATTTCTATGACCATTCGTTAATCGAACTTGGTGCAACAAGCCATTTTTGGTTATGTTCAATGTTCTTCTTCTTCTTAATCCTTTAATGAGCTATGCTTACGCTCACTTACATTCACTAACATTTAGATACACGTCATGCACATTATCATAATGGCGGACATTTACTTCTACATTAACTATGTTCTATGTTCAATGTTTATGATCGAGAAGCAAAATAAACGAATATAGAAATTTACGAATCTCAAGCGCATGTGCAATGGCGTTCATATTTGACATCGCAAAAAACACATGACGAGAACATCGCGGCGAGGAGAAATTTGTAAAATCGCAACTGTGACATCTTAGAAATGACAAGTCATAGATTAGCTTTTGTACATCGCAGCGATGCAAAGTATGTAATATCGTACTGTTGCCTCATTGCGACATCTCAGAGATGTCATGTCACAGATGTATTTGCTTCTCTGTACATCGCAGCGATGCAATGTTTTTGATATCGCCGTGTTGCCTCATTGCGACACATCAGAGATGTCATGTCACAGATGTATTTGCTTCTGTCATTGTTTATATAGAAGTAAGATAGTTAGTCAATGCCTGTGTAATTGGTGTTGGACGCAAACGCGAGTGTCATCTAGCGTGATTAGTTACAAACATGAATATTTGACGTCATTTTAATGCAGGTTTCTTAAAAAAACTATGGTTTTAATGCTGTCCCATTGTTTCAATCAAGTTACGACATGACTTGTAGGCCAGATCACTGAAGTTACGACATGACTTGGATGCGAGCTCACTATCGCCATCTACATGTCGCATCTATTTTACTTTCATGTTTTACATATTTTAAATTTAACTTTTACACTTTTATAAGTATTTTACATTTTCATTAAGTACTGTACAAATCATTCATATAATTCATTCACATATATCAATCGTAGCTATGTTTTTGGGAAACAAGTGCTTTGCACTTATCCCTGAATTACTTTATTCACTCTAGCATGTAGCAATTTAAATTGTATTATTTATTCTGAATAAAGTTATATTATTATTATTATTATTTTGATCCAATTATAATCCCATAAGGTTGACTAACTATGTTCTATATAAACAATGCTTCTGTACATCGCAGCGATGCAACCTTTTTGATATCACCGTGTTACCTCATTGCGACATCTCAGAGATGTCATGTTACAGATGTGTTTGCTGGGAACCTAGAAATCATTGAAATTAAGGAATATATTTGAAAAGTGTTAAATAAAAAGAATTATTAATCAATCTTTTACTAGGACTCGTTGATAATAACCAGATTCAACAGTGTTTATCTTCTTCAAATGCTGAATCAGTGCACAAAAAGAGATGATAATTTCGAAATAGTTTTGAACATCATAAAATTGAGAATTATGCAGAAAGATGGCTCGAGAAATATTTGGACTGTGACTTTTTCCAGTTATTCAGGTTCCAAAGCAATCTGTTTTAAATAGTAGTTGTCAATATCCCCTCCCTTCTGACGACTTTTGATTTCAAACCGTTGTTATGGAAGCATTCAAAACAGAATGAACCGTATTCATTAGTGACGTCATTGGTTCAACAAGAAAATGTTTGGTTTCAATACGCATCGAACACGGTTCTTCAAGAAAAAATGCTGTAGATCATCTTTGGAAATTGTACTAAAAAAGAAATAATCCCAGATTTACGTTGTGTATTTTTTTCTGTTTTGGTGGGTATACCCCAAGATGTATAGAAACCATGGTGTGTTAACTGATTCGATATTGTTTCACACAAAGTTCTCGATTCTGTAAGTTCAATGGGCATGACTGTTCCATTCGTCAATGGATGGCGCATACGTCGAAAATAGCCGTTTCCAATATTCCGAACCGGAGCAATAAGACTAAAAACAAGGAGGGTTTAATAAGCTCTAGCCAATCAGAAACTTGTATCATCAACGCGTCATAGTGACGTACTTGGGTATGAGTACAGAGTCGAACTCGAATCAAGCAACAAAACTGTCAGCAGTAACTCTCATATACCAAGAGCTAGTCTGTCACTGTCTATAGAGAACGGCGGCCATGACATGTATAACTACGTCACATTTCGTCACAAATGTTCTTTTATCTCTTTCTACAAGTGTCCCCATTGTCTTATGGAAATCAAACATTCCTTGTTTTTAGTCTTCTTTTAGGTGCGTTTCAATATTACGTCCGACGTGCGTCCGACGTCTAACTTTTTTTACGAAGCGTTTCGATATTAGAACGTCCTGTCCGAAAACTTCATTCCATCGTTTCAAAATTCTTGAGTGGAACGTCCGACCGTCAACTTTTTACACCACTATTTAGGAGAGCGTTTCAAAATTCAATCCGAAAGATATCGCCCTACGAAACAACTATGACGTCATACATCATCCGTTGCCGGACGTCAGACGTTAAATTGAAACGCACCTCTTGGAACCGGAGTGCCTACTGAGAAATTTTGGAGTATTCGAATTTTGACATTGATTTTGTTTGGTTAATTGTCATTGGCATCAACGTATTCAAATTTAAATTTCATCTTGGTATTTATCGTGTTTTTTCTGCTCTACTAATACTTTTCGTTCAGTTCGATAGTTTTGCGACTCATTCATATTGTTGGGTACCTAGTTCTTTATTGATTCTTGTTTTTCTTTCTTTCGTAAGTTAGTATGTAGTATGTTTTATTTCAGTTCCACGAATTTTTTGACGTTATTCTAGGATTAAAAAAATTGAAAAACTTAGGTTTGAATAACGATTTTACCAATCAGTTACTGCACAACGACCTTGTACAAATACCATTCTTTTACAGACAACCCCACGAAACTTCTTTCACTTTCGAGGTACCGCCTTTCGAAAGTTTGGTACGAAAATATCCCGTCAATATTAACGAAGGCGAAATCATAATCACTAATAAAAATTTCAATGGACTATTTATACCGGAAACTTGTGCTTCGAACTATCGCGCTACCTTTGAAGTTTTCAACAATACAGATAGGACAATTTCTGTCACGATGAACGAACCTTTCAAAGCTATCCGAATTGAAAAAGAATATTTCGAATTTTACCATATCGAGAGTGCTCTACCGAACGTTCAATATTATGACTCGACAAAAGACATTTCTGAAAAAAATTAGGACAGACCACATGAATCTAGAAGAATAGCGAGCTATTTTAAAACTCCATAAAGAATTTGCAGACATTTTCCATGACGAACATGACAAACTCTCTTTTACTAATAAAATTAAACATGAAATAAAGACCAGGATGTAGTAGAGCCTGTTAATGATGCCTATGTCATTGTCATTCCTGCCAGACGAACCACTATTGAAAAAAAGTGCAAAGATAGCGGATACGAAGAAATCAGCAAACCACAGCTGATCCACATTCCCCAGAAATGCAGCGTTACCATTAATGGGGAAACCCCTCTGCAATTACCCAGGGTAGAAATCATCAAATCCAACCATGAAGACCACCCCCTGAAGATTTTGGATAGGATCAACCTGGATGAGCTGACGAAGCTCCACAAACTAGCCGAGAAAACCCAACTCCACCGACTCCAGGCCCTGGAAGAAAACAACACTCCCTATACAACATTTTATATCTGTATTATTCTGATCATAATTATTGCCTCTGTCATCATTTATAACTTTTCTATAAAATACAAAAATAATATTTTAAAACATTTCAAAAGTAATAATACAAAACCTAAAGATTTGAATTCCGAAAATAATACTACCGTATTATTTTCGTCTTAGGGATGGAGGAGTTATATGTATAAACCCTCAAGAAACCCTTAGCTTGTACTTTCTATGTAGTGCTGACTTAGGTTTATGCGAATATGATTAACCATGCTTTATAATTAGTTTAGTTCTGTTAGAGACGTTGTAAGAGACACATCTCTCTCCGTACAAATGAAGTTATTTGTTGTAAAGTTAAATTTTGTCTTTTTAAAAATAGTTTATCGTGGCCCGAAAGCTTTATTTGCCTTACGTGTTGTGTCTAACGAATTGGGTATGACTGCCAAAATAGTGTACCATGCGCTAATTGAGTCGCACATTAGGTATCATATTCCTTTCTGGGGAACCTGCAATAAATTTAAGGTGATTTTTGTTGGAAGTCGTCGAATCATCAAGTTTACTTTGGATCAACTTTGGATGATCTTGTTGTTATTGATAAAATGTGAATGTAAAAAAAAATTTTGAAATTTGTCATTTTGTACATTTTCTTAATAAAAGTTTGAGTTCTGTTTTGCACTGCCTTATCCAATAATAAATATTCTAACAGGTTATGGGCCCAGTCCATGTTTAAATAAGGCACTAGTAAAATTGAAACAGAACAGTAAAAGTAAAGTTAAAGTTCAGTCAAACGTCAGTCAAAGTAATGGAGTCTTCAGAAGGCAAGTTTGGGTTTTCTAAGCTCAACAATAATAACTATCAGCCCTGGAAGTTCAAAATGAGGATGATGCTGATAAGAGAAGGATCATGGAAAGTGATCAATGAAACTGAACCAGTTGAACCAGAAGAACGTCGAAAATGGAAGATATTGGACGAAAAAGCGCAGTCTACAATTTCATTGTCCGTGGAAAATGATCAGATCGTTCATATCTGCAATTGCAAAACATCTAAGGAGATGTGGGAAGTTATTCAGAAAGTTCACGAGAGAGCAAATCTGAGCAACAAATTGTATTTGCTCCGTAAGCTATACCACACCAAACTGGAAAGTGATCAACAAATGTCTGACTATATAAGAAAAACCCTAGAGATGGTGGAATTATTGCGTGGAATAGGCGAAGATATTAAAGATTTCCATGTTGCTGCTCTACTCCTTGGAGGCCTACCGGAAAAATATGAAACACTAGTTACCGCTCTGGATGCACGTCCTGATGATGAGTTAACGCTAGAATACGTGAAGGGGAAGCTTATAGATGAATATAATAGAAAGACTGGAAATTCTAAGCAATCCGATCAAACTGCTTTGAAAAGTTTTGGTAGTCGATATAATAAGTCTACAAATTTGGAGTGTTTCCATTGCAAGAAGAGGGGTCATCTGAAAAAGGACTGTTATTTCTACAAGAAGAGTCAAAGAGAACAGATACACACAAGAAGGCAAAACCACGAAGACCCTAAAAGCCACAACAATGCCAGAACAGCGGTTGAAAAGGAGACAAAAGAATTTTGTTTCTCAGGAGTCCAGACGCAGAATGATAATTCAAAATGGTACATAGACTCTGGTGCTTCTAGTCATATGTCATCCGACGCAGAATTTTTTGTCAGCTTGGAACACCACAGTAATTCAGTTATAGTCGCCAACGGACAGCGAATGAAATGTACTGGTAGAGGCGAAGGAATTTTAAATTGTGTGGTATCAGGAAAAATCAAATCAGTTCGCATCAAAGACGTTTTATATGTTCCTGATTTGTGTTCCAATCTATTGTCTGTAAAACGCCTGACAGAAAATGGATTTAATGTCATTTTTGATCCTCACATGTGTCTCATAAAAATGGAAAATGAAGTTTATGCAGAAGCAAAAATCAGAAATGGTCTCTATGAACTGGAATTAGAATCTCCGAAAGCACATATCACACATGGAAAACATCAGTGTTGTATCCACCTCTGGCATAAACGATTAGGACATAGAAATGCTGAAGATATAAGAAAAATCGTTTCAAAACAACTTGCTGAAGGACTGAATTTAGAAAACTGTGGGGAGTATTTGCAATGTATCAGTTGTATTGAAGGGAAATTGACTGAGAAGCCATTTCCGAAATATACCATAAAGCAATCAAAAAGATGTCTCGATTTGGTTCACACGGATATTTGCAGCCCAATGCGAACTGAAACACCAGGAAAGAAACGTTATTTCCTCAGCTTCATCGATGATTACTCTCGATTCACCATAATCTACTTGCTACATTCTAAAAACGAAGTTTCGGAAAAATTGGAGGAATATATCACAGCTGTCACAAATAAATTCGAAAGGCCACCCAAAGCATTCCGATTTGATAATGGTGGAGAATATTCATCGCAAACAGTGAAATATCTATTGAGGAAATATGGTATAGAATCACAAGCAACCGTTCCTTATTCACCAGAGCAGAATGAAGTAGCTGAGCGTAAAAATCGCACTCTGGTTGAGTCAGCAAGATGTATGTTGATCGGTGCAAAGCTTCCAAATAAATATTGGGGTGAAGCCATCAATACAGCAAATTACCTTCAGAATCGTCTCCCAAGTAAATCTATAGATACGACTCCGTTTGAAATTTGGAATGGAGAAAAGCCCAGATTAGATCACCTAAGAACTTTTGGGTGCGAAGCCTATGTTTATGTTCCGAGAGAAAAGAGGCACAAATTGGATCCACGAGCAGAAAGAGGCATCTTCGTCGGTTATGCAGTTAACCCCACTGGATACAGAATTCTAGACCCAACTACAAACATGATTTCGATTAGCAGAACAGTTAAATTTTTCGAAGATCAACATTCAACGAGTTTTGATACAAATTCAGCCGGTGAAACTATTCACATAGAAACTGAAGTGCCAAACGAAATGTCAGAACTGCCAGTAAATTCAGTTACGACACCGATTCAAAATTGCTCAGAAGAAAGAGAAGTGAGAAGATCCTCTAGAATCAATAAGGAAAAACCACCAGAAAAATTCTCGTATATTGCAAGCCCTGAGCAAGCCAGTGAACCCAAGTCATGGACCGATTTGATGAAGTTTCCCGAGAATGAAAAACTACATTGGAAGAAAGCAATGGACGACGAAATAGAATCATTTCGGCAGAAGAATGTGTGGTCTCTGACCAGTCTCCCAGTAAATAAGAGACCAATCGATTCAAAATGGGTCTTCAAAATCAAAACGGATTCGGAAGGAAAAATCACCAAATACAAAGCCAGGTTGGTTGCTAAAGGTTTCACTCAAACACATGGAGAAGACTACGATACCATATTTGCTCCCGTATTGAAACAAAACACGTTTCGAATTTTGTTGACAATAGCTGCTGTCAATAAATTGAATGTCAGACACTTCGACGTGAAAACGGCATTTTTAAATGGAAAACTGAATGAAGAACTCTACATGCTGCAACCAGAAGGATATGTAGACGAAAATGCTCCTCATTTGGTATACAGACTGCACAAATCAGTTTATGGTTTAAAACAAGCTGCAAGAGCGTGGAATGCAACTTTAACAGAAATTCTCAAGGAGTTTGGTTTTGTGCAGAGTCAAAATGATCCGTGCTTGTTCACAAATAATGGTACAGAAGGGTGCATTTATCTTTTGATATATGTAGACGACCTAATTATCTGCCACAAAAAGGAAGACGTCATTACAAAACTAGGAGAAAATTTAAACAAACACTTCGACATTGTTGATTTGAAACAAATAAGCTATTTTTTGGGTATACGAGTTCAACGAATCCAGGGTGGAAGTTTTCTCCTTGACCAAGAAAAGAAAATCAATAATTTGATTGATGACTTCGGTTTGAAGGATTCTGCGCCTGTTACAATCCCTATGAATCCCGATTATCCAAAATTGAACGAAGAAAAAGGATATTTGTCCAACAATGAAAAATATGCCAAAGCAGTGGGGGTTCTACTTTACCTTTCTACCACAACTCGCCCGGATATAGCTACAGGAGTGGGTTATTTAACAAGAAAAACAAGTCAACCCCGTCAAATGGATTGGGATGCCGCCAAAAGAATGATAAAATACTTGAAGGGAACGAGTTATTTCAAATTGAAAATAAGATCTGATGTCAACACGACTTTGACTACTTACGCAGATGCAGATTGGGCAGGCGATATCGCAGATAGAAAGTCGGTTAGTGGTTTTGTGTTGTTTCTTGGAGAAAATCCGATTTACTGGAGTAGCAAAAAGCAAACATCGGTTTCTCTTTCATCGACTGAAGCAGAATATATAGCTGCAGCCTCTGCAAGTCAAGAAATAATTTGGACAAGACGTATTCTGGTGGATTTTGGACTGACATCCCTAATAGCACACCATGTCCCAGGGACGTCCCTATTTGGTACAAATCATATCCGAATGTCCGGGACTTAAAATCATTGTCCTTGGGACGTCCGATTCAGTGCATTTTCATGAATTTCCCCAAAGGACTTCCTATGGATGTCCCAATCGGTACATCATATAAAACTTCTCTGCGAGGACGTCTTTGGGATGTTATGGGTCGGATATATTTTGTAATGTTTCCTAGGACATCCATCGGACGTCCTTGTTAGTAAGTATTCTGGCATGTCTTTGAAAGGACGTCCCATGGTTGTCCTGGTACGGGACATTTGGGAACATCCCGCATGAATGAATATTGGACGTCCCAATTGGTTAATCTTAGAATACCTCCCCGCGAGGACTTCCTTGGGATATATTTTGTAGAATTTTCTAGGATATCCATTGGATGTCCTGGTTGGCATGTATTTGGCATGTCTTCGAAAGGACTTCCTATGGTGGTCCTGGTACGGGTACATTCTGGAACGTCATTGATGGATGTACATCGGACGTCATCCCAATCAGTGAATTTCAGAAAATGTCCCAGCGAGGACTTCCTTGGGATGTCCTGGATTGAACATTTTTCGGAATGTTTTCTAGGTGCATCCTTCCAAAGAATACATCCCAGCTGGTGGTTTTACAGAAGAGGTATAAAATGGATCGCATATTTACAATAGGGCTAAACATTACAGCGAAAACAACCCATCTGAAATAAAACCCTTTTCAGTATCATTGAGGTAATCAGGGGCCATATTCTCGAGTTTGTGCTTATGCCAATAAGATTCACTGTTTCACAACAATGAAAATAAAAAATTTATGTTTGTCTCTCTAGTTCGTATACGGATTGAAACCGAACAATTCCTCTATGTATGGATTCCGTGCATAAAGTTGTTTTCTGTGTTTTGTGTTCTGTGTTCAAGTGAAGTGTTGACGAATTGACAGACAATTGTTGAGTATTTACCAGCTATGGCGGCTTTTCTATCGTCTTTTGTGATTAATTAGTTTAGTGACTGTTCTGTATATAAGTTATTTTGTGTTCATTCAGTGTAGTTATATCTTTAAATGAAAATAAAAGTTTTGTTATACTATTCAATAGTTATTACTAACCTATTCAACACTGTTTTGAAAAAGATGTTTCCGTAAGACAAGTAGAGTTGTGTGTATCCTTTAAACATGTACAAAACCGAATTGAACGACTCTGGGAGAGTGCTGAGCTTACCTAGTAAGTAAATCTGGTTCCATCCAAATTGTTATCTCCAGTAATCCACAACAATATCATAATCTTAGTCCTGAAAGAGATGTAGGAACAAACACATGTGATAATTCTGCACATCCTAAGGACGTCCCAGATGTACTTTCGATTGATGTAATTCGGGGACGTCCAATGAACATCCCAGGTGGATGTCGATTGAATATCCTCATAGATCGTCCAATTTTGGTGAGAAGTCGAAACATTGGTACTTCCCACGGATGTCCAATGGACGTCCGCAGTACCAATACTGCACGTCCTAAGGACGTACCAATATTGCACGTCCTAAGGACGTCCAAGATGTACTTTCGATTGATGTAATTCGGAGACGTCCGATTAACATCCCAGGTGGATGTCCATTGGATATCCTTATAGAACGTCCAATTTTGGTGAGAAGTCGAGACATTGGTGCTTCCCACGGATGTCCAATGGACGTCCGCGGTACCAATACTGCACGTCGTAAGGACGTACCAATATTGCACGTCCTAAGGACGTCCAAGATGTACTTTCGATTGATGTAATTCGGGGACGTCCGATTAACATCCCAGGTGGATGTCCATTGGATATCCTTATAGAACGTCCAATTTTGGTGAGAAGTCGAGACATTGGTGCTTCCCACGGATGTCCAATGGACGTCCGCGGTACCAATTTTGTACATCCTAAGGACGTCCCGAATGTCCTGAGAGGATGTCCTATGGATTACCATCGGACTTCATGGTGCTATTAGGGATGTGATGAAGCAACTCGTGTTTTCGAAGATAATCAGAGTTGTATAAAATTGGCTACAAACGAAAAAGTTAGTTGCAGAAGTAAACATATCGATGTGAAATATCATCATTTACGGGACTTGGTGACATCTGGAGTAATCGAATTCGCATACTGTCAAAGTGAAGATATGATTGCTGATGGACTGACAAAGCCTTTGTCAAAAGAAAATTTTTGGAAATTTTGACGTCAGATGGGTTTGGTTGATGATTGATTCGTCGAGTGGGGGTGTTGGAAGTCGTCGAATCATCAAGTTTACTTTGGATCAACTTTGGATGATCTTGTTGTTATTGATAAAATGTGAATGTAAAAAAAAAATAATTTTGAAATTTGTCATTTTGTACATTTTCTTAATAAAAGTTTGAGTTCTGTTTTGCACTGCCTTATCCAATAATAAATATTCTAACAATTTTCATCCTCCAGAAGAGTGCTGTTCGTTATATCTGTAAGATTGGGCCTAGAGCCTCTTGTAAGGAAATGTTCAGAGAGCAGAAAATCCTCACCCTATCTTCTCTTTTCATTTTGGAAACGGTATGTTTGGTTCATGAAAACCTTTCAATGTATAATATCACCTTTGGATCAACCCGCCAAAATAACAACATAAGGCAACCCATTCCAACTTAAAATTTAATAAAAAGAAACTCTAATTTATTATGCCGCCAAACTGTTCAACCACCTTCCAGCCATTGAGTCATTAGTTTTATTCATATCAGTGAAGTTGATTCTCACAGAAGAGGTATTCTATGACGTCAGTGAATACTTCGACAAAAGATGGGTGACACTTGATTTGACCAATAATTAAAATTGTATTTTGTTTTTAACTATGTCTATCGTTTCTTGTACTATATAATACCATTTAAGTTAAATGTATTGTTTATATATTTATACATGCAATTTGTTTTACAGTAGTAATAGTAATATATGTTAACTTTATTTATGTCATGACTATTTTGTAGACTTTGTCAATGAGATGCGAATCTTCAGACAATAAGAACAAATTTTTGCAGCCCCTGAAGATATGAGATCTACCGAAATTGAATACAGTTTAACCATCGAAGGGCTGAGAACAGTGCTGAAAATTGACAAAAATAATAGCTATTCATAACGAATGAAAGTTGATGCATTTATTTTGTCAAAAATTCAATAAGCATTTATTAAAGAAAGTGATCAAAATTCAAATATTTCTAATACAGTCGCGTGTTTTTAGAACCATAGGGGCGTGGGTTCAATTCTCAGTCAATTCTCGTCTTCCCTAGCCAGCACAAGTCTCTCGAAGACCTCTGAAGATTGTCGTATGGGTGCAGCTGGTTGACGAAAAGAACAAATATTTAGGACATAATTCGAACATTGACGTTGTGTACATTCAAACAACATAAGATGCAATTCTTAGTACAACAGTCTTTTCAATTTGTACTTCGATTTTGATTTTCCCTTATTTTTTTTCTGCATTTTTTTGTTATTTAATTTTTTCATTCTAATAATATTATCTGCTTCAGAAAAGCATTAGTGACTATTTCAGGAATATCAACTTTTCTCTTGAAAACTTTCGTCAATTTTTTTGGAATATTTTTCTTTGTTGCAAATGTCCCTTTATTGATTTTTTTGATGTGTCTCTCTAATGTTTCAATAGACCTTCTCAACTTTGAAGAAGGCTCTGTCAAACCACCATATGATAATTGATTAACCCATGAAGGTTTTGCATAAGAGTGGTCTTCATGTCTAAGCATATAGGTGTAGTTACCTAACTCATGATACAATTTGCTAAATTTTCTAGCTAACCATCCAGAAAGGTACTCTACACCATCCTTTTCAATATAATTGCCACTTGATCGTGTAAAGGTACTATCACGCGAAGTCGATGTACCACAATCTATCTCCTCATCCTCTTCTTCATTGCTATCTGTTGGTAATAAAGGCTCTATGTCGGCTTTTTCCAATACACTGTTGGTAAGGGTTATTTCATCTTCGTGATATGGTAAAATATTTATTCGAGAATGCACAATTCCAGGTGTTTTGCCTAATAAAATACAAATTTAAGGTTAATTTCAGATACCTATACTTACATCACCTAATAAAAGCAATCTCAGTCTATAAATTTAAATTGATTGGACTGGGATGATCATCCAAGCCACCTCGTGTCCTCAATATTCTAAACAAATACTCTAGAGCATCCTGATTCAATTTACTTGTGAGTATAAAAGATGTTTTTGAAATTTTTCATGAAGAGATTTGATGGAAATTAATATGGCTTTCTGGAAAACTTGCAAATTGGTTTTTCCGATGCACCTTGACATTTGAATGATATGATACTGCACAGATACTCTCTATTCTCAGGGATTATCTTGGGGGTTGGCGGCATGATACACAGGACCAGGAGTTCCAACAAAGCTTTATTCTGGGGGGTTGATAAAGCGTTTTTCTCGATATATTTTCTACAACTAAATAAAATATTTTTTCTACTATCTCACTAGAAAACTTTATTTTCGACCCCTAAAGAAGGGAGGAAAATTGTACTTTTCCTCCCGCCGGGAGGAAAATAGTACTTTTCACTCGATTTATCAGGAAGAAGATGCATTGAAATCAATTTTCCTCTTCAGCAAGATGTTTTGGCAGGTCGTCTTCGTTAGAACTCATTTTCAAAACTTAGAAGCAACTTAAAAGGGTAAACAACGTGACAGCTTATGACAACTGTTATGTTTTGTATTACCAAACAACGCCATAGCAACAAATCGTTGTCAAGACGATGACGACGACGCAACGCTTACTTAATATTTTGTCATATAGCCGCATTATATAGTTCCACAACTTTCTGCAGTTGTTCTTATATAAGTATATGCACGCATTATAATTTTTAGGACGTTATAAAAATGATGACCTTAAAAGGTAGTAGAAAAAACTATATACATACCTCAGGAGGAAAATGCTTTTCCTCCCGCGGATATTAATGCCCTCCGCTTCGCGTCGGGCATCAAACTATCCGCGGGAGGAAAAACATGATTTTCCTCCCTTGGTATGTAAATAGCTATTAACACCCACTTGTAGATGAGCAACTGAATGATAGGACCCTTCAGGGACCGGGAACAGAAAACTGGTACATTTTCTCATGAAATAATTAATGCTTACCTAAATAAAATGGCCAGGCATCAAGCGCAAACGTCGTGTTGTCCGCCACTCGATAGAAACCATAGATATATATATATTATATATACTTACTCCTATCATAATAGTAAATAAATCAGAAAGGATTTATCGAGGGCTATATATGAAAATATAAAGAGAACAGTTTTTGGGTATAACCCTCAAATTGTTGTGCAACCGTAGACACGTGTTTCGAGCTTAAGCTCTCATCAGTACGGTAAAATCAAGTGCGAAGATGTACAACACTTGGATGTAAAAATAGAAACAAAGGAAGTCAACAACAGGAAGCCAACCACACATTTGTGGCTTCGGTTAGAAGATCTTGTGCTTACAAGGCAACAACTAACGTCACCACGGAGGCAGCTATAGCTATTGTTTCTATTTTTACATCCAACTGTTGTACATCTTCGCACTTGATTTTACCGTACTGATGAGAGCTTAAGCTCGAAACACGTGTCTACGGTTGCACAACAATTTGAGGGTTATACTCAAAAACTTTTCTCTTTATATTTTCATATATAGCCCCTCGATAAATCCTTTCTGATTTGAGGGTTATACTCAAAAACTTTTCTCTTTATATTTTCATATTTACCCCCTCGATAAATCCTTTCTGATTTGTATTTTCCTGGGTAGGATTGTCACGCTGGTAGCTATAGCTGATGCCTCCGTGGCGACGTTAGTTGTTGCCTTGTAAGCACAAGGTCTTCTAACCGAAGCCACAAATGTGTGGTTGGCTTCCTGTTGTTGACTTCCTTTGTTTCTATTTTTACATCCAAGTGTTGTACATCTTCGCACTTGATTTTACCGTACTGATGAGAGCTTAAGCTCGAAACACGTGTCTACGGTTGCACAACAATTTGAGGGTTATACCCAAAAACTTTTCTCTTTATATAATAGTAAAAATATATATTATGATTTCTATGATAAAAACCAACAATAAGGCTCAAAATTATCAGTGCATGAAAATTCAAGAAAAAAGATAATGATGTAAATCTGACGTGATTTTGGCAGTATGGTCCATCAACTAATTTCCACAGCGATTGAACAGCTCAAAACTTTCGATAGTGAAATAAAAAGTTGTTATAAAAGTGTCCTATTTTTATATCTCCCACTGAAACTATCTTACCAAGTGCGCGGGTTTGAATTTGATATTTCTGCAACCAACGATACAGACTCTGCATCAAAAGTTGCCTAACTATAAGGGAACTACATTCAATAGGTTATAAGCTCGATATTGTCAACTGAACAGAACATTGGTGTTTTAAATAAAGAATGTCTTTATACAAGTGTTGAATTGAATTCCCATATAAGTGGTTTCAGCACATCGCGCCCCCAAAGCTTAAGTGAAGGAAGAGTGAACTTCCTGAGTCTTAAGGTATTTTATAGAGTTTAATATGGGATGCATGAAACACCCCTCTATCTTACTCATTTTCTATATATTGAAGAACGTAAGTTGCTTCCCTAACTTTCTTCTTGATCCGGAAAGGACCCTCAAAGATCAAAAGAAAGTTGCAATTCATTTTTGGTATACCTCGTTGACTCGTTGTCACATGTAGCTCATGTAGGTATGCAACCAATGTTGCATACGTAGATAAGCGTATGATACGCATGCGCGGCCCACTCCAGCAGCTGACTGCAGCGCTGGATATGCAATAAATGAGTTGCCTTCTAGATGTAGTTTCATTCACATGCTCCACCCACTAAACAAAATAGCCATGTTATATATTGTTTAAATTTGCTATTTCTACATATTTAGAATAGTAATCTGTTACAAGTAAATAACTTTCATTATGCAAATGAAATAAATCACATGCTACTTTATAAAAAGGCAGTTTGACAATTTCGTGAGAAATCATAGGCTCGGGGGACTGAGTTTTCTGGAGATTTTGACAAATCTGGCAAGACACGATCAAATCCTGTATGTGTTTATTCATGCCTGGCCAATAAAATGACAAATTAGCTTTAGCAGTACATTTATTGATACCTAGATGGCCATAGTGTAATTTATTTAATATATCTTTCCTACAGTTTTTTGGTACAATCCATTTTTGGCCTTTATATAACAAACCATTTATTTCTGTTATCTCATGTCGAAATCTGTGGTAAAATTTCACATTTTCTTACATATTTGGTTTTGTTTGGCCAACCTTCTTTTATCATATTTTTTAATGCAGTGAGTTCTGAGTCTAATTCACTTTGTTTGACAAATTCCTTGTTTTTCATCAGTAATATTATAACTAAAAAAAATAAAATTTGTAGGAAAATAAAACATCTATTTGGCAATTTTAATGTTTATGTTAAGTCATCTGTGATATTGTTATATACAAATACATATTGTGTCAATTTAGTGTTATATGTGATATATGAAGTTTTTTATAATTCTAACCACCAGTGACATTCCCATTGTACATAACAATAATTGTAAAAAGGGGAGATGTCACATGTAGCTCATGTAGGTATGCAACCAATGTTGCTTACGTACATAAGCGTATGATACGCATGCGCGGCCCACTCCAGCAGCTGACAGCAGCGCTGGATATGCAATAAATGAGTTGCCTTCTAGATGTAGTTTCATTCACATCCTCCACCCACTAAACAATATATAACACTCGTGTACTATAGAGTTTAGGTACTCAGCAAAACAGGAAACCTCAAAAGCTCACCTAGAATGCTGCTCGCTGCAGTAGGTGCAAAACAACCTTCCCAGCTCCTTCATCACACGTTCTGAGGGATTGCCACAAGGATGCCGAACTGAACTATAGACTAGCTTTACTCCCAGTTCCTGCATTTCACGCTTCCATAGACGAGAGGTGAATTATCATGCAATATTCTCTGAATCTTAGAATATTTTGGATAATATTCTTTTAGCATTCGATTTAGGATTTCTCGAGAAGTAGCCTTTTTCAATGAGAACAAAGCCACATGTTTCGTGAACAAATTGTATAGAACAATCAAGTAACGAGCACCACCCTTACTTCGAATAAGGGGACCATACAGATCTATAGCCACAATTTCTTCTTGTGAAGTTGGAACAATTTGTTGCTGTGGAGGTTTTGGCATTACTGAGGACTTAGCTCGCTGACAAATATCACAAAATAACCTCACGGTGCATATTTGTCCACCAAACCTCTGAACCCATAGCGACCCAGGTCTTATAAACCCCAAAATGTCCTATGGCTTCGTGATAAGCCAGAATGAAATCCCTAATCAACTGTTTGGGCACACACAAAAAGTAAAAGCATTTTCTTCAGATCCTCGTTTGTACAAAACATTATTGTGTAGTAAAAAACTTTTTTTTAGGTTAGGGTCTAAGCCTAGTTGAGATCAAATGAGGTTCAGTTTTTCATCAGTCACTTGATGTTCGGCTATATGCCTCAGAATTACTTTGAAATTATCAGAAAATTTCCTCAGGCTTAACACATGCAAAACTTTACTCTCTGGTACAGGAAACCTCACACAGGCATAACGGGACAATGTATCAGCCTCAACATTCTGTCCAGAAACAAAATTCACAATAAAAGAGAACTGGAGTGCCAACGCCCACCTGGTAGTCCGAGGAGAGAGCAGCCTACAGGTTTTGATATAATATGTTAGAGCTAAGATGTCTAATTCTAGACATCTTAGTTAGAGCCCAGTCCGTATTAAGAGTGAAATGTTACTCCAAGCAGGTAAATGCGTCATTTCTGTCTGCACCACAGTGCTGCTAAAACTTCCTTCTCAAAAGAACAGTACTTACGTTCTCTTTCCAAAAGTAAACGTGATACATAGGCAACCACCCGACGTTCTTCTACCATCTGAAATAAAATACCTGCGACACCAGTGTCACTTGCATCTGATTGGACATGCAACTCTGCTTGTAGATCAGGATGGTAAAGTAGTACATTCCGTTGCATTTCCCTTTTTAAGTTGCAAAAAGCCGCTTCCTGTGGTTCACCCCACTTCCAAGGAACCTTCTTCCTCAACAGTTCAGTAAGTGGGCTAGCTAATTCCGAAAATTGATGGACAAAAATTCTATCATAAAGCGTGTTCCGTTTCATGCATTCATCGCATCACTGTTGCAGACATAATCAAGCGTTCCGTTTCAACTAACATTGACGTTAGTGGGTTGAATCGGAATGATTTTTGTTTGGATGGTGCATGCCGTTTCCCGCAGATGTTGACATTTATCACTTTATCAGTCAACCAAATTCTTATGTAACAAAAACAAATCTGTTAATCTAGTAAATAAATTAATATCAGAATGAGTGTTAAGGCAAGAGTAGGAAGCGAGCTTTGTGAAAATGAGAGTAGCTCAGATTCTGATACAAGTGATAGTTATGAGGATAATATCGTCTGTCCCACGCCAAAACCGCGAATATGCTAATTCCAGGGTTCTGACTTCAATATGCAAAATACTAATTTTCTACCAAAATTTTCAATGCCAAACTCACGAAAGTGCTATCAGGTTGTCTACTGTGAACGAGAGTGAATTCGCGAATTTGAAAACTTACCTAGGTTTTCAAAGCAAGAAGCACGAATATTCTTAAAACTCTTCTCATTCGAAATAACAAATTGCACATTCGTGGTTTTGGCATGATTTTTTTCTTCCATTGTACAGTAAATCAGGTAAATGTGATAATGCACGATACTTGACACTTCATTAAATATCAAATTTATACTTTTAATTCGGTTTCTGTTTGAACGTGAAACACAGACAAGAAACTCTTTGTTTTGACATTTGAGTTTGACAGATCTAACTTGGATCGCATTCATCGCTGCTAGACGAACGGGCAGTAGCTCATGCACTTTCGATGTCTCAAGGCCAAAGAGGGGAATATAAAAGTGGGCGTGTCAATGCGCTCCCAATGTAGGAAACGGAACGGTCATATGCGCATTATGTCCTCAATGCATGAAACGGAACACGCCTATACTGACAGAATCCTAAGAATATTTGCAATTCTTTTTGATTTTTTGGTCTAACGCTTGCACGCTCTATGCTTATCAGGTCCACAGAACTATAACCATCAGGTCTAACTCCATCTGAGCTCAAAACATAACCTAAATAAGACAACTCCACCTGGAAAACTTTACATTTTTAGATTCTTAAGGTGCGTTCTCACGGGGCGTGGCACGATAGCGTGGTGCTCGAATTCGTGGACTTGCCTCCGTCTGAACGAGGGAGCGTGAGTTTGCCTCTGACGTCATCCGAAGAGTGGACAATCCACGACAGCTCACGCTCGGAATCAAACCTGTTTGATATCTGGCGTGGCACGCTAGTGTGAAACGAGAGAAGTGGGGACAGCAACAAGTGTATTCGGTAGTTTTTCGTGTCAATAGTAGATCAGTAGATAGTGCGTTGAGAATGGCTGAGCCCGGAAATCGCATAATAAAATTACAAGACGATGAAACTGTCAAGTTTATCGCATTGTACGGTGGTGAGCGGGTGCTGTATGATGCGAGCTGCAAAGAATACAAAGATAGAGACTTGAGATTGGCAGCAGCTAGAAGAATCAGCGAAGCGATGGGAATCGCTGGATTTGGACCGAAAGAAGTAATCGGGAAATTCAAGAACTTGAGGAGTTCATATTGCCAGGAGTTGAAGAAGATTGCTGACAGTGAAAGGTCAGGAGCTGGCACGGACGATGTATACGTGCCAAAGATCATTTGGTTTGATGCCATGAACTCTTTCATCCGCCCATTTGTGCTGCAACGGTCGACAACATCAAATTTGGTAAGTACAACGTATATTTCTGGATGTACGTGATGTACATTAAAATTTTCATTTTTGCGTATTTTGACATGAACGTTGAGACACATACATGTTTAAAAATTTCCCCGATATTTATGATGAACATGTTGTTCTTGCGCCAATGCAAGAATTTGTAGTTTGCAAACAAATGTAAATAGTTATAAAATTAATTCACTGCACGATTTCTCTGAACATTTTTAGTTATATATTTTTATTTGGAAACAACGTTTCTGACAATAACAAAGTAGATGGATACGAGATTATTCAGCTGGTATATCGTTTACCAGTGTCGTTTGCCAGGGCACCGCTCCCTCGTTATTGAAGTAATCGCGGTATTGGTCCCGAATGTGTTGTGCTTGTCGTTGTGGATTTCTGCTGACAGATCGCGGAAGGTCCTGCCAGCCAGCAGTGGTGTTGTTGCTCCAGACACCAGGGATAATGCGATGGTTTTCATCCTCGTTGTCAATTAACGCAGTGGAAATGTAGGTGGGGTTCGTTTTCCTCAACCAGTTGTGCAATGAACAGCAGGCGAGTACTACAGCGTCTACCGACTCAACTTTCAAAGAAATTGGTTTTTCGAAAATTCTGAATTTACTGACGAGGATACCAAAAGTGTTTTCTATCACTCTTCGAGCCCTTGATAGTAGTTGTAAATTCTATCTTCCACGGTCATGTTACGTCGACTGTAGGGTTTCATCAAATAAGTTATTGTCAACGGAAAGGCATCATCCCCCACAATGACAGAACCCTTGGGCATATTTAAAGCATTCGTCTCCAGAGCGGCAAAAAAACGAGCTATTGTGAAATATGATGCCATCTGATCCTCTTCCTTTTGCGCCAATGTCCACATATCGAAAATTATACTCAGAGTCAGCCACGGCCAGTAGTACTATACTGAAACACTTCTTGTAGTTGTAATAATCCGAACCAGTGTGTGCAGTTGCACAGATATTAATGTGTTTACCGTCGATACTACCCACACAACCTGGGAAATTCCAGCGCTCTCGGAAGCCATATTCAACGTTCTTCCACTCATCTTCAGTAGCTGCTACCTGGAAGAAAACAAATTGTTTATGTACTATTTCTTTGCAGGTACTACCCACGAAGCCCAATACTCCATTCGCTGTTCAGGAAGAATCGCAACTAGAAAATTCTATTGACACCGTCAGCGATGACATACCAAGCCAGGCTAACAGCCCTGCAAATACCATCAATACTGATCAAACTGCCCAAATGAATAAGGCACCCCCGACAATCTCCAAAAGAAACGCTCCACCCGGAAACGTACGATCTTCGAAAATGAAGAAAACTTCGCAAGATCCCCAAGTTGATGGCATATGCGGTGCCATAGACAAATTGAACGAAATTTCTAATCGAGCAGCACAAATCCCCAAAGACGATTCCTATGACTACTTCGGCAAGTATGTTTTGACGATACTTCGCTCTATTGGTCCTCCAGTAGCTATGAGACTGCAGGAAAAAATTACTAGTCTAATGACTCAAGCACTGTGCCCACCATCACAACCCCCACCTTCCTGGCGTCAGCCATCTCCCATGTCGTCATCAAGTGGCACCCCGTCATACAGTTTCTTGAATGAGTATTCGGACGAGTACGATAACCTAACCTATCAAGACTTGTAAATCCGATCAGTATAATTCAATAAAATTCTTGTGTTTCTTCACCTGCATTACTTACTTTCATGAATCCTTCTAGATCCTTGTTGATAGCTGTGCATTCTGGCACGAAGTTGCTAATTTGTATTTTTTGGCACACGAAACATATACTCCAAGGTTTTGTAGGAGTCTCCACTCGCTAAAAAGCGTAGTGTTACTTGTAGTTTTACTTTAGCTGTGAGTGCTTGTCGCATGTTGGTGTCTGACTTCGAAATGTGTGGTGAAACGCGATTCAGGAGGAAGTCAGACATTCTTATCATATTTTTAAAATCTGCAGGGTACTCCTGTCTTAGCTCCGCGTCTGCCAAACGGTGTGCCCCCACATTTCTTCTTTCTAGTATCCACTTCCTAACCCAAAAACGTTTTTTCTTTCGTTGTTGTATCTGTCCACGTGACTGTCTCAACCTTTCAGCTAACACACCACCAAGAACTGCACTCAAAACAGTCAAAACTGCACAACTTTCAACGAGAGCCATGTTCACTGTCGTGGATAAACTGAATCGTTGATCGTGTGAACGGTCCACGACCCACGACTCTGCATTTTTCACTCCCCCCTCGAGACAAAAAGTTCACGACAGTGAGATCGAAAGCGTGCCACGCTGTCGTTTACTGCCCCCGTGAGAACGCTGCTTTAAAGTGAACCCAGCTTTTGACAAAATCAGACAATGAAAATTCATTGTCTTACATAATTTTGTGGATTATTCATATTTTATCTGCAATTATTAATATTTGGTTGATAACAGATTGCACCTGCATTACAGTAGCTACAACCTGACTAACTAATCTAGTAAATTCTGATTGAGGTAGTTGTACAAAATTTTCATTTGTAGGCATAACATTACCGCGACATTGATTTTCTACTGATGGAAAATAAGGTGGTGGCTGTGAAGGACAGTAACGAGCCCCAAAAACAGGACTTGCCCTCTGTCCATAATACAATGGCAGCGGATGCCTATACTGAGTTCTCGCACTCTCGAAGTCGCCCCCTGAACAAGTATGTTCAGATTACCAGTTTGTTCAACTGGTGGAGGTAGGCATATGAAGCTTCATGACTGGGATGCGACAAAGTATAAGTTTCAGCAAGTTGACTCCTATTAGCCTGAGTAAAAATCGAATTTTCTTGTGGAAAATTATTATGGCTTGTTGAAGAAACGGCAACAGTATCAATAGCAAAGGGATCTATATTACTTGCAGTTGCCGACTCGTTATTATTAATTGAAACAGCTACCTTGGTTTTCATTATTTCCAGGGCTTACACCTTGGTGCATCCTTAGATAATCCATAGGGCGCCTCGATCTGAAGTTGTTTGGAGATTCATTCTCTGATGTCATCCTGATTGATTTCCTGAGTAAAACAGCCCCTATTGTTGGGTGAAACATTGCACAGATACTCTCTATTCTCAGGGATTGTATGGGGGTTGGCTGAATGATACACAGGACCAGAAGTTCTAACAAAGCTTTATTCTGGGGGTTGATAAAGCGTTTTTCTCGTTGGCTTCCTGTTGTTGACTTCCTTTGTTTCTACTTTTACATCCAAGTGTTGTACATCTTCGCACTTGATTTTACCGTACTGATGAGAGCTTAAACTCGAAACACGTGTCTACGGTTGCACAACAATTTGAGGGCTATACCCAATAACTTTTCTATTTATATTTTATATATTGCCCCTCGATAAATCCATCCTGATTTATATTCTCCTGGGTAGGATTGTCACGCTGGTGGCGACGTTAGTTGTTGCTTTGAAAGCTCAAGGTCTTCTAACCGAAGCCACAAATGTGTGGTTGGCTTCCTGTTGTTGACTTCCTTTGTTTCTATTTTTACATCCAAGTGTTGTACATTTTCGCACTTGATTTTACCGTACTGATGAGAACTTAAGCTCGAAACACGTGTCTACGGTTGCACAACAAATTTGAGGGCTATATCCAATAACTTATCTATTTATATATTCTATATCTCTAATGTAGCTAATACAGTAGATGAATAAATTTGAAGAGAAGGAAATCACAAAATCATCTCCACTACGAACAAGAAATTTAATTATAATTATTATTATTAGTAATCCGGCTATCCGTAATATAGCTACATAATGCATTCAACCACATTACCACAATTAATACCAGATAATAATTAATAATCCTGTGAGCTATTTCGGAGTGCTCCGAATAATGTATAGATTTGGCAACAATGCGGTTAGTAGGGTTGACCGTTAGCATTGTTTAAATAGAAGATAGTCAAGGCCTGTGGAAAAGGTATTGGCACAGATTAGAAAACATACAGATAGGAAGCTCCGCCCATTTCCTTTGATGTTTCGAATGCCGACTCTATGACCTTGGCCCTTTAAATTGGTGTGCACCGATGTTGCCAGATCTATAACGAACATCCCGGGCACAGTGTTGCTATTGCATGGAACGTATACATTTGATTTGTCAATTGTCATTAGTGTCAAGAATGAGAAAATCTGACAGATATTTTTTGCAGAAATTAACATTAGAGTGCTTAAAATGATTTAAATGTGCTAGTTGCTAGATTTGGTTAACCCTGTTCAACAACAATTAGAAAATTTCATGAGTAATTTTTTTACAGGATAGATTATTAATATCCAAATAATTTCTTGATTCAAACTGAAATACAATAATGTTTAAATGTAAATATGTAGAAGAGTAAAATAAAATTAAAATATGTAACCCTGCAAAGATGAAACTTCGAGCATTCCAGCTCGTAGAAGAGAACATATACCTCTCCACTCACAAGGGATTCAGATGATTGGTTTCAGTAGAGAATCAATGTGAGAGTACCATGAGCCAGCATAAAGATGTCTACAATAAGCAGTGTAGCGATAGATTTGTATTGAGAAATTGTTTGGAGCTTCATTTCAGTTAATGTTTCTCGTCTGTTTTAACAGAACTAGTAAAATTATTAATTTTATCAAAGTAAACTGTTAATACGAAGATTTTATGAATCAGTCAAAAGTTTGTGAAACAATAAAGTGAGGAGAGCATTGCATTTGTTTTTCGAGTGAATGCATTTGTAGGTCTTCAAAATTTAGTTATTTGGTTTCCTCGGAATCATCCAAAAATTAAAAACGATTGGTAATCATCAAAGTACGCAGACTTCAGATATCATTAAATGACTTACAAAAACTAAATCTGGAGAAAAGCAGTTTTCTACAATTTAGTGGACCATTTTTTATATAGTAACAAAAAAAATATTGGCAAAAATAATTTATTATTTCAAAATCAATCACAATTTTATACCTGGGTTCCTATTACAAATTCATTAAAATAGTAAACTTTGTATTTTTTTAGGCACAGTTCTGAACCAAGCATTGCTATTTTTCATTACATAATATTCGTAGTGGAAAAAATAATTTTATGAAATAAATATAGGGAAAGTTTTCACAGGGGTAGTTGAATTTTGAGAGACTTTTATAAATATTACATATTTATTGGCACGACTATTTGTTATACATTTTTCAATTTTTCAAATTTGTCTTCGTGGACATTTCATCGATGCATACAGTATAAAACGTACCCTGTGAATGCATTTGTTTTACCTTTAGTTTCAATATCTCAAACAAAATTTTGTTGTATCCAGCAGAAAACTTCACTTTTTTAAACAAATAACAGAAGGGATCCTGTAGAAGGCATCAAAAATATATTCTGTAAATATTTATAACAAGGGCCCAAAAAATAAATAGTATGGGCGAATCGTTTGAATTAATCTATATCGCCTGCCAAATTTATTAGTTTTGTTTAAATTTCTCAGGATTCAAATACTTATCTCCAAGTTGAAGAAAGTTTTCTTCAGATGGCTCTACAACTTGGTCTGAATTCTTTTTTCAAATTCTTATTTTCGGTTTGAAGAGCTTTCATTTTTCAGCTTGAGTTTCCCTATTCTGGGGGTATGGTTGGAAACTTTAGTTCTTTGTTTCGACTGGCTGCTGCACATCAAGGCATTCTACCGTTGAAAGTGTGCCAGTATCACAGATGGAAAGAATTGTGATAACCTGCAATACTTTTATCTTCTTGGATGGTACAGGACTTTCAAAATTCAAAATCAAGCAAGCTCTCCACTTCTCGAAGTGCTTTGTACACTTGCAACATCAGTATAAGCTGTAAAAAAATTTAGTATGTAATTACAATACCAAAACAATGTTTCTGCTGTTTATATTTAAATAGTTTTCAATGAAATAAAAGAAAATAAGTAGGTACCCACATTGTACTTAACATGCTTCATAATTGATAAGCACTGTATCAGGAAGTAAACGTGGCATTTCAGAAGGATTATTATACATACAATTTTCAAAATGCAGGCTACAAACTCTAAACTTCCTATAGAAATTGCTTATAGGTATCTCATCCAGAAGTTCTTTTTGTAGACAAGCGTACCTGAAGGGTGCACCTGAAATGTAACAATACCATTATTTAATATGGAAAACTGACATGTTTTCATCATAATGTAGTAATCAATTCTTCTATACATTTTCTTGCAAAAGCTCAACTATTTGATCAATTTCATTAATTTATAGAATAGATATCACCTACTAATAGAATGAATACTTACATCGTTTCATCTTTAGGAACCCTATGAAATTTTAATATTTCTGTTGTATCAGAAGATGAAATCCGCTTCATTTTGTTTATGCATTGTCACTATTGTCAGCTCAACTAATTACAACAAAATCCAAAAATCTAAATACTCAAAAATCGAATAAACCTAACCTTATTAATCTAACAGCAGTGACAGCCTTCAAAGTGGGCTTTAAATTGGTGTGCAAATCCATCTCTCTCTAATTTCGTTTGTCTTGTCTAACCTTCCCATCTGTATATTTTCTAATCTGTGGCCCGAGTACGGTGTCTGTGAGATCCAGAAGAAGAAGAGTAGTAATTAGTTGTTGACATTTTGTCTTTATAAAACGCCATTCGACTTCCGGCAATGGTGGAGGACAGACGGCGTCCTTAGTTGGAAGTCAAGTTAATGTGTGTGAATGTTCTATTTATATCAATAGTTTCTTGAAATTAAGTGTTTTAGTGTTTATTTATATATTCCCCCTGATCTCTACGTCGGTATCCAGGCCGGATGACAACGGATTTGTCGGATCAGGGGGTCACCTGATCTGGAGAAATTGAGACCGCAAGGTTTCAGAAATCCAAAAAAACCAACATAGAAGAAGAAGTCTTTATAAAAGGGTGGATTTAGTCAACTTTAGCCCAAGCATTATCATAAACATAGCGGTAACATCAAAGGTTTTTAGCATAAACTTGACATTGTTGTATAAATGGCGTTATTTGATATAACAGATTCAACTTTCGTTTTTGACAGATATTTAAGCACAATTTTAAAATGATGTTGACTAAATGCACCTTAAGGGAATTTGAATTGAATTATTTTTATAACTTTTATAAGTGTTACTGTGTTCAGTTGTGTTGTTTCTCATATAATTGTTTTTATTCAGTGTTATTAACATTGTTATACGTATTTTTGATTTCGGCTTTTCGTAAACTTCGTTTGCAACTATGCCTTGTAGGAAATGTTGTATTTCAAAATGTTCAAGTTCCGCAATATTACACAAATTTCCAAATCCAGGTAAATGTTTAGAACGATTCAGAAGATGGGTGCAGTGTATCAATGATATGGAAATTATTGAAATGGACCCAGCCATAGCGTATTGTTCGAAAAGGGTTTGCCATAAACATTTTGAAGCAAAATACTGTAGTAGATTTATACTCTAATTAACTGACTAAAATAATTTATTTAACGAAATACAATGATACAATAACACAATACTCTAATTTACATAACAATTACGGAACTAGGTATTTATATTCGACTTTCACTTCACTGACTGACTGTCCGTCTGCTGCGTAGTTCTTTTTATATCGAACGCCCACTTCTCCGAAAGCTTATGAAATTTCTCGTGAAGCCTCGAATCTTCCAGATTCTTCTCGGTGCATAGCGCAACAACAGTTAGCCGCGGCCGAGTGCCGGCTACGTAAGAGTTCAGGTCCGGCATCGCCCGCAGCTTCGCCACATTGTCCCCTTCTTAGAGATATTTCGTCCCGAAATGTCTTCCTTGGAGTGTGTCGATTTTTGCAGAATTCCCCATATCTGCATCGTGAAGTTAGATGGAAATAACACTCCACAGTCTTCATGTTAGGTCGTGGAATAGGATTACAGCAAACCAAAATCTGGATGCCGCTGGATCGGAATATCGTCTCCAACATACTTCTTATAACTCTCCAATCCAGCCCATCAATACCACAGGATAATTTTGGGATTGCCAAGTCCACCAGATTCTGGTCCACCATCGTATCTCTCAGTTGGGTGAGGCTCCTCCAGACATCTTCATAGAATGGTTTATCTTGGGAATGCTTCTTGGTCACCAGGTAGTAAATGTTCCTCTGGCCCTTCTTCAGCTGTAGCACACCTCCAATTTCTGGATTCTGTTTCCGTAGTGTTTGGAGTTGGCCAAATTTCTTGGAGAACACTACAGCGATGCCCCTGGACATTCGAAGATCTTCTGCGACGCAGTGTGCTAGGGCGTAATCGACTGGCACTTTGAAAAGGTCCCGTGGCTCCTCCCGAGTTACCCCGTGTAACACTTTCTGTCCATTTGAGTATAAGGACATGAATTTCTGGAACGTCATCGTATCCTCTGGTGGTCTGAGGTTGCGGACTTGTTCATGATTTCCAGCGTAAGGGGCCAACCTGTTGAAATGAACGACCCTGGGTTTACCTCTGGGTGGCTTGTGGATTCGGTAAAGCAGGTCGTTTATCCTCTTGATGATCTTGTACGGACCTTCCCATGAATTCCGTAATTTCGGTGACAGGCCCCGGCGACGCATCGGGTTGTACAGCCAAACTAGGTCACCAACCTGAAATCCTCCAGCATCGGCATTGATGTCATAAGTCGCTTTCATTCGGTCGCTGGCACTCTGGATGTTCAAACGGACTCGTTCGTGGATGTCCTCCATTCGCTGCCGGAGTTTGCTGACGTAGTCCTCTACCGCGGTATCCTGTCCTGGTGGCATCCCAAACTTTAGGTCACAGGGAAGTCGCAGCTCTCGGCCCATTATGATACTTGCAGGGGTTTGGCCGGTCGACTCGTGTACTGCGGAACGGTAGGCCATCAGGAACAAATGGAGATACTGGTCCCAGTCTCTTTGATGGTCAGAGACTACCTTTTTACAAGTGGCGATTGATAGTCCTGTTAATCCGCTCAACCATTCCATCGGACTGTGGATGTAGAGCTGTGGTTCTCGTCTTTCGAATGTTCAGCATCTGGCACATTTCTTGGAACAAATTGGATTCAAAATTTCTGCCTTGGTCCGAGTGCAGCTCCAAGGGGACGCCGAATCGACATATCCACTCTTTCACCAAGACGTCCGCGACGGTGATGGCTTCCTGGTTGGGCAGGGCATAGGCTTCGGCCCACTTGCTGAAATAGTCCATTGCCACAAGGATGTATTTATTTCCGTGATCTGATACAGGGAACGGGCCGGCAATGTCAATGGCGATTCTTTCGAATGGACTACCTACGTTATACTGACGCATCGGGGCCTTGGGTCGTGTCCGAGGTCCATTGCTGGCAGCGCAAACAGCACACTTTCTGCACCAGTCATTGACATCAACTTGACAATTGACCCAGTAAAACCGTTGTCTTACTTTCTGCAGGGTCTTCGTCACACCCAGATGTCCTCCAGCAACTCCATCATGGATCTCTCGGAGTACTTCCTGCCTTCTGTTCTTGGGCACCATTATCTGACGTCTGTCCTCCCTACCATCTTCGGTCTCCAATATTCGTTTCAGGACCCCATTTTCCAAGGTAATGGAGTTCCATTGGGCCCAGTAGGATTTGACTGCTGGGGAATATCTTGCGATTTCCTGCCATGTCGGTCTTTGATTACTCTTTTTCCAGCCAACGACTAAACCAAGATCTGGATCGCTTTCTTGGTCTTTCTGGACCTCGTTGTCATTCCAGTTGTTGTCAACTGACGTGGTTCTATAAATCGCTGCTTCCTTCAATTCTGCTCGTCGGCAGTGTGAGCAGTCGTCTGGGCATGGTCTCCTTGACAGAGCATCTGCGTTCTTGTGGCCACTCCCTGCTCGATGTTCGATCTCGAAGTCGAATTCTTGGAGTCTTTCGATCCAACGTGCTACTTGGCCCTCGGGGTTTTTGAACTGTAGAAGCCACTTAAGGGCTGCGTGGTCGGTTCTTAACAGGAATCTTCTCCCGTACACGTATTTATAAAAGTGTTCTACTCCCTTGACAACAGCCAACAGTTCTCGTCTGGTGACACAGTAGTTACGCTCCGGTTTACTGAGAGTTTTACTGAAGTAACCGATGACCTTCTCTTGCCCATCCTGGATCTGGGACAAGACAGTTCCAAGTCCCACGTTGCTGGCATCCGTGTCCAAAATGAATTTTCCACTCGGAAGGGGATA
The DNA here is from genome assembly GCA_944452925.2 of Chrysolina oricalcia. Lineage (NCBI taxonomy): Eukaryota > Metazoa > Arthropoda > Insecta > Coleoptera > Chrysomelidae > Chrysolina > Chrysolina oricalcia. The sequence continues at coordinate 36,339,433 of OX101816.2, read as the reverse complement.
ACTTAGAATCGGTGCATTGATCAATGCCCCCTTCAGCGTCCTGAACGAGTCTTGGCATTCTTCGGACCATTGGAATTTTGTTTGACCTTCCGTGAGCCTGGTCAGTGGTTTAGCGATGTTGGCAAACCCCAGCACATATCGGCGATAGTATGTGCACAAACCAAGGAAACTTCGTAGTTGGTGTATGTCTTTCGGGATAGGCCACTCCTTCACTGCTTTAATCTTCTCGTCATCCACTGCTACTCCGCGCCCAGAGACAACATGGCCAAGGTAACGTACTTCTTTTTGGAACAGGTGGCATTTCTTGGGGCTCAGCTTCAATCCAGAGTTTCTCAGTCGCAGGAATACCTCCTCCAGGTTTTTAACGTGGTCTTCGAACGATTTGCCAACTACAATGATGTCATCGAGATATACCAGACACGTCCTCCATGAGAGTCCTTTCAGAACCGTCTCCATTAATCTCTCGAATGTTGCTGGAGCATTACAAAGTCCGAATGGCATGACGGTGAAATGCCACAGTGCTGAGCCGATGGTGAAGGCTGTCTTTTCTCTATCTTCTGGAGCTAGTTCTACCTGCCAGTATCCACTCTTCAGATCAAGGGTCGAGAAAATCGTGGAGCCGGCCAACGTGTCTAGGGTGTCATCTATTCTCGGAAGAGGGTAACTGTCTTTCTTCGTCACGTTCAGTTGACGATAGTCTACGCAAAAGCGTGTTGATCCATCTTTCTTCTTCACCAGAACGACTGGAGAGGACCATGGACTGTCGGACGGTTCAATAACTCCATCTTTCCCCATATCACTGACTATTTTGTCAGCCTCTTCCTTCTTGGCAAGAGGAAGTCTTCTAGCTGAATGTCGGATTGGTCGAGCGTCCCCAGTATCAATTTTATGTTGGACTACATTCGTTCGACCCCCTTTTCCTTGTCCGGTATCGAAGATGTCTTGGTACTTCTTGACTAATTCTCTCAATCTGGGCTGTTGGGCTGGTTTAATGCCCTTGGAAGAGATGGTAACCAATTTTTCCAGTTCCGCTGTCAGGTTGTTGTCTTGACTAACAGTACCGTGTACACTCCTGATCACAGAGGAAATTGACGAACAGTGCCACAAAACAGTTCCTTTCTTCAAGGTCGTGCCCCAAAACAGTTACTTTCTTCAAGGTCACTGGGTAATAATTGACATTCATTACCCTTACTGGCACAAATTTATCAGCACGCAACAAAGTCTTGCCTAGTGCAATACCTCGTCCAATTTTCTCATCATGAAGCTTGAGCTCGAACATCACCACGCTTCCATTGCTCGCACCTCCGTCCAAGCGAGCCTCCAGTATGGTCTCAGCCCTCTCGGGTACACTTACATCTTCAACCAGCAGAACACGAATCATCTCTTCACTTCTTCCATGTAGCACCAGCTCTTGTCCGTTCACACGTAGGACGCCATCTTTGAAGTTCAATTCAAACCCTCTGGAATTCATGATGTCAATTCCAATAATTGCGTCGTCCTCAATGTCCGCTACTAATGCCCGATGTTTCACTTTTGTGCTGCCTAGAATCAGTTCAATCGGTAGCTCACCATGTACAGTGGCCGGCTCTCCTGTTGCTGTGCGTAGCTTCCTGGATGTTGGTTCCATTCTCTCTGGTGTTTTAATAAAAGCAGGTCCAAGGATTGTCCTAGTCGCACCTGTATCCAGCAGCATTGCGCAAGGCTTGTTGTTGATGAAACCGTCTACAAAGGCTCCTTTGTTCTGTCGTTGGAGGACAGCGACATATGCGTTGTTCACCGGGGCTCTCTGAGTAATGGCCGACGATTGCCCCTTCTCAACAACCTTCGTTGGTCTCGACCTCTTGAGGGTTGGACATTGACTACGCAAGTGTCCAAGTTTCCTACAGTTCCGGCATCTCACTAGTCTTTTCTCAGGCAACATTTCCTTCACCACCTTTCTTATGGCAGCTTCCAGGTTAGCAGGCTCCTGTGGGTCTTCTTCAATAACTCGGACTTTACTTTGGCTTCTGCAGGATTGCTTCGCTGCCTCAAATTCCAAAGCGCGTGCCAGTGCATCGACGAGATGTGTTGGACGAGCTAGTGTTAATGCTTGTCTCGTTTCCTGGTCACGAAGTCCATCTAAGAATGCCTGAACTGCTAGTCGTTCCATTACCTTTTCTGGTGTAGCTGGGTATGCAAGGCGTGCAATGTCGGCTTCAAATTCCTGTAGGGATTCGCTTGACTTCTGGCAGCGGTTTTTGAGCTGTGAGTGGTATACATGTTCTAGATGAGTCTGTCCATACCGTAATTCTAGATGTTTGATCAGCTGCTCGTAGTCCTCTTGCTCTTGTGCCGTGAGGGTTTGTAGAATATTCGTTGCTTCTCCACGCAACGCCAGTGTTAGTGCCACAGCTCTATCTCCTGCATTCCATCCATTCGCCTTTGCTGCAGCTTCAAATTGTCGGCGGTAGTTTGCCCATGGTGTTTTTCCATCAAACTGAGGTGGTTTCATAGAGAGTTTTCCTGTTTCTGGACTGATTTTTACATCTTTCAAACCCCTTTGAACATCATCTAAGTTCAAACTCAGTTCCAGCATTGAATTTTCATTGACAGATTCTGTGGTGTGGGTAGTGTCATTCTGGTTTTCCAACTTACTGATTTTCTCCTTTATTTTGATGATTTCCGCCTCGAGCCCGCCTTTGATTTCGTCGCTAATTGTTTCCTTCAATTTTCCCATCTCTTCCTCAATTTCATCTTTGATGCCGCCTCTGATTTCATCACTGATGGTTTCCTTCAATTTCCCCATCTCTTGCTCAATTCCATCTTTGATTTTCTCCATCTCTGTCTCGACAGTCCCCATTCTTTCTTCTAATCGATTCGCCACGCCACATAGTTCTTCTTTCATGTTCTTCGAGTTTTCTAGAAGCTCTTCCCTCAAACCCTTCGAATTTTCTAGAATCTCTTCTCTCAAATTCCTCGAACTATCTTGAAATTCTTCTTTCAGACTATTCGAATTTTCTTGAAGTTCTTCTCTCATCCCGTCGAGTTTACTCATTATGGAACTCATATCTATTCCACAATACCTTTCTTCGATGTCGAGTAGACTTCCTACGATCGCTGTGCCTACATTATATTTGCAAGGTAAGAAAAACATGTTCAATCAATTGTTAAAACGTGCAATGAATAAAATAATTCAGTTTTAATAGTGATCTTGATGGCTGGCTCATCAACTTCTTATCATTAACATCAGCTCTGAAGTCCCAATACTGATCCATCCTGTCCTAGCTTGACCACTGAGATGCATAAAAAACAAAATGGTGGATTTATGCACTCCTACCTAAGAACTAAACCTAAACCTAAGACTTAGAAATAAGAGTGAAACAATGCAAACGTTCTTAGTGCTAGGGAAAGTTCCATAAACCTTCAACCTGTTTCCTATTGATGAACTCTTAGTTCTTAGGATTTGGTTTAGTTCTTAGGTAGGGGTGCATAAATCCACCATTAGTCACATTCAAATCACAGAGGACAAGCTAGAATGGTCAAGTATTGTTAAGTTTACCTGGAATATTGTCTGGATTAAATAGTCGAATATCCGGTTTGAAGAACGAATTTGTAAATTTTATTTTTTATGTCTGTCTGACAAAGGCAAAGGCAAAGAGGTATATTCAATTAAATTTACAATAAAAAGTGTATAACACATTACATTGTCTGTCTGACAAATCATTCATAATATTCATAACAAACTTTTTTTTTTTACATGGATAGATATAACATGATAATAATGTGATAACAATGAATTATGAAACATGGAAACGATTTTAACTGCAACATTCCCCAGTAATTGAATCCCCTTGAAGTCAATTACTTCTTTGTCACATCCAAAACAATGAGTCTGGAAACTGAGCGCCGAAAAACTGCTCCATTTGCAGTTCTCACGTCCACTATTCTTGTTTTTCCATCTCTAGCAGGATACAGCTTCACCACCAAACCCCTCTGCCAAAGATTTCTAGGTCCACTCGGATCAACCATGATAACCACGTCTTCCAAAAGTATAGATTTCTTCTCTTGAAACCATTTAGTTCGCTTGATCAACGTTGGCAAGTACTCCTTTGTCCACCGGTTCCAAAATAAGTTTGACAATTTCTGGGCTGCTCTCCAACTTGACATCAAATTGAGATCTCTTTCATTCACTTCTGCACACGAAAAAGCATTAGAAGAGGGTCCTATGAGAAAGTGATTGGGTGTTAGAGCTTCACTATCGTCCGGATCAGATGACACATGAACCAATGGCCTAGAGTTTAAAATATTTTTGCATTCTATAAGGAAGGTTCTTAAAATATGTTCCTGAGGATATCTTGTAGTCAGAACTTCTTTGAGAATTTTCTTTATTGATTGAATGAGTCGTTCCCAACATCCGCCCATATGTGCGGCTAGAGGTGGGTTCCAAAACCATTTGATTTTTTTTATAGAACAGAATGTCATGACTTCAGTTTTATTCAGTTTTTCTAATTCTTCTCTCAATTCCCGTTCAGCACCTAGAAAATTACTGCCGTTGTCGCTAAACACCTCTTCAGGAAATCCACGTCGACATCCAAATTGACGCAAAACGTTTATAAAAGCATTGGCACTTAAATTTTGGGCAATTTCTAAGTGAACTGCACTAGTCACCATACAGGTAAAGATAACGCCATATCTCTTCTCATGGCTTCTTTTGACGGTTACCTCCATGGGACCGAAATAGTCGATGCCAGTTTTTATGAATGGTCTAACAGTAGGTTCAATTCTGCATTCAGGTAATTGCCCCATTATAGGCACTAAAGGGACAGCTTTCTTATTCCTGCAGTATTGACAAGTCCTCAATACATGTTTAACAGCCTGTCTGATTCTCAATATCCAAAATTTCTGTCTTAAGTTGTTGATAACTATTTCTTGGCCATGATGATGAGTTTCTTCGTGATGAAACTGAATCAGCAGCTTGGTAATTCGGTGATTAGGGTCTAAAATAATTGGTCGTTTTGCATGAGAATCAAGTTGTTGGGAATTTTCTAATCGTCCAGAGAGTCGTATGAGATTGTCACTTTCAGAGTATGTACAAGTAAGAGAATATAGTTTACTTGATGAACTAATTGGTTTATTAACCTCTTGAAAATAGCAATCTGTTTGGACTTTCTTGAATAGTAACTTCTCAGCGTCTTGAATTTCATCCACAGTTAGTTCTCCCTGAATCCTGACTTTTGTTTTCATAATTTTTATGAAGCGTAGTTGAAATGCTGTTGTTCGAACTAGTCTCGTCCACTTGGAGAATCTTTCTGGATTGGCTACTATAACATTAGGAATAGAAATATTTATACAAACTGTCTCCGTCTGTCTTGATTCCTGTAGATCAAAATGATTCTCAACTGAATCTTTATTTTCCTTTGGCCAGTTCTCATAAATTGACCATAAGAAGTTTGGACCATTCATCCATCTACTGTCTGGTGAAAACGATATATTGTTATGACGCTTAGTGGCTTCATCTGCCACATTATCTTTGGTATTGACGTACCTCCATTCCGTTACATTGGTAATTTCTTGGATTTCTCCAATTCTTTGGGCAACAAAGACTTTGAATCGTCTGGATTCAGAACGTATCCAATGTAGAACGGTTTTAGAGTCGCTCCGGTAAAAGACGTTTGAAATGTTAAAGTCCAAATTATTTTTCAAAAAGTTACCTAGTTTAGCTCCCATCAATGCAGCTTGTAGTTCCAGTCGTGGAATTGACATGGGTTTCAAAGGAGCAACCTTTGTTTTGGCACTCACAAAACTGCATTGAATTGTTTTATCTTCTTCAATTCTCAAATAAGCAACAGAGGAATAACATCTTTCTGAAGCGTCACAGAAAATATGTAATTGTACATAACCTTTTTTCCTGTCCAAGGTGAAGTACTGTCTGGGAATTTCGAAATTATAAATACTTTTCAAGTCTTTAAACCAAATTTGCCATTTTTCATTGAGAAAATCTGTGATTTCATCATCCCAGCCAATTTGACTCCTCCAAATATCTTGCAGAAGTACTTTACCTTGGATAAGAAAATTTGCTAAGAACCCTAAGGGGTCAAATATCGACATTACTATCTTAAGTATTTCTCTTTTCGTAGGTCTTCTGGCATTTTCCAAAATACCTTTGTCAATTGAATGAAATTTTGTTTGAAAACTAAAAACGTCTTTACCTGGATTCCAGAAAACCCCTAAAACTCGCTCCACTGACGATGTTTCAGTTTCAGTTTTCAAACATTTGATACTTTCTGCTCGCAAACTCTCATCAATGTCCTGTAGAACTTCTTCGCAGTTTGTTGTCCAATTACATATAACAAAACCGCCCTGACGGTGTACATGGATGATGTCATGAACGAGCTTCTTGGCGTCTTCAATAGTGTCTGCTCCTCCTAGGTAATCATCCATGTAGTGTTGTTCTACAATGGCTTTGACAGCTTCAGGATACATGTTTTGGAATTCCATGGCATTTCTATTTTTAGCTTCTTGTGCCAAACAAGGGCCACAAGTAGAACCAAAAAACACCACGTTTATTTCATAGACATCAGGGTCCATGTCCCTATTCATTCCCCTTCATAAAATACGCTGTGTAGAACGATCTTCTTTCCTAACTTGTACCTGAAGAAACAATTCTTTTATATCAGATGTAAATGCGTATTTTTTTATTCTGAAATTTAGTAATATAATATATAGGGAGTTGTACAAATCGGGGCCTGATAATAAGCAATCATTCAAGCTTACTCCGTGGCTTTTTGACGCAGCATCGAAAACAATTCGCAATTTGTTTGGTTTGTTCGGATTAACAATACCAAAATGTGGTATAAGTACCACGTCTTATCATGAAATATTTCAGATTCCTCTTTCGAGAGCTTTCTAATGAAGCCCTTTTTTTCTAAATCTATAAATTTTTCACAATACATCTTACCAAATGATTTATTCTTGTCCATTTTCCTTTCAGTGCATTTCAATCTTGCTATGGCAGTCATCTTGCTCTCAGGAAGGATCATGTTCTCAGATTTCCACAAAAGTCCAACTTCAAATCTCTCACCTACTCTTTTCAATGTCGAATCCAAAATTTTCTGTGCTCTTCTGTCTTCAACTGATAATACTTGGTCTCTATAATTGAATCTATCTTCCAGTTGTCTTTTACCATGTCATGGAGGATATCCAAATCGTCCTTTTCTCTTCCATTGTCTCGGCAAGTAATATGAAAAACAAAATTTTGTGTTTGATCGCCTTTGTTTATGTTACCCAACCCAACAAAGTTTTACTCAAAGCTGGTCCATTCCATGGTCCACTAATTAACTTTCTATTAACTAGAAGAGGCCAATTATCCTGTCCAATAATAATCTTTGGCTGAGCATTCAGCATTGAGGATATTTGGTTATTAATATATGGATACCTAGTCTTTATTTTTTCGATTTCGAGATAATTTGGTAGTTCGAACATGACGCAACGTGAAAGAGTGATTCTTGTCTCTACTAGATACTGTAAAACTGACTACCCGAGAATCATTTTGTTGATGTGTGACATCGTCATTTGTCCATTGCAAACAAAGTGGATGAAGAGGTCCACAGAGTCCAAGTGAATTAGCAAAGTCCTGATCTATCAATGTAACGGAAGAGGCGTCATCCAAAAGAGCGTAAGTGTCAATGTTTTTGTGTCCATAGGTAATAACAATCGGCAAAATTTTCAAGAGTACATGATGTTGTGTTGAAATGTGACAATTAGTTTCAACTGGTTCACTAGATACAGAAGGCTCATCAATTCTTGTACTGAAATCATTTGTTTTTACTGAAATTTTGTGAAGAAGTTCATGATGTGGTCTTTTACATCCCTCAATTCCACATATCTTTCTCCTTCTACAATTTTTGATATTATGGAATGGTAGAAGGCAGGAAAAACAAATTTTATTGCTAGTTATGAAGTTCCAACGGTCATCAATTGAAAAAGATTTGAATTTCGAGCAAAAACTCAAATGGTGCAGCTGACTGTGACAACAAATGCAATTTTTACTGGTTTCCGTTTTAGTAGTCAACGTAACGTCTTTTCTGACATTTCTGTTTTTTATCTTGTCAAAATTATTTCTCTTGTCATCAATATTTGGAATTTGAAGAGTACAAATTGCATTTGCTTTATTTGATAACCAATTCGATAGTTCCGCTAGTTTGTACTGAGGTTTTGGTATGCTAGAAAGGTATTCAACCCACGATACTCGATATGTTATAGGAAGTTTACTCAATATGTCATTCAACCAAAAGATCCAGTTTCTCTTCCCGTATGATAGGATATTTCTTAAGATTATTCAGTAATAATAAAATGATATGTTCTGAACGACCAAATCTGGATTCAAGTAAGCTAATAACATTTTCAACATTTTGAGGCATGATCAGAAGAGCCTGTGTAATCTTTTTAGCATTACCTCTTAGACATTTCTGTAGACGACTTTGATTTTCTTCATTAGAAAAGCCACAAATAGTATTAGAATTGCTATAGTGATGAATAAAGTTGGGCCACTCAATGGGATTCCCATCAAATAGTGGTAAATCCTTTGGAAGAGATTGTCTGGATAGAATTTTAGTAATTTGAGGGAGAGTTACCTGATTATTGGATGAAGAAATAAAAGAATTTTCTGGTTTGTGTTGTCTTACAGATTCCTTTTTCATCGGTGTCAAAATCGAACATTCATCGTCTTTATGTGACCTGCATTCCCATGGAGTCTTGCCGTCTATCCAATCAACCATGTTAGGTCCAATTGATTCATGTATCGATGGTTCACCCTCACTTTCACTTCTTTCTTCAAATTCTACCAGCTTCATTTCAAGTTCTAAATCAAGGATCTCTCGCTGTTTCTTCAACTCTTCTTGCTCCAGCTGCTTTTTCTTAATGGCATTTTCAATTTCAATAATTTTTCTTCTTGAACTAGTGCTGCTCTGACTCTTCTTCAACTTTGAATGAGCTTTACCAGAAGATGTATTGGCAATAGCTTTTTGAGCTAAACTTTCAGAAGGAGGTTTTGCGTCCATATTTCTATCGAGAAGTCTTTGACTTCGCCTCAAATGCTCTGATTTGGCTTCGATATTTTGTTTGTCCATAGAACTGAGTCTTAAATGACGAGAAGGACCAATGTTAAGTTTACCTGGAATATTGTCTGGATTAAATAGAATATCCGGCTCGAAGGACCAATGTTAAGTTTACCTGGAATATTGTCTGGATTAAATAGAATATCCGGTTTGAAGAACGAATTTGTAAATTTTATTTTTTATGTCTGTCTGACAAATCATTCATAATATTCATAACAAACTTTTTTTTTTACATGGATAGATATAACATGATAATAATGTGATAACAATGAATTATGAAACATGGAAACGATTTTAACTGCAACAAGTATTACGATTTGAATATTTTATTACCACAATTATTAAACCTTTATTCATCCAGTTATGTAATGAGCATACTTACTTTACTATTTTATTTTCAGATGAAATCAATCTGCTTGATCCAGTTGAGCCGTCAACTTCTTCAGCCATGCCGTTAACTTCAGTTTCCGCACCTGCTTCCTCAAATGGTATGTACTTATATGGATATTTCCTTACATTATTTCTGGACCTTAGAATTGAAAGGGCGGGTGTCCATCTTTGGCCAATAATGGGTTAGGCAACTAAATGTACATAAAATCGTTAGATCTAAACAGTAATGATGAAATGGCGGCTGTCCCACGTACCAATACAGTTTTTGTAGTCGGTTGTCCATATTTTGATCAGTTTTGAAAGGTCGTATGTGGGACAACAGGCTTTTTAGTCCTTACGATTGATTAAAAAAAGGCGGCTGTCCTAACAATGAGGACATCTGCCTTTTAAAATTCTCACAGAATAGGAGGACATGCGCCTTTTTAAAGATAAGGTTAGGTTAGTAATATCAAAAATATTGTGTTTATTAGTGTGTTAACAGTTCATTACATTATTTTGAGAATGTATTCCAACACAAGAACTAATCGAATATTGCAACAAGCATTATTACAAAATAACGGTAAGTCAAATAATCATAATCGAGTTAGTTTTCTCAATACCTAATTTATTATAGATCAAAACACCAAAGAGATTACCAAAAATGAGGTTATGTGCTGTGCCGATAAAGCTAATCAAGAGGTTTTAAATGTTTCTGATCATGACGATGAGCCTAGACAAGGCAGAAGCAGTTATAACGTCTTCGAAGACAAAGAGAACATGAGATCCTTCATTGAATTGAGGCCAGTGGTGGATATTATTGTTGGTGAGAAAGAACAGCGGGAAAATATTACCACAGCGATGGTGGAAAGTGACGATGCCTCTCGGCATTCTGATAAAGATCCAATTACCGGATTTTCTGATGATTCTCTAGAGGACAGGAACTATGAACCTGAAACGGGTTCAAATGATTCCAATCGAGATAATATAGAAGATTTCGATGGAGACAACGTTGACACAAATTTTGTAGCAGGACAACGAATTAATAAACAAGAGAAAGAGCAAAGGAAATCGAGAAAGAGAACAAGGCAGCCTTGTACCTGGAAAATTAACGTGGCTAAGCAAAAGAGGTTGATGCGAGAGGAATATGAAGGGCATAAGAAGAAAATTAAAAGGAAGAAAGAAATAGGTCCAATATGTAATAATTGCAAATTAAATTGTGCTACAAACATCTTAGACGAAGTGAGAAAAAATATTCATGAGAGTTTCTGGAAAACTAAAACAGACTGGAAGCAAAGAAGACAGTTTTTGGCACAAAGTGTGGATGTAGTCCCTATTCAAAGACGCCGACCACGAAGTGGTTCGCAGAACAACCGACGACAACACAATTATATATATAATTTATTGGACAATGGGATTAAAAAAAAGGTCTGCAAAAAATTTTTTCTCAACACGCTTTCAATCTCCGAAAAAATGATTCGTAACGCTGTACAGAAATGCCTTGAAAATTCCGCAGGGTTGGTTGAAACGAATCAGGTTTCTAACCACAAACTTGATGATATGGCAGTAGGCTTAGTTCGTGAACACATTACATTGTTTCCGAAAATTGATAGCCATTATTCAAGAAATAAATCGGATAGACAATATTTAAATCCTCAACTTAGTATTACTGCTATGTACAAACTGTACAAAGAGTGGTGCATAGAAAAACAAGTAGAAAAAAAGCATATTGTTAAAGAACATAAGTATCGTGAAATTTTTTCTACTGAATTTAATTTACACTTCAAACCTCCTAGTATAGACACGTGTGATACGTGTGACCATCTAGAAAATTTGAAGCGTAATGTTCTGAATGATCCGGAAGCAAAAGAAGAGGTAGAGAGAACTTTGAAGGAGCATATTGAGGAATCAAACAGAAGATATAAACTAAAAAAGGAGGATAAAGATAATTTGAAAGTAGCTCAAGGAGAGGTAGTAGCGATGATGGATTTACAAAAATGTCTACCAACCCCATTCTTATCAAACTCCAAGACATTTTACTTAAGACAGCTTTGGACGTTTAACTTAACAATATACTGCGACACCCTCAAGAAGAGCTATTGTTTCTTATGGGATGAAACTATAGCTAAGAGAGGTGGCAATGAAATTGCTTCATGCATATTAAAATTCATAAAATTATTGCCACTGAGCATAAAAGAGGTTACCATTTGGTCAGACAATTACTCTGGCCAAAATAGAAATTTTCAGTTATTTTGTATGCTTCTGTGGGCTGTTCAAAATACACATGTTACTGTCATCCAGCAAAAGTATTTGTTAAAAGGGCATACTCATAATGAAGCTGACATTGTACATGCAAGGATAGAAAAGAAGAAAAAACAACTTCCTACCATGTCAATATCAGTTCCCCATGAATGGGCTCAATTTATTAGAACAATCCCTTCACTTACTGACTCAGTGTATGAGATGGAACAACATGAGTTTTTTAACTTCAAAGCATTGGGTGTAGGACCTGGATGCTCATTTGTTAAGCGAAAGAAGAACTGTGAAAAGGAACCGTTTTTGTCGTCCAAAATAGTCCATTTGATGGAAAAGAAAGAAGCGCCCGGTATTTTGTATTACAAAACTCGGTTTGAAGAGACGAACTTCAAATCTGTTAATTTCAACAGAAACGCAAGATCTGTAAAATCCAAAACAAGTCTCAAAGTAATAACTGGTCAGCTTTTGGCTGTAGATAAGAAGAAACATGATAATTTACAGGAGTGGGTGCCCACAATTTATCATGATTTTTATAAAAACATAAAAGTGAAAAATAATGATAACAGCGATCCAGATGATAGTGATGACGACCAGTAGTAATGTTTTTTTTTATTTCTGTTTCTGCTGTTCTCTTTGTTAATATTTAATTTTTTATCATGTATTATCGAAAGTGCATGTTTTAGTTTTGACTTCAGAAATTTTTTTGAGAGTTTTTTTATTTTTTAATGAAATACACAATTGAAAAGACTTGTGTCCGTTTTTAATGTCTAACGAATAAAAATTTCAAAAAGTCGGTTGTCCATAATTATTCAATTACTATTACAAAATTATTATTTTTTCAAAATATTGTCAATAATGCTTCTTGATGACTATGATATCTGACCCATTACAAAATATTTTTCAGATTAGGCAAAAATTGAGAAAGATAGACCATATATTAGGTTGAGTATCGAAATGAGTACCACTTTATTTGGCCCTCCTTTAAAATTTGCAGAATGTGACAACCGCCCTTTCAGTTCTAAGGTCCAGATTTGTCATATTTACAAATTGTTGTTCATATCAAATTCATTCATTTACTTGAGGAGTAATTGAATGTGCAATCAATAAAACAATTCAGGTTAAATTAATATATTTCATCCTAATGGCTGACTATTAACTTTCTTATCATTAACATCAGTTCTGACATCTCAATCCTCAAATGAAATGTACTACTGAACCATCCTATCTTAGCTTTACCTCTGAGGGCCAGTTTTTCAATGTACTTCTACTTCGAGCTAATTTTTGTCATATGTCATATTCATTCTAACCACGAGTCAAATTTAACGGGGAGTTAAAGTATGCTAACACGACATTGATAAACTGGCCCTGAGAAGTGTAAAAAATAAAGTGAGTTAATCACTACATCCAAATCGCAGAGGACAAGCTAGGATGGTAAAGTATTACAGTTTGAATATTCTGTTTTGTTTGTAATTAGTATACTTACTATTTTATTTTCAGATGAAATCAATCTATTTGATCCAGATGAACCATCAACTTCTTCAGCCACACCATTAACATCAGTTTCGGTGCCGATTCGTCAAATGGTATGTACTGATTTGGATTTATACGTTACCTTATTTTTCATACTTTCATAGTTCATATCTAATCATTAATTTTACTTGTGGAGTAATTGACATTATTTTTTTTCCAGAAAATGCTGTTAGTTGTCTAATGTCACCACTTCAGCTCCTGAAGCATTCAGGGGTGTGCAAGCAGACACTTACACCAAGAAAAAAAAAGTTATATACGTCAGTGAAAGGTTTGCACAAAAAATTGAACAGGATCAGGAACAGTAGAAAAACACTAAGCAAAAGATTACATGATGCTGAAAAATTCAAGGATAAATACGAATTAGAGCATAATATGGAAAAACTGAATTCTTTGGCAGCAATACTAATTCAATGTCAATTTCGGGAATCAAACAAGTACAAGAAACTAAGGCGTTTTACTCTTGACGAAAAGTTACTCTCTGTGGCCCTTTACAGAGTCCCAAATGTTATGCAATTTTGTCAAAAATATTCATTTTGCCAAGTAAGTCAACATTAGGACGGCTACTTGCCCAAGTCGTTGGGGGACCAGGCATCCAACCTGTCATCTTCGAATCACTTCAGGAAATGACAAAAGACATGATTTCCTCTGAAAAATATGTAGCAGTTCTGTTCGATGAAATGGCGATTATGCCTAGTCTTCATTTCAGTGAACCTAATGGCTTCATAGAGGGCTTTGAAGACATGGATGGTAACCTTCGGGATAGCCACATTGCAGATCATGTCTTAATGTTTATGATCAGAGGTTTGAAAAAACAGTGGAAAGCTCCTATTTCTTACCATTTCTCGAGTCGAGGAGGTGCAGAAACATTGCAAATCAAACAGTTGCTAATCGAAATATTAAAGAAATTAATAAATATCGATCTTAAACCTGTTACAGTAATATGTGATCAGAATAATACCAGTGTCATCAATAGTCTGTTGAATGACACCAAAGAGAAATATATCAGAAATGGTATGATATCGGCATATCGAAAAGGTTCCTTTGAAATTGATGATTTCAAAGTCTAAATACATTTTTTGTTTTTTTATTGAAGATTCTGAAAAAAAAATTGGAACCCATCTGGAGCATACCTCTGAGTAACTGTATTTTTTTGATTGCTTATTTGACTCTCTGAATGGTTCGAAAAAAAATCCAGAGAAGGGAAAAATATTGCGGTGTGGTTTAAGTGACACCTCTGATCACATTCGTTTTTGGAACAAAGAAGCTTTGTTAATGCTGGATGAAATGGAGTTTGAGAGACGAACGACAAATGATCAAAGAAGATCCCCCAGCTTGAAGAATTGGTCATTTGTCATATACAATGTGAAGAGTATTTGGCAGATTCTGAAGCACAATGGTTATGATTATTTATTAACACAAAGGCTGAACCAAGATCCGCTTGAAAATATGTTTGGTCAATTGAGAAGCTTTGGAGCATTATACACCAATCCTTCAGCTTCCCAATTCACAAGCATTTATAAAACTCTTCTTTTTAATACGGCCCTTTCATTTTACAGAAATTCATTTAATTGTGAAGATGATAGATGTGAAAACTTGTTTAATTCTTTGAAGGGACTGTTTTGTGAAAGTAATGCTGACAATAATATTATTGAAGCTATACAATATGAAGATATAACACTTCATCAGAGTACGACTCTAGCTGGAAAGTTGAATGAGTTGTCCACTAGTTATGTAGCTGGCTTCATTTTGAAAAAAATCAAGAAAAGTGTAATATGCCCAAATTGCAAAGGCACAATGTTTTCAACCGATTACGAATCTGATTTAAATAGACTCATTTCTATTAGAGAATATGGTGGTGGCTGGGCTAGAAGGCTGTGTTACCCAACACCATCATTTGTTTCATGTTTTTATAACATTTATAAAATTATTCACTTTTGTTTTAATAGAAAACCACATTAAAAAATGTTGGTTTCTCTAATAAAACAAATAGTACACAAGTTGATTTTGCATTTTTGACTTGTGATAATCAACATAAATTGAATATTATTGATTTGATTTTGAAAATTTCAATTAGAACTCTACTGCACAATTGGTGCAAAAGTGTTAATAAAATTGTACAAGGAAAATCCAGACCTTATACTGGTACCAATTCAGTAAAGGTTCAGGCATATAAACTTTATTTAAATAGAATTAAGAAAAAGAACTTGAAGAAGCCAGTACATGTTTAGGTATAATGATAATTTTTGTTTGACTAGAATTTTTAAATTGTTTCATTCCTACCTTGAAAATATTAAATTTTGTTTATTTGAAAATATTTAGTTTTTTTTCCTGTATTTCACTGAAGTTACATGATATTGTGACACGTATACTACAAATACTAAACAATATCGTTTATACGTATGCGTAAAGTGGATATAATATTCAAAATGTATGGTTCCGATATCTACTTTGGAACTGTTGCATGTAAATATTCTTTCTATCTTGTTATTTGCTATTGGAATCAACGTAAAACCAAAGTAATGACTTTACGTTGATCTCAGTAGCAAGATAGATATATTATTTACATGCAGCAGTTTCAAAGTGAACGATGGCTGGCAATTACCAGTTACGTTTAAGTTTCCCGCTTCTTTGATTACTTTAAATACCAAACTATAGAGGTCGCTGAAAACCGTTGTCAGCTGCCAGCATTGTCGTCAAACACGCATGCGCATAATCTGACATGTCATTGATGCGACCTCTACAGGTGGTCACAGCGAACTACAGAAGCGATTCTGATCTCAACCATTTCCGTGGAGCGTCTATGGGATGGGTGGTCTGTGAGTCCTCTACCATCCATTTTGTAGGACAAAACTATTTTCGAGTACTTTATCGAATTATCTTGAGGTTCAACTGAAAAACTAACTGTTATTAATGAATTTTTTCCACTCACCAAATCGACATGATTGACGCCTGCGCATTTCATTAGCTACCACTATCGAGAATTTTCGTAGAGGAAAAAGTTGGGCGTCTCGGCAAAATGAAGCTACTCAGGAAGATTCAGCCTGTTATTAATCAATTTTGAAAATAGGCGTGGGATCCCGGTCTATTAGAGCTCCATGTGGTTGTTTAAATGATTTTGACAGTTTTAGAGAAATATTGCAGTCATTGTCTAAAGAATAGTCAAACAATCCCTGTGCAAAATGCATTGGATGGCCGTCACCTGAGACATCTATACTATTTTACTGAAAACATTGAAAATGTATCCAGTAATGTGGCGCCGTCATCGGATGGCACGCAAAACTATACTTCTGTCTCTTTTTAAAATAGAACGCCAGTTTTCATTCGCTTCATTCAAAATGTGCCAGAATATTGATTGGTGAGATGTTTAGCAGAATAAAAAGACGAGTCAAAGTTTGCATTCGGATGTTTCGAATATCAGATGATGATCAGTGGTAATTTTACATTGCTGCAATTAGCCTAATATAATGAAACACGTAATGTAGCAATTTTCTTACTGAAAATTGATGCCTAAGCATAGGCACAAAAAAATGTTCTATTACGATATTCTCTCGTAGTTGATATGTTTTGAAAACACATAAAGAATACCTATTCATTAGTGCTTGAAGGTACCTAAAAGTAGGTAAATAATAATATATCAGTATGATTTGTACAAGCTTGTGTTTAGTTTCACTCACACGTAACAGGTGTGGTATCTACTGTCTATAACGGGGTCAAAACTTCAGTGGAAATTTTGAGCCAGTTCCACTGATCCAATCATCTTTAAATTTGGCAGGTGTCCATTAAATTCATTCAGGTTCGTTACGACATTCACATTAAGAGAAAAAACAAGAGAGCGAACAGTTTTTGTGATTTATTGTCCAGCTATTCATGATTCGAATCTCGAGTAGATTTTGTATTTTTTCAAAATTCGAAATGGCGAATACGATTTTTGATTAGATTCTTTCAAAATTGGTAACTAAACTGGGGCTTGTTGAGTTGGAGACCAACACGAACATTCAAGATGGAGGACAAATTTTGTGATTCATGTCCGAATCCGTCCATGATAGATATTCAGAATTATTTGGGTAGGACACTGGAAAATTTGAAAATTCAAGTGTTGGCGGACATGTGTTCTTTAATTGATTGTTCGATGTTATCAACAATTTATGGACATATAAGGAGAGTTTCAAAGGAGGTTGTCACCAGAAATCATTTATCTCCTACACGGTCCTAAAATACATTTTTTGTTGTACAATATAGTTATTTGTGTATTTAGAGCGCGAGTTCTCGAAATAAACACATGTTTTTTTCTTCAAACGCAGCTTTTAAACATAGAAACGATCGACGCTTCATTCAACATAGACACCTAATATTACCCATGAGAAAATAAACACTCAATAGTGTCGTATATTTATAGTCTGATTCACTCTAAAATAGTTTATTTAACGAAATACAATTATTCACAATACTCTAATTTATATAACAATCACTACTATTTATATTCGACTTTCACTTCACTGACTGTCCGTCTGTCTGCTGCGTAGTTCTTTTTATATCCAACGCTCACTTCTCCGAATGCTCATGAAATTTCTCGAAGCCTCGAATCGTCCAGATTCTTCTCGGTGCATAGCGTATCGACAGTCACCCGCGGCCGGCCACGCGAGAGTTCAGGTCTGGCATTGCCCGCAGCTTCGCCACATTGCCCCCTTGTCCCATTGTCCCGAAATGTCATCCTTGGAGTGTGTGTCGATATTTGCAGGATTCCCCATCTCTGCATCGTGAAGTTCGATGGAAATAACACTCCACAGTCTTCATGTTAGGTCGTGGAATGAGATTACAGCAAACCAAAATCTGGATGCCGCTGGATCGTAATATCGTCTCCAACATACTTCTTCTAACTCTCCAATCCAGCCCACAGGATAATTTTGGGATTGCCAAGTCCACCAGATTCTGGTCCACCATCGTATCTCTCAGTTGGGTGAGGCTCCTCCAGACATCTTCATAGGACGGTTTGTCTTGGGAATGCTTCTTGGTCACAAAGTAGTAGATGTTCCTCTGGCCCTTCTTCAGCTGTAGCACACCTCCAATTTCTGGATTCTGTTTCCTTAGTGATTGGAGTTGGCCAAATTTCTTGGAGAACACCACAGCGATGCCCCTGGACATTCGAAGATCTTCTGCGACGCAGTGTGCTAGGGCGTAATCTACTCGCACTTTGAAAAGGTTCCGTGGCTCCTCTCGAGTTACCCCGTGCGACACTTTCTGTCCATTTGAGTATAAGGTCATGAATTTCTGGAACGTCATCGCATCCTCTGGTGGTTTGAGGGTGCGGACTTGGTCATGGTTCCCAGCGTAAGGGGCCAACCTGTTGCAATGAACGACCCTGGGTTTACCTCTGGGTGGCTTGTGGATTCGGTAAAGCAGGTCATTTATCCTCTTGACGATTTTGTACGGACCTTCCCGTGAATTCCGTAGTTTCGGTGACAGGCCCCGGCGACGGATCGGGTTGTACAGCCAAACTATGTCACCAACCTGAAATCCTCCAGCATCGGCATTGATGTCATAAGTCGCTAGTAGTAATACTATGGGGATACGGTCATCAAGCGATATCGTGGTAACCTAACCAATGAGCCGACGTACGTGGACGTACGCGTACGTACATAAGACAAATAATGAGGTTATATAAACAATTCCATCAAAACAATAACAATTTTAACGAATAAGTCAGCTAACCTAACCTAAGCGTCGACGTGTTCACCGCCCCAATGAGTGAGTAATAAAAAGAAAAAAGATTTGTTTGTGTGCCACTCGGGCCGCAGGTTTGAGTATAGGATACCTTAACCACTAGACTAGCTGAACTACTGAAAATACGTGGTAAGAGATTGTATGGATGCCAACGATGTAACTAGTGATGTAGGCTAAACATCGAGGTGGATCAAAAGTAGCATTTAGAAAAAGAAAAACACAGGTACACCAGATCATTAAGCAAAAGAACATGATCACCAGAGTCATTAGTAGAGAGAGTAATTTCAACGTGCGATGCATTCAGTCAACTTTTGGAAATTCCGTAGCCCCAACATTTTAACGTGCGATGCATTTTACTATTATAAGAGACTTGGTCATTTAATTTTAAAGTGCGATACTCTGTATTCATTCAACTATTGTAGGAGACATAGTCTTTTAATTTTAACGTGTGATACCCTACATTCAGTCATAATCCTTATCTTTTAACGTGTGATGCATTCAATCAACTGTAGGAAGTTCCGTAGCCCTAACATTTTAACGTGCGATGCATTCTACTATTATAAGAGACATTGTTCTAACATTTTAACGTGCGATGCATTCAACTATTATAGGATACATAGTCTTCAAATTTCAACGTGCGATACCCTACATTCAGTCATAAGTCTTTCATTTCAAGGTGTGATGCCCTGCAATTTATTTTTGTGATGTAGACCTTCATTTTCAAGTGCAATACCATGCATTCAGTCAACTATCCTAAGAGAGGTTACAATCTCAAATTCAGCTGTTTGAAGCACAAGTGACGAGGGGCCTTAGCGTCCAACGTGCGATGCCAGACGCATTGTTTATTGATATCATAACTAACATTTTGAAGTGTGATGCATTCAGTCAACTGTTATAAGTGACGTAGACTTTGGATTTCAACGTGCGATGCCAGGCGCTCTGCCATAAGAGACGTAGGCGTAACATTTCCAAGTGCATTCAGAGATTTGACATTTACATTTTGACGTGCGATACCATGTATTCAGTTATAAGAGACGTAGACCTAACATTTTAAAGTGGTCAGGCACTTGTATATCAAATCTCAGAAGTCGGTTCAGTTTGGAATTTTCGAACAAATTATGAGGTTCATTGCATTAAAAGGCATAAGTATTTATTGTATTCAATAGCCGTCATGGTATTAGCTAGGAGATTCATTGTCCTGATGTCCGTCATGGTATTAGCCAGAAGAGTACTTGCTTCAATATCCATCGTAGTATTAGCTAAGAGAGTACTTGTTTCAATATCAGTATTAGTATTAGCCAAGAGAGCAGTGTTTTCCATTTCGGTCATGGTATCAGCCAGGAAATAAGTTGTTTCAATATCAGTCATGGTATTAGCCAGGAGAGTAGTTGTTCCAATATCTGTCGTACTATTAGCCATGGAAGTAGTTTTTTTAATATCTATCGTGCTATTAGCTAGGGAGGTAGTTGACTCAATATCCGTCGTGGTATTAGCTAGGGAAATACTTGTTTCAGTATCAGTAGTAGTATTAGCTAGGAGGGTAGTTGTTTCGATATCCGTCATGGTATTAGCCAGGAGAGTAGTTGTTTGAATATACGTCATCGTATTAGCCAGAAGAGTACTTGTTTCAATATCAATAGTAATATTAGCCAAAGGAGCAGTTGTTTCGATATATGTCATAGTATAGGCCAGGAAAGTAGTTGTTTCAATATCCTTCATGGTATTAGCCAGGAGAGTAGTTGTTTCAATATCCGCCATACTATTAGCCAGGGAAGTAGTTTTTTCAATATCTGTCTTGCTATCAGCCAGGAAAGTAGTTGACTCAATACCCGTCATGGTATTAACCAGAGGAGTAGTTCTTACAATACCCGTCATATCATCCAGAGAAGTAGTTCTTTCAATACCCGTCGTGGTATTAGCTAGGAGAGTAGTTTTCTGACAATTAGTTGTCACATTTTAGGAGTTCATATGATTAAAAAGATCCAGTCGTTCAGTGGTCCCTCAACACGGGTTGATAAACAATCTTATAGAAACTACCCATTTTTATCACGTCAGTCTATAAGACGCTTAAGGTCTGGTTTACGAATAGTAACGTGAGTTCGAACCCCACGACAATATTTTTTCAGTCATTAGCACACCATATTATCAGATTATATAGAAAAACTGACCAGAGTACTGTTCCTTGCAACTCACCATGAAAATTTATTTTGAATGTGAAGCCATATTTGAATAATCTTCTTTCTCTTGGTTCCATCTTGGACCATCATGTTTATGTCGCGGACATTTGAATGTACAATTGAGCGTTAATTGATGATTTATAAATGAGTACGGCCAATTTTGATTTGAGTTAAGGAAACTGCAAGTCTAGTATTATTTTGATATAGGTCATAAAGGATTTTATTAAAAGATTTAGGATTTTTTTTTTGTTCCAAGTGACCAATATGCAATCGAAGTTTTTACCGAAATCAGTCTGTTAACATTACTTCAATAATAAACTAATCCTATGATCATTCCCCAATATCGTGTTATCATTGCAGTCCAAAAAATTAATAATTTCCATTAGAATTATTGTCCATAATTTCTTTGGTATGAATGATCAAAATAGGTGCTTTCATTCAGAATGTAACATTAGAAAGTCAAGGACAAAAGAGAATGTCTCAGCGGTGTTCGAGCGCCGTCTTCGACTGCAGTGGGTATGACGACGGTATTCCGCACGGAACAGTTTCATAGACATCGACTATAACATTCTTTTGAATTTTATTTCAATGTTGTATGCCGCAAGGACGAGGTCTCTAAGCATTCTTTGTATAATTATTTTATAGACAAAACCAATCAGACATCAGATTTGACATGGGTGAGGAGATTGATTATGATCGGTTTCAATTCAATATAAGCCTTGTGTTACGTTTCAGTAAGCAAGTTTGTGAGAAACAAGTACATCACCATCGAGATGAATTACTTCAAAAGACAGAAGACAATATCAAATTGACTTGGAAAAATTCTTACCGAACTCTGTGGAAGTTGTAGGCAATGCTTTGTGAATATGAGACAAAACTTGTCTTTTAGTGAAATGTACGATATAATTCAATAATAATGAAAGATAAAAACATGCGATAGTTGTATCAAAGATTATTCTTACATCAAACAAGTCAATTTTCAATTGAGAATGTTTCTCTTTTCAACATTATGTGCTATGTTTCAGTAAGCAAGAATAATTTCAAATAGCTGGACATAATATCGAGCTGATTTGGAAGAATGTTTGGTGAAATCTGTGTTAGCTCAAATAAACACATGTGGTCTGATAGCGGGTGGGGTTTGTTGAGGTTGAAGGTATGGTATTCCAAGTCATACATTCAAAAGTTTGCCATCCACACAGTTTCATGAATATTTCACGATTCTAGTATTTCTCAAGGTACAATTATATAGACAAAACCAATCAGACATAACATTTGGCACGGGTGAGAAGATTCATGAGATCGGTTTCAATGAAACAAGCCTTGTGCTATGTTATAGTAAGCAGGTTCATGAGGAAGACAAAATTTCATCAACAAGCTGAAGACAATGTCGAGTGACGAATTGTTATTGAACTTTGTGTTACTTCAATATCAATATTGAGATGACTTGGAATATTTTCAAGTGAACTGTAAGATATGGCTTATGAGTGGAAATGGATTCGTAGCGGAATTTCATGTATGGAAATATTCATCAGATCTGTTTTGATCCAACAAAAGTCTTGTTTTGTTTCATTAAGCAGGTTCTTGATAAATACATCACCAACGTGATGAATTACTTCAAAAAGCTGACGACAATATCAAGATTCAAGTATCCACGTTTGTAAGGAATCACCGTCGAGACGATTTTTTTTCACAATAGCTGAAGAAAATATTAAGATGACTTTGGTGAATGTGGCGTTGAGTCTGTGTTGATTGAAATAGGCAGATTTAGTCTCGCAGCGAGGCATGGTTGACGCATAAATAGAAAAGGGTGGGAAGATCAAATTAATCGGTTTCAATGAAACAGATTTGCAATGTTTCAGAAAAGTAAGCAAGTTCATAAGAAATCACCCATGATTTACTCCGACTTGGAAGAATTTGGAGTGAAATCTGTGGTAATTCAAAATAGGTATATTTGGTCTCGCAGCGCTCACTTTGCTAAACAAATAGTCATTTTCAGGTCTACAGAGAGAAAACAGATATTATTCTGCAACCCAGAGGGTTGAAACAAACTGTCCCGTCTGAATAGTGTAGTTGTCTTGGCTCAATGTATTCATTCGTAAGTAATTGTTCGTTGGTGGACCGACGTAATTGTCTGTCAGTGGGACATGACACAGATTGTTTACCGGATCCCTTTACGGGGTACCGAATAAGGGCTTGCCCACCTTTCGGTTGAGCCTTTTCCTATCGTCACTATCTAGCTTTGCCCTCTCATCCCAACTCCACACTCCAAAAATTAGCGGTTCAAGAGATCCTTTTTTCTTTCCCGTTTTTATTTTTGTTTTATTTTACTACATCAATTATTGTTTTACATTTTGTTTTATATTTGACTTTATATTTTCCGTTATCCAGCTGTCCAGGGGATACATAAAATTCGGTGATGTCTATGAAAGCGATATTAGTCCGTTCCATCATCCATGATCATATTTTGTCCCCAGGTATTTAATTATGTCGTGACTGTTTTGTTTAGTGTGTTTCTGTTCCTAAATGTGGGAGGATACCGAATGTTGAGTGTTTGCAATAAATTGGTTAGTGTGTGTCTTGCTTGTTCTCTTTGTATTATGTTACATTCGTTTATTATGTGTTGTGTGTTTCCTTCCTCCGCGCTACACGTGCATGTTCCGTCGGTCGCCCTCAGGCCGAAGCGTTTGTAGTATGATTGCATATTGCCGTGTCCTGTGACTAGCTGAACCGTTTTCCATGATAGGTCTATCGTTTCTTCAGCTATTGTAGGAAATATGTCATAGGTGCTTCTTCCCGTTATCGATTGGTCCCAGTGGTGTTCCCATGTTTGTATTTTCATTTTTCGTTTTATTTTGTTCAGTTCTTTTTTGCTCAGGTGTACTATTTGGGTGTTTGCGTCATTTATGTGTGCTTTTGCCGCTGTTTCAGCTTTTTTGATTCCTGTGTTGGTCCTTTGCGTGTGTTTTATGTGTATTATTTGTCCTCTATCATATTTGTTTTGTATCGTTTTTTGTACGGATATGGCTGTTTTGTTGGTGGTATTTCAGTTTTCTATTATGTTCTTGGCTCTTCTGGAGTCGGTGGCTATCAGTGTATTCCTATCGTTTGGTTCTGTCCATTCTACCGCCTCCTTTATCGCCAGTAGTTCCACTTGATGTATGTCCCTGCCGTCAGTAACTCTTTTTCCTTTGTCTATCCAGTTGTAGTGGTTTCTTGTCTTGGCTATTCCATATGCCCTATTTTCGTTTTCTTCTACTGTTGCGTCGGTGTATGTGTATGTTGTGTATTCTTCTGCTTCTTCTATTTTCCTGTATGCCTTGGCTGGATGTGTTTTTTCGACGTGTTTCACCTTGTTCCTATTAATGTTTGTCCATTGCGTTTGTGTGTGTGTATGCTCTACGTCGGCTTCGGCCTGTAGGGGTACCGTGCCCGCGTCAGTGGGACAGTCAGTCAGTTTACACTCTATATTTGGGCTTTGTGATCAACAGTAAAATAATTATATAACGTGTTGATTATATTACAGTACATAAAACATGAATCTAACGAAGCAAACGTTCAAAGTTGTTGAGAGTGACTTATCATTTTCGACTTGGCATTCTGAAACGTTTCATTTGTGGTTTGCTGAAACAGAAACTGCTAGAGCCACGGTATATAGTAATCCTAAAGGAGCTATTAAATGAATAGATAAATGAAAAATTGAGGTGTAATTGGCAAGCTTTGACGACCAAGGCAGGTTCCGCCATAATCAAAACTCACCTATATTGGAGTATATTTTGTTACAGGATTTTCAGTTCTTGGGATAGCACCTTGAAGGGTAAGATCTCTATCTTCCTCAGCTTGCACACGAGTGTCACAAAGACTTCGGAAGGAGCTAGTAAGAATGCAACCTGTTGATGGAAAAACAATTTTGAATAATTTCATTTGTTACTGGAAAAAAACATACAAAATGGGAGTGTTTGAAAGCAATTCACACTACACTTCATGGAAGGTTGACAAAAACAACATTGCACATAATGTGTGAATACAAGGCACTGGTTTGCCAAGGAAATGAAGTATCCGGGAGGTCCAAAGTATAACAAACCATATTGCCGACCAGTGCTGCTATAGACACAAAATCTCAAATTATCAAACGGCAACTCGAAAATTACATTATCCAACTCCAGCTACTTGAAAATTATCCGAAATTATCCAAAATTATCCAATTTTATGAAATAAATAGGGCAATTTTCAGAACGCATTATGTTTCTACGAATAACGGAAACAGAAAAAAAATAACGGAAGTGTTCCCTATATCGCACTAACCAGAGTGTAGCTGTCAGTGCTTTTCGATATCCAGTTAACCACTGTTGGTAACATTGTTTATCAACGGAACACATCCAACATTATTGTAAATAATTTTTTTCAATTTTGGTAAAATTCACTAGCGTCTAGAGACAGACCGGTTACCAACGTGATCGGCACTATTCGCACCTCGCGAACTGTAATAAGTCCCACAGCCACAGCTAGCTGGTTCGAGGAAGATCTCCCTCGTTATGAATGTTTTGTCTATCCGTATTGCGCGGTACGGTCTACTGTCTATCATCAATACTCTTAATTGGCGAAAAATTATTATATCTTGGGTGGGAGGGTGGTCGGTTGACCTGATTTTAAACTTTAATACTCAGGCACATTCATTAGTATACTGTGAATCGTTTCATCGTTTGGTTTATTCTTTTATTTCATTATTTACGTCTTCTTGTTTGTTGAATGGCAATTCAATCAATCTGTTGTAAGGACTGTGCAAACAGTTCAGCACTCTACAATATCTAAGAAACCATGTTAGGAAGTTTTATTCTACTAATTAATGAACCAGTCCCTTATAAAAAAGTGAAAAAGTATCTAAGTGTTCCTGTGACGCATGCAGTAAGCAAGTCAATCATGAAAACAGTTTTGCGTTTCACCAAAGAAAATGTACCAATTTGCCTGCAATAGCACCGAAGAAATTAGTGCTACGAGTCATTATGCAATGAGAAAATATTAAAAGAACATTTGGGGAGATATTTGGAAAATTCGCATGACTTGGCGTTGAATAAGGAAAATCTTGAATTTCCATCTAATGATGATTTTTTTGAATGAAAAACCTATATAAAGGGTAGGGTCACCACTTACACAAGATTAAATGGGGTACTGGTATATCATGTGCGAGAGCACCTGTAAAATTTGAGAGCTATCCGTGATGATTAACCAATTTTTTTGTACGTCAACCGCAATGGATACGCCGCTGCGTCATTAAATTTTTGGAACCATCTAAGTAAACACACAATCGTTCTCCTGTGAAAGATGTCATGAGAACTGAAACAATGAATTAAGAATCTTTTTGTGATATTTTTTGTGAATAAAGATTATTATTATTATAATGCAGTGTTGCAATGTTACTATCTCCGAGTGAAAATCTTAAATCACTACTGTTAAAATATGCTAGCGTTTACCTCTAGCGAGTATTGTGAAATGATTGTTACATATGGTGCAGTGATTGAAAATGGGCTAGTATTCTTCAAAAGCCGTACGAAAGATAAAAAAAAATGTAAATCTTGTAAAAAACTTGTTGGATTTGAAATTCCCAACGGGTAGACAAAAAATTATCTCCTCATTACAAATACTCAGATTCGTGAAATAATAACCTTTGATGTATTCAAAGTCATTGAACTGTATGCTTTCAAACGCAAATAGTCTGAATTTCAAGGTATCGACAAAACATCAGTGTTATTTTTCGAATAATTACCGTCAAGAAAGCATTCTGCTATACTTTCAAACTGATAAAAAGAAATCAATCAACACGGAGCACAGAACTTTGGAAAAAAATTTATATAAAGTGGTTGGATGACTTTGAAGGGGACAAAATGACTATGTTTTTTCTGGTTACACCTGGCAACAACACCACAATATTTTAAACAAAATTGCTGTAAAATACAAAACACTATCATTATCAACAAATTGTAGCATTTGAATTCTAATAGAATTAATGATGATTTTATGATTCCTGGTATTTGGTCAAGTGAAAATATTCATGTTAATTTTCATCAAATTAAATTTGGTGAATTTTGTTGACAAAGAACAAAAGCAATTTTTCATTGCTACTGTCATGTCATGTCATTTTTCAAATAGATGAAATCATGACCTACATCATTTTTTGTACTATTTTTAAAATAGGAAAAATCTGAGACTTGTACCAACACATATGTTTACAATTTGAAATAAAATGGAAAGCTGTGTGAATTATTGTTTTATTTCATTATTCTCATATTGCTGCTTATTTTATCATCGTAGGGATGATAAACGATTTTCAATTTTAGTTTCTCATAGCTTAGATCACAGTAAGCTTGAAATAACATACCGAGTGTTTGTTTCAGTATTTAAAAATACACCATTAAATAGATTACTTCGTCGGTTGTATCACAATTCAAACAACAATTTTTGGTATTGTCCAACATTATGTCCGTGAATATTCTATTGAATGACGAGGTAAAGAGTAATTTCTCTCGTCAATGATTCCTCATAAAAGTGCTTGCTTTTCTGAAACACTGCACTAAAGTTGTTTAATAGGAACCGATCTGATGAATTAGACCTTCTCCTGTTTTTTTGTATGTCAAATTTTATTCGTTTTCTGTTGGAATTTAACTGCAATTCTCCTATGCGACACCTTTAATACCACAAGTTAGTATCTAATTTTGATGGATGTCAACAGAAAAGTCTTCGAAATGTATGTATTAACGTTGAAAATTTCCTGTATTTTTCTCAACCCAGCACGAACACCGGTCTCATGCATAGCATAACTCGTTAAAACGTAACATAAACAAAGATAGCAGTTCCAACGTCATCATGTAAATATTTTTTTCAGATGTTAGCTTCGGTTAGATATAGGGTATTGTTTTCAGGCGGTTAGCTACGGTCAGAGCACAATATTTTCCGAAGGTTAGCTTCGGTTAATCAAATGGTATTATTTTCCGGGGGTTAGCTCCGGTTGGATATAATGATGGTTATGACGTTTGCATTCATTGAAAAACTTTTGATCATATCTCAATTCTGTGAAAAAATTATAACATGTGATCTATGTGATCTATTTATACCGGTTTTGACGACAATGACGATTTGTGCGAATAAAATAATTTTGTATATAATTTTTTCTCCATCGTCCTGCCTCCTGTTGATCAACCTCTTTTTATTGGTGTGAAGGTACACTGATATTTACTTGAACTAGTTTGCGCAGTATAGTTTTGGCAACATTCCATTTGTACTGAAATAATCCTACTATATCCATGATACCGAGTGTGTGCTGTGCAGTTTCGACCAGATTACACTTGAACTGAGATAAACAAAAACATATTTTTAATTTTTTCCATTGACAATTTTGCATCAGTTTGCTCATAACTACCAATTGATGAAAATATTTCTTATATTGTTATAATTATAAATGAATTGTATCACCTCAGCAGGATTTAAAGATGATACATCCCGAGTGGTAGGTATTCGAGGTTGTTTTTCTCTGTCATTTCAATATTAGTTTCAATTTCATTCATTAGCCGTTGTTTTGCTTCCAATGACGGTTTCAAGGTATCGACAAAACATCAGTGTTATTTTTCGAATAATTACCGTCAAGAAAGCATTCTGCTATACTTTCAAACTGATAAAAAGAAATCAATCAACACGGAGCACAGAACTTTGGAAAAAAATTTATATAAAGTGGTTGGATGACTTTGAAGGGGACAAAATGACTATGTTTTTTCTGGTTACACCTGGCAACAACACCACAATATTTTAAACAAAATTGCTGTAAAATACAAAACACTATCATTATCAACAAATTGTAGCATTTGAATTCTAATAGAATTAATGATGATTTTATGATTCTTGGTATTTGGTCAAGTGAAAATATTCATGTTAATTTTCATCAAATTAAATTTGGTGAATTTTGTTGACAAAGAACAAAAGCAATTTTTCATTGCTACTGTCATGTCATGTCATTTTTCAAATAGATGAAATCATGACCTACATCATTTTATGTACTATTTTTAAAATAGGAAAAATCTGAGACTTGTACCAACACATATGTTTACAATTTGAAATAAAATGGAAAGCTGTGTGAATTATTGTTTTATTTCATTATTCTCATATTGCTGCTTATTTTATCATCGTAGGGATGATAAACGATTTTCAATTTTAGTTTCTCATAGCTTAGATCACAGTAAGCTTGAAATAACATACCGAGTGTTTGTTTCAGTATTTAAAAATACACCATTAAATAGATTACTTCGTCGGTTGTATCACAATTCAAACAACAATTTTTGGTATTGTCCAACATTATGTCCGTGAATATTCTATTGAATGACGAGGTAAAGAGTAATTTCTCTCGTCAATGATTCCTCATAAAAGTGCTTGCTTTTCTGAAACACTGCACTAAAGTTGTTTAATAGGAACCGATCTGATGAATTAGACCTTCCCACCTGTTTTTTTGTATGTCAAATTTTATTCGTTTTCTGCTGGAATTTAACTGCAATTCTCCTATGCGACACCTTTAATACCACAAGTTAGTATCTAATTTTGATGGATGTCAACAGAAAAGTCTTCGAAATGTATGTATTAACGTTGAAAATTTCCTGTATTTTTCTCAACCCAGCACGAACACCGGTCTCATGCATAGCATAACTCGTTAAAACGTAACATAAACAAAGATAGCAGTTCCAACGTCATCATGTAAATATTTTTTTCAGATGTTAGCTTCGGTTAGATATAGGGTATTGTTTTCAGGCGGTTAGCTACGGTCAGAGCACAACATTTTCCGAAGGTTAGCTTCGGTTAATCAAATGGTATTATTTTCCGGGGGTTAGCTCCGGTTGGATATAATGATGGTTATGACGTTTGCATTCATTGAAAAACTTTTGATCATATCTCAATTCTGTGAAAAAATTATAACATGTGATCTATGTGATCTATTTATACCGGTTTTGACGACAATGACGATTTGTGCGAATAAAATAATTTTCTATATAATTTTTTCTCCATCGTCCTGCCTCCTGTTGATCAACCTCTTTTTATTGGTGTGAAGGTACACTGATATTTACTTGAACTAGTTTGCGCAGTATAGTTTTGGCAACATTCCATTTGTACTGAAATAATCCTACTATATCCATGATACCGAGTGTGTGCTGTGCAGTTTCGACCAGATTACACTTGAACTGAGATAAACAAAAACATATTTTTAATTTTTTCCATTGACAATTTTGCATCAGTTTGCTCATAACTACCAATTGATGAAAATATTTCTTATATTGTTATAATTATAAATGAATTGTATCACCTCAGCAGGATTTAAAGATGATACATCCCGAGTGGTAGGTATTCGAGGTTGTTTTTCTCTGTCATTTCAATATTAGTTTCAATTTCATTCATTAGCCGTTGTTTTGCTTCCAATGACGGAATGAGACATCTATTCAAAGCATCTTGTTCAACCAATAATTCCAATTCCTCGAACATGCTTATTTGTTTGATTTTTTGTTATTTTGCAAACTTTACCATTTGAAATAAAAATTAATATTCATTCTCGTATTTTTTACGTGAGCCTTCTTTACTCAATAATTTGATTTTTGTCTTTGTACGATTGATAAACTTAAAGCTTAACATTGATGATGATACAATTTTCGAATTTTGCTCCAAATACTGGTCAAATCTGATCTTTGATTTGAAGAATTTTTTTAGCTCCTTTCAACCATCCGCCTTTTTTGTCAGACACCTTCCTTCTCTACGGAGTTTCATTTCCTTTTTACTCATATTCATTACAAGTAGCACAATGAACTTTTCTTGGTTGATTTGACAATTCTGAAACTATTCTACTATCAACTTTTTGTAAATTTTGCCTTAACTCTTATGTTTTTTAGATATCTCGTTGTGCTAAGAATCCATGAATGCCAAACTGCTGCATGTTCATTTTGACTTGAATTCTCAAATCTTAAATAATATTTTGATATTTATTTTTTTAAATTAATTATTTTTAAATTCATAGAAATTCAGTTGATTTTTTTTTTATTTTTTCATTTAAATTTGTAAATTCTCGTTTTTCTGTTAGAAGGAAGCACTCCTTCACCCATCCAATAGGTAAACTTTTTGGAAATTGGTAATTTTGATGAGAAAACCAACTTCCGAAGCCCTGTTTCGTTGATCTTGTTGTGTCTTGCTTTCAATATAGGTGAGTTTTGATTATGGCGGAACCTGCCTTGGTCGTCAAAGCTTGCCAATTACACCTCAATTTTTCATTTATCTATTCATTTAATAGCTCCTTTAGGATCACTATATACCGTGGCTCTAGCAGTTTCTGTTCCAGCAAACCACAAATGTAACGTTTCAGGATGCCAAACATCTAAGTCGAAAATGAGTCACTCTCAACAACTTTGAACGTTTGCTTCGTTAGATTCATGTTTTATGCACTGTAATATAATCAACACGTAGAGCATACACACACACAAACACAATGGACAAACATTAATAGGAACAAGGTGAAACACAGCGAAAAAACACATCCAGCCAAGGCATACAGGAAAATAGAAGAAGCAGAAGAATACACAACATACACATACACAGACGCAACAGTAGAAGAAAACGAAAATAGGGCATATGGAATAGCCAAGACAGATACCACTACAACTGGATAGACAAAGGAAAAAGAGTTACTGACGGCAGGGACATACATCAAGTGGAACTACTGGCGATAAAGGTGGCGGTAGAATGGACAGAACCAAACGATAGGAATACACTGATAGCTACCGACTCCAGAAGAGCCAAGAGCATAATAGAAAACAGAAATACCACCAACAAAACAGCCATATCCGTAAAAAAAACGATACAAAACAAATGTGATAGAGGACAAATAATACACATAAAACACATGCAAAGGACCAACACAGCAATAAAAAAAGCTGAAACAGCGGCAAAAGCACGCATAAATGACGCAAACACCCAAATAGTACACCTGAGCAAAAAAGAACTGAAGAAAATAAATCGAAAAATGAAAATGCAAACATGGCGACACCACTGGGACCAATCGATAACAGGAAGGCACCTATGACATATTCCATACAATAGCTGAAGAAAGGATAGATCTATCACGGAAAACGGTCCAGCTAGTCACAGGACACGGCAATATGCAATCATACTACAAACGCTTCGGCCTGAGGGCGACCGACGGAACATGCACGTGTAGCGCGGAGGAAGAAAACACACAACACATAATAAACGAATGTAACATAATACAAAGAAAACAAGCAAGACACATACTAACCAATTCATTGCAAACACACAACAGTCAGTATCCTCCCACATTCAGGAACAGAAACACACTAAACAAAGCAGTCACGACACAATTAAATACCTGGGGACAAAATATGATCCTGGATGATGGAAAGGAGTAATATGGCTTTCATAGACATCACCGAATTTTATGTATCCCCTGGACAGCTGGACAACGGAAAATATAAAGTCAAATTTAAAACAAAATGTAAAACAATAAATTATGTAGTAAAATAAAACAAAAATAAAAACGGGAAAGAAAAAAGGATCTCTTGAACCGCAAATTTTTGGAGTGTGGAGTTGGGATGAGAGGGCGAAGCTAGATAGTGACGATAGGAAAAGGCTTAATACCGAAAGGCGGGCATGCCCTCCGGTACCCCGTGAAGGGATCCGGTAAACAATCTGTGTCATGTCCCACTGACTGACAATTACGTCGGTCCACCAACGAACAATTACTTACGAATGAATACATTGAGCCAAGACAACTACACTATTCAGACGGAACAATTTGTTTCTACCCTCTGGGTCGCAAAATAATATCTGTTTTCTCTTTGTAGACCTGAAAATGACTATTTAATTAGCAAAGTCAGCGCTGCGAGACCAAATATACCTATTTTGAATTACCACAGATTTCACTCCAAATTCTCTCAAGTCGGAGTAAATCGTTGGTGATTTCTTATGAACTTGCTCACTTTTCTGAAATATTGCAAATCTGTTTCATTGAAACCGATTAATTTGATCTTCCCACCCTTTTCTATTTATACGTCAACCATGCCTCGCTGCGAGACTAAATCTGCCTATTTCAATCAACAGAGACTCAACGCCACATTCACCAAAGTCATCTTGATATTTTCTTCAGCTATTGTGAAAAAAAAATCGTCTCGTCGGTGATTCCTTACAAACGTGGATACTTGAATCTTGATATTGTCGTCAGCTTTTTGAAGTAATTCATCTCGTTGGTGATGTATTTATCACGAACCTGCTTAATGAAATATAACAAGACTTTTGTTGGATCAAAACGGATCTGATGAATATTTCCATACATGAAATTCCGCTACGGATCAATTTCCACTCATAAGCCATATCTTACAGTTCACTTGAAAATATTCCAAGTCATCTCAATATTGATATTGAAGTAACACAAAGTTCAATAACAATTCGTCACTCGACATTGTCTTCAGCTTCTTGATGAAATTTTGTCTTCCTCATGAACCTGCTTACATAGCACAATGCTTGTTTTATTGAAACCGATCTCATGAATCCTCTCACCCGTGTCAAATGTTATGTCTGATTGGTTTTGTCCATATAATTGTTCCTTGAGAAATACTAGAATCATGAAATATTCAAGAAACTGTGTGGATGGCAAACTTTTAAATGTATGACTTGGAATACCATACCGTCAACCTCAACAAACCCCACCTCGCTAGCAGACCACATGTGTTTATTTGAGTTAACACAGTGTTCACCAAAAATTCTTCCAAATCAGCTCGACATTATCTCCAGCTATTTGAAGTTATTCATCCGGCGAAATCTCGCTCACGAAATTGCTTACTGAAACATAGCACATAATGTTGAAAAGAGAAACATTCTCAAGGGAAAATTAACTTTTTTGATGTAAAGAGAAAACTATCGCACATTTTTTATCTTTCATTATTATTGAGTTATATCGTACATTTCACTTTGGTTTTCACTAAAAGACAAGTTTTGTCTCATATTCACAAAGCATTGCCTACAACTTCCAAGGGGTATACATTATCCCTCGCAACGGGTCTACATTCTGCCTATTTGAATCAACACAGAGTTCGGTAAGAATTTTTACAAGTCAATTTGATATTGTCTTCTGTCTTTTGAAGTAATTCATCTCGATGGTGATGTACTTATTTCTCACAAACTTGCTTACTGAAGCGTAATACAAGGCTTATATTGAATTGAAACTGATCATGATCAATCTCCTCACCCATGTAAAATCTTATGTCTGATTGGTTTTGTCTATGTAATAATTATACATAGAATGCTCAGAGATCTTGTCCTTGCGGCATACAACATTGAAATAAAATTCAAAAGAATGTTATAGTCGATGTCTATGAAACTGTTCCGTGCGGAATACCGTCGTCATACCCACTGCAATCGAAGACGGCGCTCGAACGCCGCTGAGACATTATCTTTTGTCCTTGACTTTCTAATGTTACATTCTGAATGATGCACCTATTTTGATCATTCATACCAAAGAAATTATGGACAATAATTCTAATGGAAATTATTAATTTTTTGGACTGCGATGAAATATCTAATAAATACACTGTATAAGAACATATACATAATATACGAAATACAATATAAAAACAATAAAAATACAAATGAAACATAAAAATAAAACTAAGTACGATCTGAAAGCAGCGATTAAGAGCTTTCCCTTTCATAGAAGAGAACATAGGCATCTCCGCTCACCAGGGATCTAGATGAAATTGGGGTCACATGTGAATCATTGAATTCATGCCACGTGCTCTCATAAGGATGTCTACAGTAGGCTGTGTAGTGACCGCTAGTAGTCCCACTATGATTAGATACTGCATATAGACTACGTTACGTTTTCTGCTGCATAATTACTCATATCCAATCCCTCTAAAGGAAAATCAATGGTAACATCCAATTTTCGTCGGAAACTTTCTGTTGAAGAAAACCGTTTCAAATGAATTACTAAAATTTACGGGAATTTATGAATTGATATGGTTTTCGTGCATTTTTTTCGTCCTTTGCACTTCGCACATGCCGGCTTCTCGTCACCATCCAAAGTTTCTTCCCTTTCGAATGAATCCAAACAATCTGAAAGTTTCAGTTGGCCTGCTCTTCGTGCTATTGAGAGGGATAAATCCCAAAATGGATCGAAAGAGACTGAACAGTGACCACAATAATTACATTTCAATGTAGATTTAAACTGGCCAACGAAGTTGTCTACAAATTTAGAATTGTCTGTCCTTAAGTATCTTGACCATGATTCTTGAGCCTTCTCACTGTCACTCAATTTCTCATCTCTGTCTCTCATAATGTGTATCGGCTTTTCCGTTACTCTATTGACGTCTTCATGTAGACCCTCTAACAGTAATCGTAAGAATTTTTGAGCATCTTCCTGGGCAAAACCGATGAAACGAGGAGCGATTCTTTGGATTTGACATTTCAAGGCGACTGTATTTACAACTTTACCAGACGAATCATCTGACCAAAGTTCCTTGATCACTTGGGCAAATGCTTTGATTAAAGCTCCCTCCCTAGATATGTTAGTGTTTACATCCCTCTCGTGGGCGTCTCTCTTCAAATACTCCAATAACCATCTTGTGTTCGATAAACACTGGATAATACTGTTCATGAAGCATGTGTTACCAATATTTTTCAACCCATTAAGACCTAGAGTTCTGCCAGTACTATGTCTTATGAGCAAGTTGGTGTTGAAGCTGTTTGTGCTGCGTTCGCCACTGCTATCGTCTTCAGAATAGTCAATAATGTGCTGATTGCCCTTGTCACTAGATCGGTGTGATGAGTTATCAGAGTTAAGACTGTTGGAAATTGAATTGGATTGGGAAATGATAGATCGTCTGAGCTTTGGAGCTTTGGAGATTACATCATTAAATCTGCTTTTCCTTTTTGTTGGATTGATGAAAAATTCATCCAGTTGATGACCGACAGGAATGGTTCCCAACACTGATGCTGCGTTTCCTCTTTGAATGGCGATACTGATTCGTTAAATGAGAAAGCTGGTGGATCTTTTATCATTCGTCACTTGATAAATCTTCTTACCAATTTCTCTAATGAAAAACATTGCACTAGAACCAAAAACTCCATAAGATTCTATAGCTACGGGATAGAAGAGGTAGTTATTTTTCAAATTCTCGTATTTTCTGTTCTTTGACTTTTCCCCAATTTCTGCTGCTGCTCCCTGACGTTCAGAAGTAGAGGCTATGTGCGAAGGAGCCATGGTATCAATGCAGGTGAAATCCCATATGACTGGTTTATCAAATTTCCAAGGGATCAAAGACATACCATCAGGCCGTTTTCCATCTTCACGACTCACACCAACAGGCTCTAAGATTGATGGAATTTTAGCTGTATTCAAAGACCTCTTAATCAAATCATTAACGGCATCATGGCGAGATCTACGACCAGCACTGAATTTGCAGCTTAAGCCATGTACTCCAGATTCGTCTACTTCAGCACCACATTTGCATTTTGCGAGGATCCGAGTCGAAGCCCAATAGAAATTCAGAATGTTTCGTCATCAAGAAGGTTACCAAGAGCAGAAACTGGAAGCGCATGTAACCATGCACCCGATTCCTTTGAAGTTACTGCATTGAGCCTTTTGTGTTGGAGTTACAGCCGAATCAAGCAAAATCTTCAAATTTATTTCTAGCAATGGGCGATCATACGCTCCCTGTAATTTCTTTTCCGAATCTTCCAATGGGTATTCAACTCTTGAATTCCATAATTTTTCACCTTCATCGTAAAAATTGTCAGTTATTCCAGAAAAACTAGATGGCAGGATCAACCTCATCAAATCAGAGACACTATTGTAGGATGATAAGAAAGCTGGTAACTCAAGTGAAGAAGCCAGGCGAATACCCAAACCTCCTATTTTAACAGGAAGAGATGCTTGTAGCCAACTTTCGTTGGATAATTTATTATTAGTTATCGACTCAAGAGTACTGTGCAATAAATTGTCGAATTGTAGGATTTCTCTTTCACTGTGCCATGTTGGACAACATCTAAGAATGTACATTAGTTTTGGTATTGCTAAACAATTCTTCAGCAGGAAAAATGCAGCATGAGCTGGAATTTCGGTGAGACGAGAAGAAATGAGTGAAAGAGCCGTTGTTTTATCCTTGATACAGGTAGGAAGAGCCTCAACAGTGAGTGGAGCACCAAGAAGGAAACAATCAGATTTTGCAAGTAATTTCAATCCAGGGATGACAGAATGAAATTTTTCGAATATTTTTGGATTTGGAGTGTCAAGGAAGAAGATTTCACATTTATGCGAATTCAACTCGATACCAATTTCACTCAAGTTGGTTTTGATTTGCACTAGTATGTCCAAAATAACATTTTCTTCCCCTCCGATAGAACCATCATCAAGGTACCATCCATTGAATTCTGTATGGATTGATTTGGTCAAATCATCAATTGCTAGGCAAAATAGTGCTGGGCCTAATGGATCACCCTGTTGGATTCCTCTTTGTGACAATATTACATCAGAACCAAAGTTCAGGTAAGATTCGGAACTGTAGCATTGATAAATAAATGGAAAAATATGGGGTAACAAATCCTGGACTATTTTTAACAAGAAATTTCTGTGGACCATGTTAAAAGCATTTCTAAAGTCAAGTTTAACGAAAACTTTTGATTTTGGATTTGGGTGTTGGTTGATGTACTGACGTGCAGCATGTGCAACAGCTTCGCAGCCACCTGGAGTTCCGAAACCGTATTGTGTTGGGCGAAACAGTTCTCCTAGACTAGATTTGATATTGAAACATGCCAATTTTGCAACTAATCGCCGATAAAACATTCCAACAGCTATTGGTCTGATTCCACCATCCTTCTTTCTAAGTGCACAGAGAGATGCTCCATATAAAACTGAACAAATTCGAGGATTCACTTTTCCAGCTAGCATGAAATTGCATAATGCAGTTAATGATGTAAGGAGTCTTTCTTTTCCACAGCCTGAAGTTTCACTATATGGGATGGTCTAAGAGAATCCAATCCTCCAGCAGAACTCATAGAGAAAGATTTCACTGCAGCAATCACATCATGTTTCGTTATTACCAATGGATTCTCTGCGATGACTTCTTGTTTTGGAATGATACATCGTCAATGGCTGCTGCTGGATGTTTAGACTTCAGTTGTGAAAATGTTGTTTCATCAAAAGCTGCAATGGTATCACTTGAGCTCAAAATTCTCACCGCTGATGAAAGGTCTCCATCTGAAATTTTGTTTAACACACTCCTGGCCAAATTTTGAGAACGTTTACTAGGAATATTCTTTGGATGAACATTGGTAATTGGAAAAAAAGAATCATTAATATTCTTCCTTATAATCGATGAAAGCGATGCATTACGTTCTCCACTATTACCAGGAATTCTCAGATTTTTGTATCCAAACAAAAATAAATGATTCCATGACTCTAAAGAATTGTTCTTAATACATTCATTAATAGAGGCACTTAGGGCATCAGCGCAACAAATCCTCACAGATTTAGGGATCCTTTTTATTATGATGCAATGATAACATGATATTGGGGAATGATCATAGGATTAGTTTATTATTGAAGTAATGAATACAGACTGATTTCGGTAACAACTTCGATTGCATATTGGTCATTTGAAACAAAAAAATCGTAGATCTTTTAATTTAGTAAAATCCTTTATGACCTATATCAAAATAATACTGAACTTGCAGTTTCCTTAACTCAAATCAAAATTGGCCGTACTCATTTATAAATCATCAATTAACGCTCAATTGTACATTCAAATGC
This sequence comes from Chrysolina oricalcia, assembly GCA_944452925.2. Taxonomy (NCBI): domain Eukaryota; kingdom Metazoa; phylum Arthropoda; class Insecta; order Coleoptera; family Chrysomelidae; genus Chrysolina; species Chrysolina oricalcia. Next base: position 36,300,455 of record OX101816.2, on the reverse strand, counting down.
CCGCGACATAAACATGATGGTCGAAATTTAATGTCAACGGAACCAAGAGAAAGAAGGTTATTCTAATATGGCTTCACATTATTTTCATTGTGGGTTGCAAGGAACAGTACTCTGGCCAGTTTTTCTATATAATCTGATATTATGGTATGCTAATGACTAAAAAAATATTGTCGTGGGGTTCGAACTCACGTTACCATTCGGAAACCAGACCTTAAGCGTCTTATAGACTGACGTGATAAAAATGGGTAGTTTCTATAAGATTGTTTATCAACCCGTGTTGAGGGACCACTGAACGACTGGATCTTTTTAATCATATGAACTCCTAAAATGTGACAACTAATTGTCAGAAAACTACTATCCTAGCTAATACCACGAGGGGTATTGAAACAACTACTTCTCTGGATGATATCATGACGGGTATTGTAAGAACTACTCCTCTGGTTATTATTATGACGGGTATTGAGTCAGCTACTTTCCTGGCTAATAGCAAGGCAGATATTGAAAAAACTACTTCCCTGGCTTATAGTATGACTGATATTGAAACAACTACTCTCCTGGCTAATACCATGACGGATATTGAAACAATTACTTTCCTGGCTGCTAATGTGACAGATATCGAAACAACTGCTCCTTTGGCTAATAATGCTACTGATATTGAAACAAGTACTCTTCTGGCTAATAAGATGACGTATATTGAAACAACTACTTTCCTGGCTAATACCATGACGGATATCGAGACAACTACTCTCCTAGCTAATACTACTACTGATACTGAAACAAGTATTTCCATAGCTAATACCATGACGGATATTGAGTCAACTACCTCCCTAGCTAATAGCACGATATATATTGAAAAAACTACTTCCCTGGCTAATAGTACGACAGATATTGGAACAACTACTCTCCTAGCTAATACCATGACTGATATTGAAACAACTTCTTTCCTGGCTGATACCATGACCGATATGGAAAACACTGCTCTCTTGGCTAATACTACTACTGATATTGAAACAAGTACTCTCATAGCTAATACTATGACGGATATTGAAGCAACTACTCTTCTGGCTAATACCATGACGGACATCGGGACAATTAATCTCCTAGCTAATACCATGACGGCTATTGAATACAATAAATACTTACCTATGCCTCTTAATACAACGAACCTCATAATTTGTTCCAAAATTCCAAAACTGAACTGAGTTCTGAGATTTGATATACAAGTGTCTGACCACTTCAAATTGTTAGGTCTACGTATCTTATGACTGAAAGCAAGGCATCGCACGTCAAAATGTATAAGTCAAATCTCTGAATGCACTTTGAAATGTTACGCCTACGTCTCTTATAGCAGAGCGCCTGGCATCGCACGTTGAAATCCAAGGTCTACGTCACTTATAACAATTGACTGAGTGCATCACACTTCAAAATGTTAGGTTCACGTCACTTAGGGCTGAGTGTATGATATCAATAAACAATGCGTCTGGCATCGCACGTTGAACGCTAAGGCCCCTCGTCACTTGTGCTTCAAACAGCTGAATTTGAGATTGTAACCTCTCTTAGGATAGTTGACTGAATGCATGGTATTGCACTTGAAAATGAAGGTCTACATCACAAACATAAATTGCAGGGCATCACACCTTGAAATGAAAGGCTTATGACTGAAAGTAGGGTATCGCACGTTGAAATTTGAAGACTATGTATAATGCATCGCACGTTAAAATGTTAGGGCTACGGAACTTCCTACAGTTGATTGAATGCATCACACGTCAAAAGATAAGGATTATGACTGACTGTAGGGTATCACACGTTAAAATTAAAAGACTATGTCTCCTATAATAGTTGAATGAATGCAGAGTATCGCACTTTGAAATTAAAGTACCAAGTCTCTTATAATAGTGAAATGCATCGCACGTTAGGGCTACGGAATTTCCAAAAGTTGACTGAATGCATCGCACGTTGAAATTACTCTCTCTACTAACGAGTCTGGTGATCATGTTGTTTTGCTTAATGATCTGGTGTACTTGTTTTCTTCTTTTTCTAAATGTTACTTCTGGCCCACCTCACATCGTTGGCATCCGAACAATCTCTTACCGCGTATTTTCAGTAGCTCAGCTAGTTTAGTGGTTAAGGTATCCTGTACTCAAGCAGGTGGCCCGAGTTCGATTCTATGTAGCACACAAATCTTTTTTTTTATTACTCACTCATTGGGGCGGTGTGCACGTCGACGCTTAGGTTAGGTTAGCTGACTTATTCGTTAAAATTGTTATTGTTTTGATGGAATTGTTTATATAACCTCATTATTTGCGTTATGTACGTACGCGTACGTCCACGTACCTCGACTCATTGGTTAGGTTACCACGATATCGCTTGATGACCATATCCCCATAGTATTACTGCTGTCGCTTTCATTCGGTCGCTGGCACTCTGGATGTTCAAACGGACTCGTTCGTGGATGTCCTCCATTCGCTGCCGGAGTTTGCTGATGTAGTCTTCTCCCGCGGTATCCTGTCCTGGTGGCATCCCAAACTTTAGGTCACAGGGAAGTCGCAGCTCTCGGCCCATTATGATACTAGCTGGGGTTTGGCCGGTCGACTCGTGTACTGCGGAACGGTAGGCCATCAGGAACAAATGGAGATACTGGTCCCAGTCTCTTTGATGGTCAGAGACTACCTTGGACAAGTGGCGGTTGATAGTCCTGTTCATCCGCTCAACCATTCCATCGGACTGTGGATGTAGAGCTGTGGTTGGATTCGAAATTTCGTCTTGGTCTGAGTGCAGCTCCAAGGGAACACCGAATCGACATATCCACTCTTTCACCAAGACGTCCGCGACGGTAATGGCTTCCTGGTTGGGCAGGGCATAGGCTTCGGCCCACTTGCTGAAATAGTCCATTGCCACAAGGATGTATTTATTTCCGTGATCTGATACGGGGAACGGGCCGGCAATGTCAATGGCGATTCTCTCGAATGGACTACCTACGTTATACTGACGCATCGGGGCCTTGGGTCGTGTCCTAGGTCCATTTCTGGCAGCGCAAACATCACTCTTTCTGCACCAGTCATTGATATCAACTTGACAATTGACCCAGTAAAACTGTTGCCTTACTTCTGCAGGGTCTTCGTCACACACAGATGTCCTCCAGCAACCCCATCATGGATCCTCGGAGTACTTCCTGTCTTCTGTTCTTGGGCACCACTATCTGACGTCCGTCCTCTCCACCATCTTCCGACTCCACTACACGTTTCAGGTCCCCATTTCCCAGGGTAAGGGAATTCCATTGGGCCCAGTAGGATTTGACTGCTGGGGAATATCTTGCAATTTCCTGCCATGTCGGTCTTTGATTACTCTTTTTCCAACCAATGACTAAACCAAGATCTGGATCTCTTTCTTGGTCTTTCTGGACCTCGTTGTCATTCCAGTTGCTGTCAACTGCCGTGGTTCTACAAATCGCTGCTTCCTTCTCTTCTGCTCGTCGGCAGTGTGAGCACTCGTCTGGGCACGGTCTCCTTGACAGGGCATCTGCATTCTTGTGGCCTCTCCCTGCTCGATGTTCGATCTCGAAGTCGAATTCTTGGAGTCTCTCGATCCAACGTGCTACTTGGCCCTCGGGGTTTTTGAACTGTAGAATCCATTTAAGGGCTGCGAGTAGTGATAGAGCGCCGGTTCTAGATAATGTAGTGGTGGTGGGTGGTGGTGGGTGTCAGAGGGCGCCACTTGTTCGGTGACGTCAGACAAGGCCTTGAACGGCACGTGTTCGAATGACGTCAGGCATGACCTTCGAGCCACATTGGTGGGTGTCAGAGGGCGCAACTTGTTCGGTGACGTCAGACAAGGCCTTGAACGGCACACGTGTTCGAAAGACGTCAGGCATGACCTTTCACCGACCTTCATGGAGCTTTTAAGGGTGGGTGGGCTATATAATGATATTTCTAAATAGTGGATTCGGTGGCGTAAGTACTCAGAACTCTCATAGGTATATAATGGTATTTCTAAATAGTGGATTCGGTGTTTTTAGTACTCTCATAGCTATGAATGGGTATTTCTAAATAGTCGGGACGGAGTATCTGAAAGTCTTTTGTGTCGTGGGTGTATCTAGAAATCGACGTTGTGGATTAAGTGGGTGGGGTCAGAGCTGTGACATAATGTTTCAATGTTCGACCTCCCAGTGACCTTCACGTTGTTTTCAAATGCATGGATGAAATCAGTCATAATTTTGGTCACCTATTCGACATGTTGAACATTTTTGTTTGGGAAGGAAGCACTTATAAAAAAATGTATCATAGAATTTTCATGTTGTATTCAGGGTTTGTGTTCGACTAGGAGATGACATTGGTATTGAATGGGAGACATTGCATTCACGGTAATAAAGATCGACAAGGCCTTGAAGGCCACGTGTTCGACCTTCCACCGAACTTATGATGTCAGTCACATCCTATGTGTACTTGGCCATCTATTCGACCTTCCACCGACCTTCATGGAGTTTCCAATCACCTTCACATAACTGCGTGCACCTTTCAAGTACATGGTGCTGTATTTGAGACATATATAGTTAGTATTATTACGGGTGATTGGAGAGTAATGCGGGTAATTAGAGTAATTGAAGGGTATGACCTTGAATACTTGTAATTTACCTCTAGAGTACTTTATTTTCAAATTTATTCTTTCAATACACTATTGTAATTCTTTATTTCAATTACACTCTAGTTGAAACAGTCTGCTTGAAGATGACCAAAAGGTTTGACCATCTTCAAACAAACTGTTCACACATGGTGAAATTTATATATTTCCATACACTATTGCAATTGCTTATTACTCCTTCAAATTGGCTTTCAATTACATGGATCAGTCATATTAGCCTATATGAACTTTTTGACAAAGTCCCAGCATAATAAATTATTTGAATAGAGTTATATAGAAAAAACACATTGGTCAATTTTTTTTTATTAGGCCAGATACATTATTCGTAATGTTACACACTGTAATTGATACAATTTCTTGATTCTGTGAAAACATAATTGCGTAATCTCACCGTGTCCAAGGTTATATTGTCGAATTTCTTCATCATTTCAATTTTGTCTTCATACTGTTGAATTTTCATTTGAAGTATTCTTATATTTACCAAATGCTTTTCCAGTAGACTTTTAATTTTCATGGCGGTACGGTTGAAACTCTTCAATCCACTCATGAATCAGATGTAAGTTTGTTTGAAATGGTATGAAGGTGTCTTTCGATTTGAGATGGACATATCCCAAAGCCTGTATTCATACCTTTGAATGGCAACGACTCTGATGTGGGGGTAATTCAGTTTCAACCAATCACAGTACATGGATTTTGTTAGTCACACCATACGTGTACTTGGTCACGCCCTATATGTACTTGCTGATCTGCTCGACCTTCATGGAGTTTTTGTGGGTGGGTGTCAGAGGGCGCCACGTGGTCGATGACGTCAGGCATGACCTTCGAACCACATTGGTGGGTGTCAGAGGGCGCTACTTTGGTTCATAGTGGGGGTTGTTTACTTTTGATTATAAAAGAAATTAATTTACTACAGATTCAGTAGAAAAATATAACCATAGCAGCTAGCAAGGTGGCGAAGAGTTATTCGGTGCCCAATAGAAAGAATGGTGAGTGTGTTTTAGTTTTGAAAATTGTTTATATTATCCTTATTTATTTTCATTATGTCAGTTTCGAAAGTGGATTTACAAAAAATCAATTTTATGATTGAACAAGAAATAGAAGTATTAGAACAGAGAGTGTTATCATCATTGCCAGTGAATGAAGCATACATAATAAAGAATATGGCAATTTGTTCAACTCGGTTCGGTAAATCTCTTTTATCAACGTTAGTGGATGTAAACAATAATACATTATTCAAAACATGGCTACCAAAACGTGTTTCAGAGCAATTCACTGATGCTGATGTTACTTGTATCAATTCTTCGGGTGGTAAATATACGCTAGCATATTTGGGTCAAAGTCAACAGAGTTTCGTTGGCATGAAAACGCGATCGTTGGTCAAATTCAATCTCATTGACCAATAGTAATAGTTACTTTCCACTTATCATAAGCTAATTCTGATTATTTATATTATAGACGATAATTGTAGGGCGAATATAAAAAGTTTTCATAAATCTTTAAACACACTCTTTATTGTGTGTCACCAAAAGTCTGATTGCCGAAAGTTCGATGCGAGTATTACTGATTATATCGTAAGCAAACTCATTTCAATAATTTCTATTTGATTTCAGTTCCATTCTTGAGAGATGTGGATGCAATATGCCAGCGAACATTGGAACAAAGCCACAGATATCGATTCCGCTGTTGCAAGGTTGTCTTCAGAGCTGTATGCTCTGGCCGAAGACGCTCACCATGCCACCATTTACGACTTGAGTGTATGTTATGATGAAGAGCAAAGTGAATTGTGGTTGCGAGACTACGAGAACTACAAGAAGGGTGTGCATCTTTGCGAGAAATATTCAGACGGTAATTTGGATTTGGATCAACTCTGCAATCGCATGATTGTGTGTGAGCTGAAGAGATTTCTCTACCGCCTGCTGCCATACTTATCTGGACGGATCATCCAAAAGTACCAGCTGGATGAGCAAAGCGATGATGAAATCGAAAATGGTCAAGAAAGTAGTGATGACGAAGAAGAAATTATTTTAGATAGTTTACATATACCCAAAACTAATTGAATTGTAAGCTAGTGATATTTAAATAAAAAACCTAATATCATTTATTCATATTTTTATTTACCTATTTCTCTTTAACATCAATAAATAAAAAAAGGAAATGGATACTAATGAATACAAATAAAAATAATCAAAAATACATAATATATATATATATATATATATATATATATATATATATAAATATATATATGTCTGTATGTGTTTCGTCAATATCTGCCATGAACTGTTCCATCCAATGCGTTGTATGTTAGAAATGTATCATGCAAAATTAGTGCATATACTTTGGTGTTGTCTGGAAACTTAACCTTTCTGGTTTCAAACTCAAGTTTTATATCAATTGTTGATGATTTTGTGGCATTCGGCTGATGTGAGCAATCGATGACGAACAGTAGATTCTGTCGAAATTGTCCAATGTCCATTAGAGGTTCTCTCATGTCTTTGTCATAATAACTGCGTTGAAAACTCTCATAGGCATAATATGCTGAAGTATCGAGTTTTTTATCGAAATCCAAATTCCAACGTTCATATGGATACACTTCAGAGTTCAAATACACTCGAATATTATTGATATCGGCAGTTGTGAATTTTGTGATGTCTCTCGTTCTATCTTCAGATATGGTAGTGTTTTGGAATCCGATGATGACGTAACGAGGTGTTTCTAGAGCATTAGTCGTCTTTATAGCCCATATGTCTGAAGATGTTCCACGTAGTGATGGAAGTTCATATAGATCCCACATGCGATACGCCAACTTAATTTTTGCATTCAGACCACTTTTGTTGATCCTACTCAAAAGTTTGAGTTTGTGTTTATCTTCGGGAACTATGTGTCTTATTTTCCATTCAATTTTGTTGATTTCTATATCAGCATCAACCTCGCCAATATACGAGTTTTTGAAAGATCGTGCAATGATCAGAATCAATTCCTGTTTGGCATTCAAGATGCTTCTGTTGTAATCTTCTGCGAAACCCATCAAATATTTGAGTGGTAATTTACCACTGAATACATGACTAGTTTCATCCAAGATATCTTGTTTGACTTCTGAGAGGCCCCATCCGGTGGTCAATAATGTATTAGCATGTGATTGTCCAAATGAAATCATGGTTTTCATTGTGGATGTTATTCCTGGTTTTCGAACAACAGCTACTTGCTCACCTCCCATTTCATAACGAATTTCATCAAACAGAAAAGCAATGGCATTGTTGGAGAGAAAGCATTGTTTGCTGACCTCTTTGGGAGTGAATTTTCCTTCTATATAAATGAAACTCTCAGCAATGTCAAGTATCACATCTTGGTTATTGATCGCGATACGGATTTCATCTGAATTTCTAAACAATGGTGATCCATATGGTTTGTAGGTGTGCTCATGAAAACTTGTGAGGGAATGATCAAGCACCGGTTCATCAAATATATTCAACTTCTCATTATTTGTTTCAAACACCATCGTTATTTCTTCAATTTGAGTCCAATTGTTTTCAAAAATTCAAGATCTCTCACTGATAGAGTGTGTGCTAGCTGTTTAGCATACGATTGTGGAATGAGCTTCTTTCTACTCGAACCTTGCTTTATAACGGAATTGGTTTGTGTAACGTTTTCAATTCTTTGATGATTACGTCTATTGTAACAAAAACCCATGGTGTAGTAGTAGTTATTCGATTTTCTTCAATTCCAAAATGATAACAATCTCTTCTTCACTTCCAAAATCAATAAGGTTATTTTTGTGATCCAAAATACGTACAGTAATGTTGTCGACAGACTGGCGTCCTTCCGGACTGATTGGCATATAAATAATATTATGCGGCTCCTTTGTGAGATTGTATCCCGGCTCAACATCGAGATCGAATGAAAAAAGAATGTGATTTTCTTCATCATTTACATATGAACCAGATATGATATTGCATTCCAATCGGATGAGTCGAACAGCTGTAATATTCACAGGAAGTATAGATTCATGCAGTTTATTCCGCTCAAACACTAGACGATCGAATACCAACATTCGACCTATTGAATTTTCATGGGTCAGATCAATTTCATATATTGATTGCATCATACATTTGAATGTATTATTGTTGGCTCGAAGACTGAATATGGCATCCAATTTGATCTCGTCCTGCTTTTTGCCATGAAGCACTTCAGATTCAATTTTCTTTTGAATAACAACATTTAACTCTTCTATCTCGTATGCACCACATGGTATTCTAATGGAGTAATCTGTCCACTTGAAAAGAAGTGTGTCTGAGCCATCATCTTCAATGACCCTGATGCCGATTATGTTGTTATTTTTCGTGATGTTATTGATAGTGTTGCATCCATAGAATCCTATTAGCCACAAGCCATAACGAGCATTCCTATCCAATTCAATGGGTGGGTAAAAATCCGCGCTAAGAACGCTTTTTCCCACAACTTGTAACTCAAACTTGCGTGACATGACTGATGACTCATCTATGACATCACATCAATTTATTGTTGTCTACAACACATGCGTAATAACCTACGTTTTTTCGGAGGTGTTTCATCGAAATCCATTTCATTCTTATTGGTACCAATATTCATATCATTTATATTGCAATAACAACAGAATATTTTCCGTGGTGCAGGACCATCATTTACATCAGAATGGGAAATATCATCACTTCCTTTGCCAGGGTGATGCTCACTGCAATATCTGTATTTCATTATGTCCGGATCATCTTGGAGGTGTTTGGGTAACTTTTCCCAAACCCAAGCAATTTCATGTGCTGCACATGCAAGTATTACTTCTTTAGGCAAATTTAAAAGCATGACTCGATCCATTTTTGTCAAGGTGCGATATTTTGAATACATCTTGAGAGAAAATCCCATCCTCTTAATAGCCTCTCGATCCATTTCTGGTGTGATGTCCATTTTATGATTGGGAGAGAAACTTCAAGCACAAGTGACCTCATAAAACTGTATTGAACTTCTGCTGGCGGTGATAGTTATACAGAATTTTGACACTCGATCCTTTTTGAAAGTATTGAATCAATTCCATTGGTGGGGGTAAATCACCAAAACTATCAAAATATGTAATTTCTCTTCCATATTTTCTGTATGCCACCCAATGTGTTCCTGGGCCACTCATTTCATCTAAATTCACGATGGCGGTCTCGCGATGGTGTGGACCTGAAGATGGCAATCTATCACGCATGAAAATGCCTCGAAAATATGGAATTTTCATTTTCTTGGCATAATATTTGAGGTCGAGGTCGGTGAGAGGTCTTCGAGGAAGGGAATCAACTAGTTTTTTGAATTGTATGGTTTCAAGTAGAGTCCCAGTCCTTTACGATATGGTTTGAGGAATATACCACTACCGCTTCTACCCAGAGCAATAGTTTCCATTTTCTTGTTGTGTCGATTCGCTTCCATCAAAGCAACTCTACTTGCTTTGGCCGAATTTACAGCTTTGGTGATACCTGAAACTGCACCTGCTAAACTTCCAAGGGCAGACAATCCAGCAAAAATCGGAATCAATGGCAGAATTCCTCCAACCTTGGGAATTGGAATTATACGGGGTGTGCGGATTTTTTTCTTACCACCTGCAGCTTTGAGATATTTCCGTGCCGCTTGCAGTGCCACTGTAGTAGCCTTTTTTCTATCATTTGTTACGAATTCATCACCTCCAGAGTTTCTCAATACATTCCGCACTTTATGAACTACACCAGCACCAAATGCAACCTTTCTTATTTTCTTTTTTGTTTTCTTGGGATGATTTTTCCCTTTTTTTTAATAGCATCCACACTGCACCCCATACCAAAACGTCTCTTCGTTTTCATAACGTTGGTTACTAGTAGAGCAGCTGCCCTTTCTCCAATTCCAGCGTCCTTTGATTTAACCCTATTCCAAGCTGCGTATTCAAGTTCTTTGTCTGATTTATGTCTCAAAGTGAGATCAGTAGGATATTTTGAATATTGGATATCGTGACGTTTACAGGCAATATCCAATTTATTAATTCCCGGGTCGTTGCGAGCTAAACGCTCTCGCAATTTTGTTCCTGGTCCACAGTATTGATAACCTCCAGGTAAATGTAGCTCGAACGGTAGTTTGTTTATTAACGTATTAACAAATCCAAGACCTTTCTTTCTCTTTTCATTAATAGTACGTCCGTATCGTTTCGTGGTAGCCATTTAAATGAAATGTTCATTACATGTGATCGCTTACATAGTCTTCAACCACGGTACGATGCGCATTGAGAAGCAGAAAGAAAAGTTCACCGTAGACAATCTAGATGAAAAATTCGGGAGTGGATTAAATGGTCAGAAGTCATTGCGACATGGTCCACTACTTCCATCATCTGTTCGAGGACTCATAATTGGACCATCAAATTGCGGAAAGACGAATGCAATGATCTCGCTATTGACACATCCCCAAGGACTGCGATTCGCAAATGTTTATCTATATTCGAAATCACTTCATCAGCCCAAGTATCAATATCTACGAAACGTATTGGAACCCATAAAGGGGTTAGGTTTCTACACATTCAGTAATAATGCAGAAATCGTGGAACCATGTGATGCTAAACCAAACTCTGTCTTCATATTCGACGATGTGATATGTGAAAAACAGGATATCATAAGATCATATTTCTGTATGGGACGTCATAAGGATGTCGACTGTTTTTATCTTGCACAGACATATTCACGTGTACCCAAGCAACTAGTGCGTGATAATACGAATTTCATTGTGATATTCAAACAGGACGAGACAAATCTTCACCATATATTTTCCGATCATGTATCACCCGATGTAACATTTAATCAGTTTCAATTGATGTGTATCAAATGTTGGGAAGATCAATATGGATTTCTTGTCATCGATAAAGATAGAAAAATACATGGAGGTAGATACCGCATGGGATTCGATAGTTTTATATATCCATGACATTGCTTTCGAGATTCAATTGATTGTTGAATTCCATAGAGGTAACTGCTTCATTGTATTCTCTATATTAAAAAGATAATCAAAATGAAGACAGATAATGATTCAACTGCTGAAAACAGAGAAATGAATTTAAAACGTCAATTGGTTGAGACAACAGAAGCTGTACGGCAGAAATTCAACTCAATTAAGAGTGGAAATATTGAAAATCGGATGGCACTCGAAAAATTGTATGATCCCATAACGAAACCATTAAACGTTCTATCTTCAGCTGCTACCATGAAACCACCTTCAGTGTTGTCAATGAATCAAGGAAACTCTCGGCCTACTCCGATACATGCAATGAGTACTCCAATAGTAAAAAATAAATTTTTTGGAAGTGTATCTTCTGCTGACAGTGATACGGATACATTGGAAGATGAAGTGGGAACAACACTATATGAAACACCTTCATCATCTGGAATCAGTTCATCGGATCTGGACATGTCTCCTTCCAATCTTGAAAATGTATTGAAAAATCATTTGAAAAATGTCAAAACCAAAAATGCAGCATATGATACCATATTTGGTATACGTTTGGATCCCACTACACAAAAACTGAAAATGGGAAGTCTCGAGGTACGTTTTCAAAAAAGTGGAAACATTTCGTTTTGGAATGCTGATAAAGTGAAGAAACTTGAATGTCCAAGTAGTGCAGCTTTATATGATATGATATTTCTGAAAAATCCACATCATGTCGACGATGAGGAAATTCATAAAACATATGCCAAGATATTGAAAGTAACGAATGCTCCATATAAACAACACCAATTGAAGAATGGGTTCAAACAAACAAATTCTAAAAAATTTCGTGAAGTTATCAAACCACTGTTATACTCATCACATTATCCGATTAGGAGTCGAACAAAAGAAGGAGCTGGATTCAATCGAAAAAAAATTCAGAAAATGTTTCATCGCAAACCTGTGAATTATGTTTACTGGAACTCACCTAAAGAGTTAGTGGACCGTCTACGGCTACTGATAGCTTCAAAGTCAGCTGGCCATACAGGGCATGATAATGAAATAAGTGATGCGAAACGACAAGTAGTCAATGAATTACATAAGCCGGCAAGACGTAATTTTCCCAGAAGAATGACCAATATCAGAGGTTTTGCAGATTTATGGCAAATTGATCTTGCTGAATTACAACCCTATGCTAAAAGTAACAAAGGACATCGTTATATTCTTGTGGTGATTGACTGCTACTCCAAATACCTATGGCCAGTACCTGTTAAAACTAAAACAGGTGCCGCTGTTACCGATGCAATGGCAATTGTATTGAAAGAAGCCAAATATTCTCCGAATCATTTACAAAGCGACCAGGGGAAAGAATTTTTCAATAGTAGTTTCTCATCTCTTATGCGGAAATATAACATCAACCATTATTTCACATTTAGTACTATGAAGGCTGCCATAGCAGAAAGGGTAATTCGAACAATAAAGACGTGGCTTTACAGAGAATTGTCAATGATGGGACATCACAAATGGTTAGATATTTTACCTATTTTAACAAAGAAATATAACAACAAAATACATCGTACGATAGGCATGAAACCCATCGATGTGAAGTCTACAACAAAAATAAAATTCAATGGAATGAAGAGACTGGGTGCACATAAATTCCACAAGAAACAAAAGACACCTAAATTCCGAATGAATGATATTGTACGTATAAGCAAGTACAAGAATATTTTCGAAAAGGGTTACACTGCCAATTTTACAACAGAACTATTTAAAATTGTTAAAATTAACCAAACACACCCCATTACTTATATTCTTGAAGACATTGATGGAAGCCCGATTAAAGGATGTTTTTATGAATCAGAACTATTGAAAACGCTTAATGCTGATGTATATCTAGTTGAAAGAGTATTGAGAAGAAAAAATAATAAACTATATGTCAAGTGGTTAGGCTTCCCCAGTGAACATAATTCATGGATAGATAAAAGTGCTATGATTTACTATTCTCATTTAATTGTATTACATTTTATTTTCAGTAAGTTGTATAATTATTAATAAACTATGGAAAACATACACTCGTTTTTTTCACATACAATTCATTAAAAGTGATGAAAATGAAGAATTCTGATTCAAAGGAAAAGATATAGCTATTTGACTCACTCAACATTCAGTGTATCTCATATATTAATCAATTCGTCATCTAACGTTTTTCATGCAAATAAAGAATAAAACACGATTATGATGAAACTCATCTTTAATTAAATTTCTTATATGAATATTATACATGTCCCATCAATTAATTTTTCTCTGCATTCATTTTTCTCTGCATGCTCCCAAGTCCTCCTGTGTTGATAACTTGAATTTGATCAACATGTTTCATCGATTCTATCGAATACATGAAAGCTTCTACAGCTGCAATGATTCGTTCATCCTTCATTGATATATTAGTTAATTCTATTTGCAGAGAAGATTGAATAGCTGCAAGAATTAGGTCCTTTGCGTTTTTTATTTCATCTTCGAGATAGGAACGGATCACGCAATCCTCTCCATCAACAGGAACTCCAATATTCTTCAATATTTTTCCCTGCATATCATATTGCCCATCTGTTGTCAACTTGAAACCGATACCTGCAGGTCCACGTATAGTTGATCCATTTCCACATTTTCTCTTACGTCCAAATTTATCTATAGCTCTATTCATCTTTCTCTCACAAAGTTACTTCAACAATGACAATGATAAGAAATAATTTTGTATATAACCATTTAATTCGCTGATACATATTTCAATATTCGAGTATAAGTGTACGAAAATATTGAAGGAAAGTATATATGAATATGAATCCACCTCCACCTGAATCAACAAAAAACATGTTCTAATATAAATAAAACAATATTTGAGTGATGTATAAGCAATTTTCTGACCATAGTAAATATGAATTTTCCGGTTGTTTTATGTGAAAGAAATTTTTTAGTATTTTGAATGATATTATTCAGTTATTTCTGCATCCAATAGTGTGATTAGATAATCGAGTCTACTCTCAGGATCTATATCGAATTCATCGAACAAAGATTCGACCATCATATCACATATACGAATGTTTTCATTGGGGTCATTTTGATAAAACTCAATATCACTATGGCCCCATGGAAGTGTATGCGTAGTATTTGGAATGATGAAACGTTTATCATCATTTCAGTGAACATATCATGTGAGATGCTTCTGAATGAGTTCATCTTTCTAAAAATTTGACCCCCATTTTCAACAATATTTTTATAATCTTCACAGGTCAATTGGTTCTTTATTACAGATCTTTTCACCCCTTTGGCTCTTTTTACCTCATTTGCAACAGATTGAACATAGTATGCTTTGGCACCTGTACCATAAAAACTAATTATAGGATCGTTGGGGAATTCATCTTTGAAATTTCCTAAGACTGAAGGTGTTACAGCTATATTGAATTTGTTATCTTCAACGTAATTCGATGTATCAAATCTACATATATTACTATTGATGAAGTTATAGAAATTTTCAGTTTGCACTCTCAGAATTAGTGAATCCGTATCAGTATACAAAAGTGAAGCATTCTGACCGAATTCTCTTTTAACACATCCATAATAAAAATCATACATCACAGTCTTGGATAACTCCAAAACAGTGAATCCCAAATACAAGGGTTTATTGTAATGCACTCTCACTTTACCCAATTGGATAGCAACCAAATTTTCAGAAAAAATTGCACAACTTTTGAAGTTTGGTTTAGCAATAAGGGTGGAAGCCCCCATTTTGTTTTGAATATTATTCCAATGTGTGATAAGCCTTACATCTATTCTATTGTCCACGTTTTCCATCGTCTTACCATACACTGAGTTTACCATTAGTTTATAAAAATCTTTCTCAGCCTTATTGCTTGAGTTATTTCGCATTTCTGTATTAAGATTGATGTAAGGTTTCATCCAACATGACTGTTTAAATCTCATCACTCTGTGAGTGTGCATTACAATCAAACCATTGTTTATTGCCTGTTTCAAGTTTTTATAATGTACTATGTACTTTCGTTTGTCATTCAAGTTCGGTATCAATTTAGGGATTTTACATTTCGAATATGGTGGAATGATACTTTCCACCAGAAATGGAAAATCAGCATGATAATCATGCAACTCTCGCGGGTAATGAATATCAACCTCGAGAACATATCCATATGGATCATCATCTCCCACGTACATTATGTCCAAATTTGTAATTTCTTCATGTGATAGCCATGAAAAATCGCCAGTTGGTAATGCTTGTGACATACTATGCCCATAAAGATTGCATCCAAATATGAGATGAAAGATGATGGCTCGTTAGGATTAAAATCGGGTAGAAACTTATTATTTGCTTCATGTTTTCTTTCACTACATTGACTTATCCCCCCACGTATACCTTTTTTGAAAAAATTTATCATATCTATATCAGTGAGAAGATCTAACTCAATATCTGTATATTTCAACATTGCATCCCAAGATAGGCCTGGTGCACTACAATACTGAGCTGGATCCAATTTATAGGTATTTAAACACATCCTTCTGAAATTTTCGAAAACATCACATAGTAATAGTACGTCAGATTTCAAATACAAGTCCGAATAATCTCCCAAACTCTCACACTCGAATAGATTCCAAACACGTTTAGCCCTCATATAGTCTGTGTCGGATATATGTTCTTCATTCAAGTTGTCATAGAATTGATTTTTAGTCGGTAAGGTAGTAACATTCATCTTGTCAATATTGTCAACAAAACTATAAGGAAAGACACCTTTCTTTCTCATTAAATTGAATTTTTCTGAATCGGGAAAATGTTTGGAAATTTCTATACATTGTTCAATGATTAAATTAGCTCCCAACTTTTCCAGTGAACTAGACATAAACTTGAAACTATCTATAAACCTCAATTTTAAATAATTTCTCCTCGTTTCACCCTTTCTATTTTGATAGCTATGTGTGTAGATCTTTTTAGAAAAAGAAATGTACTTTTCTTTAGTTTGGGCAATTACTTCCACCCTATCATTTTCGCTATACAATTCTTTTATAAACATGTGGCAATCGTAACCACTCATATTATGACATATAATTGGAATGAAAGTGGGGATTTTGAAATTCAAGTTACATACAGAGTGCGCTACAGGGAATCTTTTTTTACCACTGATGTGACAATGATCACGCACCTTAATATCCCCTTCTGTGAAAGGTTTTTCACATATACCACATTTGGTGGCATTATTATACTCTTCTTCCTCTTGTGGGGTTTGTTTATGTATTGGTTTCACATACCGTAAATGTTGATGATAAATATTTTTCAAATCGTCTTCGATTCGCATAGTGAATATCTTGGCAGCATCAGCACCTCTATATGTAACAAATTTTGATAATTTATCATTGAAAGAACACTTTATCAGATATGCAAAAGAGTATGGTTCATGTTGGAAGGTTCTATTCGTGTATGAGAATTCTGGGTTTGGTTCACTGGTTTGAATGGGTTTCAACACAGACTCGAAATCTGCATAAACAACAAATGGCACCTTCATTTGTTTTTCAAAATTTTCAAATGTTAATTCATTACCAGCAACCAAGTTTCCATATTTATTGATTTTAAAGTCATTTTGTGGTGTTGTTGTATAAACATGATTACAATCATGCATCTGATGACGTAATAGTAATCGTTCGTTTGAAAAGTAAAGTAAACAACCATCACAAAAAAAATTTTTGTGTTCATAAGAAGAAATTTGACCAGATACCAAACGTGAAAGATCTTTTATCCAACAAAAATGACTATTTCCCACATCATCTGCAATAAGCAACAAATTGACATGTCTTGCGAGCTTCCTCTGTGAGTATCGTAATGGACCTACAACTTCATACATGACTTTATTGTCTTCAAATTTTGATTCTAAACCATACACATTGACTGAAATATCATTCAAATTCTCGAACGATTTAATATCACGTAATTTAACTGGAAAATTCATACCTGTAACATTTAAAACAGTGCTATAGTGGGGATATGAAGACACTAGCGAAATGTTGATATCAACAGGAAATAATGCTGATGTTATAGCCCACGCAAAGCAGCATTGATCAGTATTCTTCACATTGACAACAGCCTTCTTCATCTCAATAAATCGTGGTAGTTTGATGTAGGAAGATCCACTTATTTATGTTCACCTCAAGAAATAGAATTTTTTCACAACTCCATCCTGAAATAAATTAATTATTAGACCTATTATTTTCATACAATCATTTCATCACAAACCTGAATCACGATCAGCAAATTCCGATGTTTGAGCAATTATGGTGTCCCGGAAGGTGTCAAATAATCCATTCAAGTCAGTGGATAAATCAGCTATACGATTTTGTGAGTTGAATGACTTGATATCCATAACTTCCTGGGTTTGGATAACATAACTGCCAAATACTTCCATGTTGACCTTGACAGAGTTGTGCAACTTGATTACTTTCTCCAAAACATCGACGACTTGGCATTTGATCTCATTAAAAAATGGACTATACTCAGTATATGTGTTTTCAGCAGATACCCTGTAGCTGGCAATTCGACACTTGAACGCGCTTTTGATTTGTTGTACTCCAACACCCAAATCAACACATGCATTTGTTCTGTGAATGAGTGTCCTCTTATGAGAGCTGATTTTGGAATGCGGAATTATCACACTACAGGAATCACACTTATAAAGTGGCAATACAGGAGATTCTAATCGTTTTTTAGAAAGGCCAGCCTGATGTATGTCTCCCTGATTGGATTGAATATCACCACTAGTGGAAGCTATATTATTAACTTCAACCTTTTTTCTGGAAGGGCCAGCTAGAGATATACATCCTTGATCAGACTGAAGATAAACACCACTAGTGGAAGCTTCATCATTACCCCTCACTCTTTTTGGCGAAGATGTCACTGAACAACTTCCACGCTGGTGCCTGAGACGGCTATCTCTTCGTGTGAAAGATTTTCCACAAATGCAAGAAAACATTATTTCAAACTGAGTATTTTTTTTTGATAACACACAAGAGGAGCTTTTTGATTACACACGAAAACCAGAAGAATCTGACTGAGGAAAGAGTACAACACATCACTTATATACCAACTGGTGGTGGCGTGGTTGTAGTGGTTGTGGGCGTGGTTGTAGGCGTGGCATTCCAATGCCAACAAAGGAAGTGAAGTGTTGATGCCATGGATCGTTACAATGTCATATGTAATTGAATACTACACACTCATTCAAGGTTAATCTCAAGGTTATCCATCATAAGTTGAATGAAATCCTCATGTGAACTTCTTATAATCCAGGAATGTGAATATCAAAAATCTTTGTAGTGAAATATTGCAAGTATAAATACAGGTTATTCTCTTCAAAACATAAGTCATGAAAACACTATGAAGAGGGTAACATTCGATGAAAAGTATAATAAAATTCACTATATGATATCATGGAACTTTGCATATAGACATGTGAGAAAAAAATTCTGGGAATATAAAAGCATCGATAGATGGAGATTCAACAGGCGAATAAAGGAAACTTCCACCATCATAGAACCAATTTTGGATGTCACACATAGACGAAAAATATATTTTCAGAGATTTTGTGATAAGTATATTCGAAAATAAATAATGTATTTACTAATTGCTAGTCTTTTATTGAGTGAATGTGTTCTATAGTGTTGTCATTTGATGTAATCTTGACTGATAGAGGGGAAATAAAATCTTTCAACTCACGCAAAGAAAATGTATACATATACGCTGAAATGAGCTAAAAATATTGTTCAACATATATTGTCATTCTCGGAGCAAGTTACAAACCTACAATATCAGCTATGAAAAAAAAAATTGATGAGTTTTAATGAGAAAAAACCGAGATACATCTCGTTTATGCCCACAATGGAACCTGATGTGGTAGTATTATACAAATAAGCTCCAGGAAGATCGGTGAAAGGTCGAAAAGGTGACCAAATATATGTAGGGCGTGACGGACATCATTCGTGTACTTGGAGGTTACGTGAAGGTAATTGAAAGCTCCATGAAGGTCGGTGGAAGGTCGAACAGGTTGTAGGTTGGTGGAAGGTCATGACTGACTCGAACACGTGGACTTCAAGGCCTTGTCTGACGTCATCGAACAAGTAGCGCCCTACAGTACCGAACCGAAATCTTTATAACCGTGAATGAAATGTCTCCCATTCAATACCAATGTCAACTCATAGTCGAACACAAACCAACATGAAATTTCTATGATATTTTTTTTTATAAGTGCTTCCTTCCCAAACAAAAATGCAAATGTTTAACATGTCGAATAGGTGACCAAAATTATGACTGATTTCATCAATGCATTTGAAAACAACGTGAAGGTCACTGGGAGGTCGAACATTGACACATTATGTCACAGCTCTCACCCCACCCACTAAATCCACAACGTCGATTTCTAGATACACCCACGACAAAAAAGACTTTCAGATACTCTGTCCCGACTATTTAGAAATACCCATTCATAGCCACCGAATCCACTATTTAGAAATATCATTATATAGCCCACCCTCCCTTAAAAGCTCCATGAAGGTCGGTGGAAGGTCATGCCTGACGTCTTTCGAACACGTGTGCCGTTCAAGGCCTTGTCTGACGTCACCGAACAAGTGGCGCCCTCTGACACCCACCAATGTGGCTCGAAGGTCATGCCTGACGTCATTCGAACACGTGCCGTTCAAGGCCTTGTCTGACAACACCGAACAAGTGGCGCCCTCTGACGAGTGTAATTGAAATAAAGAATTACAATAGTGTATTGAAAGAATAAATTTGAAAATAAAGTACTCGAGAGGTAAATTACAAGTATTCAAGGTCATACCCTTCAATTACTCTAATTACCCGCATTACTCTCCAATCACCAGTAATAATACTAACTATATATGTCTCAAATACAGCACCATGTACTTGAAAGGTGCACGCAGTTATGTGAAGGTGATTGGAAACTCCATGAAGGTCGATGGAAGGTCGAATAGATGGCCAAGTACACATAGGATGTGACTGACATCATAAGTTCTGTGGAAGGTTGAACAGGAAGTAGGTCGGTGAAAGGTCATGACTGACTCGAACACGTGGCCTTCAAGGCCTTGTCGATCTTTATTACCGTGAATGCAATGTCTCCCATTCAATACCAATGTCATCTCCTAGTCGAACACAAACCCTGAATACAACATGAAAATTCTATGATACATTTTTTTATAAGTGCTTCCTTCCCAAACAAAAATGTTTTACATGTCGAATAGGTGACCAAAATTATGACCGATTTCATCCATGCATTTGAAAACAACGTGAAGGTCACTGGGAGGTCGAACATTGAAACATTATGTCACAGCTCTGACCCCACACACTAAATCCACAACGTCGATTTCTAGATACACCCACGACACAAAAGACTTTCAGATACTCCGTCCCGACTATTTAGAAATACCCATTCATAGCTATGAGAGTACTAAAAACACAGAATCCATTATTTAGAAATACCATTATATACCTATGAGAGTTCTGAGTACTCTCGCCACCGAATCCACTATTTAGAAATATCATTATATAGCCCACCCACCCTTAAAAGCTCCATGAAGGTCGGTGGAAGGTCATGCCTGACGTCTTTCGAACACGTGTGCCGTTCAAGGCCTTGTCTGACGTCACCAAACAAGTGGCGCCCTCTGACACCCACCAATGTGGCTCGAAGGTCATGCCTGACGTCATTTGAACACGTGCCGTTCAAGGCCTTGTCTGACGTCACCGAACAAGTGGCGCCCTCTGACACCCACCACCACCCACCACCACCACATTATCTAGAACCGGCGCTCTATCACTACTGCTGCGTGGTCGGTCCTTAACAGGAATCTTCTCCCGTACACGTATTTATAAAAGTGTTCTACTCCCTTGACAACAGCCATCAGTTCTCGTCTGGTATCACAGTAGTTACGTTCCGGTTTACTGAGAGTTTTACTGAAGTATCCAATGACCTTTTCTTGCCCATCCTGGACCTGGGACAAGACAGCTCCAAGTCTCACGTTGCTGGCGTCCGTGTCCAAAATGAATTTTCAACTCGGAAGGGGATAACTTAGAATCAGTGCATTGATCAACGCCCCCTTCAGCTTCCTGAACGAGTATTGGCATTCTTCGGACCATTGGAACTTTGTTTGACCTTCCGTTCAGTGGTTTAGCGATGTTGGCAAACCCCAGCACATATCGGCGATAGTATGTGCACAAACCAAGTAAACTACGTAGTTGGTGTATGTCTTTCGGGATAGGCCACTCCTTCACTGCTTTAATCTTCTCATCATCCACTGCTACTCCGTGCCCAGAGACAACATGGCCAAGGTAACGTACTTCATTTTGGAACAGGTGGCATTTCTTGGGGCTCAGCTTCAATCCAGAGTTTCTCAGCCGCAGGAATACCTCCTCCAGGTTTTTTACGTGGTCTTCGAACGATTTGCCAACTACCATAATACCAAACATGTCCTCCATGAAAGTCCTTTCAGAACCGTCTCCATTAATCTCTCGAATGTGGCTAGAGCATTACAAAGTCCGAATGGCACAACGGTGAAATGTCACAGTCCTGAGCCCATGGTGAAGGCAGTCTTTTCTCTATCTTCTGGAGCCAGTTCTACCTGCCAGTATCCACTCTTCAGATCGAGGGTCAAGAAAATCGTGGAGCCGGCCAACGTGTCTAGGGTGTCGTCTATTCTCGGAAGAGGGTAACTGTCTTTCTTCGTCACGTTGTTCAGTTGACGATAGTCTACGCAAAAGCGTGTTGATCCATCTTTCTTCTTCACCAACACGACTGGAGAGGACCATGGACTGTCGGATGGTTCAATAACTCCATCTTTCCCCATATCACTGACTATTTTGTCAGCCTCTTCCTTCTTGGCAAGAGGAAGTCTTCTAGCTGATTGTCGGATCGGTCGGGCTTCCCCCGTATCAATTTTATGCTGAACTACATTCGTTCGGCCCCCTTTTCCTTGTCCAGTATCGAAGATGTCTTGGTACTTCTTGACTATTTCTCTCAATCTGGGCTGTTGAGCTGGTTTAATGCCTTTGGAAGATATGGTAACCAATTTTTCCAGTTCCGCTGTCAGGTTGTTGTCTTGACTAACAGTACCGTGTACACTCCTGATCACAGAGGAAATTGACGAGCAGTGCCCCAAAACAGTTCCTTCACTGGGTAATAATTGACATTCATTACCCTTACTGGCACAATTTTATCAACACGCAACAAAGTCTTGCCTAGTGCAATCCCTCGTCCAATTTTCTCATCATGAAGCTTGGGCACGAACATCACCACGTTTCCATTGCTCGCACCTCCGTCCAAGCGAGCCTCCAGTATGGTCTCAGCCCTCTCGGGTACAATTACATCTTCAGCCAGCAGAACACGAATCATCTCTTCACTTCTTCCATGTAGCACCAGCTCTTTTCCGTTCACACGTAGGACGTCCTCTTTGAAGTTCAATTCGAACCCTCTGGAATTCATGATGTCCATTCCAATAATTGCGTCGTCCTCAATGTCCGATACTAATGCCCAATGTTTCACTTTTGTGCTGCCTAGAATCAGTTCAATCGGTAGCTCACCATGTACAGTGGCCGGCTCTCCTGTTGCTGTGCGTAGCTTCCAGGATGATGGTTCCATTCTCTCTGGTGTTTTAATAAAAGCAGGTCCAAGGATTGTCCTAGTCGCACCTGTATCTAGCAGCATGGTGCAAGGCTCGTTGTTGATGAGACCGTCTACAAAGACACCATTGTTTTGACGTTGAAGGACAGCGACATGTGCATTGTTAACCGGGGCTTGCTGGATACAGGTCGACGATCGCTGCTCCTCATCGACCTTCTTCAGTTTTCCTGCATCGTTACCGATTCTTTGAATGTTGGACATTTGCTACGCACATGCCCAATTTTGCCACAATTCCAGCATCTTATCTGTCTTCTTTCAGGCAACATTTCCTTCACCACCTTTCTTATGGCAGCTTCCAGGTTATCAGGTTCCTGTGGGTCTTCCTCAATAAATCGGACTTTACTTTGGCTTCTGCAGGATTGCTTCGCTGCCTCAAATTCCAAAGCGCGTGCCAGTGCATCTACGAGATGTGTTGGACGAGCTAGTGTCAATGCTTGCCTGGTTTCCTGGTCACGAAGTCCATCTAAGAAGGCCTGAACTGCTAGTCGCTCCATTACCTTTTCCGGTGTAGCTGGGTATGCAAGGCGAACCAAGCGTGCAATGTCGGCTTCAAATTCCTGTAGGGATTCGCTTGATTTCTGGCAGCGGTTTATGAGCTGTGAGTGGTATACATGTTCTAGATGGGTCTGTCCATACCGTAATTCTAGATGTTTGATCAGCTGCTCGTAGTCCTCTTGTTCTTGTGCCGTGAGGGTTTGTAAGATATTTGTGGCTTCTCCACGCAACGCCAGTGTTAATGCTACAGCTCTTTCTCCTGCATTCCATCCATTCATTTTTACATCTTTCAAACCCTTTTGAAACTCATCTAAACTCAGTTCCAGCATTGAGTTTTCATTGACAGACTCTGTGGTGTGGGTAGTGTCAATCTGATTTTCCAACTTACTGATTTTCTCCTTCAATTTGTTGGTTTCTTCCTCGATTCCGCCTATGATTTCATCGCTGATTGTTTCCTTCAATTTTCCCATTTCTTCCTCGACAGTCCCTATTCTTCCTTCCAGTCGATTCGCCACGCCACAAAGTTCTTCTTTCATTTCTTTCATGGTAGGTATTCGAATTTTCTAGAAGTTTCTCTTGGAGTTCTTCCTTCAAACTATTCGAATTTTCTAGCAGCTTTGCTTCCAAATTCCTCGAACTTTCTTGAAATTCTGTTTTCAGACCATTCGAATTTTCCAGAAGTTTTTCTTGAAGTTTTTCTACCAGATTATTCGAATTTTCTAGAAGTTTCTCTTGAAGTTCTTCTTTCAGACTCACCGAATTCTGTTGCATTTTGTCTTCCATTCCGTCGAGTTTACTCATTATGGAACTCATATCCATTCCAGAAACTTCGAATAAAAATGTTTCTGGGTCATCGCCCTCCTGGACTAATCCCTCTGCAAGTCTTGTTTGAAGCACGGCCTTTTTACCACTTGTGTCAAGTTCCCTCTCCTCCAGTTCTTACTTCAATTCCGCAACCTTCAATTCAACCAGGCGAACTTTCCTCGAACACATTTTGTCTTAGTCTATGTCTCACAGTCTATTTCACGGGTCTCCAGTCTATTATTATTATTGTCTATTTCACACAGTCTATTTCCCGGACACCAGTCTATTATTATTGTCTATTTCACACGCGAGAAGTGTATCAGTTTATACACACAACTGTCAACTTCACGAAAAAATGTTTATCAGTCACTGTCTATTTTTCGCGAAAAACAATTGTCCGAAATACACAAACTGTCTACTAACACGAACACTCTATATTTATATATTTAAATCCACTTCTGATCACCACTGTCGTATATTTATAGTCTGATTTATTCTAAAATAATTCATTTAACGAAATACAATGATTCACAATACTCTAATTTATACAGGGTGTCCGGTAAACCTTGTACAATATTGAAACTGGTGATAGAGCAGGTCATGACTGTTCAGAATATCGGAATTTCACTTTAGTAAAAATCTCACCGTTTTCGAGATAATGAGCATTTTTTAAATTTCTGGAAAATCACTACCTCACCTTGGATTTTTGAGTGCCATGTCTACAAACTGAGACCAATTCATCTTTGCTGCTGAAGATTACTGATGTTGAGTTTCACCAATTTTTTTAACAACAGTTTGACATTATTGTTTGCAAAAAACATAACCAAGTGGAAGTCGATATTCATTACAAAAGAATGCCCATTTTGTCCAAACTCTACCTTGGTATAAAACATACGATAATTATTTTTGGAAGGAGTAGAATTTCGATTATATTAGAGTGTGATGTTATTCTGAGCTAAAATCAACTCCATTAGACTTTGTCACTAATATCTTTTATTTTTATCCTATATCAAGATGAAATGATTGAATAATTATGAGTACTAACGAATCATCTGCTTAGAAGCATTCCATGAGATGTAAAGAAGTAAATACTAATTCAACGTTTTTTTGAATCAACATACACTATAAACCACAATAACGATTATTCAACATCGCACTGAATAGTACTGAATAGCACTGAAAGTAATAGACGTAAAATACTCGAAAAACCATTGGCATACCATCAGGATGGGCGGATAATTCCTTTTTCCAAATACAATTTCACGTGACCATACCAACCATTCGAACCCAACCTAACGGCCTGCCAATCGTTTTTCGAGTATTTTAGTTTTATTATTTCATCACGAAACACATGGCAGTCTGATTAAAATCATACCCGAATAATAATAATAATTAAAATTATTATTATCATATTTTAATATGAAGAACCTACGACGACTCTTTGATTCATGCATTATTATCATGAGGATATACGGACAATACTGTCGTACAAAAGGCATACTGAGTAAAATTTGTCACTATGCCCCGGTCTAATAGGTTCGTTTTCAACAAAAGCTGTGGAGATCGACCGTTTCTTCAATATTTTCGCTCTAGAGCGAAAAAGCTGTCACAAAATAAAAGCGTCAAAGACTACACTTTGGTAAGCGGTTGTAGAAAAAAATATAGTTTACTGACCGTGCACGATAATCGGGTAGATGGAAATATTTATGGTTTCACGCACTGTCCACAGTGCCTAAAGTGATACTTTTCAGTACACGTATGTGAAAAAATCAAATGTGCGTAAAGTTATGTTTTACGCATCGTTCATATAATTCCAAAAGACAGTAATTTGCTCGGAAGTCATCAAATGAAAATTTTATAGAATAAAATTTCCTCAACAATTGCTACAATTTGCCAATATAATAACAGTCGTAGAAATAAAAGTGTAGATACATTTTGTAAAGAGCTTTCTGTGTGTGTTTCCACGCTCATAAAAAAGTACTAATTTAAGAACTTTTGTATCATGTATAAATAACTACTTCATCTTCTTTATATGAGTTTTCTGTGCATATTGGTCATGAAGTCATAAAGTTTCATTTTATAGAGGTTATTTCGAACGATCGACTGAAACTTCAAACTCAGTCGCAAATAATGCCATTATCTCAGTAACTAACTTCGAAAGAAAACCCTTATTAAGTTTTACAACTTTGACTTTATGGTAAATGAATAAACTTGAAATATAACATTTTAGAGAAAAGCTTCTATTTAAATGTACTAAAAAGAAGAAAATAAATTTTAAAGTGAATAAACCCATCATTTTGTTACATTATAAAATTCTAAATGATATAAAAGCTTGTCGCGAGAAGTATATATGTAATTCTTACAGTAAATTAAATTTAAAATTACCTCAAGATTTATGCACACGTCATTACACTTGAAATGAAGCTTTAGGAAAATATTTGAAATTTTAAAATGTTTTGTATTTCATTCACTAAATATCATCACCTACCGTCTATCCCATATCTAAGGACCCAGCTGGGGTGAACTGAACTTTTTTAAAGGTGAAAATAAAGTACTTATCTTATTTTTAGAAACAAGTTACAAATCAACTGTGGAATTTGCAAACCTTTCGTACGAACGTATGAATGCAAGCACAGTTCCATTAATTAAAGCTTTACAAGCTGCTTTCAATCGTGATGAAATCATAATGGTCTTTGAATGAGTGGATTTCAGCATAACACCGCG
Organism: Chrysolina oricalcia; assembly: GCA_944452925.2. Lineage (NCBI taxonomy): Eukaryota > Metazoa > Arthropoda > Insecta > Coleoptera > Chrysomelidae > Chrysolina > Chrysolina oricalcia. The sequence continues at coordinate 36,273,114 of OX101816.2, read as the reverse complement.
CCCATTTCAGGTCTCCGCCCGGGCCAGAAAGAGTGTAAATAAAACCACCCTTATAAAAATATAACATTTATTAGATAAATAAAAAACGTATTTTAAACATAATAAATAACAAACTCTGCATGTTGTGTTCTCAATGTTCATATCATTTAGCTTTTTCTAAGGAAGAACAGTTTTTCATTTTATAGTGTGTTTACAAGCAAAAAGTGAAGGTGTCGTATGAAATGAAATCCGAAAATATTTTTACTTAATATAATGACTAAAAAGAAACTAACTGATAACTAGGAATTTTGCTAAAAAATTAACGAAAATAATAAACTAATGAGTTAGTGTCAGCCAATCTAGTTTTTGAGCGAAATATCACATGGGACCTCTCAACACACCCAGCAGAAGTTTTTACTAATTATAGACATAAGGCATAAAGGAGTGAAATACAAATATTATTTCAAAAATAAAATTGATGTATACCCTGTGCGATTTTCTACCACTGAATATTTTTACATGATTTTTTTTAGAATCAAATTGCACAAATTCAATGAAATAAATGATGATTATACATTATTCTAAACCAACCCGTTTAGTAGTTTGAAAATGAAAGCCTTTCGAGGTGTTGGTTCAGTAAAATATTCAGTTTGAAATGTATTATGAAAGACTTCTGATGTGTTGGTTTCGTAAAAAATTCAGTTTGAAATGTATTCAAGTTCAAATAAAAATTTCTACTGGGGGAAGTTCTTCCTTCAACTCAGTTACTGCTTTACAATAAATAATATGCTTATTTTCTTACATCTAGTTTTCCTTTTTCAATAAAAAATTCAATATCTACAATTTCATACAAGGCTATCAATGTTTCAACTATTTACACCTATTTTCTATGCGATATCTGCAGCCAGAACGGAAAATTTTCAAAATTCAAGTGAGATTAGGTGAAAGTTCATCACAATCATGAGATCTACAAAATATTCAACTATGGCTGACAAACAGTCGAAAGTATCACTGAGGTAAGCTACAACCTCAGCCTCCAAGTTTGAAGTGAGCAGTTTTCTAGGAATCATCTAGATGCCAAACAGAACTTGTGCAACCGTACTTCTATTCTGATTTTGAATATTTTTGAAAGTTTTCATTCAAGCCGCTATAAAATCTCAATTTATTCTGAACCAGTCAAATTTCAAACTCTCATCTTTCAGTAGGCAAATTATTAGACCAAACTGAGCCAGAAAATTACGATTTCGTTGAATAATTGAAAGAGAAGTTTTCGAAATTTAACAGTTCCACACTTTGATAGTCAAAGTTGTGCAGAGAGGTCTAAGGCAGCCTTAAATTTTTGGAAAACGGTTCAAGGTCTTGAGGCTATGAGAGGTAGTAGACCGTCAGATAGTGACAGATTTAGGTGCCCCATTTTCACATACAAGCCTTGAATAGAATTGAGAAGTACATCGATGTTGAGTAAAATTGAGGGAAATTTACGAGTGGCTCCTGGGGAAAACATATGGAAAATTCGATTTTCCATATTTTAACGCGAGCCGTGTTCATCTAATCATTAATTAGTAGAACCTGGCTTCGGAAGATCAAAGGCTTGAGTGTTGAAGGTGGCTAAAGGGTTCAAATAAGGCTGTAATCTTGTAAAGAAAAATCTAGATTTTAACAGATTTTCCCACGCAAGCCCATCGAAATTATGAAAACCTACATCGTCACTAGACCGAAAAACATAATGGCTTGAGTGGCGCGAATGGAAAAGTAGATTTTGTCGTTGGAAAATTTAATGGAAATTCTTTTTGATTTTTCCATATGTTTTCCCCACGAGCCACTCTTAAATTTCCCTTCATTTTACTCAACATCGACTTACTTTTCAACCCTATTCGAGGCTTGTATGTGAAAATGGAGCACCTAAATCTGTCACTATCTGACGGTCTATAGGGGAAAGCCCCTGGAAGCATACAAGATGTTTTACAAAGGTGCACAAATATAAACTTTACCAAGATGATAATGTCCTTCATAATCCTCTTGGTTTGATGTTCTATTAACTGAGAGGTTATTTACCACGGTAATGTCATTAAAATTTGAAAAAAAAAGTAAAATTTCGCGAAAATTTATTGCGTTACTTGCATAGAGTCACTCGTTAGTTACATATTTTGATAACATAAACACAAGTCCGTGAAGCATAATGCAGTGTTTCGCGTCATGTTTCAGAGAAACTAAGAAAAGGGACAAAAGGGAAGGTTTTCAAACAACCGTATCAAGAATGGCTGGTTGGCCAAGCTGTCTAGGTCTAGATCGGCCGCTTGAATTTCAGCTAGGCCCGGCACAGGACAAACAAAATTTCAAATTTATCGGAAGCAATAGTTGAACACATCTTGTTCGAAAGCAAGTATGATGTGTGTTGCCTAGACGCCAAACATAACGTCTATTGCTTGGTTGGAATGCGCACCAAACACTAGTATGGTGCTGTAAGTTTACTGGGCTTTTCTAGGGCTGAAAAGTGAATGCCAAAAATCAGTAAGTCGCTCCAGAGCGCTACAGCAAATAATAATAATAACCACCTCTGCCAGCACAGACGAGTGTTTAAGAGGGAACATTATTATTATAATCCAATTAAAACAGCTGAAGATTTCCCTTCTTCACATATATCACGATCTGCACACCGTAAACTATCTGAATTATACAATTGGAAATTTTCGAATCCCTCATTTTGACGAAAATTCCTCTTTCCTTACACCTATCTCATTGGCCTAAATTTAACTATGGTGAAAAAGACGAAGATTTGAACTGTATAAGAAATATTGTCAGTTATCAAAATTGAAATTAACTTATGTACTGATCGACAAGCGTAAGGATGCCTCCGAGAATTGGTTGCGCAGTAGACAAAACCCTGGAGTGGGGCAGCTCAATCGCACTGCCTTATTAAACAGTAGTCGATCTTTGTCGCACATCTACTCACACTCTATCGTTTGCGCATCTCAGAGGCATCCTTACGCTTGTCGATCTGTATAATAGAACTGTGTGTTTGTGATTCACACCAATATAACCAAAAAAATGAGAAAACCATTCAAAACGAAGATGTAAAGCAAATAATGGTGTATTGTGGCCAAAGTACAGCACGGGGCATAATGTTTGCTACATATGGGAAATATTTTTATTACCAGTTACAAAAAAAGTTTAGGAGATAGTTTCAGCATATCGGAAATCCTAAAAATCGATTGACACATGTCACGTGATCGATCAACAACATAGCGGAATTTCGAAAAATTCACAGGAATGCGCAAAAAGCGGGGTCATTTACAATTTGATTTCAGGAATTAATGGAAAATTGCCTTTTATCTATTAACTTGCAGAGGGCTAGAATCCTACACTTATCAGCAAATCAAAATCATTCTCAAGTAGGTAACTTAATTTCAATTGTAATCATTACAATTTCACTATTTACTATTTGGCACTACATTTTTAATTTTGTCACAAATCTATCATTCAGGCGTTAACAAAATATTGTTTTTTTAAGGCTAATTTGAGTTCATTTCCAAAAACGGAGAAATTTTGGACAGGAAAATGTTGTTGCTTCAATTGCAGTAATTACAATTGAAATTAGGTTTACATTAGAATGATTTTGAATTGCTAACTAGTGTAAGATTCTATCCCTCAGCAGTCTAATGATAGCCGTCCCTTTTAAATTTTACTAATATTTGTTCCTACTTCTGGTTCCTGAAATAAAATATTATTGTTTCGTTTTTTAATTCATTTAGTGGAAATAAAAAGTACAATCTTTTTTGAAGAAATGTTAAAAATGTAGTAGATTAACTAAAAAATCTCAAGTTTCCACGATGTATTGCAGAATACATTTTGTTTTTCTCCTTTTCAAATTTAAAGTTATTATAAAATTTAACGAAGATGTAAAATTTGAATCATTGCAACAGCAAGTCATTGTGAAAACCAGTTTTTAAATGTTGCACTTACATTTGGGAACAAATCTAAAAAGTTCAATTTTATTGATTGAAAAGTCCTTTTCAATTCTAAAAGTTGTTTAGGACTTAAATTAAAAAACAACGTTATTTATTCAATCAACGAAATTTTTTTAGAGAAAATTGATTGCAATTTTCTTTTACGCATAGATATAAGGACCTAAAATTAAATTGTGAACAACTTTTTCGGATCAGTTTTTTTGCTTTCTTTTGAGAATAACTCTACATTTTGTCCATTCCTAATGAAGTTTTCAAAACTGCCGCCATATTGGTGGTCACGATTTTTAGATTTTCCGATATGCAGAAACGATCCCATTTAAATTTATTTTTGTAAATCCAAGAGGAAACTTTTTTCTCTTATGTTGCAAACATTATGGACAACAATCTATAAAATGAATGTGATTACAGGTGCCATTGTGAGTGTGTGAAGAAAGAAAATCCCTATTTGTTTTAAATGGATGATGTAGCTGTTCGAAAACCGTACCTTTCGAAGCTGCGCATTTTGATCTGTAGGTCTGTGTTTAGGAAGTTAATCTAGGTCAGTAGCACAAAAAAAATCGTAAAATTTTGTGGAGTTTCGAGGAGTGTTATAACAATTTTATAACAAGTTTTGTATAAATTAATAAATCTTCAACATTTCTATATAGGACAGGCAATCAAATGTTTGTTGAAATATAAGTGAAATTTCCTTCTAATTGTAAAATTAGTGAATCTTGGGGACCATACACACTATAAACACACTCACATACAGTCATGAAGGCTTCTTCGTGGTTTAGATTTGTGCACAGTTTGGCTGGATACATCTGTTAGATATGGGATCATTACCAGTTAGAATTTATAGAAACCATGGTACGCTGAACAAAAAGAATATTGTAGGAATTATTAAAAAAAAAAGGTAAATGCTTATTTACATCACTTGTCAGATTCCCAAGTGTTCATAAGGAGTTTCAAGTGTTTATCAAGAATTTCAAGTATTTTAATTTAATTAAAAATTGACGTTGTATGGAATAATAAATAAGTGTTCGTACCAAGGGGACCATGTGTTTCACTACCACTATTTCTGACCCCTCAAACTTTACTTCAACGCCCTGCAAAAAAAGAACACGGGGATCTAAGACCTTCAAACGCTCTCTAGCCTTCAGATGATATCATCTCATCTCACACGAATCTATCGACTTTCTGTGACCTTGCCAGCAACTTCAAATTGGTCCTGACCTGATAAAGACTATTCTTCTAGCTAATTTTTTAATGTTATATCAGTCTCAAAGGGCAAACAATATTACATTTGCAACAACGAGTATTTGGATACTTACAAGGAAACGGAAGTTAATTATTACAGAGGCAACTTGCTGAAAGAAGTGAAAATTCAATTAGTAAGAGAACAGACTATTTGTTGGTAATTAATTGGAAACAAGGAAAGAATGTAGCTGACCTTTTCTCAAGAGAAATTTATTGACAAAATTGATGTTTGATGTGAGTGGTACCTTTTAGCAGTTTTAAAAATTTAAAAGAGACACACAATTATTTTTGTAGTCCTTCATTAAAATTTGAATTTAATATCCGTTAGTCTAGATTATTTCATATTTCTCTGATGCATTTGATTATTACTTCCGGGATTCCTTCGGTAGGTTGCCCCATTTCAAGTATAGTATGGCTCGCTCAGATACATAACTCATCGATTTGCTCCTATAAATCAAAGCAATTGCATACATCTCGAAAAACCTATATGAACCAGTCCGATTCTCTATTCTTCTTATTATCCTTCTTCTCATTCAAATACATATGTCAAACGTCAAAAATGGAGCTCTGATCACAGGTTCAACACGTGGTCACTTGACTAGCGCGATGTCCAACATACTATTTAAAAAAGAACAGTCTTCTCGAGTTTTCTTCCTAAAGTATAGCGCCCCGTTGGAGACCTTTTCGAGGTTCGGGGCTCGGGCAGTCTAGCACTGTCTTAATGTTATCGAAAATAAGATGCGAAATGGCAGTTTACTAACTCGTAGAGTGCATGGGCACTTGAGTGGATGCAGCGTTGACGGCAGGCAGGGAATTCGTGATGGTTTGGGGTACCGCCGATACCGTCGTTAGCATCGGTATGGCGGTGAGGGTCGGGAACGTGTGCGTCGGGCTGCTGTTGCCCGATGTTGTGTTATGGAGTGATTCTTCTATCAGACTGGCTATTTTTTCTCGGTCAACCTGAAAAAAATTAAACAAAATGAAATCAAATATAAACGGAAATTTTAATGGCAAGGATATTGCAAGAATAAAATGAACATCATTGTGAGTATGGTTCCACTTCAAACATCTTATAAATCAGCTATTACACGTGGCTGATTTAAGGTCCATTACTAGTCTAAACATTTATAGACAAAAAAGGACGTCCAATCGACGTACTTTGCAGTGGTCAGTCAAAGTGGAAGACCAATATGGACGTCTTATTTTAAACCAAATTTGGAACAAACGGGCTCAAAAGTTGGTAATGTGAATGCGTATTATCTAAATGTCAACTACCGAATATCAGATTAAATCAGATGCAGAGTGGACGCGCGATTAGATTGGCAATTGTTTTTGGGTTTCGTTAAAATCAGTTAAGCGGCTCAGCCAGCATCTGTTTTGTTTAGAAAAACCGAAATAATTTGGAACAGAATATCATACCTAAAACGACATACCTACCTAACAATTAATATTGTGCATAGTATATAAAAATTAAAACTGCTCAGTACTACATGATGGTTCTTCGGGTTGTAAGGCCGACGTATGTTCTGAGAAGGTCTCGACGTTTCGCCAACACGAGTGGTTAGCATTTTCAAGAGTTATTTTGCAAATTTCTGCTTTCTTAAGTTGCTGTCAAACATTTGACATTTGACATGTAAGTGACGATGGCCGCGAAAGCCTTTCACAATTGCTCAGTACTACTTCTTGAACCAAAATTATCTTCATAAGAATTGTTGTCATCAAACTATATATTCATCACACTGCTTTTTGAAACAGTTGTGGAATCATATGCGACTGAAAGTTGGAATTCATGTTGTAGAGAGAAACATTCTCAATTGAAATTCTTCTGGAAATGAAAAAAAACCTACGATAAAATTGAAGTTACTTTTTTATAATATCTAACAGAAAACAACTACTTCCCCGGCTAAAGCCACGCTGAACATTGAACTACATCTGATATATATTGAGAAAGACCCTATATAACTTGAGAGAAAAAAAAATCTGAAAGTGAAAATTTTCATTTTAATGCTTCCTAAAAATTGTTGTCATTGTGTATTAGAATTGTTATAAACAGAATTGATATACCGTTGGCCAATATTCTAAACCCCTCAAATTTCTTTGATGAATACTACATTGCTTATAACCAGAACATTCCATTTTTGATGTGATAGATTTTCCCCTTTTATTTTTGCGAAACGTATTTTGTTTATATTGAAATTTGTACCATTACAAAATATGTAGGCCCATTGAGAGCAAAATTGATACGAGTCCTATGTCATCCTATATTTTTGTATCTACAAACTTCAACTCTAGCTAATCGCCCCCCCCCCCCTTAAATCTTTCTGAATCCTCCCCTGCTATCAATCTCTGGATTTTTTACGCAGTGGGTTTGAAAAAAAGGGATAATATTAGAGTGAAAAGCTAGTTCAAGAAAGTATAGGTAATCAGTAATATAGTTTATAGTGGTAGACTCTTAAACTAGTTTTATAGTATAGTTATTTTAAAATGACTTTCAGAAGTTATCAGTAATACACGATAATCAGTAAATCCAACTTTTGTATTTATTTCCCCCAAGAAAACCCATCGTACAAAAAGTACCTCTTTTACTCTTAAGATAACTTGTATTGTGTATGAGCTGCTTAACAGTGTATAGTATAGTTTGTGGCTTCTCCACTTTATTATGTAATATGCGGTAATATGTGGTAATATGATAATCGCTGGACGTCCATTGGTAGTCCATGGATGTGTTGTTGTTTGAATAAGGTCCACAAATGGACATCCTATGGATAACCAAAAGTGTGAACTTTGTATCATCCATTGGACGTCCATAGAATGTTTATGCCCATTATTTGTGTTGATGTGGATGTTCAAATGGGACGTGGTGGTCGTGCTGGTGAGCGGTCGTGGGTTTAATTTCCAGCATGTTCATCAGTCTCGTGTATAGCATCACACGTTAAAAGGTAAGGTCTTCCCTAGCTCGCACAAGTATCTCGAGGAGTTCCGAAGGTTGCTCGTAGGTGTGCTGCCGGTTGACGGGAATAAAATTACAATAACAAATATCCAGAGATGTTCATAAAATGAACGTCAATTTTTGTGTTATCTGGGACTACTTCCTTCAAACTCGAATTTGTTTATTACATCAATTTATCGATGACACTTAACTTTATACATGTTTTACTATAGATGTTTTAGATACATTCATGTACAAAATCAATTAAACCTTCTCCCAATCGTGGGCATGGGTTAAAAATTAATCCCATTAATTCACAGATGACCTATTTCGATAATAGTTTTCATCCTGTAGTGGACACAGCCTTGCAGAACCATAAAAAATGTAGTACTGTCTAATTTATTCACGTTTTGTGCATATTTTGAATATGCACAAAATGTATCATACAAAAAAGCTTCCTTTTCCTGTGCTACTTTTGGGGTGATTAAGATCTGAGGAAGCAGCTACAAGAATCTCCACCACAACCAGAATATTAAAAATTCAAAATCATGTATGTGTTTCGTTTATTGATTGGAGCCAGAGGACGACTTAACACCAATATCAGCCTCATCTGGAAAAGTGAAGGCAACTGTCTACATTTTAAATATTTTTCTATTAAATTAATAGTCATTTGTGTTTACACTTCTCCGATATTTTATTTTGGGGTTTAATGTCAAAGTGACAATTCTGCCCAAGTATCAGAGTGACAATTTCCATCATATTATATAAAACAATCAAATGCCATCATTTTTTGAATTCAAACCAATGAGAAAAGGACTTTTCGAAAATACTGTCTCCAGCCCGTGGTATTTTCAAATCGGTGTTTCGTCTCTTCCTTGTTTATACGTTTCCATAGTTAATACAATCACTGTAAATTTAGCAGCGTCAGTTTGACGGTTCAACTCTTCAACTGACATTAATGACACAAGATGAACCGTTCCTGCAATACGTATTTAGTCCATAATGATATAATGTATTCTTGAAATTGTCTGATCGAATTTATCCCTTCAAACTGCAGAATTTTCCTTGCCAGTCGCTCAAATTGTGTTGCTGTACGAAACACCACGAGAGCTTGCAGCATTTTGTCCGGTTATTACTACTGATTATTCTTCTTTGATGTCAAGTAAATTTTTGATCGGAAAGAACTGTCACTTACCGATCAGAAGCCAGAAGGTAATTTATCGATTTGAAAGCAGAATTGTCACTTCGACTTTAACCAATATAAATTAAAATCATTTAATTTGGTTATTGCATGGATCTTGCAAAAAGCATAATAACCATCGCAAGCGGTAAGGGCCACCGATTTCAGGCAAGATTGGTGCCCTCAATACACTGGTCCACCAAAATATTGCCTTCGACCAGTAAACAAACCCTTAACGATTTCAATGTTAAAATAACCATAACAGAATTTACTCAACTACGTTCATGGGTACAATTACGATTATAATTTTTGTTCTTACGAAGATAACATCGTGAGAGCCGAAGGAAAGTAGGTAAGAATTGGTGTTCTTGAATTTTTGCAATCTGTATGCCTCAGGTCTTGATATTTCAGAAGAGCATCGTCCTTGGAAATATCTGTAAAACAGAGACAGATTGCCAACCATTCTGCGGTGTTCCATAGAAGTGAGCGAGCTTATACGCTCAGCATCACCGACGAGATGAATGGCTCTCCGAATATAAAAGTATCAATGTGTGTTTAGTGGTTGCACTCCATGCATGAAAACAGTATTCTAGGACAGGTCGTTTCTGTGCCTTCTTATAAATCATAATCAACTGACGGCCGGGAACTGAAATAGCTCTTGGCACAAAACTGAAAAACAATTCTTCAAGATGCACTTTTGGGCAATGAACCTCACATGGCTTTCCCACCACCGAGCATCGAAATGGAGGGCTTCATTGGTATGCATACTCCTGATATACTTACGTTAGCCACTGTGAGATCGGCATTTGTAGAGAAAAGACATGCTTGGGTTCTATTCGCATTGAATTCTACCAAGTTCTACCAATACATACCCCCATTCTAGAATTTTTGCTACGTCCATTTTTAATCGTTCACATTCCTCCCCGTTCTTTTCTAGTTTCAAGGTCTGAAATCGGATCTTTGGAAGAGAATGCGGTATGAAGGGTACTGTCATCCGCAAAGCTTTGCACTAGGTATACAGTAGCTCGCAACAAATCATAGATGTGACGGAGATAGCAAAGAACACAAGTGCGAACTATGAAATGTACTGAAAATGTACTGAGTTGACTGATATGACTTATCACGGCTTTATGAAAACTATCAGTGTGAAAACAACTGACACTTGGTATGAAAGATATTCGAGTATTGTGGAGTAGTCTAAAAATGCGGTAAAAACATAAATCATTGTGGATAAGTACTCACTTCATTGATAAAACCGTAATGGACTAATTCCTGTGCTAAGATCCTTGGGTTGTCCCCTGGGGATATACAACTAGTTAACTGCCTATTCATCTTATCATCCATTCGTAGTACAATAGTCAACTGAAAAAATAAAATAAAATATTTATCTGTACAAATAAGATACACTGAAATAACCCTCTTCAACCATTACAAAGATGATAAAGTTTTAGAATACAAACATGAATCCTATAAAAATGCATTATAAATTCAGTAGTACAATAGCTTATAGTTTCTTGTATGGTTTAGATGTGATCCATAATGGATAGGTAAGTGAATATTAATATACAGTGTGACAATTTAAATTAAATGAAAAAGTTGTATTTCGTGTACATTTTATTATATTTAAATTCAAAAACTTACAGTGGCTTATATTTCGCAAACAAAAGATGATATGACAAAATGTTCAAAACCATTTCTAGGATGGGAAAGGTGAACTAAAATAACATTAAAAGAACTCACCCACAACAACCCCTCCTACCCCAATTAAGATAATGCAGATAGCAACCTCTTCTTTGACACCTCATTGAAAAGCCTATAAAAATGCTTTCCAATGGTATTAATAATAATTGTGATTACGAAATTAATACTTTCATTTTAAAAACAAACACACCATACTTGTGATACAATGTTAAAAAGATCTAAAGGTCAATAAAACCGTCCGTAGGACCTTGTTGTTAAATAAAAACTTCAATTTGCCGTTTATGCAAAACAAGTTGTGAATTGTAAACATCCGTTTTTTTTTTGGTTCTGCCGCAGTACATAATTTCATTGTTTATTTGAGATTAAGGGCCCGTTTTTCATGATCGAGTTAACCTCCAGACTAACTAATAGTTTAGATGGTGAACGACATTCTTTAAATGACGTTTGAAGGATAACATTCTAAACTATTATTTACTTATCTGGAGTTTAACTGGAACTTGAAAAACTGGTCCTAAATGTCATTAGTGTTCATCATTTGTACGATCGGTACTGTCATTGATCTGTAGTTGTCACGATGGTTTACGAAAGTTTGGAGATAATTTGTATATTTGGCTCCCACAGAACAAGTGTTATTTACGAACAGCTCGAATATATCATAAGAGGCATCCGGACAAAAATGTAAGTCACGTGTACATCCGCGATTTGGTTGAAAAGTTTAGAGAAACGGGATCAGTGCAAAATGAAAAAAGGGATGCCCCAAGATTACTGATGAAGCAATCCAAATTGATGTCATTGGGCAATTTGCAAAAGATCTTACTGCATCAACACCTCAAGTATCTGCAATAACAGGACTATCACGTGAATCGGTAAGGAATAAGGTGTTGAAAATCCAAGTTTCACCCGTACAAACCGCAAATTGTTCAAAAACTAGGCGATGATGATACAGAAGAATTCAGTTTTGTGGACTCATGACTGAAACAATTCGCGTTGAACATAGAATATTAAAAAATAATTGTTTCAGTGATGAATGGAGTTTTATGCTGAATGGTAACGTAAATAACAAAAAAACTGTAATAGAGTGATGCAAAACCGCATCGATTTAGAGAAGGCCACACTCATCCAGAAAAACTGAATGTTTGGGCAGGATATTAGGCGATGTTTTAATTGGCCCCTTGTATATATACCAGGCAATTCAAGTGGCGAAATTTATCTGGATATTCTGGAAAACACCATTGAATCCTTAATTGTGCATCAATTAGAGAATCAAAGAGACGACCAAGGCAATCTAGACGAAGATTTGCTGCACTTCCAACAAGATGGAGCACCTCCTCATGATGCATCTGCAGTTAGGCACTGGTTGGATACTAATTATCCGAACAAATGGATTGGAAAGAGAGGTCCTATTGAGTGGCCACCGTCACTTGGGGAATTGCCGGTAAGAATTTCTCAAGCTATTACCAGAACAACATTTGCCAAAGTTCGAGCAGTATTTGAAAACAGGCTGATTTATTGTTTACAAAACAACGGAACCCACTTTGAAATATTTACTTCATTATCATTTTTAACGAATTTGTAGTTCAACAAAAACTTCATTGAATTTTCCTAAGGTTTCACAATTATTGATTCACCCTGTAAATTATCATTTATATCATTGGGGCTTGCTATTTAAACTTTTTCAGTTAAGATAGGTGGGGCCTAGGGGATTGATGATGAATTCTCTTTTATGTCATTTTAGTTCCCCCATCCTATCCTAGAATCAGTTTTGGGCATTTTTTGATATCATCTTTTGTTCGTGACATATAGCCCCATCGTATGTTTTGTCACAATAATAAACATAATTATAAAAATCAACTGAATTTTTATTGTCTGGTACGCACGTTGGTGATACACACAGGGTGTCCCAGAATACAGGGGACGAACTCCTTTGGTGAAATTCTCAGGTAATTTTAAAGATAAAAGTTCCTATAATTATATTATCTAATGAATATTAACTGAGTGTGATTGAGTTACAGGTTGTGGTTAATGGTAAAAAAAATGTTTTTCAGAATAACTCCATAATGACTCAGCATTTCTCCACGAAATTTGGTATATCATTCGATGGCATTCAGTTTAAAATTTCGATGCTATTCACTTGTTTCTAACTTCAGCGTACGTCAGATGGGTACCCCTAATCAGCCATCCCCAACTTTCACGCCACTGGACTGAAATAGATGTCATATTTTTCCCATTTCTCCGTATTTTCTATACAAAAAAAATATTTGAATAAATGCGTAAGCGATATGGAGACGCATTGTTGATAAATTTGTTGGTTTGCTGTTATTTCTTTTGCATAGCAGGGAATTTTTGCAGAAAAAACCTCTGCCATTATAAATATCAGAGATATTTGAATTTGTATGGTATAATTTTTTCATGGGCGAATGAATTTAATTAACATAAAAACAACTTCAATAACTCGCGGATATTGAGTTTTACAAAAACACACAGGACAGTTAATTGCTAGCCCTAAGTAACTCTTTCATTTCTTTCACTATTTTTTCAACAGTAGTATGACTGTGGACACAATCCATTCGAAATTTCACAAAGATGTCCGATTTTCTATACAAAGGACACTTATTTTAGAGGATACGTGTATAGGAACTTCAAGCCTTAAAATGAAGTGAGGATTCTGTCATCACAGTTTGTCCCCTTTTTCTGGGACACCCTGATGATATTTTTTAATGGTATGTTTTTTCATATTTGGTTAGGAATCATCATTATGATTTATCAATATAGCGAATACCAGTTTTAATGGGATTATGTCAAACACCTGCGAAGATATGAGAAAAAAATTCCCCATTTTCCCATATCTCCCTAGCCGTTTGACATAATACCATCAAACTGGATTTGTAATAACAATCCCTATCTAAATAAGGAAAAATATACCCGGTGTTCATTTAAAAATATCACCAATGTAATTTTTAATATAATAGAAATAATATGGGGATAACTTTACTTTTTGGGAATGGTTCGAAAACTGACCGTAAAAGAATTGATCTTTCCCAGGATTTTTCCAAAACATGTTGAGAAATAATGAGTTTATTCCATAATCTATGGACACACTGTATGTTTGTCGCATTGAAAAAAATAATATTAATATCTTTTCTCTGTAAATTATGTATATACAGTGTACTTCAAAGAGTTGGCATCATATGGGAAAAACTTTTAGATACAATTTATTTTGAAATTCGACTTGGGCTTTGATCAAAGTCAAAAAACCATAAAACTTTTTTGCGACTTTTTTCGGTACAAAACTCAAATTTAATTCTTACTAGTCCGTCTATGAAACTTTCATCAATTTTGTAAAGTAGGCTATGGACAAATGAAATAGGTTATCTATAATAAAAATTGAATATGTTTAAAAAAAATGTTGTTGTAAACTTATTTAATAACAAAACACATATTGTGAGTGAGAATTTTCTGAGCCAAACTAAAATTCAGATTTTTTTCTTTCTTTTCTTACAATACATAGCATGGTTCTTCTGTGTACATCTTGTACTGCATTTCTTATGAACTGTGGCTGTCTTTTCGCCACACATTCCCGAATAGTCTGCTCCAAATGGTCAATATCGTTAAATGACCGATGCTAGTATACATGATGGTTCAGATAACCCCAAAAGAAAAAATCCAGTGGGGTTAAGTCAGCAGAACGAGGTGGCCATTGATGTTCCCAATTATTACCAATTATTTTACCTCTGAGTTTAACCAAGAAAATTTCTAACTGCTAAGGAATAGTGAAAAATACACTAATACACTGCTCTCACTTACATTGTTCTTCTGCTAATTAGAGAAATACTGGACTTCCATGCTGTATTATATCTAAACAAACATTTAGTTGCACTTCCGCAATGTTTTTTAGGGGATTATGTGGTTTTTTGAAATTAGTTAAAACTGAACCAGTACTTTTGAATTTTGTCAAAATTCTACTAACAGTCGACTGCTGTATATTTTTTTCTGGATGTCGTATATTAAAATATTCAGTGACTTTTCGATGGGGTGTACTTTACATACATACTAAAATTATCTCAATTTTTTCCTTGTACAGATAACACTATTACGTTTTTTTTATTCAAACGTATTGTACCGCGTATTTACTATTTCATTTGTCTCCAAAGCGTACTCTGCGAATTTGTTGAATGTTAAGGTGTTCTAGGGGTAGTAAAAATTAAATTTGAGTTTAATTTGTAACGAAAATGACGTGAATTTTGGTTCGATACGTAAAGTAATTTTATGATATTTAGATTGATGACTTTGTTATCATTTCAATACTGAAAGAATCCATTTAAATGAATTACTACTCTAAATGATCATACGTAAAATTTTCATGAAAAAGAAATTTTCAGCAGTATTTCTCATTTTCTAAAAACATTTTTGTTGATAATTCGTAATTAAAAGTTAGTATAGCATATTTGAACTAGTGGTATAAAACAGTTTTGTCGAAGTTACGAAATTTTTAGCAGGCATTCGAGAATGGGCGACGAATATACAGCCCCAGTTTATCAGAACTGCAGTACAAGGTGTACACAGAAGAACCATGCTATGTATTAAAAGACATACAGAAAAGTAAAGTTCAGTTTGACTCAGAAAATTACTCCTCACAATTTGTGTTTTGTTATTAAATAAGTTTATAATTTTTTGTTTGACTTTACACACTAGAATTCTTAATTGACTGAGGTTGATACTATTTTTTTGTAAGTTTGTTGAAACCTATTTAATTTTATCATAGAATACCCATTTCACTTGTCTTTCTGCATAACGTAAATCTCAAAATTGATTAAAGTTTCATAGCCGGACTAGTTAGAATTAAATTTGAGATTTGTACCGTAAAAATAATAATCTTTGATTTCAAATAGGTTAATCCTAATATACATACATTTCAGAAAGACTTACATATTGGCTAAAACATAAAAAAATATATAATAATCACATTGAAGGTAGAAATATAAAGTAAATGTAAATAACTTCTGACAATTTAAATAATAAAGCTCCTGTACCTAAAGTATTTTACAGCAAGGATTTAATATGACTTATAAGTTCTTTCTTGAATTGGAAGAGAGTTGTAGACTTTTTCACAGTTTGTGGAAGTTTATTGTATTCATTCAAACCCTTATAGAACAAAGACTTCGTTGTACTGGTTAGATTAGCTCTAGGAAGGTGGAATTGCTGGGAAGTGCTTGCTCGTGTTGAGTAGTCGTGAACCTGATGCTTATATGTGCAGAATTCATCAAAGTAGCTTGGAAGCAAGTTATGTATCATTTTGAAAATGAAGATCATTGCAATTTTATATAGTCGCTGAGAAACAGAGAACCATTGTAGCGTCTTTAACATAGCCGAGATATTTGTATACTTATTAACCTGCAATATAATTCGCATTCCACGGTTCTGTAATTTTTGCAACGAAGATACTTTGCTCTGGTCGAATGTGTACAACAAGCTAGCACAATAATCAAAGTGTGGTTGAATTATGCAGTTATATAGAGTAATTTTGGAATACATTGAAAGCTGATATTCTCGAGAAGAAGTACATTTTCTTTGATATTTTTTTGTGAATGAAATTGAAATGAGCCTCAAAAGATAGACAGTTGTCCAGCATAAATCCTAAGTACTTGAATTCAATTACTAACTCTATATTTTCAGTGGCAATTTGTAGACTGAAGCTATTAATATCTATAAGGGATAGTTTATGATGTGTTGATAGAATCATTGATTTTGTTTTACTTATATTCAGTTTGAGTTTATTATGATTCATATAATTATGAACATTTTTCAGGCACCTATTCATTTTATTGAATGCTATGTCTATGTTTTCTGCTGAAATTGATAGTAAGGTGTCATCTGCAAAAAGGCTAATGAAATCACAGTCGTGGATAGTATCTATATCATTCAGGTAAATTAAAAACAAAACCGGACCTAAGACACTTCCCTGGGGGACTCCAAATACAGTTTCACGCGATGTTGACAAACATTCATTTATTTTAGTTACTTGTTGGCGTTTTGATAAATAGTCAGTTAACCATAAAAGTACAGTTCCATCAATACCAATAGCTTGTAGTTTTTTTAATAAAATTTGACGATCGATAGTCTCAAATGTTCGTTTCAGATCCAGGAATACTGCTACAACATACTGACCTTTATCAATAGATTCTTTCCATTTTGTCACTGTGACTTGTAATGCAGACTCACATGAGTGGTGTTGTCTGAAGCCTGACTGATATTTTAATAAAATATTGTTTTTCTCTAGGTATTCTACTAGTTGGTAGTACACTGCAAGTTCTAGTATTTTTTCAATGCATGTATTTATTGGTCTGAATTCCCAAGATTTATTCGTGTTTGTAACTTTCTGAACAGGTATAAGAGTACTGGTTTTTAAGTCTTTGGGAAATTTGCCGCTGTCTAGGGATATATTAATAAAATGTAGTGTGGCGAAGCTGCGGGCGATGCCGGACCTGAACTCTTACGTAGCCGGCGCCCGGCCGCGGGTGAACGTCTTTGCGCTTGCACCGAGAAGAATCTGGACGATTCGATGAATCTGGACGATTCGATGGAAAATTCTAGAGCAAAAGAACTACGCAGCGGACAGACGGGAAGTCAGTGAAGTGAAAGTCGAATATAAATAGTAGAGTGATTATATAAATTAGAGTATTGTATTTCGTTAAATAAATTATTTTAGTCAGTGAATTAGAGTTTAAATATACTGTTGGTGTTAGAAGTGCGATTTCTAAAAATACATACTGTTCGTGTTAGTAGACAGTTTGTGTATTTCAGACAATAGACGAGGAAAGTGATGACGTCACCAATGTCATTCTTGTCAAAAACTGATTCCAAACAAGCCCCCTTCGAATTTAAATCAGCTTGTCCGATAATTCGATATTTGTTTCCGTTAACGTTTTTCAACCTCTTTTGCCTGAGAAAACAAAATCCAAACCATCAAACACAAACTAATAAGCAAAGCAGCAAATCATCGAAAAAGAATGTCACCTAAAATTCTTTGTTTGGAATCAGTTTTTGACAAGTATGACATTTGTGACGACACACTTTCCTCGTCTATTGTTTTCGCGAAAAATAGACAGTGACTGATAAACATTTTTCGTGAAGTGACAGTTGTGTGCATTAACGGAGTATAAACGGAACAATAATAATAATAGACTGGTGGCCGTAGAATAGACTGTGTGAAATAGACAATAATAATAATAATAGACTGGTGACCCGTGAAATAGACTGTGAGACATAGACTAAGACAAAATGTGTTCGAGAAAAGTTCGCCTGGTCGATTTGAAGGTTGCGGAATTGAAGCAAGAACTGGTGGAGAGGGAACTTGATACTAGTGGTAAAAAGGCCGTGCTTCAGGCAAGACTTTCTGAGGGATTACTCCAAGAGGGCGACGATCCAGAAACATTTTTATTCGAAGTTTCTGGAATTGATTTGGGTTCCATAATGAATAAAATCGATGAAAATTCCAAATCAATGAAAGAAAAATTGCAACAAAATTCAAGAAACCTTGAAGAAAAACTATTAAAAAATTCGAAAAATCTGGAAGAAAAGCTGCTAGAAAATTCGAATAATCTGGAAGAAAAACTTCAAGAAAGTTCGAAAAATCTGGAAGAAAAGCTGCTAGAAAAATCGAATAGTCTGAAAGAAGAATTTCAAGAAAGTTCGAAGAGTCTAGAAGAAAAGCTTCTAGAAAATTCAAAGATTCTGGAAGACAAACTCCTCGAAAATACAGAGGGCTTAAAAAAAGAACTTTCCAGGGTGGCGAATCGACTGGAAGGAAGAATAGGGACTGTCGAGACAGAGATGGAGAAAATCAAAGATGAAATCGAGGAAGAGATGGGAAAATTGAAGGAAACAATCAGCGATGAAATCAGAGGCGGAATCGAGGAAGAAATCAACAAATTAAAGGAGAAAATCAGTAAATTGGAAAACCAGAATGATACTATACCCACACCACAGAACCTGTCAACAAAAATTCAATGCTGGAACTGAGTTTGAACTTAGATGATGTTCAAAAGGGTTTGAAAGATGTGAACATCAGTCCGGAAACAGGAAAACTCTCCATGAAACCGCCCCAGTTTGATGGAAAAACACCATATGCAAATTACCGCAGACAGTTTGAAGCTGCAGCAAAGGCGAATGGATGGAATACAGGAGAAAGAGCGGTAGCATTAACACTGGCGTTGCGTGGAGAAGCAACAAATATCTTACAAACCCTCACGGCACAAGAACAAGAGGACTACGAGCAGCTGATTAAACATCTCGAATTACGGTATGGACAGACCCATCTAGAACATGTATACCACTCACAGCTCAAAAACCGCTGCCAGAAATCAAGCGAATCCCTACAGGAATTTGAAGCCGACATTGCACGCTTGGTTCACCTTGCATACCCAGCTACGCCGGAAAAGGTAATGGAGCGACTAGCAGTTCAGGCCTTCTTAGATGGACTTCGTGGTCAGGAAACCAGACAAGCATTGACACTAGCTCGTCCAACACATTTCGTGGATGCACTGGCACGCACTTTGGAATTTGAGGCGGCGAAGCAATCCTGCAGAAGCCAGAGTAAAGTCCGAGTTATTGAAGAAAACCCACAGGAGCCTACTAACCTGGAAGCTGCCATAAGAAAGGTCGTGAAGGACATGTTGCCTGAGAGAAGACTAGTGAGATGCCAGAACTGTAGGAAACATGGACACGTGCGTAGTCAATGTCCAACCCTTAAGAGGTCGAGACCAACGAAGGTTGTTGAGAAGAGGCAATCGTCGGCCTATACTCAGAAAGCCCCGGTGAACAACGCATATGTCGCTGTCCCCCAACGACAGAACAAAGGAGCCTTCGTAGACGGTTTCATCAACAACAAGCCTTGCGCAATGCTGCTGGATACAGGTGCGACTAGGATAATCCTTGGACCTGCTTTTATTAAAACACCAGAGAGAATGGAACCACCATCCTGGAAGCTACGCACAGCAACAGGAGAGCCGGCCACTGTACATGGAGAGCTACCGATTCTAGGCAGCAAAAAAGTGAAACATCGGGCATTAGTAGCGGACATTGAGGACGAGGCAATTATTGGAATAGACATCATGAATTCCAGAGGGTTCGAATTGAATTTCAAAGATGGCGTTCTACGTGTGAACGGAGAAGAGCTGGTGCTTCATGGAAGAAGTGAAGAGATGATTCGTGTTCTCCTGGCTGAAGATGTAAGTGCACCCGAGAGGGCTGAGACCATACTTGAGGCTCGCTTGGACGGAGGTGCGAGCAATGGAAGCGTGGTGATGTTCGAGCCCAAGCTTCATGATGAGAAAATTGGACGAGGGATTGCACTAGGCAAGACTTTGTTGCGTGCTGATAAATTTGTACCAGTAAGGGTAATGAATGTCAATTATTACCCAGTGACCTTGAAGAAAGGAACTGTTTTGGGGCACTGCTCGTCAATTTCCTCTGTGATCAGGAGTGTACACGGAACTGTTAGTCAAGACAACAACCTGACAGCGTTACTGGAAAAATTGGTTACCATCTCTTCCAAGGGTATTAAACCAGCTCAACAGCACAGATTGAGAGAATTAGTTAAGAAGTACCAAGACATCTTCGATACCGGACAAGGAAAAGGGGGTCGAACGAATGTAGTTCAACATAAAATTGATACTGGGGATGCCCGACCAATCCGACAATCAGCTAGAAGACTTCCTCTTGCCAAGAAAGAAGAGGCTGACAAAATAGTCAGTGATATGGGGAAAGATGGAGTTATTGAACCATCCGACAGTCCATGGTCCTCTCCAGTCGTGCTGGTGAAGAAGAAAGATGGATCAACACGCTTTTGCGTAGACTATCGTCAACTGAACAACGTGACGAAGAAAGACAGTTACCCTCTTCCGAGAATAGACGACACCCTAGACACGTTGGCCGGCTCCACGATTTTCTCGACCCTTGATCTGAAGAGTGGATACTGGCAGGTAGAACTGGCTCCAGAAGATAGAGAAAAGACAGCCTTCACCATCGGCTCAGGACTGTGGCATTTCACCGTTATGCCATTCGGGCTTTGTAATGCTCCAGCCACATTCGAGAGATTAATCGAGACGGTTCTGAAAAGACTTTCATGGAGGACGTGTTTGGTATATCTCGACGACATTATTGTGGTTGGCAAATCGTTCGAAGACCATGTAAAAAATCTGCTGGAGGTATTCCTGCGACTGAGAAACTCTGGACTGAAGCTGAGTCCCAAGAAATGCCACCTCTTCCAAAAAGAAGTAGATTACCTTGGCCATGTTGTCTCTGGGCACGGAGTAGCAGTAGATGACGAGAAGATCAAAGCAGTGAAGGAGTGGCCTATTCCGAAAGACATTCACCAACTACGTAAATGCGTTAAAATACGTTAATTGCCACCACGATAGAACACACCAACTACGTAGTTTCCTTGGTTTGTGCACATACTATCGCCGATATGTGCTAGGGTTCGCCAACATCGCTAAACCACTGATCAGGCTCACGGAAGGTCAAACAAAGTTCCAGTAGTCCGAAGAGAGCCAAGACTCGTTCAGAAAGCTGAAGGGGGCACTGATCAACGCACCGATTCTGAGTTATCCCCTTCCGAGTTGAAAATTCATTTTGGACACGGACGCCAGCAACGTGAGACTTGGAGCTGTCTTGTCCCAGATCCAGGATGGGCAAGAAAAGGTCATCGGATACTTCAGTAAAACTCTCAGTAAACCGGAGCGTAACTACTGTGTCACCAGACGAGAATTGTTGGCTGTTGTCAAGGGAGTAGAACACTTTTACAAATACGTGTACGGAAGAAGATTCCTGTTAAGGACTGACCATGCAGCCCTCAAATGGCTCCTACAGTTCAAAAACCCCGAGGGCCAAGTAGCACGTTGGATCGAAAGACTCCAAGAATTCGACTTCGAGATCGAACATCGAGCAGGGAGTGGCCACAAGAACGCAGATGCCCTGTCAAGGAGACCATGCCCAGACCACTGTTCACACTGCCGACGAGCAGAAGAGAAGGAAGCAGCGATTTGTAGAACCACGGCAGTTGACACAACTGGAATGACAACGAGGTCCAGAAAGACCAAGAAAGCGATCCAGATCTTGGTTTAGTCGTCGGAGTGATCAAAGACCGACATGGCAGGAAATCGCAAGATATTCCCCAGCAGTCAAATCCTACTGGGCCCAATGGAATTCCCTTACCCTGGACAATGGGGTCCTGAAACGTGTATTGGAGTCCGAAGATGGTGGGGAAGACAGACGTCAGATAGTGGTGCCCAAGAACAGAAGACAGGAAGTACTCCGAGAGATCCATGATGGAGTTGCTTGAGGACATCTGGGTGTGACGAAGACCCTGCAGAAAGTAAGGCAACGGTTTTACTGGGTCAATTGTCAAGTTGATGTCAATGACTGGTGCAGAAAGTGTGCTGTTTGCGATGCCAGCAATGGACCTCGGACAAGAACCCAAGGCCCCGATGCGTCAGTATAACGTAGGTAGTCCATTCGAAAGAATCGCCATTGGCATCGCCGGCCAGTTCCCCGTATCAGATTACGGAAATAAATACATCCTTGTGGCAATGGACTATTTCAGCAAGTGGGCCAAAGCCTATGCCCTGCCCAACCAGGAAGCCATCACCGTCGTGGACATCTTGGTGAAAGAGTGGATATGTAGATTCGGCGTTCCCTTGGAGCTGCACTCGGACCAAGGCAGAAATTTTGAATCCAATTTGTTCCAAGAAATGTGCCAAATGCTGAACATCCGAAAGACGAGAACCACAGCTCTACATCCACAGTCCGATGGAATGGTTGAGCGGATGAACAGGACTATCAATCGCCACTTGTCCAAGGTAGTCTCTGACCATCAAAAAGACTGGGACCAGTATCTCCATTTGTTCCTGATGTCCTACCGTTCCGCAGTCCACGAGTCGACCGGCCAAACCCCTGCAAGTATCATAATGGGCCGAGAGATGCGACTTCCCTGTGACCTAAAGTTTGGGATGCCACCAGGACAGGATACCGCGGGAGAGGACTACGTCAGCAAACTCCGGCAGCGAATGGAGGACATCCACGAACGAGTACGTTTGAACATCAAGCATTTGACAGCGACTACAGAAAGCGAAAATTTTTAAAATAACTCTTGAAAATGCTAACCACTCGTGTTGGCGAAACGTCGAGTTCTTCTCTGAACACACGTCGGCCTTACAACCCGAAGAACCACCATATAAGACTCACACTTAATTTTGAAATCTTTGTAAAACTTGTCAACGACAACAGAGCTCAATAGAAAGTTACATGATCAAATTCATACTAATTTCTTCTATCTTATGGTCATTGAGGTTTCTGAATGTTCTTGTGACGTTATTGGGCACATATAACATGTTATTTTTCATATTGACTGTTATGAGTGAATGGTCTGATAACTTGGGAGTGACATGAACTTCAGAGATAACATTAAAGTTTGAGAGTACATAGTCAACAATAGTGCTGCTGTATTGAGTGCATCGTGTTATTTGATTTACCGTTTGTTCAATTCCAAACATATTCAACAGATTTTTCATTTTTGTACAATAATATTCATTACTAAGAAAATTGATGTTGAAATCACCTACCAGGATGCATTTTGAGTTAGAGTTGAACAAAGTATCACAAATGTCTTCAAAATCATTCAAGAACACAGCATGACTAGAATTGGGCGAATGGTATAGACAGCCAATAATAATTTTTTGCTGATTGTAAGTTATCTTTAAGGCTTTGCACCAATAGTTCTTTTCTAGTACAAATGTCTTGAATAGCGAAAATTTTAAATCAGACCTAATATATAATATAACTCCCCCAGTGTGTCTTGATGTAGAATCACAACGAACACTATTATAGTTGGGAAGACAAATTTCCGAATCCTCTATGTCTATTGTTGTACGAGTTTCACTTAATAAAACTATTGCAGGACGGTAACACAAAATTCTCACAATTAATTCGTTTTTATTTGCTAAAATACTTTGGATATTCATATATATATATATATAAAATCACAGTTTAGTTGTATATTAGGACGATCTACTTGTTTTTTGAGGATACAATTTTTGTCTTCTCAACTTATGTAGGTTTGTTGTTGATATATTTAATCGTTTTTGAATAGTCACCATTTGCCTCCATATCATGCAGTTGTTTCCTGATATTTAGGTAATACTCTCGTTGTCTTTTAGTTTGATCACTGAAAACTCGAATGTGTGGAATAACAGATCGACTATTTTTCAGAATATTCACAGCGTCTTCCCGTGATTTAAGCACTATCTTGAGTAACCGATTCTTATCATTAAAAATTTTCCCTACTCTAAACACTTTAACATTACTGGAGTCAATATCAAAGTTCCTTAGTACTTCTTTTGCTGATTTAGAATCCTCTTCCGCTCGCTGTTGTGAGGTATGAGCTTGAGACTCCTTCATACCCGCTAACATAATGTTGCGTTCCCGTTTCTGTCGTTCAAGGAGTTCAGATAATATCTCCTCTGATGACTCTTCGTTATAAATTAAGTTACTCCGCGGTGCAGCAGAAACATTAGTAACTTTTTCTAAGTTCTCTCTCAGTGTATTTATTTGTTCTATCAGTGATGGTACTTTCCAAAATCCGGACTCACATTCATCACACAAGAATATTAGTTTCCTTTTTGTTTTCAGTTGTAGACATTTAATTTCCGAACCTGTTAAATTACCACACTTCTCCCCACTACATAGGTATTTTCTACAGCTGTCGCAAGGGAAAAGTTGTGCTTGTTCGAATTCACTTTCACATTTGGCACATTTCTTTTTATCCATACTTTCCTGATTTCTAGAATGGTCGAAATTTGGCAACGTTGTTTTCGCCTGTTATATCAACTGATTCCAAGATTTATCACGAATAATACTAGTTCCTGATTGATATTTTCTTTTACACACTCTATTGGAACTCTAATCACTGTTTGTAACTGTTTTTGAACTATTGTTATTGATTTAAAATCACAAATTTTTCATTTGGAAATGTAACCAAATTGCTACACATCTTCCAGCGTTGTCAGTAATTTGGCTTGTCGTAAACGTTGGTTAGATACGTGAAGAAGTTTTATATTAAGTTTTGAGTTATGACTTTGGTATCATTTAAATACCGAAAAAATCGAATTGAATACATTTCTATCCTAAAAGCTTGAAGATAGGTCAACTTTGCATGAAACATAACAGAAATGTTTAGCAGTAATTCTCATTTTCTAGAGAAAAATGATTCGTAACTGAAAGTTATTCGCATATTAGAGCTACTGGTATAAAACAGTTTTGTCGAAATTGGGAATTTTTTAATATTCCAGAAATTTCGTAATAATTATCAAAAAATTGCAAAAAGTGCACTTTTTCTTTAAATTTTTTTGAAATTTGAATAAATAAGCCTATTTTCAGAGATTATTTTGAAAAATTATTACTATCACCCAAGTCGAATTTCAAAATGATTTATGAATAAAGGTTTTTCCCATATGATGCCGACTCTTTGAAAGACACTGTATAATTATATTACTTTGTTGTTGAGAATGATTGAATTCAACATAATTATTTCCTTTTCCACATTTTTTGGAGCATGATAAGACTAATATTTCTCTTTGGTGGACTTGTTTTAGTGAGCATTTGTATTTTCTGTCTGGCATGCTAAGTATGATTCAACGTTTGCAAAATACTATCTGTGTTCTTGTAGGAATAAATGAATTAATGAAGATTCTCCATAAAAACAAAAAAAAAACTTAGCAGTTGCCAAGGCAAAGTTTAAAATCTCCTTTTGAATATGAGATAGCTATATAGCACAACATAAGCTCGTGTGTTCTTAGGTGAAAGGTACCAACACATGAAAGGAGAGAACCTACAATAATAATAATTATCTATTATTAGAATAAGAAAACTTGTATTATCATTTCTGGAATCAGGATCTGTTAACTCACTCCAATAAATTTGAATAAAAAAAAAATGGTGGTTGAGAATTAGTTAGTGTTATCTAGTAAAGTCGGTACTAAAAATATCAGTGACAGCGAGGGGGTCAAGCCACAAATACAAAAGAATCAAAAATAATTTAAATAATTAAAAAGAAACAGAAATCTTGTTTTAGAACCTGGAAGTCATATTTCTGCTTGAATTTCTTTAAAAATTTGATAAATGAATGAATTTCAACCTCCACTGAAAAAGTATTTTTGCATTTTCCAAACTTACCAATAAATCACAGCTCTCTTCTTTGGACTTTACATCACACATCATATTAATAATTTTCCTAGTTTCTACATCAGTTGGTTCGGGGGTGACAGACTTGACGGATTCCGCCATTTCCGGTGATATCGCCCTGGATCGGGCTGGTGGGGGTTGTTTGGCACCGAAGGCCGTAAGAGGGTAGATGCCGTTTCTGAAAAAAATAAAATAAAAATAAATTCAGAAACTCCGAAAATGTTAACATTTAAAGTAAAAGTTTTTGTACCACATGAATGTTAATTCTTTAAAAAGTCGCATCAGAAAGAAGATAAACGATTTAAAATTGAAGTGAATCAATTTAAAAACCACCACAGAAAAATGTATTCATGTTTATTTAGGAATACACATTATCAAATATGGAAAGAGGCGCAAGGACAATAATTATAACAGATAACACCAATGTCAATATTATCAATAGGTATTTATAGTTTTCAATTCCATATAATAATTCAACTAGTTGTCGTTTCGCAGTTATCTACCAACAAAGCACGGAAAGTTATTCTTTTCAGCTGTGGCCGTCAAAGCGCAAATTATAATTTCCACTCGCTTAGTTGCAAAATTTTTCCCCACTAGCGTAAAATGTTATCAGACACCAAAAATTATGGTAAAATAACTTCAAGACTGGAGAAGGAATTATATAATACCTGAGCTGCAGACGACTATAATAAAATTAAAGCGGGTGTATTTTCAGATTTTTCCAAAGATATTGATTAGGTGGATCACGGGATACTTTTGCTTAAACTTTATCAATATCATTTCAGGAAATTCACTCTCAAATGATTTGAATCTTATTTGTCCGACCGGAATCTAATAGTGCTGAATTCAAGATTTTCAGAATTAAAGAATATTCTTTGTGGAGTTCCTCAAAGGTTCTGTACTTGGGCCAATTCGCTTTTTATTATAAATATGTGGATATCGGTTCTTTTACTGGCGTCACAAGAACAATGATACGTTTTGATCTGAAAAAAGTAAAAGATTGATGTAATTCAAATTTACTGTCATTCAACATAAGAAAAGTTAATATATCTTTCAAATGTCATCTTGAAGACATTCCGTTGGACAATAACAACGTTCGAAAATAAAATGACTTTGAAACACCTTGGACTTTATCTGGATAGTTCGTTGAAATTTGAACACCATATTAAAATTCTTTGTAAAAAGCTCTCTTCGGGTTGCGACGCATTGAGAATTGTATAGAATGAATTAGGATTTCCATTTTTTTTATGTTTTATTGGAAGCCGAAGGAAAGTAGGTAAGAGGGAATTGGTGTTATTGAATTTCTGCAGGCTGTATGCCTCAGGGAACACCTCCCCAGGCAGTGAGCTTCAAAGCTTTTCCGCTAGTTGGAAGGACGAGCCCTGGGAAAGAGATGTTCGGCATGTCTCCAAAATGACGACAAAGGGATGTGAAGACTGAGCTCGACGGGTTAGTCTCGATAGGACAGCAAACGCTGGCGCTGTAACGATTGATGATATTTCTGAAGAGGACCACCCATGAAAATATCTATAACACAGAGATAGATCGCCAACCTTTCTGCGGTGTTCGAGAGAAGTGAGCTAGCTTGTAAGCGCAGCATCACCGGCGAAACCAATAGCTCTTTTTTGCACAGAATCTAAAAGTTTCAGTGTGTGTTTATCATTCTCTTATCGAATCACATTTGCGAAAGGGTATAGAATTTTGGGCAGTGTGCTGTAATCATCGTTTGCAGACTGTCCTAATTTTCTCAGAAGCGTATTCGTACAAAGTGATATATCGGGATTCACCGACCTCTCTTTCTTAACCATAAAATTATGATGTAATTATAATAATTTATACTTGAAACTGTTTGATACAATATTAAATAAACCGGACAGAATAATGATTCGAAACTTCCAATTCCTAGAAATACACTTGTTAAAAACTCGATAATTTATACTGGATGTAAGATCACTTTTTTGTTTCCGGGAAGACGTGAACAATTTGTTATCAGAAAAGGTGTATTATACAACAAGAGTTTTATGATTTCAGACCATGAATCGAGCATAGTAAGTTATAACATTTTTCTTTGCAATTTACCGTTTTTATATCATCCACACTTTGAATAACATTTTTCTTTGACTTCATGTGCATATTCTTCAACTGATAAAGAACTTATTTAAGGAGAATACAGGCTGGAATAGAGACAGTGGCAGAAATGATAGGGGGTCCTTGGTGTAATGATGGATGAACAGGTATTTTTGTTTTATCGTTGTATGGTTGCATCCCCACATTAACCAAGGACTATATGATGGTAATGTGGGTTTTTCTGTTTTTTTTTTCAGTTGAGATAGAAAAGGCGCCACCTATATTGTCAAGTCACCCTGGAGCACATATAGTGGTGGTGTTTCCTCTCATATGGGCTGATATGTAGATGGTAGGGAGTACTACCATTGTAGTTTATAATTCAATTAATTTTCTTATTATCATCAAATCAATGAAGCTTCTATGAGTCGTCTATAAGTTTTTATAACTTCCGACAATACAGTATATTTTGACTTTGACTTAGTAGAATGTAGAATCATACATCGTGCTAGGAACAAAATAACTGAAATGATATCTGTAACCTTTGCTGAAATAACTTTTGAAAATGTTGTCGTTTTAAAATTATGAATTATCACTGACTGTTACTTATGTGAAGTGTCAGTCTTAAGGCACTTTGAAAAACAAACTAGGATAGATAGGAAACTACTTATCATTTATGATGCATTAAAAGGACAACGGATTTTCAAATTATACTGAAACAACAGCTCGCCAAGAATTTGAAAAGGAGACACATAAAATGTTAATAGTTCCTACAAAATAATCTTTACAAAATACAAATACATACTTCTTTCTGAATGTTTGACTAATTTTTTTTATGAGTAAATGAGATGAATGAGAAATAAACCTATCGAATTGATTATTATTTGAAAAGTATCAGGTGTGATCGACAAGGCTATGTAATGATCATTCTTGGCAATCAACTTCAGACGAGAAAAATGCACGTTTTCCTTATCAACATTTTTCAGATATTGTTACCGATTTTACTGTATTTTATGTATTAATCCTACACTATAACTATAGATACTCAATTGTCAAATTTTCCTAAATTATAACTCAATTACAAAAATTAAAGTATGAATTATCAACTGCACACACTCGATGACACAATATGACTCTGATAAATGTTATGCCATAACACATAAAAAATGCCTACCTTAAAATTCTCGCCAATACTATTAAAATTACTGTAAGCACCACAATCATCAACTATAATAAAAGAAAAAAACAGGCTTCCCAAACATCAATTCATCACCGACACCGAGTGAGAAAGGCATAGAGAAAAAGAGCCCGACAGCCGTCAAACACAACTACTCAACACCGGGAAACAAAGAAAAATCCAAAAATAATGACGTACGACCTATGAAGGCAGGCAGGTGATACAATTTTAGAACAAACAAAAATATATTTTTATCTCCACTGATGCCAACACATTCGTCATCGTTGTGAATTCCGAAATATCCTGCGGTCGCATACTCATATTCAGATGTGATATAATTTTGCGGATTTAGCACGCCCACGAGTGAGTTTTTATCAAATTTTAACTTTTAGCGCGTTGTCGCGAGAAGTAGACCCGCAGGCATGTCTTTTTATAGACTGTTACCTCAACACCTAACAAATCCAGCCAATGAAAAGCTTCATTGAACAACACATCGAAAACAATTTTCTTAATCGACTTGTCTTGTAAACAAGTTGATTACTTGTTCGTCTTCATATTTTTTTGATAAACGCTTCGAAATTAATTGAAGTGGACTGTTTTGTTTGTTGCTATGGTGAGCGTTCTCGTTTGTTATTTTAGGGTTTTCATGAACGGTTTTTGTCCTAAAAGTTTTTTCTACGAGGGTTAGGAATATGCTGCTTTTCCGCAGCCATTTTAGTTTAAATTTTTGCTTCGTTTTGAAACCCTTATGAACCTATGAATCTTCGAGCTAGGGAAGGCCTACTTTTTGCTGGATAAGTATGCTTAGTACGCCGGTAATTAAAAATTACGTTTCTATAAGTGCGCATTAAAAGAGCGTTTGTCTTGAATATTCATCCCTTTGCATCAGCAAGAATTTAGAGTTACTAAAATTTTAAGGTATTGTTTAAAAACACTAAAAAGTGTTTCAAAATATAAATACATTTTTAGGTGGCCAAGCGTTTCATCTATTCCAAAGAACCCCGGTTCAATTCCGACGGATGTTACAATTTTTAATACATCCTCTACTTCCTACAACATTCGAGAAGTCGTACAAAAACAGCTATATGAAATAGGTGTTGAAAGATATTTTATTCTGTTCATGGGGTTGCGTCACTCGCCGACGATCGCTCCACAATTTTTTCAACTCACAAAGTGAAATATTTCGTATACTCCTAGCAAAATCAACAACTTTGTACCTTGTCTAGACTAAAATGGAGAACCCTCGGCCTGGAAGACCTAACAACTCTGACAGAGAAGAATAGAATGAACCATTTTCTCGATGTCAGGACACAAAGAAATACGAGGCTTGTTTGGTAAGTCCGTGACTTTTTAAATTTCCCGCGCAGTAACTTTAAATGCAACACTGCTGCTATCAACCACCATCTTTCAATAGACTACTGTCAAATTTTGAGCAAGCTGCGACATTTGGTTTGTGTTTGACAGCAATTAGAAGCAGACAACCTCGTGAATTTTAACAAAAATGGAAAAAAGTGAATTTCGTGTGTTGATTAAGCATTATTTTTTGCGTAAAAAAACCATAACTGAAACCAAGGAAAGACTTGATAAATACTATGGGAACTCTGCACCATCAATTTCAATGGTTAAGAAGTGGTTTACTGAGTTCCGTTGTGGTCGTACCAGCACAAGTGACGCCGTACGTTCAGGTCGCCCAAAAGAGGTCATCACGCCAGAAATCGTCGATAAAATCCATGGAATGATATTGGACGATCGGAGAATAAAAGTACGTGAGGTAGCTGAGGCTGTAGGCATCTCAACTGAGCGAGTACATCACATTTTACATGAATATTTGGACATGAAGAAGCTATCCGCGAGATGGGTGCCGCGATTGCTCACACTCGACCACAAGCGCAACCGTGTGACCACTTCAAAGGAGTGTTTGGCAAAGTTCAATCGCAATCCGGGCGAGTTTTTACGCCGTTATATAACCGTAGACGAAACATGGATCCATCACAATACCCCAGAGACCAAGGAACAATCAAAACAGTGGGTGTCAACTGGTGAACGTGCACCAAAGAAGGCTAAGGTGCGTCTGTCAGCCAACAAGGTTATGGCCACAGTTTTTTGGGATGCACGCGGTGTCATTCATATAGATTACTTAGAGAAGGGTAGAACGATCAACGGCGAATATTATTCAGAGCTTTTAGACAGATTCGATATTGATTTGAGGCAAAAACGACCACATTTAGCGAAAAAAAAAGTGCTGCTTCATCAAGACAATGCACGAGTGCACACGTGTGTAGTCACTATGGCAAAAATTCATAAATTTGGCTACGAACTACTACCCCATCCAGCATATTCTCCAGATTTAGCCCCTTGCGACTATTTTCTTTTCCCAAACCTGAAGAAATGGCTGGGTGGTAAGAGATTTGGGTCGAATGAAGAGGTTATAACCGAAACAAACGCCTATTTTGAGGGCCTTGAGAAAACCTATTATTTGGAAGGAATAAAAAAACTGGAAAAACGCTGGACTAAATGTATTGATCTAAAAGGAGATTATGTTGAAAAATAAAACGCTTATTTGCCAATTTTTTTTTTCTTTATTCAAATAGTCACGGAGTTACCAAACAGCCCTCGTACAACAGCTGATGAACTTGATCAGACCTCATCGGAATCTTGGACCTCTACTGTCTATTTCAAAATCTACAAGGAGGTCACTGAACAAATGGGTCCAGAAAGAGCAACAATAATATTGGAATACCTATCAGGATAAAGGCATAGGAACCTGTTCAACGCAGAACCATGTAAAAAACTAAAGGCGGATTTACCGGATTCACAATGCATAATTTATTGCATAGGCGTAATTTTATTGCTTAATCCATAAAAGTTCAACACAGATATTTCTTTATAAATTGTGAAACGGGCAAATAATTTCAATCGAGTCCCTGTATTGAACATTTATGGATTAAGCAGTAAAATTACGCATACGCAATAAATCATGCATTATGAATCCGGTAAATCCGCCTTAACTCAACAGTTTTTAGCTATAAGCAGGAACCACTTGAGCACTGAAGAGTCAGCGGGGCGTCTTATTTATTCCAAAGCCCCCATATCTATCAATCCCCTATCACTTATGTTAAGCTAGCCTCTATAACTAAAAAAATCAAGATGTAGCCACGATTATTATGTTTTGATACCTCCCATTTTTGTCCTTCAATAGTCGGTACTTAATACACGAGACATCATTTTTACAGACCATACCTAAATCAAGTTTAAATGTAGGAACATTTTATTGTCCAGACAAAGAATCGAGAATGAAGGGAGTGGAAAAATCGCGATGGGTTTCTCGAGCGATTTTTTCTACTACTCTCGAATCGAGATTTTTTGTCAGGAGACAATGAAATTTAGATACAATTTAAAACGTATTTATTTATAAAAATTAAATTTTATCTTGAATGTATTTTAGGGAGATTAATTCACAATTATTTAAAGATTCTTGACACAATGTTGAAAATTTAATACGACGTTGATGGAAACTCGATATTAATATGACAGCGAATTCATCGCTCAAAATAATAGTTGATTGGCCGAGTTTAAGAAGTTGAAGGAATCTCGATCCATTTGGTATCAGAATAGGCGTTTATTAACAAACAATTAACAAACGTTAAGTAACAAAGGACCACGCACACATCTTATGGGAAAAAGTATTCCGGTGAAAATGTCTAGATTTTTTATATGTTGTAGCTGGAGCCATCCTGAGTAGAAGTATCCATTGGCCCAACTCAATTGTGTGACTAGATTCAGCGCTAGAGGGCGCCACATTGAAGACCTTTTTTTTAATTACACAATTACGATTCCAACACCGATATTTTCTGTTATCCGCAAATTTCCGGTTCCACTGGACCTTTTTTTGTCCTACTTGCTCGAAATAATTCCTTTAATACCCATATATTACTCGAGTAATACCTCTAATTCCCGACTAATGCCTATTAATTTTCGACTAATACCACTAATTCCCGAGTAATACCCACTAATGCCCAATAATTTTCAACTAATACATACCTAATTCCCGACTAATAAATACCACAAATTTTCAACTAATTCCACTAATTCCCCACTAATACCTAAGTAATACTACTAATACCCAAGGCTTGTACACCAAAATTACCCAACGGTTTCCCCCTCGGTGTTTCACTTAAGGGAGGCTTCATTTAATTTGAATAAGTCATTACTCTTCTCGAGGATTCATCATGAATTCATCCTCAACAAAGAGCCGAAGTCATCTCCTATTAACCCAATTATATCTTAGTAACTAAAGGTTCGGCGATAGAGGGTGCCAAATAATTGTTTTTATGTTTTTGAAGGACAAAACATGAATATATTTTGTGAGTCAGTCAAATAATTATTTCTGATGTTCAAGAGGAAGTGGGTAACTGGGTAAACCTATTTAAATTCAAGGAGAAATGCCTAAACAAAAACTAATAGGTACTGTCGCTGTAAGAAAGAAGCTGCTATGCAAAAAAAATATTTTGGAACCATTCATAATTACCTATGCATGGTCTGCAAACATATCCATTGCATGATTTGGGTTTAGCTGTTGTCCTCTGTTCGAAGCATCACGAATTATATCAGGAAGTTGCGAACCAGGATATCTAATATTAGCCTCAAGTCTGGCATATCCTATAGGAACCACAACACACTAGTTACATGTGCACATGATCCCAGAGTCCCAGACCCTAGCTTGCATGTGCAGCAATATCCATCAATTAAATGATTCCAACTCAACTCCTGGACTTCCTCAGCCCCCTGAATTTCATTATTGAATTCAATCCATAATTGGTATTTGGTGGAGTTTCGAAATCGAGAATATATCCTTATTCTTATCAATCCTGAGTCATCAATCAATTCATCATATAGGCCGTGGTGGCCGTGCTGGAAGAGCGTTCGCCTTTGGAGCGAAGAGTCGAGGGTTCAAATCCCGCATGGTCATCGGTCTCGTGCATGGCATCACACGTTAAAAGGTAAGGGCTGCGTTTTCCCTAGCTCACACAAGTCTCTCGAAGACTTCCGAGGGTTGCGCGTAGGGGTGCAATCGGTTGACGGATATAACAATTTTAACAACAACAACAAACAACAGCAATCAATACGTGTCTCTTCTGCTTCTTCTCGCTGCATCTTATCCTGAATATATGAAGGTCCTAACTGTACTTGATAAACGAGAGATGAGGAAAGTTCGGTACCTGATGATGATCAAGTGGTATCCAACGAGAATTTCTCAAGTGAAGATTATTTACTTCCTCACGTGCTTGTACTATGTTAGGTAACTGGGGCCGATTCAGCATCTCTCTTGCTGATTGGGCATTTGCCCCTCCATAGATTTAGGGAATGAAATCTATTTATTATCTCTCCAGCAAAACGATCGAAGTCTCCAAGGTTATAGATATGATGTATGAAAACGGTCTGACCGAATATTTTGAATATGGATATTATATGACAATTAAACTTATAACCTCCAAGCGAATTCATGGAGACTTTTACTCAGAATTGCTCCAGCTACACCATATCAAAAATCCAGCCATTTTCACCGAAAGACTTTTTCCCAGATGTGTGTGTGGTGCTTTGCGGTGTGCAGCTGAGTTTTTCGATTGGATCGTTCTACCATGACCAACAATAATTTGTATGGAATAAACGAATATTCAGAGTTTATTCAAACACAGTCAAAGATTTGAGAAGTAAGCGCAAATTGGAGTAAAAATTAAGAGCAAAAACAACCCATTTTAGACAATGTTTTGAAACCTAAACAGGTATGTAAGCCAAATACATTGTGGTCAAAATATGTTATTCTAAAGAGTATTATAAAAATAGTTGTGGACAAGTTTATTTGTCAAACTAACTTCATATTTCATTAACGAACAGTCGTTGCCGACCGATGATGAACCCTTTACTCCCATATACACCTACTACGTAGGATTATGGCAAATACCTGTCAGAAAACAACTACTTCCCTGGCTAAGACCACGACGGGTATTGAATTAAATCTAACAGATAGTTGGCCACAGAGGGCACTTGCAACTGCGTCCTCCGATGCTTTGAGGAACGTTGCACAAGTATCTGTTAGATTTAATTTTTTTTCTCATATACGAGAAATATATTTGTACAGTAAATAAATAAAATTATAAAATGTAATGTAAAAGATTAACTGGTAGAAAAACCGCCTTCTCCACAGCCGGTTGGCAGGGGTTCGTCATCACTATCTTGCCTGGTACCAATTATTTTCAGATGCCGAAATTCTTCAAAATTTACTGATTTGTAATTGTCTCCACTCAAAAGTATTTGTAATCTTTGGGAAAGAATTGAAGCTGGCAGGTTCTCAACATCCGAAAGGTTTTCCCTACTATAAAAAAGAATATACGGCGTTTCAGTAGGTTTCAAACAACTCAAGTTCTCCTGCGTGGCTTTAGAAACGATTGAGTCATTGTATTTGTACCAAACCATCTGCTGATCTTTAGCGAGTGTGTAATAGTGACCGGAATCCAAGCTCGAACCGCAATGGACCACAGCCGTATAGAGTTCATAGCGGGTTTCCAGAATGAGGTGTTCGTCTAAAGTTACTGACTGCAGGAGCTTGGTGAGCTAATGTGATGCTGGATCATATCGAAAATGTTTGAGAGTGAGTATCAATATAGCTGGCGCTATCAATATCTTTGCTCTCCTTTCGCCATCCGTCAAAACATTGCATAACTCACAGCGGTACCTGTTATCGCCCGTTAATTGTTCCGGTTGCAGGTAGTTATCCAACAACGTCTGTACAGATAGTTTCTCAGAGAGGTTCGGAATTGAAAGCTGCAGGTCCCTGAAAGTGTCCACCTGCTCGCTCTTGTACCCGCATTTCCCGCAACATGAGATACTCAACGTCTTTCCTTCGAAAGAATGCTGCACTAAGGTTGGTATTTCTGATGCTGCTCCATCTTCAGCGAAGACTGCATTGAAGTCGGTCTGTTGTTCATGCAGCGAATCCAGTAGGTGCCCCAGGAATTCTGAACTGTCTTGTTGATATCCTGGAAGGAAGCTGGAGGGCCTTGAAATGATTAATATTTCATCTGGTGAAAAGGAAGACCTATTGGAGAACTGCTGCAAGGCAAAAAGGTCTTGAAGCTTCAAAAACAGCTCGGAAAAAATCCTGTTATGCAACAAAACATCGTTTCGGAAAGTCTTCGTCATAAATAATGCTTGCAGGACGCTATTCATGTAACATGTATTGCCCAAGTTGACCAAACCAAATTTTCCATCAGTATCTTTGCGCAGAGCCGAAGATGATACATTTTCTTGATTTTCTGCTGATTTTGAAATCAATGCTGGCATGTCGGTTCTATGCACTGGTGTGCTATTGTAGCTGTTATCATTCCTTGACTCATTTGTATCTTTACCAAACTTAACTTGGTGATTCCACTTAGATTTAGGAAGATAAAAAATCTCGGTGGAACTATCTGCAATTGGATTTTCTATCAGGTTGCTGCAAATAGGTTTTGATGGAGGTATGAGAGAGTCATTGACATTTGAAGAAGGTAAACCGGAATATTGGGGAAACATGAATATTTCATCTAGGCGTTTGGAGCTAGGAATAGTACCTAAAACAGATGCAGCATTTCCCCTTTGTAACGCGATACTGATTCTTTGAATCAAAAATTTGGTGGCTCTGGAATCGTCTGATATTCTTGATATTTTTTTTTCCAATTTCGTTAAACAACTCGGAGGCGTATAAACCAAAAACGCCGTAAGTTTCGATATCTACTGGATAGAATAAATAGTGGTCTTTCAAAGATGAATATTTTCTGAACTTTGCTTTTTCTGCTAAATCTGCAGCTCCACCTGAATTCTTGGAAGTCGACATGATGTGAGAAAATGCAACGGTGTCCACGCAGGTAAAATCCCACACTAAAGGTTTTCCATGACTCCAAGGAATGAGAGACATTCCGTCTGGACGTTTTCCATCATCACGGCTGATTCCCAAAGGTTCCAGGGCAGAAGGAATTTCAGCTGTTGATAAAGCTCTTTTTATCAGATCATTTATGGAAGCATGTCTAGAAAATCGTCCAGAACTAAACTTGCAACTCAGACCATGGGTACCTTTTTCGTTCACGATAGAGCCGCATCTACACTCATGAGTGACACATATTCTGCAACCCAGACGAAGCCCAACTGAAATTCTGAATATTTCATTATCCAATAATAATCCAAGAGATGAGACTGGAAGTGCATTGAGCCAAGCACCAGATTCTTTGGTAGTTACTGCCTTGAGACGAGCCATTTCAAATTTAGAATTAACAGCTGAGTCAAAGAGTTTTTTGGATAAAAGATCAATCAAAGGAAGATCCCATGCTTTCTGAATATTTTTATCATTTGGAACAGATGTCTTCGTCTTTGAATGTCACATGCTTCCACACTCTACGTAGAATGAATCGGAAATGTTTGAGAAATATTTTGGCAATACTGAAGCTATCAGTTGACGACTGCTATTATAAGAAGAGAGAAAAGCTGGAAGAGAAAGGCATGACGCCTGGCGGATACCCAAACCTCCAAAGTTCACAGGAAGTGTTGCCTGAAGCCATGTGATATCGTCGAAATTATTATTGGTGATTTTTTCCAAGATATTTCTCTCTTCAATGCAGTCAAAGAGGCACCGTATAATATCGGACAAATTTCGGAATTCACTTTTCCAGACAGCATAAAATTACAAAGTGAAGTTAAGGAGGATAAAAGTTTTTCACCCTTGGATCCTGCTGTTTTCGATGGTAAATCCTGTAAGTGTGATGGCCGAAGAGAATCTAACCCCCCCGCTGATCCTGTACGGAAAGATTTTACAGCTTTAAGAACTTAACTTTCTGTAACTTGAAGGGGAATTAGGTTTTCACTCTCTGTATTCAAAATATGAGTTTGGTGCGAGTCAGAAGGATGTTTCTTTCGTAATTCCGTTAAGATTGACATGTCATGAGCTGCAACAGTGTCAGTTGAAGTCAAAATTCGCACAGCTGCAGTAAGATCGCCGTCGGATACTTTATTAATGACAGATTTCATGATATTTGGCGTACGTGTTGACGAAGAAAAGTTTTTTTGAACGGGAGAAAATGTGCCTTCACTGTTTTTGAGATTTCTTCTGATCACTGTTGCCAAAGAATCCTTACGACTTTGACTAGATGATGGTAGGCAGAAGAACTTGTACGTGAAAGTTAATAAACTTTCCCAGGCTTCAAAGGAATTTGAAAGCAAGCATTTATTCATAATTTTCTCTAAAGCTTCTGCAGCATCCATTCTTGCAGATTTTGGAATTCTCTTCACAACTGAAATATTCTACTTCAAGCGAGAAAGCCGGGAGTTGAGACTTTCAGCAGAATTTTCTCAAGTATCTACGAATGAATCCTTTTGATTTTCAATAATTGATTGGCTGGATAACGATGCATGTACGGAAAGGAAGGATGACTTGTGTTTCTTTCTAATATGAATATTCATACCCCTTTTCGTATTGAAACTTCTATCACAGATGTTACACTGGAATACTTGATGGGAGGCTCCTCTATCCCAGGCATTTTGAATCAATTCTGAATCATTCAATAAGGTTTTTGACAACTTATCTTCCATGTTCATAAAAGTTTTGCTCGAAACGACGAATTACTGAAAACTTTGGTCTCAAACAGAATAGCGGTTTTTCTGTACATTCAGGAACAACCAGAATTATAAAAAGGTAATTAAAAACTTAATAAAATATATAAAATAGATGTAAAATTATTGACAATATGTTGACAGTCAAAAAGTCAAGTCAAATTTTCAATACCCGTCGTGGTCTTAGCCAGGGGAGTAGTTGTTTTCTGACAGGTATTTGCCATAATAAGCTTACGTAGTAGGTGTATATGGGAGTAAAGGGTTCATCATCGGTCGGTAACGACTGTTCGTTACTAAACGATCTCCCAAAGAACTGATATAAAGCGTTGGAGTCATACCCACAAGTTATTGATAAAAAATATTAAGGAGAATAAAAAAAATATGATCAAGTTATTTTCTTGGAATAACATTTCTTCTAAGACAGACAGACAGAGGGTGTCTTTTCCATACTGATTGGGATCACTTTTATATTATACTTACATCATAATCCTTGACAAAAAAACTAAAAAGCATGCGAAATTCAAGATTAACAGACGATGTTTTGAAATTTGATAGGTAACAACGGTTTCTTCTCGATCTGCATTCACTTTTTATCTCTATAATACGAATGTCTAGATTTCTCTGGTATAAATTTTGATTCAGCCTCATCGGCTGTTTAAAATTCGGATAAGAGTTCTCCTTAATCCAAAACCATTTTAAAATTATCAATCATATGAACTGTCAAGTAAGCTTGTAAACAACAATTGTTATCTCCATGTCATAACAATTCGAGACATCAGACGTACATTACCTTCCTGATTAGATGTATTAAAATATAAGGATAAGGAACATTTTCCTGATCTAAAGGTGACTTTCAGCATTGTTTTTGAAGTCCTGCATGATGCAGGACATCCTTTAAAGCACTTTCAACGTTAAGGGCACTCCGTTCCGTGTTATGCCCACAAACTCGTCGCCCATGCTTTAAAGACTCACTTATAGGCTTGTATCATAATATTTCAATTACATTACAGGTGGTCTCAAAATTAAATTCCAAAACGGTACCTAGCCTGATATTCATCAAACCACGTTGCCAAATAAATTAATTAAAAAAACTGATATGAATTGAAATGATTACATTTTAAAATGAGGAAATTTGTGTTTTATCGACCTACAGTCACTTGATGACTGAAACACGCAGTGGCTTTAGGAATTACGCCCTCCCCCACTCAAAAACCGTTGATAAATTCTATGTTCAGACCTCCCTTACAACCTCAATCATCCAGAAACCCAAACCGAACACTTTTACTAACAATAACATAGTAACCGCACGTCATTGAAAGTTGGAAAGACAAAACATCGAAAGTAGTTTTGAATAACCAAAATTAACATCTCTATACCAAAGTAAGCAGAGAATTACTGATCACCACAGTGCCTCTTTTGCGAATATAATTATTTTTCCTAATATTGACTACACGCTTGAAATTAATGTTACTAGTGGCACTTGATCACTTTTGTGGAAAGAAATATTAAATTAGATCTTTAAAAATTTGAATTTCAGAAAGTGGCTGAATTCCAAAAGACTAAAATTAGATTTCACTGAATCATAACTTGTGATGATAAATGTCGAGTACGAAATTTAAAATAGTTTTTCGTTTAAATTTCCGATGTAAAATGTTTACCTGCTCATTCTTCAGAGTCGATAACCTTTTTTTCAACACATAGTCTTGAACCGGTTGACCAATAATGTAAAAACATCATAATAAAAACGACCAATTTAAAAGTGTTGGAGATGAAAATAATATACTATATGTAAATTGTTCGCCAGACTTTGTAGTTATTTTATTTTAAGTCTACCTGGTGACAATGAAACCGGCGTCTCTCCTTGACTGATGAAACGATTTTAATGAAAGTTGTTACATGTATATAAGAGAATGTATCGGATTGACAAACATGTGTAGACAAAATGTCCTATTTCCGGTTTCTCTGGAAATGCGTCAACTTCGATTTTTCAAATCTATATGTTTCATGTTTCATTTTATTTTACAACTCAAATTACATATACTATACAGACCTTGGATAGATTCATATCCACTCTAGCTGACTCCGGTAACCCATAATAGTAGTCATTTCATCTTTAAAATCAATAATAAATCCTTCAAGATGAAATTTACTGAAAGCATCTTTTACAATTTTTTTTTTCAAATTGTACCTATCTACTACCACTACCTATCTTGCCCTTTGATGCAGAAGCCAATTACCAATTCAGCGATATAATACATCATGCTTCATTCAACCTGGTAAAGTCCTTCCCTATTGATATTTATTAAAATTTGGTAACACCGATGTAATTTGAGTATTAGATTCCAATCATATGGAAAAAATCGAAGTTGATGACATTTATTGTGAAACAGTAAGTTGGCCATTTTGTTTGCAAGTGTATGTCAATCTTAAACTTTTATTCAAATCGATTCAAGGGTAAATGAGATGTAGGCATGACCCTAGTCTCATTGTCACCCGGTATATCACACATATTGAAAAATAATTTCGAAATATTTTAAACAATTTCTACTTATTTTGTTGAATGAAAGATTTTCCAGAGAACGGTACATCAAAAAAATATTCTGAACAAATATAAAATTGTCACATCATAATATTTGGAATTTACGAACTGAACAAATTGAAAGTGCTTAACATTTCAGTATTTTATTTCCGTGCGATAATATATACATTCAAAACTACGAACTTTCAACTGAAAATAAAAATGTAATGTTAAAGCATTCATCGCCCTTACCAGAAAATTTTGAAAGTGTACCGGATACATAATATGGCCTGTCTAAAAAACGATATAAGTAAGGTTTTATTTCTTTCTGTTTTTGTATGTCGAAACAATTCTAATCTTATCTTGAAAAAACAGACATCATTGTCTAAAAATAGAGTAAATATTGTTTCGTACAATAGATGTGAAAGTATCAATAATTTTGAACAAAATAATTATAACCAAATGTAATGAGAATATACGGAAACGTTTAACAACGAAACTATTATGTCAGGTTTTTTATTTTGTCTGCAGATTTCTAAGCAAATTTTTTTATTGATATATAACGACCAGAAATTGCGGTAGGGCTACAGTTATTTTCGTTAGTTCTTCACTCTAGTTGAATTTAATATTTCGTTAATCATATATAGGGTGTTTTAAACTGACTAAAAATAATGTATCCTTGACCGATACAAATTCCTAGCCCCATACAGATTGTTCTGAATATTTGTGATTGCGAATTTTTAATAGCTATGAAAATTTTTAAGATTCAAAGCATAAAACGTGAGT
The DNA here is from genome assembly GCA_944452925.2 of Chrysolina oricalcia. Classification (NCBI taxonomy): domain Eukaryota; kingdom Metazoa; phylum Arthropoda; class Insecta; order Coleoptera; family Chrysomelidae; genus Chrysolina; species Chrysolina oricalcia. Next base: position 36,230,700 of record OX101816.2, on the reverse strand, counting down.
TTCATGCATTAGGTGATTGATACATCAATTGGAGATTTGAGTACATTCATTTCGGACATCAATCGTCTTATAGTTTGTATAAATCACAACATTTCAACTGCTTATATTCGCAATCGCCTTCTGGTGAATACTGACAAGTTTCAAAGGCTTACGCGTTTATATACCCGGTAATCTTAATCAATTGTTTTGTTTTTATGGCTGGTAATCTCAATTAATTATTATTGGGTTGGATTAATTTACCCGTTTCTAATTGGTTCCAATTGGTTTCTCAATTGGAGAGTTTAGCATTAGATCACGGCCCCTACCGGGAAACATTTGAAACTTTTTATGAATAAACATTCGAGGGATATAAAAAACATTCGAGGAAGTACAACAATGAGCAAACAATTTAAAATTGAACGAAACTTTAGACGATGTATAGCTATTCCAACCAACAATTTTTATAACCCATCAAACTAAGACTGGAGTGATATGAAAATCCACTCAAGGGTATTACAACAATAAGGCGGTATTGTACAATACAAATTCACCAACAGTTCAACTAAACTAAGTTCAGTTGTTAAGGAACTAGAAATTGTATTGGCTAATCAATAGCAACTGAAGCGAGTTTACTTGAACTGTTGGTGAACTTGTTTTGTACAACCCGCCCCTAAGTCAAATACGATCAAATTGAACAAAACTACAAATGACGATGATTTCATATTAATAAATCAATAAATGTAAACAAACAAGTCCAATGCCGCCATTTTGTAGCAATAGTATCGGCACCATCGGTCGATTTAGTCAGCAATAGTTCACCTAACTCACTAACAATTTTATTGCATTGCATGACATGAAGTGTGAATTTTCTCAACGAAAGCTACTCCCTACACTCCTTACTATCAATTATTGCATGCGCCCTACGTTTTTCGTTTCAAATCTTACAAGTATTTACATAGCTATAAAAAATTCACCATCACAAATTTCCACAATAATCTGTATGGGATTAGGAATCTGTGTGGAATTAGGAATATGTATGGGGCGAGGAAAAATTATTTTATTCTTTTCAGTCTATTTGAAACGTAGCATACTAAAAATAATAGATTATAAACCTAGGAACTTTTAATCACAAGGCGAAAAGTTTGTAGCCCTCCCTCCGGTCGGACTATAATTCGCTGAGAGATTAAAAATAACTTTAGTCCGTGGTTTCTATTATATTTTATGAAACTTAGGACTGAAAAAATTAAAAATAAAATAATCAAGAAAATAATGAAATACAGCATTCTCGTACTCGTAGCGGTACTCCAGTTTCAAAATGTCAACTTTGCTGACTGGGTGGTTATCATATTTACACAAAGCAATAGAGCATAAAAACGGTGAGTTTCTAACAAAAGTACTAGTAGGAAACCGACTATGGCATCACATGAAAGACAGTGCGTAGTCATATTGTGTTATGTTTTCGACTCGCAACTGTCATTTATTAATTTGTTATAAACATTTAAATGACAAAAAACTTGTTTTTTAAAATTGTTTTGCTTATAAAATAAAAACTGTTGAAGCAATCTGGTTGCTCCAATGAGAAGAATTGTAGATAATTGAAATACGAATAAAATGGGACGTTTTACAACCTTGTCGGATGATTATTAACGGAGAAAAACTGGAAAAACCGGAGCGATTTTTTTAAAAATTCACAACTCCGCCATTTTTCAAGAAGTAGGATTGGCCTTCCTCATGAAAGTATTGAATCATGTGAACTTCATGTGTGCACAAAACAGGCGCTGTCGGATCGTTGGTTTTGGCACATGGCAATTTAATTTTTTTTTTGCACTATATTTGCAGAGTGCCTGGATGCTCTAGTGATTGCCCGATTTCAATTTCTCAAACAGATTAGGAAAGTAGAATTATAGTACTACGAAACGTATTTTCTCATTTTGCGCTACAATGGTGCGAAATAGCTGAAAAATGCATGCAAACATGACTGAAAACGGCCTAGCCCGCGTTAGCTGCCGAGTAGGAGAGTCCGGGAGATGAGGGGTATTCTTCTAATGAACGGGTTACGTGTTAATACGCTTCCCCTCATCTCCTACCACTCGACCGCTTTCATCAGCTCGGCCGTTTTCAGTCATGTTTGCAAGCAGTTTTCACCCATTTCGCAGCATTTTAGAGCAAAATGAGAATATACGTTTTGTGGTATTGTACTTCCACTTTCAAAATCTGTTTTAGAAATTGAAATAGGTCTATCACCAGAGCACTCAGACACGCTGCAAGATAATGCAAAAAAAAATCAAATTCAATTGTGTCAAAACTAATGATCCGTCAGAGTCTGTGACGAATTTTTTGAAAAATCGTAAAATTTTCCGGTTTTTCCGGTTTTCCTCCGTTACTAATGATCCGAAAGGGTCGTAAAAAATACCATTTTGTTTGTATTCCAATTATCTATTTTCCATTGGAGCAACCAAATTGCTCTATCAGTTTTCATTTTATAAGCAAAACAATTTTAAAAAACACTTTTTTTGTTATTTAAATTAATAAATTACAATTGCGAGTCGAAAACATAACAGAATATAACTACGGACTGTTTTCCATGTGATGGCACAGTCGGTTTTCTATTAGTATTTTTGTTAGAAAAAATGCTCTATTGATTAGCCTATATTGTTGTTGACTTCGAAAAGCTATGTGCTATGTGAAAGCGTTGCTATGGCATTTGAGAAAAAATGCCAGTATCACGGTAACAAGTACAGTATTTTGGCGATGCTGCGGGCGAAGCCGGACTTGAACGCTCATGCAAACAGCGTGTGAGCGCATCTGACGCATCCTCGCCCGCGATGTTTCTAGACGGTTCAACAGTATTCAAGAAAGATCTCGGAGCCGCATCTAAGAAGGCTCCTGAAGCTTCGGCGAAATCAGGTGTAGATATAAAAAACATCACGCAGTGAGCACAGGCAGTTAGTGGGGAAGTCTTAGACAGTTCAGTTTTAAATGAAATAGTTGCCATATTATAGTTGTTTGTGAAATGAATCAATTGAAAATAAATTAGAATTTAAAAATATATTACAGTATCATGAATTTTATTAATTTATTTTTAATAATAATTTTGAAATTTGTGTTTGTCTAATTGATAATGAATAATAATTTTAAAAGTTTGTTTCTTGGTTTCAAGTTTCTAAATGTTTTTACTCGACTTTACTCTTTCCTCAGGGGCAAGTTCCATAGGATTGGCCAAGTTGTTTGTGAATTTCTTTTCTAAAAATATGGACATAATTTGGACGCGAATTGTCCCAAAATGGACAAATGAACGAATTTTTCTATAAATATTTGTAACTGTGTGCTTCCAAATGAGTAACTGGGTGTTTTGTCAATAAGACATTTCAATAATTTCAAAGTTTGTAGTTTGCTAAGGTCTTTATTTCTATTTTTGTTTTTAAAGAATGTTTTGAAATTTATTTTATAAAAATCGTTACAATATGTACTTTTCTACTTTCAATCCCTTAGAGATTGAATTTACCTTTAATCTCTGAGGGAATGAAAGTGCCACTTTAGTCCCTCAATTGATGGATTAAAAGTACTCTTTTAATCCTAAAAATGCATAAAATGCTTTTATTTAAACAATTATTCTAATTCATATGTAAATACTGCAAGCACATACCTTAGCCATAGTCTGTGACGTTTCTTACTCATGAACATGAGAAAATTAGAAATAGAAGCCAATGAGGAGGACATTTATCATTCTCAAAAAAACTATTAATCAGCGAAACACACGGTGAAAAATTGATTCTTCTTAACTACTACCAACCTAATCACTATACTTTTTATACAACACACTGTATTGAATGATCAAGTACTCATTCATATGACTCGAAAAACCTGTTTTCAACCATTTCATAAATACTCCCCGCCTAATAAAATCAGTTATTGAAATTGTTGAACTATATGTAAGGTCATAAGATAGCTGTTCAATTCGAAAGATAACTGAATAAGCCATAAATGAAATGACTACATGATTACACAATACCCGATTGTATTCAAAAGAGATAACCAATGCCAATGTTCAAAGTAGCTTCAGAAAGACTACAGTTAACATGTCACCATCTTACAAAACGTTATCGATATTTAATAAACTATTGACTGGAAAAAAAGTTGTGCAAGTGAAACATATACATTTGTATCGAAATCTAGCCGCCAAGGTAGCCTTCAATCTGTCGGATATAGGAGAGGGCATAAGAGAAGTAGCAGTGAAAGAGTGGTACGTCAAAGTTGGCGACAAAGTTTCGCAATTCGACAACATTTGCGAAGTTCAGAGTGACAAGGCATCGGTTACGATAACGAGCAGGTATGACGGCATTGTTTCTAAATTGCATTACAAGGTGGATGATACCGCTCTCGTAGGAAAACCGCTTATCGAAATAGAAACGGACTCCGCCGATTTCGTGGGAAACGATAATAATACGACACTAGAAATTCCAGAAAAACAATTGGCAGAAGAAATAAAAACGAGAGAAGATGTAAGTGAAGAGAAAGTAGAAGAACTCAACAGCGGTGTGTACTGCATACCTTCCGTTAGAAGGCTAGCGAAAGAACATAACATAAATTTAGAGAATGTAAATGGGACGGGTAAAAATGGTCGAATACTAAAAGAAGACATTTTGAAACATTTACAACAGCCTGCACCGGTGAAAACGTCTCTTATAGACAACGATAAAATAGAACCGATAAAAGGATTTAAAAAAATCATGGTCAAGACCATGACAGATTCTATGAAAATTCCACACTTCGTGTACAGTGACGAAATAAAAGTGACGGAACTGTCAAAAGTGCGAAACAATCTGAAGACGTCTTACGAAACAAAAATATCATTTTTGCCATTTTTTGTGAAGGCAGTGTCCAACGCTCTACTTCGTTATCCGATCATCAACGCTTCAGTGGACGAAAATTGCGAAAACATCATCCACCACAAGTCACATAACATCGGAATAGCCATGGATACGACCGTGGGTTTGGCAGTACCGGTAATAAAAAACGTGAAAAACTTAACGGTTATAGAGATATCCCAAGAGCTGCAGAGGCTCATTAAAAACGGTAAAGATGGAAATTTTTCACCTAGCGATTTATCTGGTGGTACCTTCACTGTGTCCAACGTTGGTTCGATAGGAGGAACTTACACGAAGCCTCTCATTTTGGCCCCGCAAGTAGCCATCATAGCCGTTGGCGCTTCCCAAGTGGTGCCGAAATTCGACGGATGTAAGAACGTAATTGCTGAAGAAATTATCAATATAAGTGGTTCGGCTGACCATCGCATTGTAGACGGCGCCACGATGGCACGATTCGTGCAAGTACTGAAAAAACAACTGGAAAATCCTTATTTGTTATTTTTAAATTTGTAATGTGTGATGCAAAGTTTTTCATGAGATTTTATTATTGTAATTGTTACAGAAAGGCTTGCTGTTTTTATCAAAAGAGTTATAATTAGAAAAAAATAAAAAGAAAAGAAAAAATACTAATTTTCCTACCATTAATTTCTTTATTTCTTGAAAAATAAACAAAAAATTTAATTTGAAAAATGTTTTCGTTTTCTACAACCATTTCACATTTTTCGAATGAAAATATAACAAGATACTGAACATTTACTAAAATTCACTAAATAGGTTTTTAGGTAAGATAAATATATCAAAATCTTAATTAATTATTATTGAAAATTGTTATTTATTGTCTTATAGTTATATAAATACACAGCTGATGTATTATAGAAACGAACACTTCTCCCAATTAGAGATATACTTTAACGTTTATGACAGTTGCCGAGAAGATATTATGATATAAAAAAGGAGTGCCTTGGAAGAAACAAAGCAAGTCAATTAATTAAAAAACATTGTTAAAGAAGTTCAAGATTTGAGTTAAATGGAAGAACTTCGCCATTTCAATTTCAAACTAAAGTTGAATTTCAAATTTCAATAAACTGAACAGAATACATGACATTAATATTATTATGATGGTTCGATTGGTTCGTCAATAATAATTTACTTGAATTTCACATATCTCATTTTTGATTTATTATGTGTACAGTCCAAGATAAGAAAAATATGAATTTTTCAATTCTCATTAGATTTTTTTCTTGTATCGACAGAGCTGTAATAGAATAAGAAATGCTTCATTGCAGTAACTTTTTAAAAGCGTTCTCGTGATGTTTTACTTTTCTCAGTTTCATTATCGATGTACCATCATCAGTCTTCTACTAATTAATAAAACCCTCAAATGTGAGATATCATGAATTAAGAATGCCAAATAATGTGTTTTTAAAAACAGGGACTTATTTGTAAAAAACAGTTTCTGATGGTCATGATGATCATGACAAGAAACCATATATCTAAAGAGTTGCTGGAAAGAAGTGTTCCTTTTTTTGTTCCAGCACCATAAAAAATAAAATAAGATATCGAAAAATGTATATATTTGTTTCTTCTGCTTTCGTTTTATTTATATTAAATCAATCATCGATAAAGTGCAGAATTTCCGAATTCCATATTCACCCAATGAAAATGAAATAAAATTCGAAATGTCAAAGCGTCCCACGATTTGTTTCAGAGCCAATAGTCCAAAAAGATGAACCTTTTGAAATAAAATTTGATAGCGCCACTAGACTTGTGATATTTTGAAACCATCTATGAGTAACTGAAATTGAGCGAAATAATAAAAATCATATCGTTATAAGACATAATTCTCAGTTATTGTAAGTGCTGTGCAATAAAATTCACGTATGAATAAATTTGACTGTTTTCATCTTTTGTTTTGCTGAATTTATCATCTGTAGCTAAAAGTTTCGAAGTCTGGTTTCCATAATTAGTTTTTTAATCTCAATCTGTGTCTGAGTCGTGTTTAGAGGAAACAATGATTACCAAAATAATGAATGACTGTTGGCTAAAAATGTTTATAACTCAAACTGATAGCGGTCTAATCGAGCATTGCAAATTACAATATTTCACACAATATGTGATTTTCAGGACTATCATCCAAAATATTTCGATAACGTAATTTAAATTTCAATAATGCTATATTTCTGTTATGAATTTCCGGTAACACCCACTTTGAAGTACTGCAAATCCAGTGGCGTAGATAAATTTCTTTTAAAAAATGATAATATATTTTTTGGATTTTTGGCGATGAAATAAATCATCCTCAGAATTTATTTATTCATGGCTCCTGAACTAAAGCTACCGATGCTCTATCCATAGAAAAAAAAACCTCAATCGGATAATAATCAACAATTTTAGATGTGTGCCACGCTTTCAAATGGGTAACACTGTATAAAACAAGATCATAAGAACTCCCTCAGCTTTGTTCATAAGCTTTGCTGGGAAAGAAAGCTTCAGTAAATGGATATATACATAATAATGTATTAATAGTGTAGTAGTAATAATAGAAAATAAGATGCAAAATTAATTAAAAATTATGTTTTACGCATTTACCCCAGTTATCAATTCAGTTTCATGACTCGGTTGGTCGACCACCATCCACCCCCTAAGGTTGAGGCCCGGAAGGATGAACTCCCCAGCACTCGTTCATACTCGAAAGCTCATCCCCCCTATCCACCACCCCGCTCGTTAAAGCGGTTCCTCATCCTGATGACTGGCGATCAGCAGAATAAAATCTGACCGTTTGATATGGAGTGCCCAGCCAATTCTCGGCTTGAAGCTCCCTTATAACGGTTGGTCGAAAGGTGTTGGCCGTTTAAATATCAGCTAGCCATGGATACTGTCGAGATCCGGTACAGGATTTTTTCTCTAGTACCTTTATTGGTATCGATAGAAACCCAGACATCTTGTTCGAAATCAAATGTGAGTGTGTTGCCTAGATGCCAATCCTGACGTTTAACTTGTTTGGAATATGCACCGACCATCCGGGGTGGTGCTGTAGATTTTCCGGTGAATACACCACCAATCAATATTCGCTCCGGAGCGTTAGGCACATAATTAATAGCCGTCTTCTAACCCGCACAAGCTATGACTTTGGCTACAGTTATAAGAGTATTAATGAGAGAGTTTCACTACCTGAACCGTCAGTTTGGCGATATGGAAAAGTTAAAATGAGTACCTGTGAACCTCTCAGATTGTACCAGCTCCAGAGAGTTACTTTTTTCGGAAATTATTACCGATTATTTCCGTTATCATGAAATAGACCAGTCAGACACCACCATTTTTTGAATAAATTCTGTTTAGATAAGTGATTAAATCACAAGGTCTGTTTAACCGTGATTAAATGTTTGTCCTCGATATTGGATTTCGTTTTGTCGTTTATCACTTATTTTTATAATTATTATTATATTTTTTTTAAATCGTATGAATGACCTAATATTGATTTTTATCAGTAAAAACTACATTTTTGATAGAATTCTTATACAAATATTTTGACATAATTTCAAATATTTACATGAAAACTTTGCCATAAAGGCTAATTCAGTGCATTTTGTTGGGATGTCCAAAAATATTAAATTTAGAATTTGTTGTTTGTAAAAAACTTTTAGGGTCGGTCTTTTCACCTCACAATAAAGTCTCTGATAACTATCTATCGGATAAACTTCACAGGTTTACATATCCTTATCTGATAGATAAGTTATCTGGGACTTATCTATAGGTGAAAAGACCGGCTCCTAATCAATTAAATTCATAGGTCTTGTGATATAATATATGATGATTTCCATCACCTGTCAAAATGTATTCCTGATACACCGTCGTCCTTCCTTTGCAAATAAATTGCATATATATATATATATATATATATATATATATATATATATGCAACTATATATATAACTTTAGTGAATAATCACTTTGAAAAGTAAGTATTAAAAAAATTCTAATTTTTTTATTCACCGCTTTTGCCAACGAAGGAAGATACTTAAAATAACAGTAACATTGATAATTTTACGTAACAAAACTAGAGAAGATTGAAAACAATTTGGTAATGGGTAAGCATTTTTAGTGAACTCAGTAATTTGATAAGATTACGAATATTTCGTGTTCTTATTGAAAAATAATAATATCATACAAACAAAAACACTCGGTGTATGATAACCTATTTGACATTCTCGTACCATCTAGACAGATCATTGTTTTGTAAAACTGTTCTCAATAACAGTATATAAAAATCATCCGAGAATAGAGAGACACCAACAAGAATTAAAATAAAAAAAGTCAATATCATTTTCTCCTATTTCTCACATATCAGTGATCTAAAAGATCTGCTGAAATTATAAGCAGAAGTCTAAGTAATTATATTAGACACTGATGAATAAAAGCCTACTTCAATATACACACTGCAAATAGTTTATATACCAATGCACTTTTTCAATCCATGAGAGTCTTTGGTCAAAAATTTTAAATAAATTATCTACATCACAGACCAAACTTTTACTTTTACCTTATCTTTTACTTTTACTTCGTTCATAAAACATACTTTCAGTTTTACCCTATAAAAAGCTTCGCAGGAATCGTTAATGTGTAATGATTTTTACGTTTTGCGAGTCAATGCTCTAACATATTAAATAAAATAGCCATATTCGCGTGTTCCTTCTTGTTACTTCTCATGTGATGTATTTTGTCATATTTAAAATTTATTTTATGTCCTACTAGTTCATTATTGTGTTTTTATTGCTTAGTTACCAACTATCTAATGTCGTACTTTATGCCCGTGCGGGCATAAAGAGAAATAATTTGTTGTTTAACTTATTTAATAACCTTTATTAATGAAATTACAAACGGAATAATTTTTCGTATTCCATGTTGTAGGCTTCTTTAGACTTTTTTGGCAAACAGATTTTCAGTTGCTTTCTTTGCTTTTTCAATATTTTCGTCTGGAATTCCAAAATCTTCTTTCATTTTGACTTCTAACTTTGACACATAAAAATTATTGTGATTGTATGACATTTACGTTTGGCAACATTCACCTAGCAACGATAGTGTCTACAATGATCAAATGGCAATGTTATTAATTCAAACCGGATTTTTTAAAATACTGATTTGTATTGAGATTGGATTGCAATAACGAACTAGTATGACATAAAGTTATGTATGTACCGCGGGCATAAACAGATGTGTATACCCTTGGTAGGTACATAAATAACTATTTTAATCGAGTAATGGATATATATGGAACAATAATGGAGAACGTTCAGCAGTTTGCCTGGCTGACAGAAAACTTTTAAATCAAAACACCCCAATTTATCAATGGGGCGTGTACGTCACTTCTTCTTCAAGAGCCGTGTATGAACCAATCGATTTCACTGCTAAAGTTAAAAAAAAGATAAAAAAAGTAAAAGTTAATGTTTGGTCTATAAACCAACCATAAATTTATCAAACGTCAGAATAATTATTAAACTAAACGGCCAGTTTTATAGTTTTAAACATAGAATTCCTGTAATGGGAAATTGAAAGTGGTACTTCAGTACCTAAAATCAGGGAGCGAAATACTAATTTCAGATGGGGCGGTGCAAATTCATTTATGATGACAGATTCAGTTGCATATTTAGGTTATCCCTGCTTGTATGATAATACAGAATTTTTGGTGCAAATGTAACACTACAGAATTTTGACAGTTATACATGAATGTTATGTACACAAATTTTTTATTGCAGGAAAAACACGATAAAATTAAATTATGAAATAACGCACTTACCGTCTTCCATTAGACAAAGCAGCAAGCTGATATAACAAAACGTCGATGGCCACCATATTGTTTCGAGTTTATCAAATATAAGCTAATAAATAATTCAACCAAACAAGAGAATTTTCCACAAATTCTAAGTAATAAGAAACTCCTCTGATACTCGGTAGACAAGACAGAGTCGATTGAATCGAATAATACCTTTCACAGCCTTATATTGCTGATAAGAAGAGTGGGCTCATTACTGAAACCGAGATAAGGAGGCAAATTGCATCATGCTCTATATTTACGAATGATTTCGAGTAGCTTCTCTTTCCTCTTTTCTAGTTTTTTTTGCAGAACCGCAGGGTGGCCCATTTATCTGACGTTGTGATTCATATCCATACTCATATTAATATGTATGTAAAGTGGTATACAGTGGGTTCAAGATAAAGTTGTCCACCTCGGGGATATCTGAAACGCTGGTGTTATCTATCGTCGAGCTGGAACAAGATAAAAAATATTTCTTTCCAAAAACTTTTCATAAACTTTCTTGTACTGATATTAGTATTACTGTCCGACGTTTCATTATCGAACAATCATCTAAAACTATTTTTATTTTAATACGGCAAAGTCATAAAAAAATACAGATTTTATGAGTATTTTTCATGCTAAATGCAATGGTGTATCACACATGACAGTTTCATTATGTGCGAGATTATCTCAAATTTTTTAAAATATTCTCCAGTATGGGCCTGAATTGGCAAAACAATTGTGAAATTAGATATCTTCGATCTGAAGTAAATCAAAAGATTACGTGAAATAATTGGTGAATTTTTCTCGTGGTGATGGTCGCAAGGGACCTGAAACGTAATGCAACCGTCATGAGTGATTAATCATTGAACTTAGAAAGAAAAATACTTCAAAATACTGGTATATACGAAAAAGGGCCGAGTTTAAAAAAAAAAATTGTTTGTTGATAACTGTTCGATGACGAAACGTCAGAAAGTGAAACTAATATAATTATAAGAAAGCTAATAAAGAGTTTCGGTATGGAATTTTTATCTTGTTCTGGTTCTGTCGAAACACCATAAAAAAGTAATTAAGAAATCAAAAATTAAATTTTTCAAAATAATTTGATAAACAAAAATAATTTAGGAAATGTCATTCTTCCATATAGATGTTCTGTTACGCAATTTTTTTTTCAATTTGACCAAAACTGTATCTCTTACAGTTCCGGATATCCCCGTGGTAGACATTCTTATCTTGGACTCACTGTATTTATTCATTTACTGAAATTTTATAACGCCACTTGACTTATATTCATACTGTTGATTGATGAAAATGATACAGGTTTTAGTTGAAACTAAAAATGCACAAGCATTTATGATACTTTCAAAAGAAGAATTTCATTTTATCTAGTAACCTATCTTTTGAAAATGTCTCGACTAATTTCGAATCTCAAATAGTAATTTACATAGGAGTTCGGAAATAAGTTTTTTTTCGTGCGCACGTGACAAATTGCCAGAATAATGAAAAAGCTATTTTAGTTTATCAATTAGTTTGAATTTACGAGATTCCTTGACTTTAGGGTGATTTACAAGTTGTTTATGAGGTCAGAATTCACATTTTTCTCTTTAATACAAAAGTAAAACCTACAGGGTCACCCAATATGGAGACATGCATTTAAATAATCATTTAAATAAAAAATACTTTTTAAAATACGTTTTTAAAATGGACTAAAATGAAAACAATCATTTCGCCGCGCCCCATACAGATGTATAACCCAATTCAGATCCCTAACCCCATACAGAGTCTTTTGAAAATGTGTGGTAGTGAATTTTTAATATCTATGAAAATACTTTTGAAATTCAAAACGAAAAACGTGGAGCGCATGCAAATGATGTAAGGACTACAGATAATAGCTCAATCATCTATGCTGCATCCTAAATTTTTGATTTTCCACCTTAGAAGTAGTTTCATAGCTAATAAAAATGCATAACTACAAATTTTCAAAACATTCTGAATGAGGTTAGGGATCTGTATCGGGCTAGGCGAAATCATTTTATTCTTTTTAGTCCATTTTAGTATATTGAAAAAATTTTATTAATATAATTATTTTCTGCCTTTTGGTCTTGTGTTAAGTTAGTTACCTAACTGACAAGTTAGTTTAAAACCGATTGCAAAGTTTGTACCGAACAGAAAAACTCATTATTATATTATTAATATATCATGCAATAAAATTTATTGCATTGTCATACAGTTCTGAGCTATATTTGATGTTAGTATCACTTTTTTTGGTGCTGAACTTGTGACATATGGTTCACGGAAATGAAAAAATGTGCAATAGTGCTTTGCACAAAATAAAAATCAAGAAAAATCATGTCGTTCACTTACCTATAGTGAATTTTTCGAACAAACAAAATATTATGGCCATTTTCATTTGTTTTCTAATAATTGATATTACCCTTTAATACCGAATTCTCTTCCATAGTTCCGATATCAGCACATGAAACTAAAAGAGAACGGGGAAGGAACGTGAACGATTTAAACATAGTCCTGGCAAATACTCTAGGATGGGGATCTAACAACTTAACATGGCGCAGTCGAATAGAAAAAATTGAACCTCGTGGCATATATAGACGCCATCTTAAATAAGTTTTGGAAAATCCAAGCTTTAAGAAAAAAGCAATAGAAAATTGTAAAATCGAAGGCAGTAATCAAGAAATGGACTTCAGGGGCGTACCACCAATGAAAATGTCAGGTAACCTGTCTGAGAACTGGACATTCTGGAGGCAAAGATTCAGGACTTACCTGTTAGCAACCGAAATATCTAAAAAGGAAGAGATTGTTCAATGTGCACAGCTACTAACTTTAATAGGAGAAGATTGTGTTAGAATTTATAAATATGTTTACATTTACCGACGAAGAAAAGGATAAATTGACGACAGTTATAGACAAGTTCGATATGCATTTTAATCCGAAGAAAAACCTCACCTACCTGAGACACAAATTCTTAACATGCCGACAACAAGAAGGGGAGTCTGTAAAACAATATATAACAGAATTGAAAAACTTAGCAATCATATGTGAGCTGGGAAACTTACAAAATAGATTATGTACTTGAAAATTAATTGTGAAACTGTAAGAAATAGAAGTCTGATAATAATGGGTCTTATAGTAAATTCATTTTTATGTACAGGAGAAAGATGTAATGTATACGGAAGTCGGTACATGACAGATGAGACAGCGGCAAACGTGCCTACTAGACATAAATCAGTTTTGATCCAGATCTCGTTGTATCAATTAGATTCCCTCCTCATATACTGTACAGTCAATACAAATGAAACCCAATCATGTATTTCTGTAAAAAGGCCGATCTCATAGTGGCCAACGTAATTACGTCAGGAGTACCAATGAAGTCCTCTATTTCGTTGCTCAGTCTTACCTTCAGCTGTACCCTATCATGGAAAAGCCATGTGAGGTTCACTGCTAAAAGTTTCTCACAAAAACCTGGTTTTCTGTTTCGTACCAAAAGCTGTTTCACTTCCCGTCAAGTGATTCATAAGGCACAGATCCGGCCTGTCCTGGAATACTGTTCCCATTTATGCCTCCAATAACACACTGAACCTTTCAGATTATGTTAAAAAGAGTCATTCGTCTCGTCGGTGAAGCTGAGCTTACAAGCTCACTCACTTCTTTGGAACACCGCGGAAAAGTTGACGATTTGCCTGTTTTAAAAATATTTGTGAAATATCATAAATCGTTCCGCCGTTAGCGGTCCTATCGAGACTGGCCGGTCGAGCTCAGAGCGTAGAGCGTTCGCCTTTGGAGCGAAAGGTCGAGGGTTCAAAGCCTCGCATGGTCATCGGTCTCGTGCATGGCATCACACGTTAAAAGGTACGGGCTAGCTCACACAAGTCCCTCGAAGACTTGCGTGGGTTGCGCGTAGGGGTGCAATCGGTTGACGGAAATAACATTTTATAACAACAACAATTTTTATTGATTTTGAATTCAAGTATCAATGTTACAATTTTCCAACAGATTTGGTAATTCATAGAGATTCACCCAGTACAACAAATTAATCGTTGCCCTATATTAATTTCACTATTGGCAAATTGGTTGAATATCTGATTGAATGATTGGGTCAGTCACTGATCGTTTTGAAAATCAAATTACAATGGACTGGTTTGCAATGTTAAAAGCCATAAAATGCCACAAAGTCGTTTACTCGCATGGTGAGATAAAAAACGGAAACAGAGAGAATGTCGTATCAGGAAAACCGTCACATTCACAAAAATAAAATATCCAGTCTTTAAATATACACACAACCAAACTTATATGGAATCACTCTGTATTTCGGACGAAACTGTTTTTAATGAAAAAAATTGGTATCCAACTTTAAGATAAGGCTTTTTGTAGTAAAGAAACTTGATAAGAAACTTGATAAGAAACGACTGCTGCGATTTATTATCTTGTTAATTGTGTGTGCAGTAGTAAGATCACGATTCTCCGGTAATTGTATTTCGGTCCGAAAAAATAAAAAAAATGCCATATGTTGGACTACCAGATGTGCAGAGAGGAAGAATTATTGCTCTGATAGAACAGGGAATGCCCCAAAGACACGTAGCAGAGATAGTAGGCGTTACCCAGGGTGTTGTATCGAAAACATATAATAATAATAATAATATTTATTTTCCAACAAGACATATGAATATGTATAGGTACTTGGAACTAACTCTCAAGAACAGGCCCAGACAAAGTCGTCACAGTTTTAGACTGGCCTGCATGTTCACCAGACCTAAATCCTATTGAGCACTTGTGGGACCAGCTCAAGAGAAGGGTTAGAGCTCGTCGCAACAATCCAGGAAATGTCGCCCAGCTTATTGATGCAGCATTAGCAGAATGGAACAACATACCCCAAGACAATGTTGGCAATTTAATAAGAAGCATGCCAACGCGAATAGACGCTTGCATAAGGGCCAGAGGTGGCAACACGGATTATTAAAATTACATTTTATTTTGTTATTGCTTTTTGACCATTAAAAATTTGAATCTCATTTCGTTTCAGACACCAAAACAAATACCGTTGTGCTTTTTTGTCAACTACTTGATTTTTTTTTATAAGCGCTGAGTCTTATTAATAAACAAAAAAAGTTCATGCATCTCAAAAATTATGAAAAATAATAGATTATTCCATATAAGTTTGGTTCTGTGTAAGCCTATATAGGCTGAAACACAATAGAAGATAATAATAAGCTTTAAAATTTGCGATTTAGGATCCGACTTTTAGAAATAAAACAGAACGGAAAATAGTATTGAAAAATTAAGCTTAAATTTTACCAATTTCATTGTTTGTGGGGCGTAACCAGAAAAACAATGAGTTTTGTGTTAAAAGGAAATAGTACAACCTAAACTTCAATTGTGTCTCAGCCTTACTACAACTCATTTGGCAAACCCACGGCACGGCACGGAAACAAAATTTTTGAGCGCCCTTTTTATTTCTATGAAATTCGTCACTGTCACTGATCTAACTCCATAACTCTTCAAATGTAAATGTGCGCCCCTATTGTATCGATAAATACAATTGGATAATCAGGTCTTTTAGGAAGTTTTTTTTAAACATGTGAGGCCATGTACGGACGAGAATTCAAATTATGTAAGTTCGTTCAAATATTTCAGTCACCCATTCAAGTTATGGCCGCAGTCAGCTTTGGTCGAGATATTTTCAAACTGAATGTCACCTGATTGAAATGTGTTATGCAGCTAGAATTAGTTAACATCAAAACGAACCTGAGTATCAGAAAACAAATGAAATCTACGTGCATGGACAATAAAGTTGTACCTCTGGTATTGGTTCTGTTCTGGGGTGTACCATTTATTACTTTGAGAGTACGAATGTGGCCAAACTACCAGAAACATCGTTTTGCAATCTTTCTCTGTTTGCTGTTGACGCACTCATGTGGTACAAAAAATAGAACTAGAATCATTTCACTTACTTGACATCTTCAACGAACTTCTCCAGTTTTTCCGTGATTGGCACGTCCACCATCTTCATCTTGACCGTTTCTCCGCTCCTCCTCTTCATCTCGGCAACGATGACATCCGGACCATACCACCTCTGCATCAGTTCGTCCGTTATCGTCTCGGATATGTTCGCTGAAACAAATAATATCCTGTAAGAAATCAATAGCTCAAAAGTACAATAATTTATTGTAAAATAAAACAACCGCACAAGTTGCACATCAATACTTGATCCAAAACGAAACTATATAAACTTGATTGTACTGATCCGAGAAGTAATTCAAGGTTCGGCGGGCCTATAGCCTGGAAAAGCCTGGAAAGGCTATTTTTTCTAACTAGATTAGGTAGAATTCATGAATGTATTTATTTATTTATTTACGGGCAAGCCCATTTAAAGTATAATTAAAATAAAATGGAATGTAAGGCGCTGAAATACAAATTAAAACTGAGAATAAGTTTAAAGTGGTTAATTTAAAGTTAAGGGGTTGTTTTAGAATTTAAAAACGACAAGAAACAATAAGCGCCAATAAAACGTATGCTATACATTAAAACATTACAACTTTAGAACATTACAGCATTTAAGCTCAGTATTCCGTAATTGAGTTTTAAAATGATGCAAGGAGGTGTTAAACATCTCGAGATCATTATTACTATTGGCTAATCGTAAAGTTCTTGGAATGCAGCTGTTGAATGTGTGGTTTAAACGATAAAATGGTACATAAAATGTTTGTTGCTGTCAAGTTGAGCGGTTTTGAACATGGAGATTGAATTTTTCTATGAGTTCAGCACAACTGAATTTGCCGTTAATGATACTGAAAAGTAATGTCAGGTTTCTCGGATTTCCTTCTAGTTTCCAAAGAGGATATATTCAGGAGCCGCTGTAACGATTCATACTCGCAACGAACTTCGAATTTATATGCTATGTATCTGAGAAAGTTATGTTGGACATTTTCGATGTTCCTGATATATCTTATATAATGTGGAGACCATACAGAAGAACAATACTCAAGGAGTGGGCGAACCAGTGAGCAATAAAGGACTTTGACAGAAGTGGGGTCAGTGAAGTCATGGGTTAGCCTTTTGATAAACCCTAACATTTTCATGGCTTTATGGATAGCCGTAGGTATGTGTTAGTTGATGCTTAAGGTGGGGTCTAGAATAACTCCAAGGTCTTTGATTTGATTACCAGCTTCCAAGACATGACCATATAAATTGTAATCAAAAGTGGTGTATGTACATGGGATCGATAAAAGCGCATGACATGGCACTTTGTATCATTCATGTCCATGTCATTTGAGGAGCACCAGTTTGATAGATTGTCCAGGTCAGACTGAAGCCTGAGGGCATCCTAATAATTAGGAAAAGTTTTAAATCATCTGCAAATAGTAGTGCTTTGGCGTATCGGAATAAGGGACCGAGGTGACCCCTGAGAAACACCTGAGGTTACTTCGAATAGTTTTGAGTAGTGATGATTTGCTCTAACTATTGAGTCCTATTCGTAAGATAGCTTCTGATCCATTGCAGTAATACCCATCTACGCCATATCTGTCTGATTTTTGAAGTAAGAGAGTATGGTTGACCCAGTCAAAAGCCTTAGAGAAGTTAGTGTACACAGAATCAATCTGGCAACCCGTCTCCAAAGCTTCCGACAGGCAGTCCACATAGGTAACTAGATTTAATTCAGTAGATTTCCCAGCACAAAAACCATATTGTTGTTCAGTTATGATGCCTGAGCAATCATAGGTAAGGTAATCTATTTTAATGTTCTCAAATACCTCGGGAATTGTACTGAGAATAGAATAGATATCAGTCGGTAATTTTTAAAGTCTGATTTGTATCGGGGTATAAGATTTGTTTCCAGTAATCTGGAAACTAACCTGCCTGGATAGATTTATTGAAATATGAGATTTGAAATATGTTACATAGAAATATAATGTGAATGAATAAACATGAGTAGAATTCCACAAAAACACATGCTCGTCGTGGAAGAACAGAGGGGTTCTGCATGTGCGCATACATACGCACATACATAAACACACGTATACAAACAACACATAAATGTATATATTGCAATTCAAAAATGTTTGCATGGATACTGTTTCATTATGGAAAACACAAACTAGACTAGGGCTAGGAACTAAGAAAAGAACTTTGAAGAATTGTCACGTATCGCAAAATTTCAAGAGTGATTTTTTTTATATCTATTAACTGATAGTAAAATTTAAAATCCAGTTTTTTATTTTTTTCAAGGCTTAGCGAATTGATCGTTTTCAGTTCATTGGGAACTAAGTTGTATATTTTGGGTTTAAGATAATATGAAGAACGTTGCGATATTGTTTTAGAAACGAACGGCGAGGTGGTTGTCTCTTTTCCGAGTATTATAAGTGTGAACAAGGTAATTTTTAGGACCGTCTTTTTTCTGCTTCAGAGCTAAAGCGTTTAATAGTTGATTTCAGTTGTGGAATCATCTGCGACTGAAAGATGGAATTTAGTCGCTATTTTCCATCGTACAAGATAACCTCTCTTGGAAGGGATTCATGTTTTAAAACGTTTAATAGTTATTTAGGCAACAAGTGCAATAAACAATTTATGTACGAGTTGCATACCATATTTTTTCTACGTTTGTGCAAAAACCAAAAACTGTTTCATTTAGGTGGTACTAAATTATAAGGAAGACATTCTTTGTTCAAATCTAGCTGCTAAAAGTAATATAATAAAATTCAAAGAAACAAATTTTATTTTTATTAAATTGCATTTTCTAGTAATGTTGTAATCCCAGTAAGTAATGATTAACAATAATATAAAATATGCAACTGTTTAAAACGTAATACAATATCAAAGAAAATGGGCTAAATAAATATGGCGTCGATTTGACTTTTATGTTTGTCATGATGAACGCTGTAGCAGAATGACAGATGAGTGCAATAAAGACTTTATTGCACTCAGTGATTATTGTAGGCCCCTACCCAAGATACGGGATAATACGAATCTCAGTTGTGATTCCACTAAAGCAAAGTATACAATTCTCAAGCATCTTATTTCAAGAAACTTTGCGACGAGGCTTCTCAAGTTGATAGTTAGCTTTTTTTTATACACATGCCCTATTTCATGTGGCTATCTAAGAAGACTCCTAAGTATTTGATGTTTTTGGTTAGAGGAATGGTGAAGATGTTTTTTTTATCGTTAATTATGAGATGTCGAATATCTGGAAGTTTGGATTTGATTATCGAAAAAGATATGCATTTCGTTTTATCAAAATTAATAGTTCGAATTGAACCATTTTTTTTAGGAAATCTTTCTCAACCCTGTCAAATAGATATTTTCAGATTTCGCCAGATTAAAAGTTTGCGGTGTCATCCGCGAAACTGATAACGTATCCTTCTGTATCAACATTGTACAAGACATTGAGATAAATGTTGAATAGTAAGGGGCCCAATACCGTGCCTTGTGGGACTTCAAATAGTTTCAAAGCAGCTGAGTTTACTGTCGATCTTTAAGCACTGCTTTCTTTTTTCTAAATAACTTTTCATCAATCCTGCGTTTTCAATAGTTCTCATCAGTAATTTCTGAATTCTGAAATGTTGGTGGTTCATAGCGATGGAACCACAGAGATTTTGACTGCCATGCAGTGTATATTACTTGAAACGATTCCTTGGGTTCAAATCCCAGCACGGCCAGTGGTTCCGTCCATGCATCGCACGTTAAACGACCTCGTCTTTCATATCTCGCTCAAGTTTCTCATAATCTTATGAGGGTTGCTCGTAAGGATGCAACCGATTGACGGAAAGAACAAAAAACAAATTTTGAAATTCTATAAATTGTACGTACAAAATTAAGTTACGGGGGTGTTCCTTCGAGAAGTGGGATACACTGTATATGAGGTGTCGCTTTGGAACTAAATATGATGTTTGTTGTGAAAAAACATAAATTTCAATCACAGAAATAAAATTTTCAACAAAAGTGTGTGACGTCAAATTTCGCCACTCACCCTGGTTTTTGGGTGAATCATCGGGAAAGTGAAAAAATAAAAGTTAAATATACATCAAACTCCTATAAATAGTGGTTTACCACTAGCTTTTTTAATTAAGTGGTTGTTGCTCCATACTCAATTAGGTGGGTGGTCGGTGACTAAGCTTGTATTTATCAGCATCAGCGCTAAATTCCAATTCCTGAAGATGTTCTTCGGACGCAACTACAAATAATAATAGCCGTCCCTTCTCCAGACAGAACGTCAGACGTCTTTTTGTTCCACTATTTTCATTATTCAATAAGAAAAAATATAATTTTCAAAAAACGCTCAGTAGTTTAGACATAAAACTATCCAGACTGGCTATATGAATAATTGCACTCGTTAAAAGTTTCGTCATCAAAATCAACATCGTTACCGTCATCAGAAGCTATGAGATCTACGAGTAAATTTTGGTACTTTTTTATATTGTGGCTCCCATTTTTCGTCTAGGAATCCGACATGCATATTATTATATTATGCAACGACCATTTGATGATGGGAATTAAACCACGAGCATGTGAATTATGATATGAGCCGTAGACGGAAATCATAATTATTGCAAGTTTCATAATAATTATTAAATGTGAGTTCCATACACTATTTTTTCTACTACCAGTCAAAATAAAATAAGAAAATTATTTGGTTAAAAAATGTATTGATTTACTGATAAATTAAAATTTATGAAATAATATGAAAACTAAACTTGGCAAATATTGAAATTATTTCGCAGAAACGTTCCTATACACGGTGACCGCCGGTAGAAGAACAAATAAATATTTCTTTGTTGAATCTAGATCCAACCGATTCTCATTTGGTCAGACCACACTTTTATCCTTGTTTAAATGTTTAATAGACACAAAATTGAATAACGTGTCCATGTAATTACAGATAAAAAATTTCTCAGATAACTCATCAATATTATCAAATTGGGTTTTCGAAAAGCTGATAAAAATTTGTTCCTGTAATCTATGAACTGCGTGTAAATTTGTTAGAACGTTTTTATTGATTCTTCAGGTAAAACATTGGTTGTGGCTTTTTCACAATTTCTGGTTGGTTTAAATTTTCAATTTCAATTTGACTCACATATGTTCACAGATTGTGAATGCAGGCAGGAAGAACAAAGTTTGAAAATCTGCTAATTAAACAGTAATTGACTTTTCAAAATTGATACATTTTAGATCTGTCAGATGACAATAAATAGTTGATACTGACAGAATATTGATCTGTGACGCGTTTCTATTGTTTATAAACTTGTATCTTGATGGCAAATTGGTATCTTAATGAATATCATCAAAGGACAGGTATAGGCATAGCCTGTGAGGGTATAGGACGGCTATTATTTGCCGCGGCGCTCCGGGGCTACTAATTTTCGGAGGCGTATTCACTTTTCAGCTGTAGGAAAACCTGGAAAACCTATAGCACCACCCCTCATCAATGGATTACTTAGATTAGATCCTGTAATTTGTTTATATCTTTCAATACTTTTCAACAATTTTTTTTAAAATGTGCAAGTATATTGACACCTGAAACTACCCGATTTCAATAATATAATTTTTCAATTGTTCGTGGAAAATATATTGCACTGTCTTCGAATCCCTATACTGGATAAATATTGTATAAAATCAGTGGCGCAGCCAAGGACGCTCTGAGGATACAACTTCCTCAAACCATCAATTAATACCATTATTCATAACGTCTGGTTGATGAAAAAAAAAGCTCTGATAAATTTTATGTATAGCCCCCCAAACTGAAATCCTGTCAAACAAAGTTGAAGGGGAAAAGGTAATGAATACCACTCTCGAGTTGGACAATACTAATTTACTATCATAGGCATGTAATTTTAAATACAGTTATTTGCGTACAATTCCTAAAGAAAGAAGACTGAAATTAATTTTGAAGAAATGTCAATTATAACATAATATTGATTATTATTCAAATGTCGTTTTAAAAACAGTATTCTTTCAAATCATCAAAGCTTTTCCAGGAATATAAATAAAACAGTGCAATAAATTTTTAATCAAAAATATTCACGTAAATCGTTTATATCGACGATAATAGAGAAAGAAGTTGGGTTATATAGGTTATCAAATATTTTGCTTGCGTACCAAAACATAGGGTTACAAATGAAAAAAATTGACATTGGGTATAAATATGTACTGCAAAAATGATAACGAAAAGGAATTCTCTTTTTGTTGAATTTAAATAACTTTGTGGCCCGATTTGTTACCTCCATCAAGTTGGAAAATAAGGTAAGTTTAGATTATTATGGGGTTGACTGTTGCTTTATGATATTCCTTTATTATTATTATTATTGTATCTGTAAAAAATCGAATGTGCCCTATTTTGGATAAACTACAGAAAAACGAAATTATGTTATTTGTAATTGCACGTTCATGTACCTTATTATCTTCGAATCGATTATAAGTTTTTATTTCATTTGTTGCTTCAAAAAGCAGTCTCGGAATGATACTAACAGACCTCTGCTTTGGGATTGTGAACAAGATGAAAATGAGGAAAATATGTTCAACGCTACCGCCTTGAATTTTCTTGCATTCAATCATTGCTCGCCACGTATTGGGTCTCTTTTCTTGGCTCAAGCTAGCCGATGGTTTTGAAAAAGTTGAACAAGGAAATAAAAGATGGAATCAGCCGCCCTCCGGTTGATCAGCTCTCCCCTCGATTCGACCCTGGTTCCCGGTATTTTGATTAATATTTTTTTATCATCTTAGTTTGGCTATCAATATGCGATATACAACTGATGGAAAACATCTCAAAGTAACTTGAGAAAAACTAGGGGTTATCACTTTATCAGCCCATTAAAATTTTATAGAAAAACAAGCCGTAAGTAAATACGTCAAGGATTATTTTTCTCTAGACTGCACGGTTTCGATCGGTGTGCCAAACAAAGGAACAGTCTAATCCGATAACAAAATTAGGTACAAACTCGTGTCATACAACATCAATAAAAATTATAATCAGAGAAGTTATGAATTTGTTTATCAATTTA
This sequence comes from Chrysolina oricalcia, assembly GCA_944452925.2. NCBI lineage: Eukaryota > Metazoa > Arthropoda > Insecta > Coleoptera > Chrysomelidae > Chrysolina > Chrysolina oricalcia. The sequence goes on along the minus strand of OX101816.2, from coordinate 36,207,052 downwards.
AAAATATTGTTTGTCTACAAGGTAGATTATCTAGATAAAACAAATATTTTCATATAAACCCACCATACTTAAAGTAGGTATCATAATTATCCAGGTATCTGGAAGACAAACAATGTCTTTAGTAAAATATTCTTGAATAAATCATAGTATAGTTCTTCAAAAGTAATAAGGACTGGGATAATTTTAAGTATAAGTATTACTTGCTACATAGTGTTTACTTATAAAGCATTCTATTATTATTTACCCGTAATAAATATAATGAATAGATGACTGATGTTTGTTTTTTTGGGATTTGGGTTCATAAATTAAACATAATTCAATTTCTTTAAGGCCTTCTTCAATTTATTTTGACATCTTTAGGTCACCGTAAGATACAAAAAAGAGGAGGTTTCAAATTTATTAACTGGAGAAAAAAACAAGTAATAAACTAATCAATTTGCTACTATTACTTTCACAGAAACAACCACTGAACTATGTTTAGGTAACAGAAAAAAATTAAACGATCATTCGGACGATTAGAAGTAGGTGGAAATTAAATATAAAAATTCACATCATTATTATTATCATGGGTAGTGGTGGCCGTGTTGGTAGAGCGTTCGCCTCTCAAGCGAAGGGTCGATGGTTCAAATCCCCGCATGATCATCGGTTTCGTGCATGGCATCACACGTTAAAAGGTAAGCCCTAGCTCACACAGGTCTATCGAAGACTTCTGAGGGTTGCGCGTAGGGGTGCAATCGGATGACGGAAATAACAATTTCAATAACAATACTTGCATTATTACTATAAAATTCTTGTTTTGTCATCGGTCCATTATACGTGTACCAAATTTTATATCATTCGGACGATTCGATGTGGGTCAAAATTGAATTCCAAAATTCTCATTAAAGTCGGGGGTACGAGAATAAAGTCGGGGGTCAGTCGAAAAGCGAGTGTTGGTCAAACATTCGCTTGTCAACCATAAGGGCATCACACGTTAAAAGTTGAGGGCCTGGTCTCTCCTAGCTCACACAATTAAGTTTCCCGGAGACTTCTGAGGGTTGCTCGTGAGTGTGCAGCAGGTTGACGGAAATAACAAATTTTTGAACAAACAACAACAATAATATCATATGTTTATACAGAGTTATTCAAATATATGGACCCGCCCATTTTTCTCAGTAAATATCAGGGTTATCGAAAAAAATTCGGATGAAAGTTGAAGGGTATTTCACTCTGCACTTTTTCAACAATTCAAATATTTTTAAGATGTGCCATTGAGGAAGAAGAGACGTCATCAGTATTTTTTTATAATGGAACCATATGCCATGTTTAGTATCTCTAGAAAGCTTGTGTGTTTCGTATTTTTGTGTCCACCTCTGTAATCCACTTAATGCTTAATTTGTTCAAAAATTTTCTAGGAAATGTAGCTAGTTGGATATTTTAAGCGATATGGCAATTTGATTCAGACAGTGGCGTACATGGGTATAAGTTTTCCTTATGCTTATTTTTCGAAGAATAATTCTAGTTTTTTTTTATTGAAAAATTTCAATTGAAAATTTTGTTCTAGAATTATTCAAGTGCCCTAATACTGATTTTTTCCTAAACAGAAGGTAAGAGAAAAAAACGGAAATAGTTATTTGCTTCGATATTTAAAAAAATTAGATACTATTTTTTTAATGAAAAGGAAGGTTGCCGGACAACATACGAAGAGCGGCTAATCAGTTTACTTATTTATTAGTCCTTAGAACTAATTCTTTATCTGAACCCGTGATCTGAGATGTAAAAATGTAACGTTTTGAATAGCTGAGCCATCGAGGTAAATTTTGAAAATAATCTATAACCATTATCAAATATTTCTTCAACCATCAATGGATTAATTTCAGTTTTTAATACTTAAAACGATCCCCACCAGAGTAAGTGAATTTTTCAAAGAAACAACTGTCAATTTAGCACACAAAAAATATTTTTTTATAAAAACTTATGTACGCTTCTGTCTGACTCAAATTGCCATATCGCTTAAAATATCCAACTGGCTACGTTTCCCGATTGAGAAAAATTTTGAGCAAATTAAGCAATAGGTGAGTGAATTGCAGGGGTGGACACAAAAACACGAAACACACTGTATCTATCGAGAGAGTTGAAATAATATTAGTACTCCTGAAATGAGAAAAAAAAAGCTTTCTGGCGATACTAAACATGACATATGGTTCCATTTAAAAAAATGCCGATGACATCACTTCTCCACCAATGGCACATCTAAAAAATATTTGAATTTATAGAAAGGTGCAAAATAAAATAACCTTCAACTTTTATCTCATCTTTTTTTTGATTACCCTCATATTAACTGAGAAAAATGGGCAGGTCCATACATTTGACTAATTCTGTATATATTTATATAAAGAATCAGCACACGGAGTTGGTTTCATTCTAAATCACCCTGTATTTATCTGGCTCCAGATCTCAGTCTGGAAGAGAATAGTTACATTGATGAGTTCAGATAATTTGTTGGGACTAATATTTTCTGACCGACGTTTCGAATTTTAATCATTTCATCTTCAGGGCCCTTCAATAATGAGTTTACATGTGGTGAAATGGTTTAGAAATAAAGCAAAGAATTAATGTCCCATGTATTGAAACGCTATAGAAGTGAACTTTTGAAATGTTAAAGTGTCTGATGTACAAACAGAAATATTAATTAGATACACCAAATTCAACATTATTTTTTGTCATATGCAATAATAGATACATTATCAAAAAGAGAAACATTCTGAATTGAAAATTGAAACAAAATGACTCCTCTGGAATTCGAAAAAACTACGATAAAAATTAAGCTATTTTTTTGTAATATCTAATAGAAAACAACTATTTCCCTGGCAAAATCCACGTTGGACATTGAACTACATCTAATATATATTGAGAAAAACCTATATATAACTTGAAAGAAAAAATCTGAAAGTGAAAATTTGCAAGTTAAGTTCTTTTCACAATATCCTATCATATGTAGTTCAATGTCCAGCGTGGCCTTAGGGAAGTAGTTGTTTTCTGTTACACATTACAATTTCTTTTTTTTTTAATTTATTATTTCAAGTTATAATAATAATGCTTCCTCATGAACACTCGAAGAGAGTGTACCCAAAGGCATAGCCTGTGCGGGTAGAGGGCGGCTGTTATTATTATAATACAATTTCTATCAGATGTAGTTCAATGTCCAGCGTGGCTTCAGCTAGGGAAGTACAGCTTGGCAAATCTACCTGTGCCTCTGAAATGCGCGAACGATAAACAGAGGGTAAATTTCCGAGACCAACTTTAATTGGGAAGGGCAAGAAAGAACAGCGGGTGTTCTACCGCGCACCCAATATTCAGAGGCACAGATAGATTTGCCAAGCTGTAGTTGTTTTTTGTAGATATTACACAAAAATATTTCTTAATTTTTATCGAAGGTTCTTTCCAGAAGAAGAGCCATGTTTGTTTCAATTGAGAATGTTTTCCTTTTCAAGATGAATACCTTCCAAGAGGTTAGTTATCTTGAACGATTGAAAATAGCGAATGAAATTTGTCTTTCGTCAGTCGCAGATGATTCCACATCTGATTTTATAAACATCCTGTTCATATTTTCAATAAAATCAAGATACCTTATCCTTTTAACCAATAGTCGGGGGTCCGACTTTCAAGTCGGGATTCCATAAAAAAATTGCTCGTGGCCCTTATACGCACTCGTAAATTCTTGTATTGTCATATGTATTGATATGTGTGCCAAATTTCAGATTTTTTAGACGATTGGAAGTGGGTGAAAATTGACGTCCAAGATTTTATTACATTGTTTGTTAGTTACAAATGAACTTGATAAAATGTTATAAAAACAAACAATACACATCACAAGACATGTTAAAATTCGAATATAATAATGTATCTATCACATGGGTGTATGCCAAAGTGGAACTGATAAATTAGCAGACTACGATATTTGTATACAGTAAGAATCAGTGTTTGGTTTTGATTCTCGCTAATAGATTGAAATAGGGTTTCCAGGCCTTTTCTGAAGTTAAATGTATTGCATTTTAAGATATCAATCATTTCAGAAAAATTCTTTTGAACAGAGAAAATTCTTAAACCAATATTTTTGTGTTGGTCAGTTCAAAGTTATGGTCGGTTTTAATACAATTCTCAAACAATAAAGTAGGGTTTCTTAATGTTAATTTATTTTTTCTACTACCTCACTAGAAAACTTTATTTTCGACCCCTAAAGAAGGGAGGAAAATAGTACTTTTCCTATCGATTTATCAGGAAGAAGATGCATTGTAATCAATTTTGCCTCTTCAGCGAGATCTTTTGGCAGGTCGTCTTCGCTAGAACTCATTTTCAAAACTTAGAAGCAACTTAAAAGCGTAAACAACGTGACAGCTTATGACAACTGTTATGTTTGTATTACCAAACAACGCCATAGCAACAAATCGTTATCAACACGATGACGACGACGCAACGCTTACTTAATATTTTGTCATATAGCCGCATTATATAGTTCCACAACTTTCTGCAGTTGTTCTTATAAGTATGCATGCATTATAATTTTTAGGACGTTATAGAAATGACGACCTTAAAGGTAGTAGAAAAACTATATGCTATGGAGGAAAATGCTTTTCCTCCCACGGATATTAATACCCTCCGCTTCGCGTCGGGCATCAAACTATCCGCGGAAGGAAAAGCATGATTTTCCTCCCTTGGTATGTAAATAGCTATTTCTTGTCTCTTCCATGTTATTTGAAACGTGTTTTCAAATATCTTTTAGTCTGATCTACGTAATTTCTTTCGAAGTCATGGCAAGGGAATTCATAAATGGTATTTGACATATTCTGAAGGGGTTTTTTCTTTTGATTTGCTAAAATAGCTATTTGTATTACTAGGGAGGAAAGTGCCACTTTTCCTCCCGCAGGATTTAGTTTACAGTTTAGTAAACATCCAAGGGAGGAAAAGGCACTTTACTCCCATGTAATACATATGATTTTTCCTCCTACCCACTCAATAAAACCTTTTTGTGACTTTGTTTGCAAATAGACCTATTCTTACTTGATGGAAAGTATAGACAATACAGTCATGTGTATCTGAGAATCTGCGGTGGTGCAATGGCTAGCGTCTTGAGCTTGTAATCCGAAGGTCCCGGGTTCATCTCCTAGCAATTACAACTTTTTTTTTTTTTTTCAAGAACGTTATTTTACTTTTTTCTTGTTAGTGATTTGAATTATTGGACATTTAGATAGCTTATACATTTCGGATTGCTATTGAGTGATTTTCTCATAAGTAATGTTATGTGCCTATTTGAATGAAGTGTCGATCATTTTTTTTCTAAGAGCTGCGCTTGTAGAAAAAATAATGTGTGTATTTCGAGCACAAAGTGTCATTGTCGTTCTCCAAAGATTAATCTCTTTGTCGAGCAACAATCAATCACTTTGCGCTCTAAATACACAAATAGCTATTAAAGAACTAGAGTAGAAGTAACATTCATGTTTGATTTTTACCAGAATACAGGATATATAAGATGTTCTAGAAATTACGGAAACAATTTGATTATAATAGATTCACAAGTTTCATCGTTTACAACTTACTTGAAATGAGGGGGAGGAAAAGTACTTTCCTCCCTAGGGAGGAAAAGTATGAGTTTCCTCCCTGGTTTGAGGAAGGAAAGTGTGTACTTTCTATAGGGGTAGGAGGAAAAATTGTTTGCTTTATTGTATTTTTTATTTTGAAAGCAACCTTTATGTTTGAAGTGGAATCTTCAAGAGTAGAACTCAATTTTTCAGAATTTTTCTGAAATTGATGTATCTTTCAGAAAAAGTTGGTTTACAACACCAATTTATTAGATTTTTCTTATTTGGTGTCCTGATAACCAAAATGTCTAAAAAGGCTAAACAGTTATGTTGTTTCAGTTCAATTGTGTTTTTGAATGAAATTGGTTGAAAACACGTAAGAATTTATCTTGTTTTCCCATAGCGATAATTAGAAAAATAGCATCAACATACACACAAGTTTCTTCTTGATTAGAACCCATTCTTAAAAACATTAAAACGTGAATGATGAGCTTTGTGCTCAGTGACTCTACCACTTATGTTTTTTAACACTACCGTTACTATAGGAATTATTTCTCATATTTCATGATCTCCTACAACGTATTATCAGCAACATCCATCATTTAATTGGAAGTCTATTCGACTTATTTATTTGTCCTATACATCGTTATAACAATAACAATTGATACCTCATTAATTTTTTAGTAATTTATTCATTTATTTAGTAATTTATTTATTGATTCAGCAGTAACATACATTTAATATAAAACAATATCACACTCTTGGTGAAACATTATTGTCCGACTGAAAATGGCTTTAGTTTCAATGTACATACAGATGTACACTCCACCAATCTTCCCTATAACCCTTGATTTTAACAAATATCTTCAGAAAACCACAACATTCCAACAAAAAGTTCATGGCAAGCAACAGGACCGCCAAATTCTTGAAATGAAGAACTTCTTGCTTCGTGAACAGTGGACAAAAAGTTTGAAAAAAGTATATTCAAACCAACAAAAAACATATAGACGAGAGCCGTGATGGTAGGCTGGTAGAGCGTTCGCCTCGCAGTTCGTGGGTTCGATTCCCAACATGGTCACCGGTCTCGCGCATGGCATCACACGTTAAAAGGTAATGGCAGCGTCTTCCCTAGCTCGCACAAGTCTCTCGAAGACTTCTGAAGGTTGCGCGTAGGGGCAACAGGCTATAACAATTACAACGGAAATGACAATAACAACAATATATAGATGATAAGAATAAAATCGACAAAGTCGAAGTACCCTTCTCTCCAAATATTTCCACAAAGTGGAAAATATGAGGCAAAAATCTGACAGAAAACAACTACTTCCCTGGCTAATGCCACGGCGGATATTGAACTACATCTGACAGACAGTTGTACAACGTTCTTCAAAGAAGACTCAGTTGCAAGTGCTTATTGTAGACATACAAAAGATTATCCTTAATTTGGCTGGAAATGACCACCTGCAGACATGTTTCGAAGTTGTTGCCTCTCATCAGTGCAAGGGAAGGTCCCACAACTTTGAGTTATCGTGTCCCTGGAGAGAAGGGTACTTCGACTTTGTCGATTTTATTCTTATCATTTATTTGTACTCTCCGGCAAAACATTCGAACTTGTTCGAATTTTAACAATATATAAGATCTTGATGATCGCACAGACCAAAATACACACATCAGGAAAGTCTAGAGATATTTTCATAAATAAGCGTTTTTTCGTTTTTTTTATACTAATTTAGGTAAATAAAAATCATAGAGGAATTAGTAATGTTTAATTTGTCACAAAATTAATGTTTTGCATAAGAGTAACACATTATTTCAAAAAACAATTAAATTAAAAATCGTTTTAAAAAAAATTGTAGAGTATGCAAAAAAATATTAATAGCAAGTATGACCTCCACGTTGGTTTAGCATAGCTCTAAACCGGTTGTTGTTCATAGACAAAATTACGTTGTCAATTTCAATTTGTGAATATTGCCTATAAATGGAGCGAGTCTACATTAGGGTTTTTATGACACTTACTCAGGGTTACTAACACTAAAGTTTCCGAACGCGGGTTGGTAACTCAGGTTAGGGATCTCATCAACCCGAGTAGGTTTCCGAAAAACCCTATTGAGACATGTCCAAACATGCGCAATCGGAGTAAGGTCTGGGGATTATACGGGCCACGACAAAAATTCAATTCCCTCGTTATCCAACCAGTTCGTCTCGATCTTATTCAAGTGTTTTTCGAACAAGACGGGTATTCATACTGAACAACTGCACTACTAAGTACGTTAGAAGTACAGTTTACACAATTTAAAATGCCTTTTATGACTCTTATGACTTTGCCCAAATATCCCTATACTTTCCCGATATGTGTAAACACAGTTGTCATCGAACTCAATGAGATCGATACATCCTATGAAGAAACCCTACACAAATCATGATCATTCAAAGGAGGCTCCAAAAATTTGTATCATACAGATCTGGTGGTGAGAAGTCCTCGTAATATTGATAATAATACTACTACCTCATTAGCATTCGTAGAGAGTACTCTGTGGGGGTACAAGGCGGAAATTATTATCATTTCCCGTAGCGCTCCGGGGCGACTTATTGATTATTGGTGATGCATGCACTCGTCAGCTCAGCTGTAGTATACCGGGTGAATCTGAGAGATAGCGCACCCCCAATTTTGAGAGAAATAATCCGATTCAAAAGAAATATCCAAAAAAAATTTTACTTTGTGAATTGTGCTCCTATATAGGCTCTTTATATTAAATGTTCTGTTTTTGAAAAAAAAACAGCTCTGTACATAATATTTACATTTTAGAAATGTTTTTTGACCTGTCCTATAACTTTCATATTCCAAAGGATTAATAAAATGATTGATTGATTGAAAGCACGAATATTTAGGGGGCTTCTGGAGAACTGAAAAGTGATTTTTTGAGATAAAAAGGAATTCTGTAGCACTTCCGGTTTCACCGGAAATGGTCATAGTTTAGTCTTTCAAATAGAACACCTTGTATATTTTTTAAAATCTTAGGGTTAGGGTGGGATTGTGGTACTGTTGAGTTTGTTATATAATTTCTTGACTTGAACATCGACAATACGATAATTTAAATTTCAAAATTCTCTATTAAATTACCCACACAATTTCTCTGTAAAAAAATAATTGTTTCTGATAGGTCAATAATTTTCACAACACCACTTGAAGAGCTACAATTTTGCTCCCTTCCTGTCACTCAAGAATACAGACTTCTCGTTTTGAAATGATGGAAACAACCCAGGGAACACTCCTTCCGTCAATTTCAAGAATCGAGGGACTGGAGTCCAGACAAACTATATGCGGGAAGTCATTCGATTCATTTTCCCTTCACGAACACATCTTGAAAGCAGAATGCGGTATTATATCATTTGGGAAAGATATTGAAATATTTTGTAGAAACTACTCCTTCTACTCTACTACCCTCTGAAGGCCTGACAATTAGTAAGAGGGGTATAATTAAATGGGAGATCATATTATCGTGACTGAATTGCTTTATTGGAATCATTGTTTGCGCATTATTGCCTTCATAAAAACATTGTTCAGTATTGTTGGCTCAATATAAATCGTTTTGGGTAAAGGACCCCGCACTATTCTTATGGAAAATGGCTTTCGGTTAAATTCCCTGAATTTTTGGTATATTGTAGATTTTGAGTTCCACGGCAAAAGTGTCCATGGGCACAAACAAATTGGCCAACTAGTTTTCGAGATACAGGGTGTCAAAGATGAAAAGTGAAGCTTTCTGTTCAGAATTTTTAACAATTCCGAGAATTGACAAAACGCCTATTTATTCTGGGAATACCACGCCTCAATGATGGTACAATGTCACCTCGATCTCGTTTTTATTACACTTTTTCGCTCTGAGCTCTACAACGGGTGAACAAAGTGTTTTTTTGTTAATTCCGGAACTTCAGTGATTTTTGGTTATGATAATTTTTAAGAAAAAAAATTAAATGAAATGATGAATTAAAAAAATTGATAGGTTCCGGAATTCTTATGAGACCACCGATCCCATACAAAAAATATCTCTTTAATGAAATCAATGAATTTTGCAAGAAACGGATTCTACGATCGTAATATTAATATCTGATTGGCGCTGTAATCGAGACTGGACAGGTGCTGTGTTGCCAGTGTTCATCGAGTCCATTATCTTCACCCCCATTCTTGATAAGTATCCCAACAAACCTTAGCTGGAAGAGATGAGGAAGAAATTCGACTTTTTGATGATGGTAGCTCTTAATGGCCAGATCTTAGCAGAAATATTTATGATATCTCCTATCAGTTGAAGTAATCATGAACATATTGCGCGATTTCAATCTATGCAATAAGATAACACTCTATTTATAAGTATAAAGAGGGTACTCGAGACACCCTTGAGCAATTTTGTAATGGAAAAACTATTAAACATGAAGTTCAAGAGTGACCATATTAGTATTCAAAAACATAGAAAATTAACCACGTTAATTTCACACCACATGCGTTTATTATATGAAGTTAGACGTATTCTGATGATGATAACATTGTTGACGAAACATGAAAGTGAAATTGTGGGGTCTCAATAGTATTCTCTTTCTGCATTGTAATTCTAGTGACTTCAATTAATAGTATATACAGTGTCCAGTAAATCAATAATTCTTTGATTAAGGATTTTGGCAACATTTCAGTACTCACCAAAATCGATTAAAATAAATTTCTAAGCAAAATCCTTTTCGAATTTAGAAATAAATCTCGGAAAAATCAGATAATGATGGACATTAATCACATAAGTGATACATACCCTCAATGGTTACATTACGAAGCTGTATATTACACGGCAACTAATAATAATAGCCGTCCTCTACCCGCACAGGCTATGCCTTTGGGTACACACTTGAAGTGTTCATGATGTAGTATTATTATCAATTTATTGAAATGACAACATCAATTTTTATTCATATTCATTTATTCTACATCTTCACCACTTGTAATTACTCTTTATAGATATTCACTTTTGGTGTTCACTGTACACAATTGATTGTTACTGACACTTCATTTGACAAAAATTCTACATTAAAAATGATGACAGTCAAAACATAGAAAAAATTGATCAAATTTTGTAGGAAGCTATTTTCTTATGAACTTCTGTTTTTTCTCTTGGTTACATTCATTTTCTTGTTTCATATTCTACAATCCGCTAGATGGTGCTCAGAATTTAGGTGCGAAACAGTTTAGTTAGTGGTGATCAGCTGTCGCAGTCCATTAATGACCAAACTGTTTAACTTTATTCTCATTCAAATTTGAATGAATCACTGAATATGACAAAGTTGAATAATCAGACATTTTCATCTACGATGGCAACGCCACATCTTGCATAACTCTTTGTTTTTGGAAAATAATGTAACTAAACTCTTTCTAATACTACTAATAATGCATTAAGCATTGGGACTCTGAGCAAATTCGCCTAGTAATCAAACTTGTGAATTCTTCAGCTGTTTAAAATTTATTCTGAAACTATGAGAAAATAACAATAAATGCAAATTTTTGTCAAGAAATCGTTTACTAATGCAAAAAGAAAAGAGTTAAAATAGATACACTACCGCTTATGGCAAAAAATACCTGATATACTTTTCAGTTCAACCATTGTTTAAATAGAACATAGTTAGTCAATGCCTGTGGGAAAGGTATTGGACACAAACGCGAGTGTCATCTAGCGTGATTAGTTACAAACATGAATATTTGACGTCATTTTAATGCAGGTTTCTTCAAAAAACCCTGATTTTAATGCTTTTCCATTGTTTTAATCAAGTTACGACATGACTTGGAGGCCAGATCACTGAAGTTACGACATGACTTGGATGCGAGCTCACTATCGCCAACTACATGTCGCATCCATTTTGATCCAATTATAATCCCATAAGGTTGACTAACTATATTCTATATAAACAATGACTTCAGTGATCTGGCCTCCAAGTCATGTCGTAAGTTGATTGAAAAAATGGGACAGCATTAAAATCAGGGTTTTTTGAAGAAACCTGCATTCAAATGTCGTCAAATATTCATGTTTGTAACTAATCACGCTAGATGACACTCTCGTTTGCGCTCAACACCAATTACACAGGCATTGACTAACTATCTTACTTCTATATAAACAATGGTTCAACCATTGTCTAAAGAAGAATAGTCAAACAATCCCTGTGCAAAATGCATTGGATGGCCGTTACCTGAGACATCTATACTATTTTACTGGAAACATTGAAAATGTATCCAGTAATGTGGCGCCGTAATCGGATGGCACGCAAAACTATACTTCTGTCTCTTTTTAAAATAGAACGCCAGTTTTCATTCACTTCATTCAGAAATGTGCAGAATATTGTCATTGGTGAGATGTTTAGAAGAATAAAAAACGAGTCAAAGTTTGCATTCGGATGTTTCGAATATCAGATGATTATCAGTGGTAAAATTTTATATTGCTGCAATTAAGCCTAATATAATGAAACACGTAATGTAGCAATATTCTTACTGAAAAATGATCCCTAAGTATAGGTACAAAAAAATGTTCTATTACGATATTATATCGCAGTTGATATGTTTTGAAAACACATAAAGAATATTCATTAGTGCTTGAAGGCACCCAATAAGTAGGTAAATAATAATATATCAGTATTATTTGTACAAGCTTTTGTTTAGTTTCACTCACACGTAACAGGTATGGTATCTACTGTCTAGGTATAACGGGGTCAAAACTTCAGTGGAAATTTTGAGCCAATTTCACTGATCCAATCATCTTTAAATTTGGCAGGTGTCCATTAAATTCATTCAGGTTCGTTACGACATTCACAAGAGAAAAAAAATAGATAGCGAACAGTTTTTGTGATTTATTGTCCAACTATTCATAATGCGAATCTCGAGTAGTTTTGTATTTTTTCAAAATTCGAAATGGCGAATACGATTTTTGATTAGATTCTTTCAAAATTGGTAGGTACCTATATACAAGGGCTTGTTGTGTTGGAGACCAATACGAACATTCAAGATGGAGGACAAATTTTGTGATTCATGTCCGAATCCGTCCATGATAGATCTAGAATTATTTGGGTAAGACAGTTCAAGGACAATTCAAGGAAAATTCAAGTGTTGGCGGACAGGTGTTCTTTATATAATTGATGGTTCGATGTTATCAACAATGTATATGGACATATAAGGAGAGTTTCAACGGTGGTTGTCACCAGAAATCATTCATCTCCTACACGGGCCTAAAATACATTTTTTTTTTGTACAATATAGTTATTTGTATATTTAGAGCGCGAGGAGCGCGGTAATCTTTGGAGAGCGGCAATGGCACTTTGTTTTCGAAATAAACACATGTTTTTTTCTTCAAACGCAGCTTTTAAACATAGAAACGATTGACAATTTATTCAACATAGGCACCTAACAGTACCCATGAGAAAATAAACACTCAATAGTAATCCCAAATGAATAAGCTAACCAAATATCCAATAATTCACATCTCTAACAAAACAAGATAACTTGCTTTAAAAAAAAGTATGTCGAGATCGAATCACAGGCCTTCAGCTTGATAGCAGCTACGCTCTCAACACCACCACAGTTCCTAAGAGTGTTATGAATTTATTGTCTATACTAAACATCATGCAAGAATAGGTTCGTTTTCAACGAAAGCTATGGAGATCGACCGTTTCTTCAATATTTTCGCACTAGAGCGAAAAAGCTGTCACAAAACATTTCTGAAAAAACATCAGCTTTGCGTTGAGATCTAAAAGCGTCAAAGCGGTTGTAGAAAAAAATATAGTTTACTGACCATGCACGATCATCGGGGAGATGGAAATATTTATGGTTTTACGCAGTGTCCACGTACAGTGCCTAAAGTGATACTTTTCAGGGCACGTAAGTGAAAAAATCAAATATGAGTAAAGTTATGTTTTACGCATCGTTCATATAATTCCAAAAGACAGTATTTTGCGTCAGATTTTACTCGAAAGTCATCAAATGAAAACTTAGAATAAAATATACTCAACAATTGCTACAATTTGCCAATATAATAACAGGCGTAGAAATAAAATTGTAGATACATTTTCATAAAGAGCTTTTTTGTACTCACGTGTTTCCACGCTCATAAAAAAGTCCTAATTTACGAATTTTTGTATCATATATAAATAATCATTTCATCTTCTTTATATGAATTTTCTGTGCGTATTGGTCATGAAGTCATAAAGTTTCATTTTTGATAAGGATATCCACTTATAGAGGTTATTTCGAACGATCGACTGAAACTTCAAATTCAGTCGCAGATAATGCCATTATATCAGTACCTAATTTCGAAAAAAACCCTTATTAGGTTTTACAACTTTGACTTCATGGTAAATAAATAAACTTGAAAAAAAACATTTTAGAGAAAAGTTTCTATTTAAATGTACTAAAAAGAAGAAAATTAATTTTAAAGTGAATAAACCCATCATTTTGTTACATTATAAAATTTTAAATGATATAAAAGCTTGTCGCGAGAAGTATATATGTAATTCTTATAGTATATAAAATTCAAAAATTACCTCAAGATTTATTCACACGACAAGCTTTTATATCATTTGAAATTTTATAATGTAACAAAATTATGGGTTTTTCGCTTTAGTGCATTTAAATAAAATCTTTTATTAGAAAAGGTTTTTTAAGTTTATTTATTTTTTTAGTTTTCTGTGAATATGTTTCTTAGTCTGTTCATTTCAATCAATGCGCCTTTGTTGCACGGTCGCTTGCCTGTTAATTTACCGTTGGAAATTTTTCCTAATTTCTACGTGTTCTCTAAATAGCTTTAGAGGGGGGCAGAGGGGTGAATTTTTTTAAAACCGTTTTGTTCAATGGCCAGATAATTTTCACTATTTTTACGGATTTTTTTGATTTCTATTCCGCGAGTTTTCCTATTTTTTTGTGACAGGAAAGGAGGGCGAACCCCCCGATCTATTTTTGTTTTCATCATTATTTTCCATGTCCGAAACTGTTGAAACATTTTCCGAATTCCTTTGCGTTCTCTACCTAGGTTTTGAGGGGGGAAAGGGGAGGCGAAATTTTTTAAAACATAATTTTCGACGGTCAGATATTTTTCACTATTTTTACAGATTTTTCCGATTATAATTTCGCATTTTTTCCATTTTTTTTTCGAGAAAAGATGGAGGCGAGTACCCTCCTAATTTATTTTTTCTTGCTGTAATTTTTGACGTCCAAATCCGTCAAAAAAACGTCCGAAAACCTTCGCGTTCTCTATCTAGCTTCCGGAGGACGGGGGGGGGGGTGACAATTCCTTTTTATAAACCATAACATTCGATTGTCAGATATTTTTCACGATTTTTACAGATTTTTCCGATTTTAATTTCACGAGTTAGTTTTCCAACTTTTCGAAAGAAGGGGGGCATCCCCCCTCCCTACTTATTTTTTTCGTTGTTATTTCTGACGTCCAAATCCGTCAATAAAACTTCCGAAAACCTACGCGTTCTCTATCTAACTTTCGGCGGGCAGGGGGGACAATTTCTTCGACATTAATGTTTTGTCATCGGAACTGAACCAACACGAAAAATTTCAATTCCATAGAATAAGAGGAAGTGGTTCTAATTCAGCTTGCAAGATTTGTACCCATCTAACACACACACAGAGCAAGTTAAATAAAAGCTTTCAATAAAAACAGAAAATAATATGGTAACTGTCGGAAATGGCATTATCACCTTCATAACTTGAAACCAATCATCGGTTGTCATCAAGAACGTTGGACATCTTCCCCCAAACATTAGTCAAGAGAAATCAGCCTGAAAATATTTATGTGAATTCGAAAACTGACTGAGACCTAACAAGACAAAAATAATGAAATGCCAAACACCACGAAAGTTCGCTACTTTGCTCTCTCGTTTACATGCAAATTGCAAGTGGCAGGTGGAACGGACACTGAGCCAATCAAAAACACGAAATAATGTCCATTCATTATTCACTTTACGCGATTACTACGACACTTTCCATCTCATTCGTTTGTCTCCTTTTTGGGGGCAATCGTGCTGGCGCCATCTACTAATAAACCCCATCGTCATCCAATAATAATCCCATAAGGTTGACTGACTATACTTCTTTAGACAATGGTTCAACCAAATAATTATAGATTTCGCACCCGTTGCGGTGATGGCGAATTGAATTGACCCACTGTTGCCATCTGAATCTGGTAGTTGATATAACTCTATCATTGTCTAAAGAAGAATAGTCGAACAATCCCTGTGCAAAATGCATTGGATGGCCGTCACCTGAGACATCTATACTATTTTACTGGAAACATTGAAAATGTATCCAGTAATGTGGCGCCGTTATCGGATGGCACGCAAAACTATACTTCTGTCTCTTTTTAAAATAGAACGCCAGTTTTCATTCACTTCATTCAGAAATGTGCAGAATATTGTCATTGGTGAGATGTTTAGCAGAATAAAAGACGAGTCAAAGTTTGCATTCGGATGTTTCGAATATCAGATGATGATCAGTGGTAAAATTTTATATTGCTGTAATTAAGACTAATATAATGAAACACGTAATGTAGCAATATTCTTACTGAAAAATGATCCCTAAGTATAGGTACAAAAAATGTTCTATTACGATATTATATCGCAGTTGATATGTTTTGAAAACACATAAAGAATATTCATTAGTGCTTGAAGGCACCCAATAAGTTGGTAAATAATAATATATCAGTATTATTTGTACAAGCTTTTGTTTAGTTTCACTCACACGTAACAGGTATAGCATCTACTGTCTAGGTATAACGGGGTCAAAACTTCAGTGGAAATTTTGAGCCAATTCCACTGATCCAATCATCTTTAAATTTGGCAGGTGTCCATTAAATTCATTCGGGTTCGTTACGACATTCACAAGAGAAAAAAACAAGATAGCGAACAGTTTTTGTGATTTATTGTCCAACTATTCATAATGCGAATCTCGAGTAGGTAGATTTTGTATTTTTTCAAAATTCGAAATGGTGAATACGATTTTTGATTAGATTCTTTCAAAATTGGTACCTATACAAGGGCTTGTTGTGTTGGAGACCAATACGAGCATTCAAGATGGAGGACAAATTTTGTGATTCATGTCCGAATCCGTCCATGATAGATCTAGAATTATTTGGGTAGGACAGTTCAAGGACAATTCAAGGAAAATTCAAGTGTTGGTGGACAGGTGTTCTTTAATTGATGGTTCGATGTTATCAACAATGTATATGGACATATAAGGAGAGTTTCAAAGGAGGTTGTCACCAGAAATCATTCATCTCCTACACGGGCCTAAAATACATTTTTTGTTGTACAATATAGTTATTTGTGTATTTAGAGCGCGAGGAGCGCGGTAATCTTTGGAGAGCGGCAATGGCACTTTGTTCTCGAAATAAACACATGTTTTTTTTCTTCAAACGCAGCTTTTAAACATAGAAACGATTGACAATTCATTCAACATAGGCACCTAACATTACCCATGAGAAAATAAACACTCAATAGTAATCCCAAATGAATAAGCTATCCAAATATCCAATAATTCACATCTCTAACAAAACAAGATAACTTGCTTGAAAAAAAAAGTACATATGTCGAGATCGAATCACAGGCCTTCAGCTTGATAGCAGCTACGCTCTCAACACCACCACAGTTCCTAAGAGTGTTATGAATTTATTGTCTATACTAAACATCATGCAGGAATAGGTTCGTTTTCAACGAAAGAGATCGAGAGATCGACCGTTTCTTCAATATTTTCGCACTAGAGCGAAAAAGCTGTCACAAAACATTTCTGAAAAAACATTAGCTTTGCGTTGAGATCTAAAAGCGTCAAAGGCTACCTACTTTGGTAAGCGGTTGTAGAAAAAAATATAGTTTACTGACCATATGCACGATCATCGGGGAGATGGAAATATTTATGGTTTTACGCAGTGTCCACGTACAGTGCCTAAAGTGATATACTTTTCAGGACACGTAAGTGAAAAAATCAAATATGCGTAAAGTTATGTTTTACGCATCGTTCATATAATTCCAAAAGACAGTATTTTGCATCAGATTTTACTCGAATGTCATCAAATGAAAACTTCATAGAATAAAATATACTCAACTGCTACAATTTGCCAATATAATAACAGGCGTAGAAATAAAATTGTAGATACATTTTCATAAAGAGGTTTTTTGTACTCATAAAAAAAGTCATAATTTACGAATTTTTGTATCATATATAAATAACTATTTCATCTTCTTTATATGAGTTTTCTGTGCGTATTGGTCATGAAGTCATAAAGTTTCATTTTTGATAACCTATAGAGGTTATTTCGAACGATCGACTGAAACTTCAAATTCAGTCGCAGATAATGCCATTATATCAGTACCTAATTTCGAAAAAAAACCCTTATTAGGTTTTACAACTTTGACTTCATGGTAAATAAATAAACTTGAAAAAAAACATTTTAGAGAAAAGTTTCTATTTAAAAAGAAGATAATAAATTTTAAAGAATAAACCCATCATTCTGTTACATTATAAAATTTTAAATTATATAAAAGCTTGTCGCGAGAAGTATATATGTAATTCTTATAATATATAAAATTCAAAAATCACCTCAAGATTTATTCACACGACAAGCTTTTATATCATTTAAAATTTTATAATGTAACAAAATTATGTGTTTTTCGCTTTAGTGCATTTAAATAAAAGCTTTCATCTGAAAAGGTTTTTTAAGTTTATTTATTTCTTATTTTAGTTTTCTGTGAATATGTTTCTTAGTCTGTTCATTTCAATCAATGCGCCATTGTTGCACGGTCGCTTGCCTGTTAATTTACCGTTGGAAATCGTTCCTAATTTGTACGTGTTCTCTAAATAGCTTTAGAGGGGGGGGCAGAGGGGTGAATTTTTTTAAAACCGTTTTTGTTCAATGGCCAGATAATTTTCACTATTTTTACGGATTTTTTTGATTTCTATTCCGCGAGTTTTCCTATTTTTTTGTGACAGGAAAGGAGGGCGAACCCCCCCGATCTATTTTTGTTTTCATCATTATTTTCCATGTCCGAAACTGTTGAAACATTATCCGAATTCCTTTGCGTTCTCTACCTAGCTTTTGAGGGGGGAAAGGGGAGGCGAAATTATTTTCACTATTTTTACAGATTTTTCCGATTATAATTTCGCGATTTTTCCATTTTTTTTTCGAGGAAAGAGGAAGGCGAGTACCCCCCTAATTTATTATTTTTGCTGTAGTTTTTGACGTCCAAATCCGTCAAAAAAACGTCCGAAAACCTTCGCGTTCTCTATCTAGCTTTCGGAGGACGGGGGGAGACAATTCCTTTTTATAAACCATAACATTCGATTGTCAGATATTTTTCACGATTTTTAGAGATTTTTCCGATTTTAATTTCACGAGTTAGTTTTCCAACTTTTCGAGAGAAGGGGGGGCATCCCCCCTCCCTACTTATTTTTTTTTTCGTTGTTATTTCTGACGTCCAAATCCGTCAATAAAACTTCCGAAACCCTACGCGTTCTCTATCTAACTTTCGAGGGGCAGAGGGGACAATTTCTTCGACTTTAATGTTTTGTCATCGGAACTGAAGCAACACGAAAAATTTCAATTCCATAAAATAAGAGGAAGTGGTTCTAATTCAGCTTGCAAGATTTGTACCCATCTAACACACACAGCGAGCAAGTTAAATAAAAGCTCTCAATAAAAACAGAAAATAATATGGTAACTGTCGGAAATGGCATTATCACCTTCATAACATGAAACCAATCATCGGTTGTCATCAAGAACGTTGGACATTAGTCAAGAGAAATCACCCTGAAAATATCTACTATGTGAATTCGAATACTGACTGAGACCTAACAAGACAAAAACAATGAAATGCCAAACACCACGAAAGTTCGCTAGTTTGCTCTCTCGTTTACATGCAAATTGCAAGTGGCAGGTGGAACGGACACTGAGCCAATCAAAAACACGAAATAATGTCCATTCATTATTCACTTTACGCGATTACTACGACACTTTCCATCTCATTCGTTTGTCTCCTTTTTGGGGGCAATCGTGCTGGCGCCATCTACTAATAAACCCCATCGTCATCCAATAATAATCCCATAAGGTTGACAGACTATACTTCTTTAGACAATGACTCTATAATAGAAAATAACCCATCCTGCTGAAGCGACCTCTACTAAACCATAGCTAAAGCTCTAATGTATATTTTGCAGATGCCGACTATTTTTAGCTGGCAACCCAAAATACAAGTAGATATCTAAACACAATCTAAAAGTGCGATATCTATAATTTATATGATCAGTTAAAGAAGTGATTCGCGAAATGGCAACTGTAACTACGCGATGGACTCCCCGGGACCAAAACTAAACTTGCCGTAGGAAACCAAATAACCAAACAGTGAAGTGAAAGACAGTTATGGAGAATGGAAACTGGGTTTTTACTGTTTTAACGTCTAATTCAAATTAACTATCGTTTAATCACTTCTACTTTTTCAAAATCTGTAAGACTGAGATTTATATTGAATTCAAATGGATGCGACATGTAGATAGTGACAGTGATCTCGCATCCAAGTCGTGTCGTAACTTCAGTGATCTGGCCTCCAAGTCATGTCGTAAACTTGATTGAAATAATGGGACAGCATTAAAATCAAGGGTTTTTTAAAGAAACCTGCATTAAAATGACGTCAAATATTCATGTTTGTAACTAATCACGCTAGATGACACTCGCGTTTGGGTCCAATACCCTTTTCACAGGCATTGACTATCTTACTTATATTTGAATAATGACTGTATCATTGTCTAAAGAAGTATAGTCAGTCAATCTTATGGGATTATTATTGGATGACGATGGGGTTTATTAGTAGATGGCGCCCAGCACCATTCTGCCCAAAAAGGAAACAGACGAATGAGATGTCGTAGTAATCGTGAAAAGTGAATTATGAATGGTCATTATTTCGTGTTTTTGATTGGCTCAGTGTCCGTTCCACCAGTTATTTGCAATTTGCATGTAAACGAGAGAGCAAAGTAGCGATCTTTCGTGGTGTTTGGCATTTCATTGTTTTTGTCTTGTTAGGTCTCAGACAGGTTTCGAATTCACACAGATATTTTCAGGGTGATTTCGCTTGACTAATGTTTGGGGGAGATGCCCAACGTTCATAATGACAACCAATGATTGGTTTCAAGTTATGAAGGTGATAATGCCATTTCCAACAGTTACCATTTTATTTTCTGTTTTTATTGAAAGCTTTTATTCAACTTGCCCTGTGTGTGTTAGATATGGGTACAAATCTGGCAAGCTGACTTAGAACCACTTCCCCTTATCCTATAGAATTGAAATTTTACGTGTTGGTTCAGTTCCGATGACAAAACATTAAAGTCGAAGAAATTGTCCCCCCTGCCCCTCGAAAGTTAGATAGAGAACGCGTAGGGTTTCGGAAGTTTTATTGACGGATTTAATCGTCAGAAATAACAGCGAAAAAAAATAAGTAGGGGGGCTGTCCCCCTTTTCTCGAAAAGTTGGAAAACTAACTCGTGAAATTAAAATCGGAAAAATCTGTAAAAATCGTGAAAAATATCTGACAGTCGAATGTTATGGTTTATAAAAAGGAACTGTCCCCCCCCCCCCCCCCCCCGCCGTCCTCCGAAAGCTAGATAGAGAACGCGTAGGTTTTCGGACGTTTTCTTGACGGATTTGGACTTCAAAAATTACAGCAAGAAAAAAATAAGTAGGGGAGCACTATTTTCTCGAAAAAAAATGGAAAACACGCGAAATTATAATCGGAAAAATCTGTAAAAATAGTGAAAAATATCTGACAGTCGAATGTTACGGTTTATAAAAAGGAACTGCCCCCCCGCCGTCCTCCGAAAGCTAGATAGAGAACGCGTAGGTTTTCGGACGTTTTCGTGACGGATTTGGACTTCAAAAATTACAGCAAGAAAAAAATAAGTAGGGGAGTACTATTTTCTCGAAAAAAAATGGAAAACACGCGAAATTATAATCGGAAAAATCTGTAAAAATAGTGAAAAATATCTGACCTTCGAAAATTATGGTTTAAAAATTTCGCTCCTCCTTTTCCCCCTCAAAAGCTAGATAGAGAACGCAAAGGAATTCGGTAAATGTTTCAACAGTTTCGGACATGGAAAATAATGATGAAAACAAAAATCGATCGGGGGGCTCGCCCTCCTTTCCTGTCATAAACAAAATAGGAAAACTCGCGGATTAGAAATCAAAAAAATCCGTGAATAGTGAAAATTATCTGGCCATTGAATAAAACGGTTTAAAAAAATTACTCCTCTGTCACCCTCTAAAGCTATTTAGAGAACACGTAGAAATTTGGAAAAATTTCCAACGGTAAATTAACATGCAAGCGACCGTGCAACAATGGCGCATTGATTGAAATGAACTAAGAAACATATTCACAGAAAACTAAAAAAGAAATAAATAAACAAACTTAAAAAACCATTTCAGATAAAAGCTTTTATTCAAATGCACTAAAGCGAAAAACCCATAATTTTGTTACATTATAAAATTTTAAATGAAATAAAAGCTTGTCGTGTGAATAAATCTTGAGGTAATTCTAAATTTAATTCACTATAAGAATTACATTATATACTTCTCGCGACAAGCTTTTATATCATTTAGAATTTTATAATGTAACAAAATGATGGGTTCATTCACTTTAAAATTTATTTTCGTCTTTAAATAGAAGCTTTTCTCTAAAATGTTCTTTTTTTCAAGTTTATTTATTTGCCATAAAGTTGTAAAACCTAATAAGGGTTTTCTTTCGAAATTAGGTACTGAGATAATGGCATTATCTGCGACTGAATTTGAAGTTTCAGTCGATCGTTCGAAATAACCTCTATAAGTGAATATCCTTATCAAAAATGAAACTTCATAACTTCATGACCAATATGCACAGAAAACTCATATAAAGAAGATGAAATAGTTATTTATATATGATACAAAAGTTCGTAAATTAGGACTTTTTTATGAGCGTGGAAACACGTGAGTACAAAAACGAAAATGTATCTACAATTTTATTTCTACGACTGTTATTATATTGGCAAATTGTAGCAATTATTGTTGAGTATATTTTATTCTATGAAGTTTTCATTTGATGATTTCCGAGTAAAATCTGACGCAAAATACGGTCTTTTGGAATTATATGAAAGATGCGTAAAACATAACTTTACGCACATTTGATTTTTCCACTTACGTGTGCTGAAAAGTATCACTTAAGGCACTGTGGACAGTGCGTAAAACCATAAATATTTCCATCTCCCCGATGATCGTGCATGGTCAGTAAACTATATTTTTTTCTACAACCGCTTACCAAAGTAGGTAGCCTTTGACGCTTTTAGATCTCAACGCAAAGCTGATGTTTTCTCAGAAATGTCATTTTGTGACAGCTTATTCGCTCTAGAGCGAAAATATTGAAGAAACGGTCGATCTCCACAGCTTTTGTTAAAAACGAACCTATTCTTGCATGATGGTTAGTATAGACAATAAATTCATAACACTCTTAGGAACTGTGGTGGTGTTGAGAGCATAGCTGCTATCAAGCTGAAGGCCTGTGATTCGATCCCGATATTCGTTTTTTTTTTAGCAAGCTATCTTGTTTTGTTAGAGATGTAAATTATTGGATATTTGGATAGCTTATTCATTTGGGATTACTATTGAGTGTTTATTTTCTCATGGGTAATATTAGGTGCCTATGTTGAATGAAGTGTCGATCGTTTCAATGTTTAAAAGCTGCGTTTGAAGAAAAAACATGTGTTTATGTCGAGACCAAAGTGCCATTGCCGCTCTCCAAAGATTACCACGCTCCTCGCGCTCTAAATACACAAATAACTATATTGTACAACAAAAAATATATTTTAGGCCCGTGTCGGAGATTAATGATTTCTGGTGACAACCTCCTTTGAAACTCTCCTTATATGTCCATAAATTGTTGATAACATCGAACCATCAATTAAAGAACACATGTCCGTCAACACTTGAATTTTCAAATTTTCCAGTGTCCTACCCAAATAATTCTGGATATCTATCATGGACGGATTCGGACATAAATCACAAAATTTGTCCTCCATCTTGAATGTTCGTATTTGTCTCCAACACAACAAGCCCCTGTATAGGTATCAATTTTGAAAGAATCTAATCAAAAATCGTATTCGCCATTTCGAATTTTGAAAAAATACAAAATCTACCCGAGACTCGAATTATGAATAGTTGGACAATAAATCACAAAAACTGTTCGCTATCTTGTTTTTTTCTCTTGTGAATGTCGTAACGAACCTGAATGAATTTAATGGACACCTGCCAAATGTAAAGATGATTGGATCAGTGGAATTGGCTCAAAATTTCCACTGAAGTTTTGACCCCGTTATAGTCAGTAGATACCACATCTGTTACGTGTGAGTGAAACTCTGACTTTGGGTCGAAAGGTCCGGAGTTCAAGCCCCAGTTGCGGCTGGGATTTTTAATTTAATTTGACCTATTAAATTATTCAAATCTCGTTGCTGGACTGGGGTGAGTCCTGCACGATTCACTGTTGCTTTCCAATTAACAGTGCTGCTCCTAAGGTGGCGCATGGAGTTAGTAACAAGGCCTATCCAGAACACGTGGCTAATGACCATAGCAGTCGATGCCAGAACACCAAAAAAAAAAAAATACTGATATATTATTATTTGCCTACTTATTATTAGGTACCTTCAAGCACTAATGAATATTCTTTATGTGTTTTCAAAACATATGAACTGCGATAGAATATCGTAATAGAACATTTTTTTGTACATATACTTAGGCATCATTTTTCAGTAAGAATATTGCTACATAACGTCTTTCATTACATTAGGCTTAATTGCAGCAATATAAAATTACCACTGATCATCATCTGATATTCGAAACATCCGAATGCAAACTTTGACTCGTCTTTCATTCTGCTAAACATCTCACCAATGACAATATTCTGCACATTTCTGAATGAAGCGAATGAAAACTGGGGTTCTATTTTAAACAGAGACAGAAGTATAGTTTTGCGTGCCATCCGATGACGGCGCCAAATTACTGGATTCATTTTCGATGTTTCCAGTAAAATAGTATCGATGTCTCAGGTGACGGCCATCCAATGCATTTTGCACAGGGATTGTTTGATTATTCTTCTTTAGGCAATGACTGTATCAAACAAATTTTGATGTAGAAACCTTCTGCTAGTTCATGAAAGTGAAACACGATGACATCTCAATAAAAAATACAATTCATACAGAGTGCTTTAACATTTACGAGATTATGTAGCGTTTTTTATTGATGAACCGCATTCAAGTTTGATTTCGAACCGCTTTCAAATGTGACGTAGTGATTCATCTACTCAAGAAAACAGACCATTTTGAAACATAAATGTCAGAATCGAAACCTAACAATAACTACCTAGAAATCATTGACATTAAGGAATATGTTCAAAAAGCGTGAAACGAATCTTTCACCGGACTCGTTTTGATACTAAGCAGATTCAACATAGTGTTCAAATGCTGAATCAGTGCATTGAACACGGTTCTTCAAGAAAAAACGCTTCAAGTAATTACCTTACCAACGTGACAATAAAAGTTAGGCAACCGAACTGGCAAATGTGTGGTAGTACTGAAGGTTACACCTCAATATTTCCAAATTATGAATGTTCCAATAATTTTGATAGAGATGAATGCCAAAAAAAAAATAATAAAAACTATAGGATGTTACATTGCAACTCTCACATATATCATCAATTCCTCTATTGAACTAGGGAGATTTCCTCAGAATTTTAAACTTGGAAAGGTCATACCAATCATCAAAAAAATTACTCCCAACTACTGGAAAATCATTGACTCACCCATAACCATATGGTTATATGTAAAATAATAGAGAAATCATTATATAACAGACTCATAATATATTTTGAGAATTATAAAATCATCAGGTAATTTAAAAATGGCTGAGATCGACAGAGAGTGCCATCTACAGTCTTCTACAGTATGTTCACCAAAGCTTTCCACTGTTTGGAACTCAAAATCCTCAAAAAAAGCTAGACTTTATGGGCCTTAGAGGAAAAATCGTTAATGTCTTACCTAGAAAATTTTCATTAAAATGAATGGTAAAGAAACAAAAACGTTTGTTGTAAATCTTGGAGTTCCACAGGGATCAATGCTGGGGCCATTTTTATTCCCCATTTTCATCAACGATCTTCCAAATCAGATGGATACTGATAGCCATTATGCGCAGGTGATATATCACTTGCAGCATATGGTAATAATCCGCTACAAGACAGGTCAAATTATTTGTCAGATAAATTTGCTGAATGGTCTTTCAAAAATGGTATGATATTGAATGTTTCGAAAACTGTTTTAATCCACTTGAAAGGCAAAAAAAGACAGATGGTCTAATAAATGTAAATATAGGAACAAGTACGTGG
The DNA here is from genome assembly GCA_944452925.2 of Chrysolina oricalcia. Classification (NCBI taxonomy): domain Eukaryota; kingdom Metazoa; phylum Arthropoda; class Insecta; order Coleoptera; family Chrysomelidae; genus Chrysolina; species Chrysolina oricalcia. Next base: position 36,181,034 of record OX101816.2, on the reverse strand, counting down.
CTCCCACTTTTTTCTGTTCGTTTTCTCGGAACTTATTTATATTCGGATACTTGTAGAACTGCTTTGAACGTGTCAATGCTATCTACTACACTATCCTCCAATTGAAAAATAGTTTCAATAAAGAAGAACTAGTAAATGTTGTGTACTCTCGAATCAGTTATGATATAATTGTTGTGGGATATACATCACTAGCTTGAAGACTATTTATTGACTTCACAAAAACGGGTAATTAGACTTTGTCATAAAACGAACTCATGTAAATCATATTATAAAGAAAATAGGTTATTAACGGTTGCTTGTATATACATTGATAAAAGTATTATGCTTGTCAAAAATAATTCAATCGTATACACACAATTCTGATAATCATAACTATGGAACCAGACATGGTAGTTTGCTACCTTTACACAGAACATCACTATATGAAAGAAGTTCCTGAATACAGCAGAACAAGTTTTTCAATACTCTTGCCGGCATTATAGAGAGTGAAAGAAATGAAATACGTTTCAAAAATCAACTAAATTATAATTTAACAGTTCAAGTCGAGTAGTCAAAGAGTGAAGACCTACTTTAGTTCAGCTCTGAGATAAACAGTACTAGTGCAAGTGAAAAAGTGTAATGGAAACTGAAAGTGACGGTAGTTACAGTGAAATGTAAATAGAAGACGATGGTATATGGAAAAAAGTGAGACACAAACGCAAATCGAAGAAAAACTAGGAAATGTCGCAAAGAAAACCCATGCAAGCTACACTCAAGACGAAATTACTAATATAATAATAGGTACTGACCCCAGCACTAAAACACCAACAAATAACATACAATACAAAAACACAAATGAAAGAAATCCCAACACAGAGGCAAGCCCAGAAAAACAAACACCAAAAAATCAACACGTGAATTTCTCGGCCAAAATGCAAAAAATAGCAAAAAGGGAATATAAATTCCTTTACTATATAAACTGCTACACAAAAAGTATGACCAGGATTCAATTTGCAGATATTTGGGAAAAAGAGCAACCAAACACAAATGATGTTATCATACAAAGAAAAAAAGGATTTTTGTTGAAAATCAACAGTTTAAAATTATCATTAGTAATCACTTAGATGAGCTGAAACAAAAAGAGATTACAATCTCTAGTTTTCTACAGAAAACTATTCAGAGACCCAAGCAAAAATGCATGGCTCTAATGCCAACCAACCGGCAATAGAATCATTTTCTGCAGTGATTAAAAATGTTGAGCATCTAACAAACCTAAAATTGGAACACAGATACTGCAAACGCATAGTATCTAGAGCAACAGGAAAACCCACATCCTTCATAAGAATCATCACCTCCAACATCCAAGTGCATGAGAAACTGCTAAACGATGGCATCTACTTCAAAAAGCAACACTATTTAATCTTCGTCAGCAGCCCCCCCCACCCGACGACAATACCATGTAACCATTGCCTTCAATTCACCCACGGAACAGAAAACTGTACCACACAGTTGAAGTGCTACAAATGTGGGGGTAATCACCTAACATCCAAATGTTCTACAAACCTTCCAGCAAAATGCAACGCTTCCGGAGCACTAGACCATCAAGCCTGGGCGTTCAAATGTCCCAAGCGACCTACAAGACTAATGGAAGGAATCCCCAATGCCCTCATCAAACCCTTGAACAAACCATCACCACACAAAGAAGACAAACTGCACATATTCTTAATATGTGTGCATCACACATCGGACGGTATTGAAAATATAATTTTCAACAAAGCTGCAATGTACAAATATGCTCTAATTATAGGAAATTTCAATGTGAATAGAAACCGAAATAGGCAAATAAAAAGCTTCATTCAGAATTTAAATTTAAAAAAAGATGTAACACCACCTACATTTCTGATGCAAAATAATCCAGACAGCACCCCAGAAATAATTCTGTACGCCAACAATCTAGAAAATAGTATAATAAAAGTTGAGACACTCACAGATCTGGGCTCTGACCACTTAGCAATCCAATTGAGAATTGACCTAGACAGAGATGTCCCGGAAGAAAATGAGTATAAAATAAACTACAACAAATGTAATAGTGATGAAGTGGAGGAAGACATGACAAGATTTATAAACAGTCAACAACAAGAAATAAGTAGTGAGTATGTGCAGGAATTCAATGAAATACTTGAAAAATCAGTGAAAAAACACTCCCCAAAGGTTAAGATCAAATATTACCTCCATGAGCTGCCTTCATTCATAATTGGTCTGATCAAAAATAAAAGAAGAATGTATCGTTATAAAACAGCAAATCAACAAATACAATAATGACATTCAGAAATTATTCCACCAATACAGAGAGAGCAAATGGTTGGAAACATGTCAGGAAATAAATGATCAACAAGGGCGTAACTACTGGCATAAAATAAAAAAAGTGTCCCTCTTATAAACCCTGCAACAAAATTGCAACAATAGAATAAAAAAGGCAGTTATACAGTTCTGACACAGATAACGCAAACATATTTGTAGAAAAATTTGAAGAGAATTTCACTGAAGCAACCCACCCTAATTATGATCAGGAAAACTTTGAATTAATCAACAGATGGTATTTAGAATATTTCAGGGTTATTCCAGAGAATCACGAATTTGAAACAGACGAAGAAGAATACTTTAGAATCTTACACAATCAAAGAAACTCTGCACCTGGATTTGATATTGTACCTTGGGCCGTACTGAAAAATCTTGATTATGCTGTACACCTCAGTATTATGAAAATATTCAATTTCTGCATTAACAGCCAATTCTTTCCAGATATTTGGAAAAGAGAAACAATCATTGTGATCCCTGAACCAAACTCTGATCATTCCTGAGCAAACAATTACCAACCAATCACTCTTGCTACCAGCACTAGGAAAACTGCTAGAATATGATCAAGAGCAAACTGTCAGAAATGGTACAAAACGATATTCCTACGCACCAATTTGGATTCCGCAAAAATTGTTCCAAGCTTCACCCCTTGGTCATACTAACATCCAACATACAAACGGCTAGAATCAACAACGAATTCTCTAATGCTATTTTTCTGGATATCAAAAAAACATTCGATAGTGTCTGGCACAAGGGTATTCTCTATAAAATCTACAAAGTAGCTCTACCCCACTGGATCATTCATCTAATACACAGTTTTCTATCAAGCAGAAGAATGACAGTAAAAATCAATGATGTTTTCTCAAGGGAATTCAGTGCCACCCAGGAAGTACCACAAGGTTCCGCTCTGTCTCCCCTTCTGTACAACATATACAGCGCTGACTTGAAAGGCCTGCAACCAAATGTTAGAAATCCCAAGTCCTACATATCACAGTATGCAGACGATACTGCCCTAGTATCACACCATGAATCCAAAGGTACTGCCAAAAACCAACTACAGGAATTGGTAAATCGCACCCAGGCATGGTTCAACAAATGGAGGCTACAGATCAATCCGCTAAAAACTGAATATATTATTTTCAACCATATCCCATCAGACAATTCTCCCACCATCATGATCAATAATCATCAAATCCAACCTCGCACAACAATAAAATACTTAGGAGTATATCTACGAGGGCTGACAATAAAGTAAGGTCTCCAACGCTGCAACTTCGCCGGATCACGCGCTAAGCGAAATCTGGCAACACCGCCGTGTTCCCCCACTACCACTTTGCTGCTGGGTGAGGCTTCCCCGACCGCTCAGTCTTGGCTGAGCAGCCGTCAACGATGGAGGTACCACTCGCGTCAGCGTCCAAGTGCGAATTGCGTTCTGTAATACGTTTTTTGAGTGCGAAAAAGGTGACACCTATTGAAATCCATCGTCAACTAGTTGAAGTTTACGGGGAAAAGTGTATGGACATAAAAAACGTGCGTAAGTGGAGCCGCGAGTTCAATTCCGGGCGCACTAATGTTCACGACGAGGAGAGAAGTGGCCGACCGTCGGTCTCGGATGCGATTGTTCAAGCAGTGGAGGCAGAAATGCTCAAAAACCGCCGTGCGACAATTAGGGACTTGGAAGAGAAGCTTGGAGGAGTGTGTAGCAGCGAAACAATCCGTCATATCCTTGTGAACAAGTTGCAGTACCACAAAGTTTCTGCCCGATGGGTGCCGAAACAGCTGACCGAAGACCACATGAAGCGGCGCGTGGAATGTGCGACCAAAGTTGTGGCCCGTTTTGAAGAGGAAGGCGATGATTTTTTGGAAGGGTTTGTTACGGGGGATGAAACGTGGGCTCATCACTACACACCCGAAACAAAGGAGTCGTCCAAACAATGGCGCCATAGCGATTCTCCGAAACCCAAAAAGTTTAAGGCGACACTGTCAGCCGGCAAGGTGATGGCTACGGTGTTTTGGGATCACCACGGGGTATTGTTGGTGGATTTCATGCCAAGGGGAACCACTATCAATGCAGCAAGGTACTGTGAGACCCTGGAAAAGCTTCGTCGTGCCATAAAAAACAAACGCCCGGGATTGCTGAGCAAAGGAGTGAAATTTCACCACGACAACGCGCGCCCGCACACAGCCAACGTTACCCTTGACCTGCTCAAGACATTTGGCTGGGAAATCATCGATCACCCTCCCTATAGTCCTGACGTGGCCCCCAGTGACTACCACATGTTCCCCGCCCTGAAAAAACATCTCGGAGGGAAGAAGTTTGATAGTGACGCGGAGGTTCAGAAAGAGGTCAACACCTGGCTGCGCGAGGCGGACGGAGAGTGGTATTCTGCCGGCATAGACAAGTTCATCGTGCGGATGCGCAAGGTGTTGGAAAAAAATGGCGATTATGTAGAAAAGTTGCCAAGACCTTGGCCTTTCCAACGGTGTATCGCTTTTTGTAAATAAATGTCATTTTCTATGAAAAAAAAAATTGGAGACCTTACTTTATTGTCAGCCCTCGTAGATAACAAGCTAAATTTCAATCATAACACCGCATTGGTAAAAAGAAAGGTCAAGACAAGAGCAAAACATTTCAGAGTACTCACTAACTTATAAAACCCAGGGAATCAATAACTCAACTGCCAGTAAAATATATAAGTCAATCTGCCGACCAATTTTGGAATATGGCCATCCTCTGTACCTCAACTTGCGAAATACTGCAAAGAACTTACAAGTTGCCGAAACCTCTGCACTTCGTTCCATACCTAGAATACGACACCCAAATAACCCGCTCCATAACCCTTCCAACAATATGCTCTACTCCAAGAAATGCTCTCAAAAAAAATCGCTTCCAATCCTATGAATATGCAAATAATGGACCCCCTAATACTGGAGAGGAATAATGCCTAGCACAAATTTCCAGAAAAACCACTAGTTACCATGTTGCAAGAACTTGCCGAAAGACATTAATATAAAAATTTAACGTTAATGAATAAGAAAATGTAATTTTTTTTTTATCCTATGAACACTACAACACTTATTTTGTACTAAAAGTTAAGAACAAACACAATATAATTATCCCCCGGACCCCGGTCGATGGCCAATTGATTGTATCATAATTTTGCATTGTAAATATTGGTATAATCAATAAAATGCTTCTCTTCTTCTTCTACAATTTAACTGATAAATGTTATTATAAGTGAGTTTTTACTTTTTAGAAGATTTTTAAAATCTTTTTATAAATTGTGATATATTTGTGTATATATGTTTATGTAAGTGAAAATAGAGGATTTTTCAATTTGATTCCGAGAGTTCCAACCTTTGACAGCTGTTTCGTAGTAACCCTCTCGTCAGAAGGGATTTCTGGAAGCTCTCGAAATCAAAACGAATCCACTAAAAATTAGTACCGAAAGGCAACGACAGTATATTACAAAAAGTACCTTGTGACATCTAAAGTCACTAGTTCAAACTCAATTTGAAACGAACCAAGGAATCCAAAGATGATTATCTACTCATTGACAGGCAGCCAAGAATTTTGTTGTTCTGACCCAAAGAGACTAAACTAGCAAGGAGGGTAATAAGCTCTAGCCAATCAGAATCTTGTAGCATCAACGCGTCATAGTAACGTACTTGGATATGAGTACAGAGTCGAACTTGAACCAAGCAACAAAACTGTCAGCAGTAACTCTCATATACCAAGAGCTAGTCCGTCATTGTCTATGGAGAACGGCGGCCATGACACGTCCAACTACGTCACATTTCGTCACAAATGTTTTTTCATCTCTTTCTACTAGTGTCCCCATTGTTTTAAGGGGATTAAACTCTCCTTGTCAAATTTTAGTCTTCTTGGTTCTGACCAACCCTCATAACATACTAGAAACTTGATCGAACCTTGGGTTGGTCAGAACAACAAAATTGTTGGCTGCCTGTAAATCTAACTTTGGATTCCTTGGTTCGTTTCAAATTGAGTTTCAACTAGTGACTGTAGATGTCATGAGTTACTTTATGTTTATGTATATATCTACATGTAAGTGTAGGTGTTCATAAGGTCTATGCAGTTGTTTTTTGCTTTGTTTATACAACAAGATTTACTTCTTTGACATATTATACAATCCCATGTTTATGGTCTTAATGGAATGAATGAATTATTATTATTATCAATTATTATATTATTATTAATGCTAATGAAGTAGCGAGAACCTGAGAACGACAAATTTTAGATATAAATTTCACATTTGCTCATGTGTGATACGGGATTAAATGAAAGCACTGTAAAGCCCAATTTAGAAACTCTATATGCGCAGCTGCCATTTCAGTTGTAAAGACTGTAACCCGCGTCAGCTGCGGAATTTATAAACAGTTGTATGTATTAAGTATGTTTCCTCTTCGGCAGCGACAACGGTAACAATGGCTGCCTCAACTCTAGATTATAAATTGGTTTGAAAGTGGACAAGGGGCAGAATTTATTTCGTACTGCCTTTGATGTCATTTTCATTTGAGAAAAGAGGAGAAGATATTATTATCACCTGAATATTGTCTTATCTGTTTATACATGATTTTTTCTAGGTTCTTTGACAATATGCATAAAATGCTTATTGGCCGTAAATCGCCGTAATGTGATACCGTTACCAAAAAAACCGTCGTGTGGGTGAAGTTGTATTAAAATACCCGGGGTATCGAATCATTACTTACCGTTCGGCGTATGTCGCAAGTTAGGTTAGGTTTGAACGTGAGTGTGCCCGTATCAGGCCCTCCAATGCGGCCTATAGCCTATTGTGACTCACCCTATGGTTATATTTCTCCCAGTTCCGGTCTCTTAAGATGCCATGAGCGCGATAATATTTGGGACGATTTTTTCGGTAAAAGAGTCGATAACTCAAAAGCGGTTTGTCGTATCGATTTCAAACAAAAACAGACTTCTAGAGGACGATCGATTCTATACAGGACGTCCCTCCGGGAATTGCATCGATCAATATGTAAAAAACCATAGGTGGGTCGAATTTGAAAATTTGGGAGTTTACTATTGTTGATAAGTGCTATCCGGCTAAAATATTTTGAAGATTGTGGCACTTCCGGTTGTACCGGAAGTGGACCCCAACTTCGTTATTTTAAATGGGACACCCTGTATATTATCAAGGTTTTAGATTTTATGCATGATTCTGAACATGTTTCATGTATAATGTCCTATACCCAAGTCTAACCGTTTTCGAAATACCTCAAATTTTAAGTGAAAATTGCGTTTGCAGACCGAAAAATATATTTTTTTTTATTTCTGGACATGATCATTTATTTTCGATTGTGTATCAATTTATTCGTAGAAAAGGACCCAGTTCAGTAGAATTTCGATATCAACTCGATTAGAGTTATACAGGGCGTTCACCAGAAAATGATATAGATCCGGTTGAAAAAATGATAGTAAATCAAATGGAAACCCCCCAATTTTATATTCTCATTCGATTCGGCATCGAAAATGAAGCTAACTTTGAATAAGGTTATCTATGCCTACACTCAACAGTTTTCGAAATATTGACGAATTAACATGTCTCAGTTCCAGAAAATCTCGTATTCTTGAGTTTAATTATTCTTAGTTGGCCATGGCGCCCGCAGTTGCGTTGGAAACAATCAACTGCCACGAAAATGTCATTGTAATCAACCATGCCGGCTCGTTTGAATTATTCTAATGAAGATTATTTAAATCTATTTATTATTTATGGCGAGTGTAATAAGGGTTATCTCAAGAACATGTGATATATTTGCTATTCGGTATCCGCAGAAGCAGAAGCCCTCACAAAATACTGTTAAACGAATTATAGAAAACTTCAAAAATATTCCATCTCTGCCAATACAAAAATGTAGATAAAGATATTCTAAAACAATTCGAATGAAAGAGAACAATTAACGATACAAAAATTATTTGGTGCCCCGTCATGTTGATAAAATAGGTTTCTATAATCAGCAATTGGTAAAGTGTCCAATATCTCATTTTCGAAATTATGCAAAATATTCAAATATCCTTTACCTGCAAATAAAAGTACATCTCATCCCATTCCTGTTTCGAAATTGACATCTGATTTTGGTAAAGGTAAGATTATCGGGCTTCTGCGTAAATTAAAAAAAAAGTGATGTTACTTACGTAGTTTTGTCTCCTGAACACGAATCTGCAATTATTTTGCGGCGCTCTCTACTACTTTCCGAGATATGGTTCTCCAAACATTGAAAATTGACCGTTTTCAAAAACGAATTTTTCAGTCAAAAATTACTCAAAGTTTTTCCTTCTTTTGATAGGCCCTTTCTTTACACACTAATCAACCCATATTTCACAATTACAAGCACTAAAAACATTATTTTTTTAACAAAAAATCCACCCTTCTTTAGGACGACACAACCACCAAATCTGGATATTTTCATCATTTTATACGTAGTGGGTTGGTAATTGCGCGCGCTAACTATTCATTGACATCGATACAACAATGTATCTTTGTCCAGATGTATTTCCTTTGCACTGAACCCAAAAACACTCCCAATTTAATTAAAAAATTAATAAGTGCCAATCTATTGTTCACCTAAATTAGAAATTCGTAGAATTTTAACATTTTCAGTTTATGATATTTACGTTAAATAAAACACCAAAATGGCGAAATTTAAACAATTGAACATAGTAATGAAGAGGAAGTTATCTGCCCAGAATCAAATTTGAATAGTTAGCGCGCGCAGTTACCAACCCACTACACATAAAATGATAAAAATATCCAGATTTGTTGGTTATGTGTTGTCCTAAATAAGAGTGGATTTTTTGTGAAAAATTATGTTTTTAGTGCTTGTAATTGTGAAATATGGGTTGATTAGTGTGTAAAGAAAGGGCCTATCAAAAGAAGGAAATACTTTGAGTGATTTTTGACTGAAAAATTCATGTTTGAAAACGCAGAAGCCCGATAAGCTTACCTTTATGGTGGATTTATAAAGTCAACTAAACTAAGAATTAAATTAACAACTAAGAATTAAATTAACAACTAAGAATTAAGAAAGATGAATACACGGAAACCCCATCAGTGATTTATATATTTTCAGCTGTCAATTAAATTAAGAATTAGCAACTAAGAAGATGGTTATCTTTTATCTTTTCAACTAAGAATTAATTGTCTTAGTTGAAAATGGAAGCGGGCATGCGCAAAATCGGCGAATGAATGTTTGAATATAAATTTGTTTATATTTTGCAGTGATTTGTTTACAGATTTTATTGCAATAACAATACAATGGATCCTGAAATTTTTTTGACCATGATGGCTTTTCTTATTGTTGTATAACCATCTTCCCCACATGACATAATTCTTAATTTCTTAGTTGACGTTTATAAACATCTTCTTAATTGCTAATTGTTAATTCTTAATTGATAATTTTAAACTCTTAGTTTAGTTGAGTTTATAAATCCACCATTACCCTGTATTTTACTTACCATTTAAGTTTTCTTGATAAAAATGCAGTGCCACGACGCTATCACTTCTTATCGCACAATAAACATTGAACTGCCAAGACTCTTGAAAATTCAGTTCCCTGAATACATGCTGATTTGAGTCACTCCAATAATGGCAATTATGTCGGTTGAAGACACCATTCTTTGTAAATTTAACTTCGTCTGTCCATATAATATTATCCAAAAATAATTCGTTCCCTTTGCGACCAAGTTAAAACGAATTCAAAAAATCTCACTCTTCGTGGAAAATCTGTTTCTTTCAGGTGCTGAACTATAGAGAACTTATATGGTTGAAATTTATGTGTGCGCAGTATTCTGTGTACTGAGTTTTTTGAAAATCCTGATTCTCTTGCAACTTGTCTCAAAGATATTGTTGGATATGCAGCAAAATATCCCCAAATGGCAATTTCAATATCTTCATCATCAACAATGGGCTTGTTTCTCTGCACTCTTGCTTTGACAGATTCAAAGTTTTTGAAGTTTTCTATACTTCGTTTAACAGAATTTTGTAAGGGCTTCTGCTTCTGCGGATACCGAATAGCAAATATTTCACATGTTCTTTAGATAACCCTATTACATTCGCCATATATAATAAATAGATTTAAGTAATCTTCATTGGAATAATTCAAACGAGCGGGCATGATTGATTACAATGACATTTCCGTGGCAGTTGATTGTTTCCAACGCAACTGCGCGCGCGTAAACTCAAGAATACGAGATTTCCTGGAACTGAGACATGCTAATTCGCCAATATTTCGAAAACTGTTGAGTGTAGGCATAGATAACCTTATTCAAAGTTAGCTTCATTTTCGATGCCGAATCGAATGAGAATATAAAATTGGGGGGTTTCCATATAAAAAAAAAATATATATATTTTTCGGTCTGCAAACGCAATTTTCAACTTAACATTTGAAATATTTCAAAAACGGTTAGACTTGGGTATAGCACATTATACATGAAACATGTTCAGAATCATGCGTAAAATCTAAAACCTTGATAATATACAGGGTGTTTCATTCAAAATAACGAAGTTGGAGTCCACTTCCGGTACAACCGGAAGTGCCACAATCTTCAAAATATTTTAGCCGGATAGCACTTATCAACAATAGTGAACTCCCAAATTTTCAAATTCGGCCAACCTATGGTTTTCTATATGCTTTTCACAGATGGCAATGGTATTTCTCTTCCACTAAAATTTTAATTAAAAATAAAAACATTTTTCCAATCGAAATTAATTTGTTATCAAAAGAAAGGTAAATTGATATATGTACTGGCCGACAAGCCTAAGGATACCTCCGAGAATTGGTTGCGCAGTAGACACAACCCTGGAGTGGGGCAGGAGCTCACTCGCTCTGCATTATTCAAGCAGTTAACGTCGTGAGTGTACAGTCAGTGGAATAAAATTATTGTGGCGTTATTCTGATTGTGTGTTGAATTTGAAATCCTTGTGTTGCGTATAGTTTTGAAATATTATTAGATAGGTTATAGTGTAGTTTGTTGTGTTTGAAAATGCCTTCAAAGAGCAAAGTGAGAAATAAGATTCTGAGTGGACAAAGTAGGAAATTGTCAGTAATGTCATCAAATTTATGCAGGCAGAAGCAATGATAGGTGAAACCAGTATTCCTCTTGTGAAGGTTCAAGAACGAGTTGCTGCTGCAACGGGAGTTTGCGTTAGAAGCATTAGGAAAATTAATTCAGAAATGAATAAAATTGAAAAATGTGAAATGGAACAATTCTCAACTCCAAATAAAAAGAGAAACAAAAAATCAAAAGTTACCATGGACAATGCTGATTTGGCAGTGGTCAGAGGTCATGTGATATTGTTAGTCAAATTCTGTAAGTATGTTCCTTGTGTTCTTTATTATATTTATTTACCTATTTCTGATATTGTGTGGCGTTGCATTCTTTTTCTAGTCGTACTTTATTTACACTTATGGCTTCGGGAAAATTATGCAATTTTCATAAACGGTCCAGTGATCACAGACAATTATATTATTCGAACAGTTCATTCGGAATTAATGAAAATTCAGATAAGAACCTACGTTCCTACGTGCTGCAGAAAAATTTCTCTCCCGATTGTATATTCCGATGATAACCAGCCGTAAACAGTAGTCGATCTTTGTCGCACATCTACTCACGCTTTCTATCGTTTGCGCATCTCAGAGGCATCCTTATGCTTGTCGACCTGTACGTGCTGTAATGTTTTTTTGAAATTATTTGTTCATCTACCCAAAAATTTTTGCTTCAAAGTAACTGCATGTGACATGGTATCCAGACTAGGGTAACGTTGTTGCGTTGTGCTAGTCGATCTAAGGTGTCTCTGTAGTTCCATACTGCTCTAGATTTAAAGCAGTTGGATTCAAGCGCTTTCAATACTGCTTGACTATCTGAAAATATTTTTATTGTTTTTCGTGTGTGGTGTCGATTTTTCAGCTTCCTTGCACACATTTCAATTGCATATACCTCTGCCTGAAATATCGTAGCTAGTTTATCCATACTAAAAGAGCGTTTCACTACTGGGTTCATCCCATATTCCGGCTCCGACGCCTTCTAAAGTTTTGGAACCATCGGTAAAACAACGTTCATTTGCCCTAAAGGGGTCGGTTTCATTCCTAAGGTGGTCGGTTTCATACTCTTTCAGAAAAGATCACAGTGTAGGACGTATGAAGGTTGATAGTTTTAGGAATGTTGTGAGCTGCCTCTCATGACACATGCCCGCGGTAGACTAATGGCCGCTTGGTAGAGTCTGTATGTTGCCCATCTTGCCTCTCTTTCCAGAACTATGTGGAGAGGAAGTAATCCAAGGATTGTGTAGTCCGTGAAGTTTAGCAAGTTACGACGCACAGTGGAGCTGTTTATTGGTGTAAAAAAAATTATAAAATAATTATCATTTGGTAATGCTCGGCAATTTGTTTATTCAACTAATTATTCACTAAAACTCAAGATAAATGATTGCCGAACATTTTGGTTGGATCAGGGGCCAACCACCCTACGTCACGTGGGGTGGTTGGCCTCCAATTCAACTAAAATATTCGGCAATCATATTGTCTTGAGTTTTAGTGAATAATTATTTGAATTAACAAAATTCCAAATATTAACAAATGATAATTAAAAAAAAAAAATTTACAACAATAAATAGCTCCACTGCGTGTCGTACCCACCGTACACGCTCGGTAATGCCGTCCCATAAACTATTTGTCAATTATAGAAACTTGCCACCTTTTGGTCCACGATTTTTATTCAGCGAGCTCATATCGGTGTAGTGGAAGGTGTAATTGGGTGGGTTCTGAGTGTGAACAAATGAGACACAAAAAATACGTTGTGGCCTCCCGTCTACATATGCTAGAGAACACAATATTATGAAGAATGAAGCAATGTCATATTCACCAGCGAGTCAAGGTGTTGTTCAGATAACTGCATGGACGTGAAATTATTTACCGAATAACTGGTGAGTGTTTCTTCTAAAACCACTTTTGGCCTAAAGTAAGTTACAGAGGAGGATGGGTAATGGTGTGGGGTGGCGTGAGTTTTGAAGCTCAGATGGACTTGGTCATAGTCAGTAGGTAAGCTTTGACATCCATCAAATTTAGAAGGTAGGTACACTTTTTGAAATTGAAAGTATTTCCTTTACTTGTGCTTCCTAGGTCTATACAGCCATGATAAAAAGGCACTTTTTGTGACAACCTATATAATATAGACATTTGAATAATTTTCTTAAAATTCCAAACTTGGGTGGATTCCTTATAAATTTACCAACATTATATTAAAAAAAACATTCAAATCGTGTGTGAAATAACAAAGTTTTCGATGAGCAAACTTCAACAATATTTTTAGAGTTCGAGTTGCCGGCGAGCGTATATAAAAAATCTGGTTGAGAACAACGTTCTCTAATTTGAGAACAACGTTCTCTACAATTTGTACAAGTCTTACTTCATATGTGTTTTCCAGACACAATGCAATAACTTATATATTTTTCAATGTGGGTGACTCAAACAAAACGTCCCTGAAACTTCTCTCTAATTTTCCTAAACCATGTCATAGCTGTTAAGTAAATCAGCTACCGAGTTGTAAACAAGTAATCAGAAACATTCCGAGTACTCAATTATTAAAATCAACTTTTTGGGCACAATTACTGTCATTTTGATTGCACACAATTTTAAAAGAGATTAAAAAATTCGGTATCGAATAAGAACACAACACCTACCTACAGACTTTGAAGAGAGGCAACCCATATAAGTTATACGAATTTTCGGTAAGGTAACCTTAATCTCTTTATTCAACTTTCAATTTGATGTCCCTACCTGACTTCCTAACTAAACAATGGGCAGCCAGCAGTTTCAGACTGTGTACTTCAAACAGCAAAGGGTGGAAGAGCAGCTCCTTTGCCGTAGGCCTTTCGTCCGGGTTCTCCGACAGACACTTCCTGATGAAATCCTTCTGCACCTCGTCCTCCAGGGAGTCAATGGTCTTGTTGATGTTTTCTTCAGTAACTTTATTGCCTGAATCGCCATTACCGACTATTTCCAAGGCGGCCATTTCCAGGGCGCACATGCCAAAGGAGTAGATGTCAATGGGGGTGCCCATATGAGCTGAAATGAGCCATTAAATTCGAGGGTTTCTCAAAAAACAAGTCTACGTAGAATTAGGAAACAAGTGGTATACTTCATTGATGGGGTTGCTCAAATATCCCGATTTTGGGAGGTGCAGTAGAAAGGTTTATATATCCGACAGACTAAATGTAAACCCATCATCTTTTGAATAGTGACATCTATAAGTATCACACTGTAGCAAAAGTATTCCTTAACTGAAGAAATTAAGCAGATAAACTTACAAAATCATTTTATTTGTGTTAGCTATAACTTCTATAACTACTTCTTGGAGAGACAGTCAATGGTTGATTTTGTATTATACTAGGTAACTAACACTCAAGAGAGTAAAAAAAATAATACATCAGAATATCACTGCCTCCATTGGAATTATCCCAGTTATATTTCATTGATTTTTAATTTTTAGTTCATTCTGATGAAAGTGCATTGGGATATTTCATCTGTCTACAGTTTCTTTATATATAAAATAGTGGTGGTGCGATGCATTAGTATTGTGTCTGACTTCAAACGACCCCAGGAAAAAAAAATTCAATTATATTTTTCCATGGGGTAGGTTAACATTCTGGACAGTTTTCAGTAAAAAGTTTTGAAATTCGGAATTCATATTCAAGACATAAACAATGCAAGATCTCAAGTTATTCAGATCTGTCAGTGGCCTCACCTGAATTTTCCAATTCCTCAAACCCTAAAATATAGAGTGAGTAGGATTCCCCTGTCTATAGTCAGAAAGACAGAAATACTTGAATCGAGCCAAGGTTCCAAAATAGCTTGAAGAGAAATAATAGAACTTGAGTCTATTAGATCAAAAAATGGTGCTGGTGGCTTCTAACGTTACTTTTTGAAACATCCTGTCAGAATACATGAATATTACATATAACCTAACCTAATTCAACGCAACCTTTAGTTTCGAAGAACATAATAATCATAAGATATCCTATAAAATATTGCTCAGAGCCTGCCCTAATCGGACGACCGTCAACTTCCGCCTTTTTGAAATCAAAGAGAATTCGTTAGATCATACTGCTCAATGGATTTGTTAGGTTCCAAATAAGAGAAGGTGTGCCATGAATAACTGCGCCTTTCTATATATAAAAAAATATATATATCGAATATTTGAAAATGTTTTATATCAAGTCAACGTTGATAATACATTATAAAATGGAATCACAAATTCAAAATTATTATTCAAAACAAGGTATACTGTAAAAACAACTTTCCTGTGGGATTCTGCATTAGCATTAGTAAAAGACATAGAGAAAAAACTTATTCATTTGTTTTTCAGCGAAAACTCTAAAGCTCTGTTTCATAAGAAAAAAAACAACATAGTAAATGGAAATCTTCAGTAGTATGTAAAAGAAATAATTTTCATTAAGTTGGCTCCTCTGAGATATCATCAGTCGTTCCAGTATTGGTAATGTTATCGAGACTGACCCACACCTTAATCGCCACTTTGGAGACTTGCCAAACATCTCTTTCGGTAAAACTTTGCTTAGGGAGGTGTTTCCAAAGGCAAGCAGCATAGAAATTCAAGAAAAACACCAGAGGCTATCTACTTTCTCTTGGTTCTCACAATGTTCTCTGAACATAACAGGATTTTTCTTTTCGTGGGAATCAGAACATGAAAAAGTCTAGTATAATCATCAGAAAACAATAATAATAAGTATATACTCAACAGTTTAAAAGTGGAACATAGTTCAAGTCAGGTCAATTCAAAACAGCATCACACAACCACCTCTTTCAATTTTTTTATTAGTAATAATACTTGATCATCACAAAATCAACAAGCTTATTTGGATCCCTCATTAACAATCCGAAATTTAATCCAAAGAGTTTAAGAATGAGTTACTCAATAATTTTAGAAGTTTCCAACACAGCAACTATTGTAATAACAGTTGCAGACTTAGGTTGTACAGTACAAATACCCTCTTGAATATTTTCTTCAGCTTATTGAACATAGTTTGTGAAATACACAGAGAACAGTACATGACGAAAAGTAATCTGGTATCAAATGAAACAAATTAACAAAATTCAAAATCAACCCACAGAAGCAAAACCAACATTACAAAAACAGTTATTATAGAAAAAAGCGGTGATGCTATGGAATAAAGCATGAACGCATTGAGAAAATGATATAAAGCATGCAAAAGAAAATTAAGCTAAAAACCATCACCTGAACTGAAAAAAGAAAAAAGTGTGCCAAAAATATTTACAAAATATGTACAACTGTCAATTTTACTAGGATAGACATTTTTGTTTCCTTTGAAACTATGATCATTATTTCATGGATATTCAGAAAGATTAATGACATTCCTATTCCATGAAAAATGTAAGTAAATAAGTTATTTATTATGTCTGAGATAGAGGCAGTTTACAAACGAAAATAATATACAGTGCGGCTTTTTTGAGCCCCCCCCCTGTTAACTTTTGAACGGTTCTACGTACAAACATGAAAAAAAAAACCGTTTGGAGGGTTTCACCGATACTACTTTTTGTAACAAAATGGTGATTGCACGACAGGGGGCGGGGGGCACATCACCTCAAAATTTTTAAATGGCGTAAAGGGTCGAGTGTCACATCGTTGAAAAGAGAATTCAATTCTCTTTACAACCATCGAAATATTTTTGAATTTTGTTGAGAAATTTTTTCCCAATTTCGGTTTTTATGTCTTTCAAAATTTTCGAGTTCATGTGCCCCCAGCGCCATCTGTTGAGTAATTGCGATGTTTCTTCTCTTAAAAAGTAGTATCGGAATACTCTTCAAAATGTTTATGGTTTCATTATTCCGCAACAAACCGTTCAAATTTATCGAAGTATGAGTAGTTTTCAGATCCGCATTTATATTTGATATTTCGAATTTTAATTGCAAAAAAAAATTAACGAAATTCAAAAAAAATTAAATGGTCGTGAAGAGAATTGTCTTTTCAACGATTCGACACTAGACCCCCCATGCCATTTAAAAATTTTGAGATGATGTGCCCCCCGCGCTCCCTGTTGAGCAATCACCATATTTTTTGTTACAAAAAGTAGTATCGGTGAAACCCTCCAAACGGTTTATTATTCGAATTCGTGAGTCGAACCGTTCGAAAGTTAACAGGTGGGGGACTAAAAAAAGCCGCAATGTATAATCACAATACTTCAGAAATGAATCTGAAACAAAATGTTGATCGACACTTAAATTATTTTTCATCTTCATTCCTTCAAATAAATGACGTAAGAGTCCTTACAGACATCCATTCTGAATGAAATTTCTTTCAGAACTTTTTTTCTTTCAGATTTTAATGACAAGTAAAGTCCTAATATCCGCATAAAATTAAGACTCAGAATTTTACGTCTTGATACAAAAATTTTTACTTCAAGGTGTCTTTGACGAATTTAAAATCAACAGTCAGGATGAAATCAAAATTCTTAATACTGCAACATAGCCTTATATTGGCAATAATCAATAATTTGTATAATTGAAAATTCAAAACGAAATAGACATGACTAATGTTCTATTTGTTATGTTATCTGGTTTCTGATTTCTTTTCTTGTATTATTGAAGTTTTTGGAATTTGTCTTGGATTAAAACATTTCTGGACCTCAATCTGAATACTACTTAATAATAATAAGTACTAATAATATTCCCTCATAAACACTCAGAACACAAATTCATAGCCTGCACAAGTGGAGGACAGCTATTATTATTATTTGCCGTAGCGCTCCAGGGCAACTTTTTAGTGGCCCAGGAATCGGTGCGCATTTCGAGCAAGCATAAGACATGATTGGCATCCAGGCAACCCACATCATGCTTTTTTGGAGCAAGCCATGAAGGCCTCTTTCGATCCCCATACATTTTGAGAAAAAAATTGCTTCTGAATGTTTGGTCAACCAAAGCAAAAAAATATTTTAATTCTTTTGCTCACAAGGGTGTAGCCATATGATGGAAAGAAGACATTTTTAACAAAAAAGAAAACAAAGTGAAATTGAAGTCCCAATACATGGATTTAATATTAATCTAGAAAGGAAACAAAAATTTCATTATTCAAAAAAGAAATAAAAAATAAGTACTAAAGCCAATTGACTCTAAAAATACCAATAACCACACTTGAAAAACTGAAGCAAAAATTTTGGTACTTACTGGGATGTTCAGGCGCAATGAAATGCATATTTTTGAAACCGTCCTGGCACGTTTTAACATGATGGTTTATCGAATCGGGAGCCACTAGAGGAAACGAAAGTGGAAATTAGTAGAAAGTTTTTAGCTACAAAATGGTTGGCTGATAGGAAAAAATTAACAACAAACAGACCATCGAACCATTCTCGAATACCAACAATTAAAAATATTCAAGGTTAGTAAGCCCAAAAAATTCCAAACAAAAAATATTTCGATGAGTAACGAATCTTATTCGTTTCGAAAATGATTAGGATGCACAGAGAAGGCAAACGTTTTACAAGGTATCCATTCTCAAGCGTACGGTAACGAGTGTAAGGTATCCAAGGAAAAAGTACCTTACATGCGCGTAACGCTTGAGCATGGATTAACGAGCGCCTTGCAGTGCACACCCTGTATGCTTGATTCAGCAGTGTCGGCATTCACAAAATTTTAAACACGACGGCCACTAGTTTCTGATCAGAAAATATACATTGAATGTGAATCGAGTTTTTGAGATACCTACAACTTATGGAATCAAAAATCGGAATTGAGAAATAGACAATACAAAATCATGGTCAATTTTACAGTATTCTCTTTCTAGAAAATACTCTATATTTGTAGAGAATTCAGGCAAATTCAACAATATGAAACTTTTTAATATATTTGTTGCACAAAATCAAAGATTTCAGTTGGTTTTATTTATCATTTTCAATAATATTGTTATTTTTTTTCAATGTTGGTCAGTTGAATGAATTATACTGAATGTACAATTTCAGGACCAAATAGATCTAGCGATCCTTAAGAATTTCTTAACAGTAGTTGGAAAGAGTATCAAGTTAATTTTTATGGTATCGTTACAAAAAAATATTATACGGGAAGTCCAAAGTAAAGGAACATATTTATTTTATTTCCGCTTTTTTCTTCTTTATGTTTCTTGACAAATTGTCCTACTTCGCTCAAATTGCTCTAAGATTATCCCATGTCGAATCGTTTTAGTCCAAATAAAGTTATTCTGGAGCGTTTCTAATTGTAAGTCTTTCAAACTCTGTATTAATTTCCAATCAGGCGATCGAGGCGGCAAGTGATTGTGGTCACAAGAATATGTACTAAAATGCTCAAACTCCCTAATTTGGTTTCTTCTAAACAGTTAGGAGTAGGATTGCGCAGTTCTTAAGATCAACAGATAATTTCTTGAAATCAAACATAAAAGTTATATAAAACCTAACTATATGACCATCCTAATAAGGGAGAAATCTTCATTACTGTAGGAACGGGGCACCACTTTTCTGCCTATTCAATTTGCGCTATTGCAGGATGATAATTTGTAAAGTCCACATGATTCTTCAACGTTTTAAAATAATTCAATAATTTGCTCTCAAATTTGACTCTCAGAAACCTATCCAATGGACATGGCAAATTCGTGATATGACTTTAATGATACTGATTAAAACATTATGTAGATCCGTGTATTCTGGTACCGCCAAAGGTGAGATTGCCAATGTTCTATGTAACTTTTTTGTTAGAATTCAAGAAATGACCAGATGAAATTACGAATAAAGCACTCATACTCCTAACAATTAACTGATACACATTATTAAATATATTTGAAATTAGGATGATCTATTTAAATGTTAGGAACTTTTAACCCTGTTGACATATTCAATAAGGCAAAACGCTTTCAATGTATTTTTTCGAGCATTTTCTGCAGGATTTTTTTTTTTCATATCGAAAACATTCGCTTCTTATGAAGAGATTATTTTAGTTTTAATGTGGAACAATGAAATGAATGATTATTAACTTCATGGTAGAATGAAGATTCAGAACAGATGCTTGCTGAATTTTATAAATTCAATAGTAAAACAGGATCAACTGCCTTCAATCATGGCTTACAAATAAATATCAAAACTGAACCATGCTGAATCTTATGAGCAAAAATTTAATACTACTGAGTTATTAGTATTGTTATTATTATTCAAATTAGCGTTAAAAATAAGCCACCATTTTTGTGTACGAATGTGTGCCTATTATTGAGAAACAAAATAACGTATATTAGTTTAGGATTAGTCGATAGCTGCTGCCAATTTTATAAAAATTGGCATTTGATAAGAATTATTTATTTATAAATCGTTTTCCCGTCACCGATATATAAATATATATACTTTAAAATCACTGATTACGAATGCATCTTTCTTGATAAATAATTTTTGTGATTTTAGTTTGTTATAACTAAACACTAGTGTTTACTTTCATTTGTTTATAATCCTAATACAAACATAATATGAAGTTTCCTAAAACCAACGAAGGTTGATCAAACAATCAGGTGTGGAGAACTTATATTATTGGATTTTTTTTAATATGATTATATTAGGATAACTTGATAGAGGCGTAATCAAGATAAAAATATATACATATATATTTGGCTGAAGAAAAGAGAACAAACTCTGATCAAATGGAGACCCACTCAAAATTGACCATTTCTGCATAATGTATAGATGAAATTCTGGAATGTCTTCGATATGGATTCATTAAATCATTTTTGTCATACTTGAAGATAATTGCATTAGCACTGCAAAACAATTCTTTTATTCTTGCCAACCCTGCACTTTTGTATTGATCTAGAATATATTCTACGATTGACAATAAGTAAACAAAACCAAAAGATAACATTGACCATTTGAGAAGCTGTTCTCAGAGAGTTTTCAACTGGTTTAACTGAAGCCATAATTAGGTAAGTGTGATTTTTTTTTCGTGTAATCAATAGAAAGATTCTGAGCGCCTCTATTCAGAAAGCATCCAATCAAATACACGAAAAAAATACTTCGAATAAACCTAACAATTTTCGTATCTCCAAAAATCTCGCACGAAATCTCTATTCGTTTACGTTAAGGGCCCGTGTAAAAAACAATTGAACAACGGCAATCTGAGACACGCTTAACGATCTGCCGCCATCAATTCTAACCTATGCAGCGATCGCTGTTGCGAAACAATCTGAATAGTATCAATCTCTCGCTCTTTGAAGTGACAGAAAAAGTAATTTTCCATGTTTTTCTAAAGAGAATTTTTGTGTTTTCAAAATATGATTACCTGATCCGATCTTGACGAGCCCATTGTGCTGTATAAAAATGGTATCGCAGGTCAGATTGCCATGGATGATTGGTGGAGAACAGGAATGCAAGTAACTGGAAAGAAAACAAACAGACTGCATTCATTGAACTTCGGCCACAGTGTTGCCAGACGGTTTTTTCGAAGAGATCGGGAGGAACGTCTCGATTATTCAGGACTAGGAACTAGGAACACAAAAAGGAAATCAGAAACAAATAAAAGAGAAGGTCTGCTGAAAATGTGATACTTCACGAATATTGACATTGGTGAATTGACATTTCAGAGAAATACCTTTGAGATCACTTCTCCCACTTTGCCACGGACTACTCACCTCGCCAAAGTCCACTCGCTTCTTTTCATTTGTTTCAGCACTTTTGAGTCTTTGAACTAAACTAAAATCAGTGTCATTAGCAGCCTTTTTGAATGCTCGCAGAAACTGGAAACGGCCAAAATCCATCCACGCATACACACATTAGTTTTTGATGCAAGAAATTAAAGGAAAATAGTAAAAATAACGTAAAATTGAACGATAGCACTGCCGAAACGTATCCCATAGGTATATCTCTGAAATAGGTAATTTCAAATGGATATATAATCTTGAACAATTAAGATAAAAAATGGTCATCTGCAAATTTTTCTGAAGTTTCAATATTCTGTGATCCAAGCATAAGGAAGTTGTTGATCACTAGAACAAAGCTCTCGGGCCATAGCGCTTTAGCAAAATATGTAATGAGGAAATTACGTACTTTTATCAAGTGAAATGCTGACAAAATATCAAAAAATTAATTGAGAAGTACGATTAGATTTGACCAATGGTGATGATAAATGTGTAACTTGGTTATAGTCAAACAGCTTGATCTGAGAATACAGGGTGCCCTTATCAGAAAAAATATCCTTTCCTTTCTGGAAATATCGAAAACATCGTGATAATTCTTAGATGGGTCCTGTCGTATCTTTGGGAAATTGGGAAATGTATACCGAAAATTAACTACATCTATAGAATTAAACCATTTGTTAGAACGGTCTTCATTTCTACTGAATCTTTATAAAGCTCCATTAAAAAATTCAAAAATATTTCAGATATCTCTAGGAAAGCGGAATTTTTCATCTGACTGTGACATCCAGTATCTTCGAAACTGAGCCATATGTTTATATACAATTTTCTACCTAAAATGATGGAGGAATCGCCCCAGTTTATGAACCGATCACTCCTGTACAAATAAGAGCGAATTTTTGTACAATATCTAATATTTTCAAACCTTCATGAAAACAGAGTTTGGGAATTGTTTAAGTAATTTATTGTACATATGAAAAACTGAAATTTATGCAGTACATGAATACTGTTGCACCCTGTATGTAACATTATACATTTCTCGACCTTGGTAGCGTAGTGTGAAATAAAATATTTTGTTAAATTTTTCTGTAATACCTTGTAGTAGCTTTGGACCAACGTGCAACACCGCCTCGAACTACAATACACAGAAATTTCAGAAAAATCGGCAGATGACAAATTACATTAAATCGCAAGATCGTTTCAACAAAATTATTCAAATTTTTCAGAAATAAAAACAAAAATCGAAAAAGCATAAGTACCCGTTTGGTATACTCACCACATTCGTATAAAAACAAAAAAAAGTATTTTTAAGGGATATTGGTGAGGGTTGAAACGGTGGAAAAGCAAGAAATCGGAATGGAGAAAAGAGATTAGAGAAAAAACGGGCTAGATCTGGCAACGCTGCTCGACGAAAGCCGGCCAATCTCATCGCTGCGAACTGTTGAGACAAATCGTCGAGTTTTCGTACCGGAAAGCATTTGGAGAATTTTGAAAAAAATTTACCGCGGACGATTATCTGTAACACTTAGGATTTGAGCGCGAAACTGTTCCGATTGCCGACGCGTTGCTCCAAACCACACGAGCCACCGACAAATCAAAAATGAAACAGATAATCGTTTAGATTTTTCAAAAATATCGTTTCGGTTCTACTAGGCCAAATTTGATTGAAACAACTCCGAAATGGTAAATTAGATATGTATAGATATCCAGGACGTCAACTGACTTACCTTCGGGAACACACTGTGGAAAATTCAACAATACCAAATAGAAAAACCAAAAAACAAGTTCCGACCACAATGATTCATTTACATACTTACAAAAAAACTGAATATTGTGGCGATAACGTACCAAATTCAAATAGATATAAAACTTACAAACTACGTAAATATACAATGTTGTCATAATGGGTTACATATCTTAAACCTAGGGGAAATATAAATTAAGCAGTTCGACCAATTACGAGCTTTATTTACCTCAGAGCTGAGAGGATTTGAGTACACCATCTCCTCCAAGCCTGTAGTGGCAGTCTCTTGACGTTTCGTTTGGTCCTCTTGAGGAATTGCTTCAGTGAGCCCGATGACATGTATTCCGTGATGAATATAACCTGGAAAATAATATCAACTATACAAGACATCCATTGCAGGAGTTCATGAGTATAAAAACAAACAGCAAGAACTAATATTATACTTTTCATACCACTTGGTGATTCACATGAACACAAAATCATTAATCATGAACCAAATAACGTCCTAATTGTCGAGTGATTTGGGGTAACAAGTCAGAAGTTGAGGAAATTGATAATAATTACGTAGATAAACAACCCTGTGAAACCACGGTGTTATCACTCAGGATGTTGAAACATATGCCTTGCTATAATCGATCTGCGCGATCGAAAGATTACGCTTAAACTGCACAGAATCCTGCTTGAAAAATCTGTCAGTCTGAGCAGTTTCTACTTGCGGCAAGCGACCTGCTTGTTCAACACTCTTTGCTCATGTTATGAACATAGGTTATGATGTTGTTATGGGTTGGATGGAAGAGCAGTCACCATTTTCTCCGGATAAGGGCGACTGAATTCCGCCCTTTCATATTGTTAATTTAATTCACCCTAATTCAATGTATTCCTAAATAGTTGACAATATGAATAAAGACAAATTATTATTATTATTATTATTATATATCCGTTCATACAACAGATAACCTGAGGAGGTTGAATTTAACTTCGAACGTGGAATATTTTGAAAGAATAAAACTGTTGCAGTTCGTTCAGTTATTTTATTTCTGACAAAAACAGTGGTGAGGTAATAACAAAGAGACTAAACTAACAGGAGGGTTTAATAAGCTCTAGCCAATCAGAATCTTGTAGCATCAACGCGTCATAGTGACGTACTTGGACATGAGTACAGACTCGAACTCGAACCAAGCAACAAAACTGTCAGCAGTTACTCTCACATACCAAGAGCTAGTCCGTCACTGTCTATAGAGATTGGCGGCCATGACATGTCCAACTACGTCACATTTCGTCACAAATGTTCTTTCATCTTTTTCTATTAGTGTCCCCATTGTCTTATGGGGATTAGACTCTCCTGTTAAATAATGTTTAGTCTCCTTGGGGTAGCAAAACTGTTGCAGTTTGTTCCGTTTTTTTATATCTAAAACAGCGCCAGCGGTTGGGATATTGAATATTTTCGTTATTTCTGTTTTCATTCCTTTTGTTTCTGTTATGGAGTATAAGCATACACAATACGAGTTTAGCCCTCGGAGCAATTGAAAATATAGAGAGGGCTTTTTTATCTCTTTCTAGTCTTTCTTGAAAGCAACATACCTGACGTTGTTTACAAACATCAATGTCCAAGACATGTTAAAAAAGGGCATTGTCGGATATTTCCGTTTGTACTTGTTGATCAGGTAGGAATTCCGTATTATATTCACTCTTAACTTGGCAATCATGTTTGTTTACGTCCGTTTACGACTTATTTATCGTCTTGTCAAATTAAACCATGGGAGTCGCAGCAAGGCATAAACCACATCTGATTGGCATTCCGTATCGACCTTTTTAGTGGTATTAAATGAGTTGACTTTTAATAAGTCTGCTAATTTTAATCCCGATTTCGATGCAAAAATACAGTATTTATTGAAATAGCTGTAAAAAAAACTTTGTGACTATGTGAGTCAACTTTAAGAACGATTACCTTTCAATAATTGGGTAAAACTTGTTGCAGTGTAGGCACACTTAAAAGTAAGTAAGCAAACTCAACTATTCATAACCAAATTTAAATCATAAGCCCTAGCTACTGATGGGTACTGGATTGTTCATCCAGGGATTATCACGTAAGTAATCGGTTCATTAGAAGTTTTCGATGTTCCCAATTGGATAAAAATTTCTAAACATGTAATATCACATATATCAACATGAATAATCGACCTGGAATGTTTTCAGTGGCGTAGCGCTTCCGGTTAAACCGGACGTGGACACAAACTTATTTATTGTAAATGGAACAAATTTAAAATCTAATCAACGGGTTGAGTATTATTTTTAATCTTGTGAGAGAGCCCATACTCCCAATTTCAGGAGATTCCTCATTGAATTTCTTTAATTCGTAAATGAAAAGTGATGGACTCCAAAATTGTAACTTACTTTATCATAGAAGGCTATAGGATTCCCTATATAAAACTTTTTCTCAAATACATATATAAATCACTTCTTCCAAGACTTTTTTGTGTATTGTACTTCTAATTTTTCATGTCCCTCTTAGACAAATGAATATAAGCACAGTTTGTATAGTGCATTTCGAGTTTGGAAAGATGCAGGATTTTTTTTTTGAAGAATAACATTTTCTGAGGAATTTCAAATAGGTAAAGGCTTTCCTATCTGTATAAAAAATTGCTGGTTACTGTATGGGATTTATTGCCTCAAAGAGATGTGGAAGCCATAGATATGTTTTCTGAGGTATTCTATTGATCATTGTGCCTACTTATTCATAAAGATCGTGAGGTCTTGTTGGAATGTCTTTCGAGTACTCAATACATAGTTCAGTGATATTTTTTTTAGTTTGAATTTGTTGGTTATGGAATATACTTCACTGTTCTGCAACTATAACTACACTTCAGCAATTTCATTCATTTTTTCAGTTTTTATGACCTTATTCTATGCTTTGTCAGCAATAATCTAATTATTCGCAGAATAAAGTATTTTTGATTGAAATCTTGACAACACACGTACTTTCCAACCAGAAATGTGGTCGTCTATAGATAAAAATATAACATTAAAAAAAAAATTTCAGCACGCCGCCACTGGTTCTAAGCTTACATCCAGATTTCATAACAATAACAAATTATGTCGGGGCGTGGCGCAGTGGTTAGAGCGTCCGACTCTGTCGAAAGGTCCGGAGTTCGAGCCCCACTTGCAGCTGGGATTTTTTAATTTAATTTGACCTATTAAATTATTAGAATCTCGTCGTTCGACTGGGGTGAGTCCTGCACGATTCACTGTTGCGTTCCAATTAACAGTGCTGCTCCTAAGGTGGCGTATGGAAATAGTAACAAGGCCTACACAGATCACATGGCTGATGCCATAGCAGTCGATGCCAAAACAACAAAGAAAAAAATGACAAATCTCCCCCTCCAAACTCGGAGATTACCCCTCACCGTCAAACTATCACAAAGAATAGTGATATGCAGCTTTCAAAACAATGTGTGTTGTACATATAGAAATGGCACCTCTATATTTTTTATTGCAAAATCTTTATTATTGGTTTCAGAAGTTGTACACGCTCAATTTGCAGATTTCGCATGAGTATTTAATAAAAGCTATTATCAGTGGTATCAGCAGATGAAAGCCTAGCTCAAACTGTTGGACAACATACAGATGCGAATCTCTTTTATGCGAATTTCAATACAATGGGTAGTATACCACATAATATAATATATCAGTATCTAAAGGCGCGTACACACTGGGCCAACGAAGGCCAACGAACGACCACCAACCGCTTCGTTGGCGATTCGGTTAGTGTGTATTGGAGACAAATTAGGGCCAACGAACTGGTTGGTCTTAGATTAGGTTCGGACTTCTGCTAACTTAGTCACTTGAAATTTGTCGTGGAATAATGAGAATGCATTAAAAATATGGTAGCGACTTCGACGAAATGAGAGAGAATATTTGGTTGACTGTTAGCCCCTGCATCGAGGGGATTTCAAGGACATTTGTGGAAATGTATCTTTTCAACCATATTAATTTTTTTTTGGTTTTCTTTAATACGTATTTACCTACACAATTTCGATCTCTTTGCCTTTCGAAATTTTCAAGTTGATGTGCTCTCAGCGCCATCTGCAGAAAAATTGCGATATATCTTCTCTCAAAAAGTAGTATAGGTAGCCAGGTAGCCGAGTGGTTAAAGCGACATTGTTTCAATCACTTTTGGCTGCCAGTCAAAGGTTCAAACCCTAGCGACTGCAGAACTTTTTCTGATGGCCCGAGAAAGTGCTATAGGAATCGCACGTAAAAAAGTAAGACCTCGTTAATCCTTAGCTCGTACAAGTTTCGACTTCTGAGGGCTGCCGTTCGTAGGGGGACGACAGCTGGTTAACGGAAAAAACAATTTTAATTTTTTTAACAATTCCATTCAAAATATTTTTGTCCCATTGCTCCACAACGAACCGTTCAAATTTATCGAGAATGGTACCATGCAGCTCTACACTTGATATTTCTCGTAAAAAAATATTTAAAAAATGTAGATGGTTGAAAAGGAATGTAGACAATAAATAGCCATGAAAATAGGAACAAAAACAGACACGAAAAGATGCAAAGTTTAAGAACAGAAAATCACCAAATTTTTTCTTCTTTTTTTCGAAAATGGTTGGTTTTAGGACCACTCTACAATGGCTTGCGCATATGGTGCAATACTTTACGTTATTTAACGTCTCATCATTAAAATAAAACACAATCACCAAATTTTCTTCTTCATTTTTAGCCTTTAGGACCACTCTACAACTTTTTTGAGAAATAACGCATATCTGCATTATTACTGATTTATTCATCGCTCTGAAAGTTTAATCCAAACTCGTGCGATAGCAGAATTATCAGCTTTTCAATTTTGTGCCAGCAATCGGCCAATCGAGTTAATGAGTCATACTAGAAATTAAATTGTCATATCTTCGAGATGATACATAATATGCGATTATAAGGAGTTGTTGGTCACTGCACTGGTCTGAACAACAGCCAGCGGTATGAATAATAGAGGAAATCTAAGTGACACCTAATTAGTCAATGCCTGTGGAAAAGGTATTGGACCCAAACGCGAGTGTCATCTAGCGTGATTAGTTAAAAACAGGAATTTATGACGTCATTTTAATGCAGGTTTCTTCAAAAAAACCCTGATTTTAATGCTGTCCCATTGTTTCAATCAAGTTACAACATGACTTGGAGGCCAGATCACTGAAGTTACGACATGACTTGGATGCGAGGCTAGTGCATCCGCCCGACGAAGCCCCGAAGTTATGCAACAAGGTTGGGGGGGGAGAGCTGGTATGTCACCGATTCGAGGGAGACAAACCAAGAAAAAAAGAGAGAGAGAGACACTAAGCGAAAAAACAAAGAGCCACAAAATGATGTATTACTTTAAATAATTTTTCCATGCCCTCGTTAGTACACAATTCTGTGTATTTCACTGCTACTGCGTAGTTATTTCAGAGTCATGAAATGGCAAAGAAGAAACTGTGGTATTGAAGGAAGTGAGTAATTTATTTCATTTGGAAAACACAATCAATTTTTCAGCAGACCCAGTTTTTGCTAATATACCAACAAGAATTCTTTTTTTACTTCGAATTTTCAACTGAAGGATATAAAACAGTATCATTATACATTTTTCACAATTTATTTTTAAAATATAGTTGAAAATTAAATTTGCAACCTGCACATTCAACTATTTCTGTCTATTCAAAATCGCACCCACATTCAATGTATATGGTATAAATTATTCCACCTGGATCATCCCTATCCAATAATCGTGTTTCAGCTGCCAAAAAAGTATACTTCGTGTTCATTATCCTTGTTGAGTCGTCGAGTCTTCAGTCTTTTATATATTTGAAGTTACACCTTGTATATGAAAAAAGGTAGATTTTTTATGTCTTTTTGAGTTGTCACTGTCGTTGACAGAAAATAAAGAAAAGTACGAAAGTAAACGTTTTTTGATAAAGAAAAAAGGAAAAAGCTATATTAGCAACAACATTTGGTCCTGTCGAACCGATATGAGTCAAAATATGGAAGAAAGAAGGAGTCCAAGGCAAGGCGCAGGTATCAACAGAAGTCTATCGGCCGACTATATATGGCCCCAAGGATTCGGAGAAGCTTCTGTAGCGCCCAGAAACGTGAGCAGAGTTCATGCTGATAGCCATGCTAAAAAACTCTGTGAAAATACTGCTTCGCTGAAAAGCTCCAAGCGGTCCCAGGCGAGTGTCGATGTACAAAGGAGAAAGTTGAACATTGAGACTGAGAAAGCAAGACAACAGCTTGAACAACAGCAACGTGAAATAGAAAATAAGATGAGACTTCTTCATATGGAACATGAGTTGAGAGAAGCGGAAATAATAGAAGGTTCATCATCAAGAAATAGTAATAGTGATAGCCGAAGTCAATTACCCGTAATAGGTATCAGTGAGGATGGAAATGATGCTCGAATTCATTCATGGGTGGAAAATGCCCAAGAACATACGGAAATGGCTCCAGTTTCTCATGAAAATCGCAATTTTATTGAAAGTATTCGACAAAATGAGCAAGAAAATGATTGTGAAAGGAACGTCGATCATTTTGACATCCTCAAAAACGGTGCCTCTTCTGTTGTTAAAATCGCCGAATCAACAGAAAACAATGACATCAAACTGCTGTGTCAAACTATCAGCGACGTGATTAAGAGTGTTAACCCAGGTGATTCGAAGTATGAGAAGTTCCTAGCGAGACAAATCGTTGATAAGGACGTTCCCATATTTGACGGTAACCCGGAGGATTGGCCACTTTTCAAACAATTCCAACGAATAACGATGATGTGCGGATACAATCAAGCAGAAATTATGGTGAAGCTTAGGAAATGCTTGAAAGGCGAAGCAAAATCTGCAGTCTCTGGGATGATGATAGGAAATACTGACGTGAAGTTGATAATAGATGTTCTTCAAATGCGATTTGGCAGGTCAGATCTAATCATTGAAACTATTATTAGTAGAATTCAGAAAATTTCCACAATAAGAGATAGTAATATGGAAAAATTGATAATATTTTCTAATGAAGTTCAGAATTTGACTGCTACAATGAAATCCTTGAATTCCAATGGCCATATGTTCAATCCCCAATTGTTGAAAGACCTCTCGAATAAACTACCAGATTCTTTGCGTTTGAGGTGGGGTGAGACAGTTTTCAAGAAAAATGGATCTGTTACATTAGAGGATTTCTCAAGTTGGCTCATGGAAATCGCGAATGGAGCTTGTTATGTAGCTCTGCCAGGTAATTTCCAAAGCTCTTTAGAAACTGCAAGAAATGTTAGAAAGCCATGGTCCAAACGCCCAGATATGGTTCTCAACACGAGAGAACTGAAAACGAGATGTGATTACTGTGAAAAGGAAGATCATAATATAAGTAACTGTATGAAACTCAGGTCCGACGATGTAGAAACCAGGTGGACTACAGTTACAGGAAAGAAACTATGTTTTTCATGCTTGCACGGTAACCATCAGAAATTTCACTGTAAAATTAGGAAACCATGCGGGGTGGACGGATGCAAATTCCGTCATCACCATCTTTTGCATAAAATTATTCCTTCCCACAATAGACCACAGGACAACCGCCAGGAAAATATTCCAAATGCTCACAATAGTGAGTAATCAGAGTGTTTTCACAGTACGCCAACAAGAGATGAATGTTCTCCTACGAATGATTCCAGTGAAGCTGCATGGGCCCAATGGCATTGTTGAAACGTTGGCTTTGTGTGACGAAGCTTCCACCGTTACATTGGTAGAGGAGAGTGTGGCGGAGACTCTGGGAATAAACGGAGTTGCTGAAGATTTGTGTATCCAGTGGACTAACAACGTGGTGTCCAAGTTGGAAAATTCGAGAAAAGTCGACATGGATATTTCGGGAGCAGGAGATAACTCTAAGAAACATCGTCTGGAAAGGGTACGTACCATAAAGAACTTGTCTTTACCAGAACAAACCATCGACATGAATGCTTGGAAAACATATTCCTATCTAGAAAGACTCCCAATTGATAGTTTTTTCAATGAAAGACCACTCATTCTCATTGGGCAAGACAATGTAGAACTGATTGTAGCTAGACAAACAGTTTGCAGTCATGAAGAAGAAAAGTTACCGATTGCAACAAAATGCAAGCTTGGATGGTCTCTACACGGACCTAGATACAGATATTCTAATGATAAATTCACGAATCATGCTCAGACTTTGCATATCTGTGATAGAAAACATGACAAAGAACTTCATGAACTGGTTAAACAGTCTTTTTCCACAGAATATTTTGGTGTAATTCCTACAACGAAGAAATTTAGTCCTGATGAGAAGAGAGCGATTACAATCATGGAAACGACTGCTAAACGCGATGGAAGTAGGTTTGAAATTGGGCTGTTGTGGAAAGAAGATCAGATGCAGCTTCCAGAGAGTAAGTCACATGCTTATCAGAGACTTGTATGTACGGAGAGAAAATGTAAAAAGGACCCAAGTTTTGCAAATGCCTACTGTCAAAAAATCAATTCATATCTGGAGAAAGGATACTTGAAGAAACTCACCAAGGAAGAAGCAGCCATAAATACTCCAAACACCTGGTATTTGCCTCATTTCGCATCAATGAATGCAAATAAGCCGGGAAAAATCAGAATGGTATTTGATGCCGCTGCGAAAGCAAATGGGATAAGTCTGAATGACTGTTTATTGCCTGGTCCAGATTTGTTACAACCTCTGACAGCTGTTCTCCTGAGATTCAGACAAAGGAAAATTGGATTTTGTGGTGACGTACGGGAGATGTTTCACCAGGTGAGGATAAGACAGGAAGACAGGTGCGCACAGCGGTTATTATGGAGAAATCTTGACTACCAGAGACGACCAGATACCTACGAAATGCAGGTAATGACCTTTGGGGCCTCTTGCTCCCCGTCGTGTGCACAATTCATAAAGAACCTGAATGCAGAAGAAAATACGTCTGATCCTGATGTTTCCGCTGCAATCACCAAGAGATTTTATGTCGATGACTATTTGGATTCGAAAGACACGGAGAAAGATGCAATACGAATTATTTCAGAGGTAAGAAGAATTCAATTTTGAAGTAGTCAATTGGATGTCAAATTCCTCCTCTGTAATGAAATATTTTTCTGAAGAGTCAATTGGATTTAAAGATATAAATGATGGTTCTGCCTCCACATTCCGAATTCTTGGGATTTTATGGAATCCCGGAGACGATAATTTTCAATTCACCATAAGGAAATATGAAGATGGCAAAACGACAAAGAGGAATGTTTTGAGAATGACAATGTCTATATTTGACCCACTGGGATTTCTATCTCATGTCACTGTGGGGGCCAAATTGATTCTCCAAGAAATATGGCGTGCAGGCGTAGGGTGGGACGATGAATTGCCACCTGCGCTGGACAGAACATGGAAGAACTGGTTGGAAAAGTTGTCAAAAGTGACTGAGGTAAGAATTCACAGGTGCTATTCTTTTAGAATACCAATAGCAAAACGTACAGAACTTCATCTATTCTGCGATTCAAGCCAAAAAGCATTCTCCGCAGTAGCTTACTTACGTGTTATTTCTCACGAATCCATAGATGTTATGTTGGTGATGGCAAAAACCAGAGTAGCTCCACTCAAGCCTCTTTATATACCCCGTCTTGAGCTGCAAGCAGCAGTTATGGCATCAAGAATGGCGCATACCCTCAAACAAGAATTGGAAATCAAAATATCACGAACATTCTTCTGGTCTGATTTGAAATGCGATTGCACATCGTATTGGCGAAATCCAGGAAACTACTGATATTCGAGACTGGCATTGGATTCCATCGGAGATGAATATAGCTGATGCAGCAACCAGAATGGACTCAGAAAAGGATATCAACAGAATATGGCTTTTTGGACCTTACTTTCTTCAAGAGTATGAAATAAACTTCAGAGAAGATACCCAATTTTCCGAAGATGATGATAAAACTGAGCTTTTAGAAACACCGCATAACTTCGTAGGGAAAATTGCTGGAAGTGTGAGCTGTCTTCCAGACATCGCTCGTTTCTCAAAATGGTTACGGCTGATAAGGAGTACGGCATGGATGAAGAGATTTATGAGGAACGTGAAAAAGAAGAGTGATAAAGGAAGTATTTATAGATCTACATGTCTCACGGTTCTAGAAATGCAGGAAGCAGAGAAATTATGGGTGAAGAAAGTACAAGGAGAAGATTTCGGAGAAGAAATTGCAATGCTAACGAAACAGAAGCCAGTAGAGAAAAAGAGTAAATTGAGGCAACTATGTCCACAAATCAATGAAGAGGGTTTGCTTGTTCTGGGAGGTCGTTTAGATCTAGCAAAATGCCTTGAAGATGGATCGAAGAAACCCTACATCATCAGCCCTAAGAACAGATATACAGCGTTATTACTCCAACATTTTCATGAAGAGTTCAAACACCAGGGCACAGAGACAATTCTTAATGAAATTCGAAAGAAATATTGGATCATTGGCGGGAGAGCTGCTGTGAAAGCTGCAAGAAGGAATTGTCAACGGTGTAAAATAAATGCAAGTAACCCGAATCCGCCAAAAATGGGCCAACTCCCACTCAAAAGGTTATCACTCACCACTCGACCCTTTGTAAACGTTGGCATGGACTATTTCGGTCCACTATTTGTCACCATAGGAAGACGAAAAGAGAAGAGATGGGGGGTTCTGTTTACGTGCCTTGCTGTACGGGCAATTCATTTAGAAATGGCTTTCTCACTCTCCACAGATTCAGCTATAATGGCCATTCGAAGGTTCATTTCTCGTCGGGGATATCCAAAGACTATAACATGTGATAATGGAACGAATCTGAAAGGCGCCGCTGAAGAACTTAGGAAATCCATTTCAGAACTTGACGAATCCATTATAACAGATAGTATGGCAGTAAAAAACATACAGTTCAGCTTCATTCCACCAGGTGCTCCACACATGGGGGGAGCATGGGAACGACTGATAGGCACTGTGAAGAAGGCATTGGGTACTGTCATTTATGGACAGTCTCTCAAAGAAGAAACACTCTCAACACTCTTTGCTGAAGCAGAGAATATTGTGAATTCGAGACCATTAACTCACGTTTCTGTTGATCCTAATGATCTGGAGGCACTGACGCCCAATCATTTTTTGATTGGTTACTCAACTTCTGAGGGACCGCCTGGAGACTTTGAATCAGGGAAATACTTGAAGAAGGAATGGAGGAAATCGCAGATGTTAGCTAACTCATTCTGGAAGAGATGGATAAAAGATTATCTTCCATCTTTGAATCGAAGAAACAAATGGACTGATCATCAAGAGTTGTTGAAATTAGGCGATGTTGTTCTGATGGTGGACGAGAATTTACCAAGAAACTCATGGAAAATGGGCAGAGTCTCTGCTGTATTCCCAGGAACTGACGGGCAGATTCGAGTTGTAGACGTTCAAACACAGAAGAATACCTATAGACGTCCAGTAGCCAAGCTGTGTCGTATACCAGTGGAAGCAGAAGTTTTGGGTAAAGAAGATGGAACTTTCTTACCGGGGGGAGAATGTTGAGTCGTCGAGTCTTCAGTCTTTTATATATTTGAAGTTACACCTTGTATATGAAAAAAGGTAGATTTTTGATGTCTTTTTGAGTTGTCACTGTCGTTGACAGAAAATAAAGAAAAGTACGAAAGTAAACGTTTTTTGATAAAGAAAAAAGGAAAAAGCTATATTAGCAACAACAATCCTCAAATTGAAATATAGCATTCGTCACAATTGTCCGTCCCGCTTCGTACAAAAGAATCAGTATGGGGTCAAATATTGGAACCTTTTATAGGAGATATAACGGGAGCGTTTTTAAACTGGAAATAGTTGTAAAACGTTTCACTTCTGAAAACACTTTTGTAGTGAAAAATCTCTTTGTTCGCTTAGTTTATTCGACATTAAAATAACAAGGAATCAGTATTTCCCCAGTTTTTATCAAGTATTGAAAAAGCATAGATATAAGACCAGTAAATTATTCTTTTCTCCATATTTCAACACGACCATAGAAAATTCAATAGACGCTCTGTAGTTCTAGTAACCAACGAACATACATGGCCATTTGCCTAGTAGAATGAGTTCATGTTGTGTGTGTCTCTTCGCAACATCTAACAAAAATAAAAACAAGATTCAATATATAACCAATTTTCTCCACATTAAAGTCCTCCCCCTCTGTTAACTTTCGAACGCTATATGTAAAATTAAGAGTAAGGAGGGATGATGAAAAAATGAGGGTAAATGTTTTTTCACCTTATACATTCATATTCGTTTTTTTCCAGCTCTACATCCGAAAAATCAAAACTTGTTTATTTTTGGGCAATTTCGAGAAATTACATTATGACACGGCAGTAATTCTGTTGTTATTCTTGGTGTTCTGCCACGATTTGATCGAACCATTGTTGAATGTAGTAAATGTTTTATGTTTTATTCGGCGAAAGTAAAATTCAGGTCTGATGATTGTTCCAATTTTTTTATTTAGTTTTTTCCAAAAATTCAATAAAAGAAATCTAAAAAAAAACATTGTGAGAGACTTCGTCAAGGATAATTATAGCGAATAACACGAAAAGTCGTGAAAAAATTCAACTGTGTTACCCTGCATTAATACATACCATGAGTAGTTCAAAAATTATTTGGAGAACGTGTTGCATGTTTACAGTGTCGGTTTAACCGTTAAAAAAACCGACCGCTGAGCGGAAGAATTATTCTGTCAAAATGACTCGATTTAAAATTGTGCAGTTAGTTTGAATTGTATAGTAATTAGTATAACTCAATTATTTTGAAGTACGCATTGTATTTGATGGGATTATTTTTTGAGTAAAAATTAAATTATTTTAAATAAGGAATTAGTACTATTATAGTACAATTTAAGATTTGTTCAATCTAGAATAAGTTATGTAATAAGTTCTTATCAATTATAGTCAAAAAATGCAAAGTGGTAACATTGCTTTTTAATTATTTTAATAACTAATTGTTACAAGTAATATTTTCTTTTTATTGTTTTTGATAATTATATCTTTCTATTTTTCCACTTTATATCTATTTGTTAATTTTACATGGTCCCAATAAAGTGTTTAAAAAAGTACTACAAAATCGACTAATAATGAAACATAGCAGCACTTTCATCGACTCAGCACCAAGTACCTATGTATATCGTAAACCAGAATACGCACATACGCTGTGTTGCCAAAATGTCTACTTTATCATTTTTTGGCTTCACAAACTCTGCTGTGAAAGAACTTATTTGAAAATGTTCCGGAATAATTTGGAAAAAAGTTTCTTTTTTGTAGATCTATAAGTGTGCAAAATCTCATGACCGGTAGCGTGGGACCCAGAAAAGCATAACCTGTTTTGAACAAAAACAATGTATTAATTCAAATAACTACAGAAAGCACTAAATCGACTAATTTTCAAATAATTATTGGTAAACGTTAAAATCTGTAGACAAGTTTTGTTTTTATGTAGCATAATGAAATTTAAAAATTATGAATTTTTGCTTTGAGTATAACGTAATCAGTAAACTTCCACGGGGCTCAGTTTTGGGACCTTTATTCTTTTTTATTTGTATGAAAGTACCCACAGCATATAGGTACAACCTCATTACCTTTTGTCGCCGATGATACCTCTATTTCAACAGAAGCTTATAGTATTCTTGAACTTCAAGCCAAACTCAAAATGGTGCCGCTCTAAAAGAATCATTCTAAATGAAGATAACAGATGATGGTTCAATTATTGTCCGGAAAAAAAAATTGAGCAACTAAAACATGTTGAAGTAAATGAGGTGGCGACACAGCCATCAGTGACAACGAAATTTTTAGGGATTCACAATGATTCTGATTTGAGTTGGAAACTTCACGTCAATTACGTATATAAGAGGATCAGCAGCAGTTTTTAGGCTCTGTTATAACGGAAGCAAGTCTTAAATCAGAAAATCTATTAGATGATTACCATGCAATGGTGAATTCAATTTTCTTCCACAATATATCTTCTTCTGTGGGGCAATGAAATTAACATAACTTGGGCTTCAAATCAGATTCAGATCAGATTCGTGCAGAACCGTTTTCAAAGTGAAACACATTTTAACATTACCATCTATTTACATTTACAGCTGTTTGCTTTATACGTGAAAACTGCGAGTCTGAGTTTGAAACCAACCCCGTGTCATATCTCTTCAACAAGAAATGGAAATCTTATCAAACTACAACAACATCACACAACGTTGTTTCAAAAGTCATCCTCTTTAATGGGTTCGAACCTATTCAATTTCCTAATTCCAGATATAAAGAGTATTAGTTTACTTTCTACCTTCAAACGAAAGGTCAAAGAATACCTTTTGGAGAGGTGTCTCTATTCCACCGACAAATATTTTGAGAATCCATTGATTTGTTAGTACTTACTATAATATATTGAGCATATATTAGTAACTTATGAAGTGTGTATTTATACATATACAGGGTGGGCACCGAAAACGAAACAGATCGAATATCTTCAAAACACATGTGTTGTGAAAAAAATGCAAAACACGTCGATTTTTAATCCAAGGGGGACATCTTCCTATCATAACCTCAACTGCCATACTCCTTCCCCCACCCATTGATCACTTTCACCCAAACAATTTGAATAGGGAAAGTAGTGAGTGTGACACATCATTTAAAAGATAATTTCATAACTTTTCATTTTGACGCCCTCATGCGGGAAAAACAACTGTTCCAAATTCCAAATTTTGATACTTCATTTGCAAGCTAATTTGACGTAAATTCGGTGACAATGCATTATGGAATTTTTCTAAGGAAGAAAACAAAATGGCGGCTCCAAAATGGAGGACAAGATTTGCAATTATCGTCCGATTCAAGATTGAAATGTGATGGTTTTCAGGGTAAAAAATTATGATTTGGTTGCCAATGCAAAAAAACAATATGGTGGCTCCAAGATGACGGATGAAATTTGTAATTATTGCCAGATTTGAATCATAATTTTTATGTGGGGATTTTCAGGTTCGGATATTATGTTTTTTTTTGTCGCTGCAGAAACCAAGATTGCGGGCGAAATTTGTAGTTATGGTTTGATTCGGCCCGGCACCGAAAACGAATTCTTCAAAATACATGTGTTGTGAAAAAAATGCAAAAACACGTTGATTTTAAATCCAAGAGGGCATCTTCGTATCATAACCCCAATTGTCATCCCACTCTCCCCACCCCTTGGTCACTCATACAATTTGAATAGGGAAAATACTAAGTGTGACACAGCATTGAAAAAGTAATACCATAAGGAATTCAGACATGTGAGTGTTCGCTACCTAACTTTTCATTTTGGCGCCTGATTGCGGGACAAACAACTGTTTCATTTTCCAACTTATGAAATTTGATTTGAAAGCTAATGTGAACAATTCACGAAAACATAACAAAAATTGAAAAAATTAACATTGTACGAACTTGAATTGTAAAATTTTGCATAAATTGCTCAAAAAACGTCAGGACAGCGTTTCGACACTAACTAATACTCATGTATGGCAGTTCATGGCGAACACTTTGAGCATCTACTGTGAATTAATGTAGTTTGGAATAATTGGATTTGAATTTATGCAAGGTTTTCCAATTCTTTAAGTTTATGTCCAATTTTTTTTTCAAAAGCTTTTATTCAACTTGCCCTGTTAATAAGTATGTATGTGTGGTACAAATCTTGCAGCTGAATTTTGACCCACTTCTAGTTGTCCGATCAACTTGAACTTTGGTAGGTGTTCATAATTGCGATGAAAATGTATTACGGAATTTTTGTTGAAAAAAAAACAACAAAATGACAACTCCAGTATGGCAGATGATATTTGTGGTTATGGTCCGATTCGTTCAAAATTGGATTGTGGGGGTTTTAGGTACAGATTTTTAGCATGACTAAATATAATTGATTAAAATTGATAAAAAAGCTTTCATACAAATGCAATGAAAAGAAAAAAATTTTTTTTAGATGTGGTTATTCTGTGCGTAACAGATTCAAAAGCTTGCCGCTAGTAAAAAATAGGTATTCTTGCGAGGTAAAATTCTGATTCTGTTACGCACAGAATAACCTACTTCACACATCTAACAAAAATAGTGTTTCCTTTTTAGCGGATCTGTATAAAAGCTTTTCCTTATCAATTTAATTCATTCATTTCAGTGTCATACTCGAAACGGACCATAATATCAAATTTTATCCGCCATCTTGGAGCCACCATCTTTTTTCTTGCATCAACAAACAAATCATAATTTCCGACTCTGAAAACCACCACATGGCAATTTTGAATAGAATCGGACCATAATTGCTAATCTTGTCTGCCATTTTGGAGCCGCCATTTTGTTTTTTCCCTTAGAAAAATTCTATAATGCATTGTCACAGAATTTATATCAAATTAGCTTGCAAATGAACTATGTTAATTTGGAATCCGGAACAGTTTTTTTCCCGCAAGAGGGCGCCAAAATAAGAAGTTAGGTAGCAAAAATTGACATTGCTGAATTCCTTATGAAATTACCTTTTTAATGATGTGTCACACTTACTACTTTCCCTATTCAAATTGTTTGGGTAATGGTGGCCAAGGGGTGGGGGGATAGGTATGACAGTTGAGGTTATGATAGGAATAAAAATCGACCTGTTTTTTCATTTTTTCCAGAACACATGCATTTTGAAGATATTCGATCTGTTTAGTTTTCGGTGCCCCACCCTGTATATTATGTTTCATGTTCAAACTGATGACCTATGTCATTGTGAAATGATCATTCCAAGGAATAAATATTTATCATTATGGAAATTGAAATACGTTGAAAAAATCATTGGTGAAACTTATACTCTATGCATTACCATGTATTATAGAAATTATACGTAGTAGATTACCTTCATTTGCATGTTTGGTTGATTTGGTTGATTGGTTGAAACTCGGTGAAAAAATAATCATTGAAGCTTTACCAACAAAATATAATAAGCAAACCTGAGTTTCTGCGTATTATCCACCTACTAATGACTAAACAAAACATTTCTCAAGAACACTGAGAACGCTCCTACATCTACTCCTATAATATCTAAACAGGCAGCATGAATAAATATAAATTACTAATGAATCATTAACAATTTTAAATCAAAATACAGGGTGTCCCACGAAGATTAGGACAGGGAATATCTCGGAACTCAAGAGTAATTTTGGGGTTGTAAATTGAAGCAATTGGTGTAGCTTTTTTTGATATTATGTTACCCAATGAGTGTTTTGTTTTCGGTCACGTGACATCATAATCAAAATTATTAAAAGGACAACCTGTATATTTTGACATTTCTATGTTCCTCCCGATAAAACGATTCCAACAAACTATCACACTTGTGGTCTAAAACGATTAGTTCAAGAACTACAGGTACTTCAATATCCTTTGTCCCACGACGTTTTTTTAATAAAATATGGATGATTAATATAATATTGCCTTGTTTTAATCATCACAAAAAATATAGAACTGCCCAATGATACAGGGTGACCCTAAACCTAAATAATTTGACAATTGCTCGTTTCAGACGTCGTGGGATAAAGGATATTGAAGACCTGTATTTCTTGAAATAATCCTTTTAGATCACAAGTGTGACAGTTCGTTGAAATTGTTTTATCGGGGGGAACATACAAATGCCAAAATATACAGGTTGTCCCATTAATAATTTTGAATCTGATGTCACGTGACCGAAAACAAAAAGCTCATTGGGTAACATAAGTAATATCAAAAAAAGCTGCACCAACTGCTTTAATTCAGAACCCCAAAATTACAATTCTCCACTACTTTCGAATTCCGAGATATTCCCTGTCCTAATCTTCGTGGGATTCCCTGTATATAAGAGTTAAATTTGAGATTTTTTTCAACCTTTTGAGTGAAGGAGAGCTTTGGGCTCGATGGTAATATTCTGAATATTAATCATACTCAGTAGAAATGTATAACTTAAAACACTAAAATAAAAGGCATGAAACCTACCCGTGGTTTGTCGTTATGCGTATCAGTCCAATATCTGTGGAATTTGACAATGTTAGGGTGCTCTAGCTGGGTGAGATTTTCGAATATCAGCTGAATCTTTTCCTCTTGGTTCTTGAAATTTTTTCTCTCCGAAAACTGGACTTCGTTCCAGACGACTTCAACGCCCTCTTCAGTGTCCATGGCCAAATAGGCGCAATCGATTCCTGGCACATCTCTTTGTTCAACCTGAAAAAAGAATTAATACATAAAGATATAAATTTTGTTAGGTATTTTGGATAAACCTAATAAACATAAAAAAATATTCTCAAATTATTTTCCTCGTATGTTTATTGGAAGGTTTACTGTTTACGGGCCACCGATGGACAAGTTCTCAAACAGCACCTAATCAGAAAACAATACGTCATAGGCGTGACCTTTGCTACAGTACCTAATCAGGAAACAATAGGTCATAGGCGTGACCTTTGCTAATATTTCATTTCCACAAACAAACATAGCAAAACTGTCTGCACAACCAAAATGAGAAACTTTTTCCCCGTCATTGGAGTTTCACTACTGGTTCTTACATGTAGGTACTGAGGAGAAATGTTCACTAATGAGAACTTTTCTAAACAAATTCATAGTCGATGGTGAAAATTCATTACTATGGAGATAAAGTTATACTGCTAAAATCAGATCTTAATCATGTGATTGATATCTTGACTTTCCAATGGTGGCGCACTTGTCTAGGAGACAGAATAATTGAAATCTGCTATGGTTGTCGCTCCTCGTATTTTTGACGTCTGGAGGCGACAGACAATGGGTAGTATTCAAAAAAGGTGGCAAATGCTTTTACTACAGGTTTGTCTCCCTCATAACTCAAAAAACTGAATACATCTGTTTCAAGAAATCGAAGTAAAAGCATTTGCTCAAGGTTTATGCATACGACCCAATGAGTATCGCTTAAGATGAAAAACAGAGACAATGCTAGCTGCAACCACAGATGGAGCAGTTACATGATCATGGGAATTTTTCTTATATTACTTGAAATGTATAGGTATTATGTTTATCTGGTTGAAGTAAATGAAGACTTTTACTATTATTATTAATTTGAATGTTGTTAAGTAAACGTGTTGTTATGTCTCTTTTCGGTCCCAGAGTCCTACGCCACCGGTAAGCAAAGACAGTTTCTTTTTTTTTCGATCTCGCGGTTATTTGTTTATTTTTGTTTTTGTTTATATCAGTTTCTGTTTTGTCAGGATATGAGTAGCAAGTTCTCCTACGAAAAAGAGCTGGCACGGCTTTTGGGAATATTGCATGAGTTAGGAGCTGAGGATATGTCCAATATGCAATGATAATGTAAGAGTGTGATATAACCCAGTAATGAAATCAGTAAGTCGCTCCTGAACGCCACAGCAAATAATAATAATATCTGACCTCTACCCGCACAGGCCTTTTGGTACGCTGTACGAGTGTTTATGAGGAAGTATTATTATTATTACTCGAAAACTTTTACAGAAGTAATAACGTATTCAAATATTCTTTCCGAGTTTTGGTTTCTATAGACTGTTTTTGTTAGAATTCGAATCATTGTTTAAGTTTCAGAGTTTGTTTTTGGTTCTGCTAAAATTATAAATGATAACAAATACCAAAACAAAAAAAATGTGTGTGATAGCAGCATGATATTTCCCTTTATTGAAAATATTCACTATATACTAAAATTAGTTCATCATTTTCAATCGTATTCAGGAAGTAGTTTGTTTATTTAATGTTTCACTTAATTAAGAAAA
This sequence comes from Chrysolina oricalcia, assembly GCA_944452925.2. Classification (NCBI taxonomy): domain Eukaryota; kingdom Metazoa; phylum Arthropoda; class Insecta; order Coleoptera; family Chrysomelidae; genus Chrysolina; species Chrysolina oricalcia. The sequence goes on along the minus strand of OX101816.2, from coordinate 36,137,529 downwards.
CAACGAAATATGAAATATAGTTAATTCAAAGTAGATGCTCTAAATTGCGACTATCCTGTTGAATGCATATATAGCCATTCTCTGTTTGAAAGACACGAACTAACATTTAAGGCACCACTGTTCGAAAAGCAGCCTTTATTCTCTCATTCTCTCATTCATATTGCATAATATTTTCAATTATCCCCATAGAAAAAAATCGGGACGAGTCATATCCGGTGATCTCGCTGGCCAATTTTGTGGGCCTCCTCTACCAACCCTATTTATTCGGAACATGCATATTTAAAAACTGTCTGACACTGAATTTGAAATGGTGGTGGACCTCCATCCACCCGTTGTCATATATTTACAGGCACATTTTACATCAGGAGTTCGAAATAATCATCCAGTAATTTTTTTTACCATTTCAATTATCATCATAATAGTATGGTCCTATGTGGACCAATAAATTCCTCCCCAGACCATCTATCCTGATGAATGAGAGTGCGGAAAAAATGAGGATTCACACCACTGTAATAATGAAAATTATGTCTGTGAAATCACACCTGACCACATCAATCAGATATTAACTCATAGTAAATAATTATTCGATATAAATATGACTGGTTGGATATTTACCATTAGTTATTCCTACTGATGAAGGTAACTTGGTTATCGATATGCGCATCTAAGAGTGAAAATACTTGTGTGGTGAAGATGGAAAATATTATTTGTTCTCTCCCTAGAACTACTTCGCCTGCTTGTCCCTGTCTGTATATTTAACTCGTTTGATGGTTTTCTAAGATATTGCGCATAATAACGAATTCATTCTCTTCATTCACAATGGTATATTTTTCTTTCCATTAGTTACGGTTCCAGTATCCAGTCGAAATTTATGTAGCAATCGTGGCATAGCTACTTTGATTGAAACAATGCATTAAAAAAAAAGAATTACTATTTGCAAAAGCCAATAACCGAAAAATTATTGAGATTAGGTATAGATGACCTGAATACGAAATAAAAGATAATTGAAGTTTCTAGTGCTCACAAAATATAAGGCGCTCCATTTGAAATAACAGTTTTCTTTACAAAAAAATCACATTAATTTTTGAAAATGCTGAACATTGTTGAGAAACTGGTTGTCAAATTTCGAAGAAATTATAATGACCAATTGAACCTAGCATTTTCATTAAAAAAATCAATAACTCGAGAACGATTAGAGTTGAGTCTGTAATAGATCAAATGAAATTATAATAATTTAAAAAAATATAGGGTGCAACATTAAAGAAAACGCAATTTTGATATTAGTTATTTTTGACCAACCCGGTATAGTCCATAATTATTTAATTTAAAAAAAAATTGGGAGGTAATGATTAACGAACCCACGCAAATCCAGCCAAACTATTGTTTTCTTACCTAACTTATTTCCCATTAAGTACACACAAAGTTTCGATGCCAATTGCCAGCTCATAGACCAGAATGCCCTGCCACGAAACAGAGTTTATTAAGTGTTGTTTGTTTTGTGAAAATGTTACTAGTTCGTTCACTTTCACAGTTGACAAACACGACCATTCTCTATGATTCATCTAAAAATGTGGCCCACAGGCCCATTTCGTAATATCGTCTACGTGCCTGTGTCAATGTCCGCCTTGTAGACAGCAGCATTCCTGACGCATCCACTTAATATTCTTTTGTGATATCGATAGAGACAAGATCTATAAGGGAGGAAGCGTCTCGATACCAGAGAATATAATTGGGAATGACTTGACTGTATTCGGAAGAAGCTTCGGAGAATTTCTTCATCCGACAACTTTCCAAAGAGGGTATTCAATAATCTGCTGAGGCACTTTTACTGGTAATCCATAAATTTAGATGGACAAGCGTTGTAAAATCGTGAATATCAAAAAATATCATGATTGGTGCTGTGACAAGTACAGCATTAAACTGGCAGAATCAGAGCTACATAAAAATAATCAAGATAACGTCTTGATATTTCGAATGATTTCAAAGAAAGGATACAGATGCCGTTCGATAGTTTTTCATTAAGTATTGTGTATTTTCCATTAACTTCAATTAGACAAATTGTACGAAAATTTTAGTGTTTTGCTATCAATAAAGATCATTTAAATCGATTTTTTCTTACTTTTCTGCGTTTGCAATTAATAAATGTAGGAAGTTGGAGAAAGTTTTTCTATTTTAAAACAAAATTATTGAAGGACATCTTATCATGAGAACTGGCTTAATCTTGTTATCTTGGGATTGAAAAGTAAAACAAAACGTTCTATGTGTACAGTACAACCTCCCTGTGTATTGGCATTGTCTTCTATGGCATGAAGCAACCATAGAAAAATGTATGCCTCGATTTGCCATTAGTAGACTGGACTTTCTATGTTAGGACAAACACAGTAAAATTCAACAGCGACGAGCTACCTCTCTGAATCTTAGATGAATAGTCGTTATGTCCTAACAATTTTGTATGTTTATTCTGTTTACGTAAGGTTAGTTAGGTCAGGTCTTTTAGGTGATACCATTCTAAATGCTTTTTGCTCCATGTTTGTAAGTCAAACTGTTCAAAAGTTAACAGGAGGAGGACTATAAAAATCCGCACTGTATATTAACATGTTAGCTCTCTTTGTAGTACTGAAAGAGACCGTAGCCTGGTAGTTAAACACTGTCTAACACGTAAATAGAATATCTCAAAGAAATATTGGGCTTGCCTAACCAAATGCCATATATACCATAAATAAAAACTTTGAGCTATAAGACTATGAATGTAGCTCAAGAAAAAATGGCTAGGAATGAGAGTGATTCAAATTAATATAATTTATTATGATACCACCGAGGTAACTATCGCTTTTGATATTCATCTGAAAACTTTTTTCTCCTCAATGGGTGTCTCTCATTGTATATTCTCTATTCAGATTCTATAACTGATTTTATTTCAACTATACTGTCCTAGCTCCTCCGAGAGTGATGTATTGAAGATCCGTTGACTCCTCAGCCTTTGTTGAACCCTTCGGTGCTGAATCCACGGCTGATGTTTCATCTCTTGGAATAATGCTTTTCTTATTTCCAGAAATATGTTTTTACTATATTTGCTAGAGGTAATCGCTAGCATATTGAACAGTACAAATTCACGAAACTCATCAAAAGACGATCACTGTTGTAATTCAAACTGACGTTGTTTTGACGGGTGACATACATACGTGCACCGGTGTCAAGTCTTCTCAAATGTCTGTACGTAGCACTATTACGACTCATAATTGAATTATCTGTAGAAAACGGGTTATTTATGTTGAGGGACGATTTTAGTTTTTTTCCACATACGCCGTGGGTATGCGTTCTATAATAAGTGTACAACCAAGACAAATCGGGGACAAGTAGACACCGACCATCCGCGATTTTGCACTCGGAGATAGTAACATTGCAACACTACAATGCTTCAGTTCTCATGACTCTTCCACAGAAACATACTCATGTTTTCGCTTAGAGGGTTCCTAAAATTCAATGATGCAGAGTTGACGAACAAAAAAATTGGTTAAATCACCACTGATAGCTCTCAAATTTTACAGGTGTTTTCGCACATGATGAACCAGTACCCCATTTAATTTTGTGTTGGTGGGATGTCACCCTGCGCATTTGAGGCAGCGCACTGATCGTGCGCAGTTGGCAGCTGCGTGCCCACACCTTTGGCAGCTGCGTGCCCACACCTTTGGCATCTGTGACATTCTACGATATCTCTGTCGTTTTTCTTGAGCTCTGAGAAGCACACTTTTCGGTGTTGTGCCATGAAAATCGGTCGTCCCCTCGACCTGATTCTCCTAAAATCTATAACTTCGATTCCATAAGACGCTTTCGCCTCTTTAATGAGTTCCTCTTTGTCTTCTTCACTGTCTAGCCAGTGTGTATGTATGGTACTCTCTGTCCTGTCTCCCCTCTTTAGCCATATGCTGCGCCTCAAACCTCTTCACTATCATGGTCCACAGTCGCTATTTTCCAGCAAGAATAGGATATTTTCAACAAAAGCGATGAAATCGAGCGTTTTTTCAACATTGCTGCTCTAGAGCGAAAATGACATTCTCAGAAAACGTTAACTTTGTGTCTTTGTGTTGGGATATGAAAACATCAAAGGCTTCATTAGTAAGTGGATGTATAAAAAAATATATTTTTTTGTTTATTCGAACACATGGATCCAATATTTTTCAACTATACTCCGAGACAGGAATAATAGTCAATGACGTCAGTCTAGTTCAGAAATAACCCAATAAGAGCGGTTGGAATTGCTCTCTCTCTTCCCTTGCCCTGCTTGAGCACCAATGTCACCATAAAGCTAAGAATACGTCACTGACTATTATTTTCGTCTCCAAGTATAAGTGTCTCTAGAAAATTAAATAAACCATTGAACATATATTTCATGCACTAGTTGCATAAATGATTATATTTCATTCCATTAGTTCCGCTAACTCACGGCATTGGACCCCTTCAAGTTATACCGAACGGTTCTCTTCAACCAGTCAACTCATAACGTAACTTTCGTTTCACGAATGTTTAGTCCCGGTTAGCTGAACTCTAAAATAATGAGAATAATTATCAAAAGAATTCCGACCAATTAAACTGTCTATACTCCGAGTGGCACATAGCGGCGCAATTGCAAAATAAAACACCCAATTATGAGTCATTCGGCGTGCTACCCGGACTGCATACAAACGATGCACTTATCCATCGGAGTGAATTTTCTGCGAGTTCATGCCGCACAACTTGGAGCCTTTTGACGATCGTTCATTTGAGAAATCTGTATGGAAATTACCTTCAGCTAGCGGACAGTGGTGGATCTACAAAATGAATTAGTCTGTGGGAGGAGAAAGCTCCGTTATTCGACAGAAAACCTTGATGGAATATTTCGCATCAGATTTTTGCAATAGACATATTATGTTGGTAATGGTAATGGGTGGGGGACGCAAGCGTCAGCGACTAGGCCCCAGTGGGCCCTTTTCGCAATCCCCGGCATCTTCACTCATCCCATGTCGGATACTTGCTCGAACCTCTTCGACCTTCTTATGAAAGTCGAAATGTCCTTCCATTGCAACGAGTGTAATTCTTCCTCATTATAGTGGCAGCTCCGAAGACGTTTTGTCTAAGCCTACCATAAATACCACATTCGCACAGGAAGTGGAAGGAGTTCTCCTCTTTTCCACATTCCGTGCATAGTGGGTCTGCCTCAACTCTGATGAGAGCCAGGTGCCTCCTGAGGCCGCAGTGGCCGGTTAGAACTCCCACCAACAGTCGGAGTTCTTTGCGGCTTACCTTCAGTATCTTGGCCGTTCTTGCCATGTCGGGCCCCGATATCATCTGCTTTGACTGCCATATATCCTTCTCCAGTCTTTTCCTAATGTATCAACGGCCCACTCATTCAGTGTCGTTGTTACTTGTCTCCTTGTTATGCCGAGTGCGGGTTCGGGCCCGTAGTAGGGTTGTCCAGCTCCTTGCTTGGCTAGCTGGTCCGACTGCTCGTTGCCTTCAATCCCTGCATGGCCCGGGACCCACATCAGCGTTATTTCTTTTTCAGTCGCAAGACTCTCCAGGGCATCTCTGCACTCCTGAACCAGTACTGATCTGGTTCTGGTTGCATTCAGAGCTCTGATGGCGGCCTGGCTGTCCGAGCAGACATATATATGTCTCTCTGGGCCGGACCTCACCTCTTCCATTCTGGTTGCCTCCAGGATGGCATACACCTCTGTTTGGAAAACTGTTGTCAGAGAACCTAGCGCATAGGCTATTTTCTCTCCGTTTTCCAGATAAACTCCTGCTCCGGCTTGTCCTTCCTCCAGTTTGGACCCGTCTGTAAAACAGACCAGGCTTTCTGGGGGAAATATCATCCTTTCCTCTTCCCACTCTCTCCTGCCTGGGATCTCTAGCGAGATCCTCCTTTCCCTCCTAATTTTATCCTCTGCCTGTATCACTTTGATAGCGGATAGTAGGATTTCTTTCTCCGCTACCATAGCGATTTCGTTATGCCCTGTGTACCCCTCTCCTCACCAGCTCCCTGAGTCACGCATTCTCAGATAGGAAGCCATCGCTTCCTTCTTTATACAAGTTGGAAGCGACGGCACACCCAGGAGGGCGTCTAGGGCTGCCGAGGGGGTCGTCCTCATCATCATTATGTTTATACGAATGTTAGCGTCATTAATTATAGTACGGCATTCACAAAATTTTGTTGGCAATATAAAATAATAATTGAAAATAACAATGACATTCATATCAGATGGAACATACGATAGGATATCCAGAAACCGTGTAATTTGAAAATTCGATCTGCTTCTTCTCAGTTCAATGTACATTATTCAATATTTGTATTTTACGTTTTTTAATTTATCGTTTACAAATTATTGTAAAATTAACCAAGCCAGGTGCAAATACATTTTCCTGGGGCAGTCACATGTTCCATGAAAAATGAACGGCATAACAAAAAGTGGCATTGTTTCATAAAATAGTATTCAGATTTTTTAATTTGGTGATGTATCAAATGGCCCCAACTACACTAGTTAGGGGTAGGTTGGTGCGAGGCTCCTCACCCCTGTACCGGCAAATATGTACGGCGTTGCTAAAAAATGAATCTACGTAGTAATAAAAATTCATTTATTCAAATGCCGTACAGTAATAAATCACTTGAATTGAAGGCAAACATTTTCGGAAATGAAAAAAAAAATCCTGTCTTTCAGAACCGCTCTAATTGTACGGCAGTAAAGGTACTACTTGATTATTTTACAATGATCTATCATCTTGAGAAGTGCCGTACAAGAATCTTTTGTCAAAAAATCTCTCCCCTTGATGGAAAGATTCTTTTACCCTCGTACTCACCTGTACTGCTCACAACTGATGGCAAAATGCGTAAAGGAGTTGTTTCGTATGGTACTATAATTCTGAATATTATTCATGCTGGGCTTGTATTTAGTCTATTAGCTTGATTGATTGCAGTAGAAAAGATCACGTGATTTACTTTGTCAATATAATGTACAATCATTACATTATGGACATTCAGTATGAAACTTTAAATTTTTCAGCTATTTTCTTCCCTTTCACTACCGGCTTTTCTTGCATCTTACAATAGTGCCCGTCCTTTGATATCATCAATTTTACCAGAGTGTTTCTCAGAAACATCTGATGTTAATTATTTGGAAGGCGAAAAGAACTGGATCTCTCAAACAAAAAATGAAACTCTTCCTGTGAATATGAATTCCCAAAAAGCCTGGGATTAACCAGTTATCAATTCAAACACGAAAAACTCCTTGAGTCAGCTGCAGAATCTAAATTTGAAAAGGCTCGTCTCAAGGCTGTTAGTTCTAAAGAATCAGGAGCTTGGCTTAATGCCCTTCCAGTAGCTTTTCTGGGTACTTTGTTGGACGATCATTCAGGATTGCAGTTGGCCTTCGCTTGGGCACATCGATTTGTGTCAGCCATAAATGTCGATGCGGATCCATCGTAGAAGAAAATGGAATACATGGCTTCATACGGTTAATGATCTAATAAAGCGGGCTCTCACAACTGCATAAATTCCTTCAGTATTAGTATTAGAACCAGTTGGGATAAGCAGAGACGATGGAAAACGTCCAGATGGAATGACCCTCATACCGTGGAAGCTTGGGAAGCCTTTGGTTTGGGATTTCACCAGTGTGGATACAGTAGCAGCTTCCCACCTTATAGCGACCTCAAATTCGAAAGGCGCTGCAGCCGTTTCTGCTGAGAAATTGAAGTTCCGTAAATACTACAATATTGAAGAATTTTACTGTTTTTATCCAGTGGCTATTGAAACATACGGAGTATTCGGATACATGCCCTAGAACTTTTGGAAGACATTGGAAGGAGAATGATTAAAGCCACTGATGACCCAAGATGTTATGAATTTCTGATACAGCGTATAAGCATAGCTATTCAAAGAGGAAATGCCGCTTCAGTTGTGGGTACACTCCCCACGTCCCAAAAACTGGATGAAATTTTTTTATACTCTCATAATTCATCTAACTCTGAACAGAATAGTTATAAATCACAACAAAAAGATTCAGCTTTTCCAAAACTCACAAAATCTTCAATAGTTTCTTCCAATTCAATGTCCAGCACCGGCAGTATAAAGTCAGCATCGTTATCTCTTCGCTCCATTAGTGATATTTCAGAAGAAGATCTTCCCATATTACATAGTCCTATGAAATTATTTGGGTTCAATGGGTTGAAAAATATTGGCAATACTTGCTTTATGAACAGTATAATCCAGTGTTTATCTAACACCAAATGGTTATTGGAGTATTTGATAAAGGATGCCTACTTAGGGGATATAAACACGAAGTTCTCTCATATGAAAGGAAATTTGATCAAAGAATTTGCAAAAGTGATCAAGAAACTGGTCAGACGATTTACAAGATCAAGCTGTTGACACTGTCCCACTGAAAAGTCAAAATCAAATATTCGCTCCTCGTTTCACTGATTGCGCCAAACAAGATGCTCATGAGTTTTTGAGATACCTGCGGGAGGGTCTTCACGAGGACGTAAACAGAATCACTGAGAAGCCTCTAAATATGTTGACAGTGGTTGATAAAGAATTGCATGACGATGAAAAAGCTGAGGACGCATGGTCAAGACTCTTGAGGATGGACAACTCCAAGTTTGTAGACAATTTTGTCGGCCAACTGAAATCCACATTAAAATGTGGTCATCGTACAGTAAGGTTTGGTCAATTCTGGGATCTCTCTCTACAGATTCCGAAAACAACAGGCCAACTAAATCTGTCTCAGTGTTTGGGCTATTTTACTAGAGAGAGAAAGAGAGAAGGAAGTGCACGAAAACTATATCAATACATAAATTTCCAGTAACTATGGTGATCCATTTGATACGTTTATATTGGATATTAGCAACTACGCAACGGAAAACGCAGCACCTTGTTGCTACAATCTATATGCTTAATCTAATCATAGTGGAACAACATATAGAGGACATTACACGGTTTGCTGCAGACACCCATACGCAGATACTTGGCAAGAGTACAACGACTCTCTGGTGTCACCAACTACCATACCAAAAACACTTTTGAGCGAAGGGGCATATGTTCTCTTCTATGAGCTCTGCCCATAGAAGATGCTGATTTACACTTTTATTTATTTATTTATTTTTATTTTTGTTTTATCATTTTAATGTTTTTACTATATTCTACGTCGTTTTGAGTTTGATAATGGATTGCTCGATAAAAAAGGCATACGTTTTATATAGGTTGATTAATAAAACAGTTTTAGAAGGTAGTAGTGGTATTCATTAAAAATAAAACGTCTCAGATCGCAATGCATTACCCTTAACAGTAATAAATCTGAATTCAGGACAATAAAAAATAGAGTACAGCAAGAATAAATTTTAGGTCCAATCATATTCAGTTTGCATACTTCGCGATTCTCAAACTGTCTAAGTAATACTTCAATACACAAATGCAGGTGATGCATGTGTTCGTAAGATCACAATGGCATGTCTACCTGCATCATAATAGTTATTTACGATACAAGTTCGTAAAGTAGGACTTTTTTGTAGGAGCGTGAAGTTTGTAGAATGAGGCGAATGAGTTCAACAAACACCCGAGTACAAAAAAAAAACTCTTTACGAAAATGTACCATAAATATTGTTTTCCACGACAGTTATTATATTGACAAATTGTGGCAACTGTTGAATGTTTTATCTTATGAAGTTTTCAATTTTCGTCGTATTAGCAAATGATGACTTCCGAGTACAATCTGACGTAAAATACTGTCACAATACTTGTCACAAATTCGAAGCTTTTTAGAGTACATCTAGAAAAATGTACAGGGTGTCCTTAACAAAATAAGTTTTAGTGTCTAAATAAGCGTATTTAAGTATTATAGAGACATAACCAAATTAATTATAAAATTAATCGAAAACAAAATGGCAGACTTTTTTAGTGGATAAAAATACGTTTTGAAAAGTGTTTCTTATTCTGATGCTATCATAAGAAACTATCAAATTTAAAAGTTTCTGTCTACTTAGTTAAGAACCTCTTTTCTTGAGAAACAATAAATCGTGTTACAAATTCATTTCTTCCACTTCGTTATGAATGAATATGAATGTTTGGTGCGGTTAAAATAGTTCAATTCAGTTTTCACTGATAGAGCATTTAGCATATTGATTAGCATAATTGAAAATACTTCGTTATACCTATAAATAAATATGAATGTTTGATGCGGTCAAAATAGTTTAAATTCAGTTTTCACCGATAGAGCATTTAGCACATTGATTAGCATAATTAATAAGAGCAGCAATTTCGGACAACTCTCGAAAGGTACGTCATATACATCCCAACCTCATTTTGAGAAGTCCGCCCCTGCTCTCCGAAGCAATAATCGTTGTTTATTGTTGAGAATGGCGAGTCAGAAGTACCAAAGAACCTAATAACCCTAACCGATAAATCCTTTACCGCCTACGCGATGGATATAGCTTTTATTTCGAATCAGTAGCGCCAAGAAAAGGGATTCAGGAAACAACCAATTGTCCGCGTCTCTTTCAGCTTCATTCTGGCAATCATCTTCTCGAGTTACTGAAATAATGCATTTCATTTGTGAAACACAAGACTTCCTTTCATTCTTATAATTGAAGTTGCTTTGATATTTTAGGAAATTAGATACACAAAACCATAACATTTCTTTATTTGTTACGGAGTATATTATAATAACCTGTGGTAGAAGTCCATTATATCTCAAAGTGGAGTAGTATGGATATACAAATCAGTAAAACGCAAAGTCGTCTTAAATTGTGGAGACGACTTTGCGTTTTACTATAAGAGGCACGTGAAACAGAACAAGGGACAATCAATTGGTTTCTGATTTCCCCCATTAACAGTGAATTGACAAAAAAATCAGTCCTTACTTTTTTGAAACGAAGTTAGAAAAAGTCTTCATTGAAGATCAATCATAAGTATAGTTTATACGAAGTCAGTTGAGAAAGCAGAAAAACTGAAATTCCATTTAGTGTCGGCATATCTTTTGTCGCCTTGTCGGCATCTCCACGTGGACTGCCAATCAAGTTTATACGAGGAGAGTTAGATGATAACGTGTTATTCATGCCTATGCAAATTATCAGCGGCAATTTGTATATTGATATAACCTCGTATGATCTCGTGGTTGAAAAATATCAAACGAACACGATATGCTGTCTGGCCCTAAATAATGCTTGTTTTTGATTGTGTACCTAGAACCTTCACCGACATATTTTATCTATTTTATCATATTATATAATACTTAAAACGCCCGATTTTATCTAACATATATTTCATCATTTCACCTATTTCATCATATTATGTAATACTTAATATGTGATAAATGCCCAATTTTTCAGATTATCGCTATCCGTAAATAATAATAATAGTGAAGATGCGGACAATGAAAATCAAAATCGCTTGTTTTCAAATGAAAAAAATCATGGTGAATTCGTTCATGTTTGTTTTTTTAGCGGTATCACACACTCCTAGATGCGCATTTCGATAACCAAGAGATCTTCTAAACTGAGTTTAGGAATACTAAACTCAGTTTAGAAGATAACCTGGAAATCGAAATCCGCATCTATAGGAGTGAAAATAGTTGTGTGGTGAAGGGAAAATACTATTTATTCTCAATATCGTCCAATATCCCATTTTCCAAGTTTTTCTGTGCAAGCTTGTTCTCGGTCAAATCTGATATTTCTACCCAAAATTACGTTTATGATTTCTACCAGAACATTCCCCACTTCCGCTTTAGACGAATTTAAGATTTAAAAGTTTGATAGTTAATCTGGCAAACTGACAAATTTCTTCATTTGTTCATTTCATTTCTGTGTAGTTGCGCAAAATAAAATTTCTCTCAACGCCGTACCCACAATGTATTCCTTCTAATTATACTTATATGAGCGAGCAACTTTGTTTAATGTCCATTATCGATGCCGCTACTTTAACAATCAAACAGATACATTTTGTAGGTATGTCCTCCATAAACGTGCTAGAAAGTGCACTTTTTAAGTCAACATTATATGTGTTTGTCGCACACGACTGGAGAAACCGTTCAAATAAACAGACAGGACATTTTTAGAGTGCACTTCATATATATATATATATAAGCATCAATTAGCAAGAACGCCACATTGTAAAATATCACAGTACAGAAATATTCCTTGAAATCGAGATTTATTCACATCAGAATGCAAATTAGAGAGCAAAATGATTATAGACAAAAGACAAGCCAGAATAATTACGACCATATTTATAATAATACTATGTGACGAAAGCACCGGTAAACATTTTTCGGTTTTTTAATAAAAGCTTAGAGGAAGCTTATCAGCTTATCATGCGTATGAGAATGAAAGAAGCATAGGTTGGTTGATCTGTGGTGGTGACCAATAGTCCGTAGATTCTAAAAAGGGCTTCATTTCTTTTTTTCCTGTGATATTTATCTGTTAATACAACTTAGTAAATATATTCATCATGAATCATAAAAGTTGAAAGATTCAAACAAAAAGAAATGAAAATACGAGATGAAACAGGTGTTGGTAACGTAAGATACACAAAAGCAGGTAAACGAAATTGACACGAAATATATGGAGAGGAAAACAAACAGATCAGGCAAATAACGCAAGATTATGGCTAAGGGTAGAGGCAGATCAAAAGAGACCTGAAGAAATGAAATAGAAGAAGGCAAACCAGCACTGAAATCATTAAGACTGAAAGATAAAATCCCAGAAAAGACAAGAGCGGAAAAATATAAAACAGCCAGGATATTAGGGACAAGTTTGATGGGATATCAGCAGAGATTTAGCAAACGACGGTACCCACCACTTACTGTTCTGGGCGTGGGCACTTCAACAAAAATGGACTTCGTTATTAATGAAATATCATATGGTTAAATTTTCCGGTGCGCCACGGATTTTTCGCCAGTGAAAATCTGAAACCATACCCTGATGGAATAGAACAACTAGAGAATGTAATCCCGGGATCCGGGATCCCGGAATAAAATATTCTCGGGGTTGTGTAAAGTCAATCCCGGGATTTTCGGGATCTAAAAAAAAGCTACTTTTTCTCCGAGAAATATTCCTATGAAAATATTAATAAGTTCTAACAAAAACTTAACAGCCATGAAACAGGTCATATTATTATCATGTCAGTCAGAGGATAGAACAGGCATACGTCTACCGGTCTACCTGAATTTAGGCATTTTTTGAAAGCGATATATAATATTACCAATTCGCAAAAACTTCAAATTGTTTGGTGAGTTAAAAATATTATTTTTTAAAAGGTTTCGAGTGATATCGTGTTTTCTAGGGAATAAAGTTTACCTGACATGGCTGGTAACAGTGGTAACACAGAATATTCCACTCACCCATTAAAGGGAAACGACGAAAAATCGGTGTGGTTTTATTTACTAAAGTCTATCAAAGGCGACACGGCAAAGTGCAAGAATTGTGGCAATATTCTGAAAGTCAATGGAGGCTCAACAAAAGGACTCCATACCCATTTGCAGAGGATTCACAAAAATGAATCTCTTGTCCAATCAACTTTACAGACAAAACTGCCAATTCGAGTGGAAGAGAGCAGTGATGGAGAAAATGTGCCTACTAAACAGAGAAAAATCCTTGATTTTTTTGTCCTAGTAACGATAACACTTTAGAAGCTATACTCGCTAGAATTATTTCAAAAGATGGTTTGACATTCAGGGTGTTCGTGACATCTTCCGATTTGAGGAAATGCTTACGTTCAAGGACGTCAACTGAACTTCCAAAATCCCAAAAAACCATAAAAAGAATGGTCATGAGTTATGGACAAAAAATAAAACAACTTGATATTTCTCAGATGAAGTCCAGGAAAGAGAGTGAAGGACAATTTACCTTAACTTTAGACGAATGGACATCTGTTGCAAACAGGCAATACATAAATGTTAACGTGAGGGTTCGTAAATCTGCGAGTGCAGATGTATGTTTGGATCTCCTGACTGAAAAATTAGCCGCCTTTAATTTGTCTTTGGATGATGATATTATATGCTTAACTACAGATGGAGCTAGTGTAATGAAACGTTTGGGGAACTTAATTAAAAGAGATATAAATGATGGAGAGGATTTGAACGATATTTCCGATCATGATGAATCAGAAGATGAGAATGACGATGACGATGTGAGCAACAATGGCGGTGAAATTGATGATGATATCGGAGTTGGAGAGGAGCCTTTAGAGCTTACACATGAGTCCAGTATCAATTACATCATTAACAAAGTGAGAAAAATTGTGAAGATATTCCGACGTTTTCCAAAAAAAAAGTATATCCTGCAAATATATGTCAAGAAAGAACATGCATAACAAAGAACTTCAATTGATTCTTGACACAAAGACAAGGTGGAATAGCATGTGCTCAATGCTAGAACGGTTCCTTCTCTTGAAAAACTGTATTAAAAAAACAGTAATAAATTTGAAGTTGTTTTCTGATGACTGTATCTCGGATTCAGATTTCGAAACCATTCACAAATTAGTTAAGGTTCTGATGCCTATTAAAATAACAGTGGAAACGATCTGTAGGAGGGATGCAACCCTTCATACTGCTGATATAGCTTTCAAATTCATGCTGAAGGAGATTCGAAAGGTGAGAACACCATTCAGTGGAGCTGCGGAAGAATCCTTAATCAGGAGAATAAAAGAACGTCGATCAATCACATCTGGTGTCTTTTCGTATTTAAATAATCGTAATATTCCTGATGAAGACATCTTTAAACTACCTGAAAAGGCAACTATTAGACAATTCATCGTCGAATTCCTAAGGCAGTTCACAAAACAAAATGTCGAAAATGAAACCGAGGATCGAGATGACAACATACCTCTATCATAATTAGAGAATAATGAGGTTTCTAAATCATTGAAACAAAGATTAGAGGAGGAATTGGAGAAGAACAACCAGCTGCGAAATGAAAAAGATGGTCCCGGCGGCATCGGTTCAGTCAATATGATTAAGAAAGAAATAGTTCTTTATGAGAATGGAGGAAATTTGGGGAAAAATCTTTCGACAGCATTCAATCTCCTATCAAAAATTCGAACAACTAGTGTCGAATCAGAAAGAGCATTTTCTGCAGCTGGCACATTGTGCACTAAAGTAAGGAGCAGATAGAGTGATGATTCTCTGGAAACGCTTCTATTCCTGAGGAGTTACTTCCAGAACCAAGACTAAATATAAATTTCACCAAGAGAATTTCTAGATTCTTTGTTTACACTTCTTTTTTAGCAAACCAGAAATTTCCATTTCATTTTATTAAGTTTCAAGTTTTATTTTTCATTTACATACGGATTGTTATTTAATTTTATTCATATTTTGATTAAAACCAAATTTTCCATATGAAGTTTCAACAGTTTTTTCAGTGAAGAATGGATCCCGGAATCAATCCCGGAATCCCGGGATCGAAAAATGTTGATCCCGAAATCCCGATACACTGATCCCGATCCGGGATTACATTCCCTAAGGACAACCCACGGCACTTAATAAATATACATAATAGAAATCAGAGTGGAAATAATAATAAAGAACGGTGCTATAAGTACTAAAATTCATAAAGAAAAAGGCCTAAGCATCATGGTAAGATAACCACAAAGAGGTGCTTCCATGGCCCAACAAATCCTGCAAACGATAAGGGAAACTTTCAAAAATCCCAAATCCATCAAACGATGACTGTAAAATCGATGAATAATTAATTCAATTGGTCTTTGTACGTAACACAAAAAGGGAGGTAAGGCCGGAAATCAGAAACGCTGTCATCCGTCAAGGTCGCACAGATGCACAGAACGTCCGGAAACTCCGGTACTTGTAATATTAATTTCTACCTCAAGACGTGGAAATATTAGTGTCGTGATTTATCATTTTATTACTTCAGCTCTTAGAATACTAAATTTATATTCGGTGTTGTTTTATTATATGAAACAAAATTAACAATTAGACAGAACATTTAGGGAATTTTGGGTTGCCAAACGATCCTAAATGACATAATCTGAGGAAGGTATTTCTCAGGACTCCATCCTTTTCATTATTAACACGCTTTTATTAGGTTCACTTGTGATAATTAACATAAAACAAACAATGTAATACAATCTTGGAAGTTAATTTTCACCCATTTCCAATCGTCCTAAAAATCTGAAATTTGGCACACATATCAAGGACCGAGAATTTCATAATAAGAATGTGATCATAATAATAATAATGATGTGAATTTGTTAATTCAATTTTCACCTACTTCCAATCGTCCAAAAAATCTGAAATTTGCCAACATATCAATATTATTGTAATAATAATATGAATAATTTCCAGTTGTCCGAATAATCTAAAATTTCACACACATATCAAGAACCGATGAAACTAAAAATTGAAAAATGAATTATAGTTTTGAAAAAAACTAAAGAAGAACGCATTTACAGTGAAATGGATTAAAAATAAAAAAATTATTTTTTAAAAATTAACTTTTATGTTAAAAAGGCGTGGCGTCATTTTCAGTTACATTTTCATAATCACATCATTTACTAATAGCTACCTATAACAATAGAAATCAAGATAACTGATATCAGGCACCACGCGCTTTTTTAACATAAAAAATAATTTTTAAAGATTATTTTTTAATTTTTAGTCCATATTACTATATCAGCGTGTTTCTTTTTAGTGTTTTCAAAACTATAATTTATTACTATCCGAAACAATTAAAGCTATGCAATATAACCAAGGACTCAATAACTTATGACAAATTAAGCTGGCTTGCTCAAAAATGCGAGAGGAAAAATGTTACGGATCCGTGTTTTAACCACAGAGCAGTACCGTGGCCAGAAGTATGTTTATCGAACACGTTTGGTGCAGCATAGTATACAGGGTGTTAATTAAGTACGTTGACAAACTTCGAGAGGTGATTGTTTGAGATAATTAAGGACGAAAAGTTCATTTAAACATAAAACTTTTTTTCAAGTTTGTTTTTGGAGTTTACTTCGACATTTTCGATAACAATCAGTTGAAATTTGCAATTATAATCCATTCAATAGTGCTCACGAAACAAATCCATCCATTTCTTAAATATCCCACAGGGTCCTCCTTTTTCAGAGTCATAACTTGTTAAACCATTCTCAATTATTTTTTGACATATTCTGAAAAAGGCGTATTCAGTGTTGTTTCATTTTCCATTTTTTTGTTATCCTGAAGTTTTTCATTTACTTGTACTGTTTAGAAGCTACATGGAAGAATAAATGAAGTAGTATATGATAACATAACGAAATTAGTCTGCACCTAAAAAAAAATTAGTATAGCATAAAGTTGAGTCTTTAAATCAATTAGGTTTATTTTTGTTAGTGTTTGACGTTCAGTTTTAAAAACGTTCAGTTTCTTAAAAAATAAACTCTGACCTTGAAAATAATAATTGTGTAGCCTGTAGCCTACATACCCTTTTTAAAGAATATGTTATTGTTTTTTCTGGAGTAACGCAGTCATTTCGCAATAGATTTTATTTCATAAAAATATCAAAGTGGGTCTTCATTTATTAATTCATTTATTTAAATATCTAACATGTTGAGAAGGTATCTCATTTCCAGTTTTTCATTAGTGCATGTAAAACAGATTTATTCAATATTCCTTTGGATAAAATGGTTGAATATTCAAAATCAGAAATGGCAGACATGCATTTCATGTATTCCGCCAGACGAACGTATCTAGAACGATTTCCTCAACGTCCTGTTCCTAGTAAACAAATGTATATCAATATTCACTTTTGTCTTTGTGAAACAGGTAATACTTTCAAGAGGTCTGCTGTACTTATAGGAAGACCAAGGATAGGAGAGGACAGTTCAGATAAAGGAAGCTGTCCTTTAGGAAATTGAGCGAAATCCAAGCACCAGTACAAAAAAAATTGCGGCTGAACGTAACCCATGTATTGATTTTGCAAATTTTGAAAGATCAACAACAATAATAAACTGGTGAGAAATTTATGGTTCTCATCGTAAGTTTTGAATTTTTGGAATTTTTGAGCGTGTCCTCCAGTCTATGGTGAGGTGCACGAACGTATGCATTGAAGTATGCCATTTTCAGCAGATGCTCTGTCTGACTCATCAATTTTTCTATTTTTTTTTATCTGAGGAAATTTCAGTCATAATTCACTGATGAAAATGACCAAAATAATTTTTCCTAAAAAATTAACTTTTCATGAAATTCGTATTCGAGTCATTACATTTTCGTCTCATCAGCAAAATAATTTCATTATGTTCCGAGATACTGCAAAATTTTTGCATTTATTTTTTTATATAGTTTCTACACCGTAAAAGTAAATGAAAAACTTCAAGATTACAAAAACATGGAAAATGAAATAACACATAAGTGTTATTTCATTCAGAATATGATGTCAATGTCGGCGAAAAAAAATCAGAAATGTTAAACAAGGCATGACTCTGAAAAAGGAGGACCCTGTGGATTATTTGAGAAATGAATAATTTTGTTGCCCCTATTGAATGGATTATACTTTGAACTGATATTGTGGAAAATGTCGAAGTAAACTTCAAAAAATAATGAAAAAAAAAAAATGTATTTTGATCAATTGAACAATTGGATCGTATCTTTTATGTAATCTCACCTTTAGCTATAGGTCAGTAGTAGTTCATGTATGCTCGAATTCACGTTTGAACCAAAATTCGAAAACAATGAAAACAATGAAACGGCTCTTTTCCCTGACCAGTGAAATATTTTTTCCTGTCAACTGAAAGATGAAAAGAAAATGGTGTTTGAATCGAAATTATAAGAACGACAGTTCATAATGCGAATTGTTCTATAGTGAAAAGCAATCGTAAATACCTCATCCGCCAATGAATGTCGCAGGGATTTTCATGCCAGCAATAAGATCTAGAAAGGAGGGGCCAAAGACTGGACCTTGAAGCACACCTCCATCTTCAACGAGTTAAACTTACCAATGCTACGAAGTGGTAAAGTATACGTAGAGAGAGCGCTACGGAACCTATTTAGAAACATCTGTTTGGAATTAATATATTCTTGACCCTCCTCATCGGAATTTCTAGTTGATATTTGAAAAAACAAAGATTAACTTACTTACACCCGTTGTGTTTACCTTGACTCCGGAAGTAATCCTAGGTAGTTTCTGTCAGACCACCCGCGTACCATCATTATAAATTGGCTGATAATCTTTATGTTTATTCAGATTTCTCCTAGGAAGTGAATTCAATAAATTCAAATTACACCTTAAACCAACATAGTTTCACAATGCAAAGCCCCAAGCTCGTCTGTTAATGGTTGATTTACGGGACTCCGCTTGGAATTCTTTTCGAATAGAGTATGTATCCAGTTTCACTCGAGATCGAGTGCCCATTAGGCTATATTAATAAAAAATTGCGTAGAAAGGTAGAAAGCTTTAGTGAGAGAATGACACCACAAAGGACATCTACCTCAGAGTAAAGTATGAACGTCGAAGAGGTTTGTGGGTTAAACAAATAGAGTTTGCTATAAATATACTCCATGCGAACAGTAAGCATTTCATACCAGAGATGAGATATACAAACAGCTTATGTAATGACTGATAACAATGGAATCTCTAAAATAAAAATATACTCCTATCATCAACAGCTTCAAATGGATAAGAGCAATTCGCATATTGAGTCCGTAAAGGACATTGCACTGGATACGTACATGGGTAAAAGGAGCAACTTTCGTCATTTGAATTTTTTCTGGGTGAGCTACAAAATTGGGTTGAATGTCTAACGTCAATTATGGAAAATATTTTTTAAGAGAGTATTTATCTTGATTTTTGGGTATAATAATATGTTGTCATAAATATCGATTGACTTTGAATATCAATTATGGTGCACATACTTGAGACAGAAAACGCGTTTTTTTGAAATCCATCAAGTACCCAAGTTGACTTTCGTGAATCATATTCTGTAGATGAATCCAACGAAACCTACTGAACAACGTGTCTACTCAGTGAGAAAAAAATATTGTTGAATTAAGGATGATACGAGTGTATTATTCATTGTTGATATGCGAGTTTAATATTTCAGAAAGAATGAAGATCAGCTTTCGTCTACTCTTTTGTGAGACGATACAGGAGCCCAAGAACACGAAATCTCGAAAACCTATAATTAAACGAAATCATGGGCGAATAATCTTTATTATTACAAGCTTTTATTTAACTTAAATATTTGTATGTTAGTTTAGGTCAAATCTTGAATCTGAATTTTGACACACTTCTAGTTGTCCGATTAACTTAAAGTTTGGCAGGTGTTCATAATTCCCATAACGATGCATTATGACCTTTGGGTTAGAAAATAAAATGTGGGCTCTTATATGGCGGACGAGTTTTTTTTAATATGGTCCGATTCGATTCTAAATTGGTGTGGGTGTTTTCGGGGTCGGCCACTATGCATTATGGCGACTCCAAAATGGCGAACGAGTTTAGTGATTATTACTATATGTGGGGGATTTTTGGGGTAGGAGATTACGAACTTTTTGTCAAAATTCATTAATTCAATATGGCGGCTCCAAGATAGAGAATGAGTTTTGTGATCATGGTCAGATTCGATTCAAAATTTGTATGTGGGGGATCTTGGGGTCGGATCAAAATTGGTATGTGGAGGATTTTGGGGTCGGAGATTAGGATTCTTTGTCAAAATTCATAATATTAAAATGGCCGACGAGATTTGTTCCTAGGCTATTGAAAATTGGTATGTGAGGGTTTTTGACGTTGGATATTATGATTAGATTGTCAACATTCGAAAACCCAAGATAACGGCTCCTTTTCATTTTGCCCAAGAAGTAAAAATAAAAACAAATATATTTTTAATGACAAGCTTTTATTCAAATGCACTAAAAAGTAAAACATAATTTCTTTAAATGTGTGATGTAGATTATTCTGTGAGTAACAGATTCAAAAGCTTGTCGCTTTTGTTTTCAAACTGAAAACTTTGCGTGGCAAGCTTTTGAATCTGTTACTCACAGAATAACCTACTTCACACATCTAAAAAAATATGTTTTAACTTTTTACTGAATTTGAATAAAAGCTTGTCTAATTTTATTTTGTACGGAAGCTTGTGGTTCTAGCACCAATGAAGTAACTTGCACAAACATTTCTCCGGTTGAACCCGAAGAAGAAGTCTACAATGAAGAAATGGCATTTGATGAAAATTGAAACAAAAAAATGTTTCAATTTTTTTTTAAATAAATTTAAATCCAAACTTATTCTGCTGGTGTTGTATTTAGTAGCATTTGACCAAGAATTCATACGAATGTATGGGAAACTTGGAAAATGTACTACAATAATTTATTCAGAATTGAAACATCGGAGAAATAATGCAAGAGTATTATTTTAACACTGTTCGTTGGGCGAATAGAAGCTTATTAGGGTACAAAAGCGGGAGAGCTGTAGACAACGGGAGCCGTAAATGATTACAGAAAAAGTGAGGCCACGTTGTCCAATCATTCTGGCGCCGGGTACTACAGACTTCGAAATTATGAAGATATTGAAACAAACTATTAAACTGCGATTCTACTAATACGATTTCTGAAACTGTAAACATCATTATTATTCTTTCCCTATATTAGTAAAAAAATTCACACTTTAAATCCCTGTTTATTCTGAACTGAGGCATTAGAGAGATTAGCGCAATGGTTACTGATGAAGGATACTTGATCTGACATCGTACCGAAACTCCAGCAAATTTCATAAAAATTTGTTTCTATGGGGTTTTTATTGATATATCAGCCTTCCAAGTCTAAAAATCATTTAACCGTTTCGGCTAATGACATCAGGGTTTATGAATCGAAATAAATGATAAAAGTTTGTGTGCCGAAACCTAAAATTATACTTTTACGTGAAACGAATAGTTTGGCAATTCATTGAATTTACCCACGTGAAATGCCAAAGCAAGTAGGTTGTGTTTACGTTTATTTGCAGTTGCGTCAAAAATAAATATATACTATCAAAAAACTGAAAACCGATTGAACTCTTTCTCATTCGATAAATATTATTATGGTCAAAGGATAATATTTGTACTTATTTACTTTGCGTGATTTTTTTTTGGTTTTGAGACATAAAATATATCAAAAATATGTATTCCTGGAGTCACTGGAACCGAGATTATCTAAATACCCATATACAGAGGTTTGTATGTTTTTTCGCTGAACTGAAACAACAAAAGAATGATACGTCACCCAAATCATTCATTGCCATGGACAAAATATATGCAATAATTACAGAATCAAATTCAACAGTTAATGTTATTTTAATCATATAGATAATACCTCCTTTTATCAACAAACATTTAAATGACAGTGGACACGAACATTATCCACATGCGCCGAAAATCTCATTTCATAATACGTAGCAAGTAATTACAAAATAGTTTTTTCTATTCAGAATATCAATCAAACGATCTTCCTCAATGTGTAACCATTATATCATTCAAGTTTAATAAATACAAACTTAGATGCAACAAAGAGATTTCACGAGCAGGACTCTGTTCCCAAAAGTGTTTTCAATTATAATAGCCCGACAAATCGCAAAATTTTCCACAAATTGCTGTCAAGAAAACTGTGTTGCTTAGAAACACCATGAGAGCTTGCTCGAGTAGTGTTTTTACAGCAAAACAGTTCGAGTGAAAGGCAAGGTGAAAGTATTTTGAAAATTCTGCATTTTGAAGGGATATACGACAATTTCAAGAATGAATAGACGAAGTTAAACTTCATTTAGAATAATGATATTTGAATATCATTTTGCGTATTTGGCGTCTTTCAAGCGTCTATATTTCCCGTGATTGTTGTAACTAAGGAAATGTAGAACTCAAGAATCGTAGAAAACCCGATTTCACAATTTTCCTCATATTATATAAACCAATTAAATGCCATCATTTTTTGGAATCAAACCAATGAGAAAAGGACTTTTCGAAAACACTGTATCCAGCCCGCGGTATTTTCAAATCGGTGTTTCGCCCAAGATGCATATAACTCCTGGTGGAATTACTTATAGCTGTAAAATTGTCATCCAAAACTGTTGATGTACGGCCTGCTTGATTCATGACATTTTTATTGCGTCAAGAGAGTTTACTCAATTTTAACATAGATGGCAGGCAAATCATTACCGATCATGATGACTTGACATGTCGTTTTGACAAACGCATGCTGCGTAATCGACATAACCTCAAATTGAACCATGTCATGATTGTCATGTCGAAGTCGAGACTCACAAAAAATGCTATACACTACCCTAACTTTTACGAATGACAGAAAAACACAAGAACAAATAAATAACAATAACCCAACAACTAAAAACGTCGCAAAACTACCAAACTGAGCGAAAAGTATTAAAAGAACAGAAAAATCACACGATAAATACCAATTAGGCTATCCAGAATACGTGACCACGGCTCTTTAAAAATGGCCTGCTGTAGGCACACATGAATGGTGTTTGTGTTTGGCACTAGCTTCTACTGCTAATAGTTTTGTTTAGTTGTGATTTGAAATGTTATTATGGCTGTTTTAACTAAAAGTGATTTATTTATTATCATTAGAACGAGTAAACAAAGACACTGCATCGATCTATAGAGACAAAAGGAGAGTGATAAAGTGCATGGATCCTTTTACTTTCACTCTTTGTGAAATGGACATATCTCTAGATCTTTTCACAACAGTAACGGCATTCGACATTATTACATATCTGCTATTGACTCATAAACAAGAAAGCCAATGAAGGCCTACAAAAGTTTAACAGGCTATAAATATCTTGAAGCTGGATTTGCCCATGATTGTGAAGCAAGAAAAATGGATGAACATACTGTTGTTGTTGCCAAGGTAGGTACTGATTTTTCGTAATTTATGAACTGTTTATTAATGTTTCCAATTAATTTTCAGATGAGGCATTCACAGCGAATGGATATTCCTTTGTTGAAAGTATAGATTATTTAATAAATTGATGGTTCTCCTGATGCGACGATGTCTTGTGGCTGCTATGGAAGTGAAGTGTCCATATTCATTAAGGAATATTGATATGGGGCAGTATTCAAATTTAAAAACCACAACTATAATAAGCGGTGGAATTGCAATTACCCTAAAACGTGACTATGCTTATTATTACCAAACTCATTTACAAATGAAACTAACTGAATGAAAATACTGCGATTTTGTGATTTGGTCACCCAAAGGATATATGTTCATGAGTAAATTTTCCCAGATGAATAATTCTGGATAGTTGATTTCCCAAAAGCGTACAATTTTCGTAAAGTAGTTGTGCTACTTAAGTTTCATAAAAGGAAGACATTTTTTAGAGTAAAGATGGTGTCTTTGTGAAAAGGTGAGGATGGCCGAGTTGTGCTGCAGTGTGAAAATGATATCTGTGAAATTCTATTGGACCCTATAGGACTGTCCGATGTACCAAAAAACCCCTGGATTGGTTCTCAGTGCATGAAGTTATGACTGTTTCCTCAACACTATTATTTGTAATATATGATTGCCTACACATTTATCTATTTTTATTTTCAAATCTTCATTGGATTGGTCGTTTTTATTACACACCGAGTGTCAGATATCGCAAAGTAATTTATTTTCACTTGTTACATATTTTTACCTACTAATTTGTTATTTTGTAACATGGAACTATGTATATTAGGGTATCCTACTTAATAAACATCTATCTATCTAGTCTTTGATTTAATATACCAAATTATCAAAATGTAGCTAGCTAGGAATTTTTAAAAACTTCACTAAGTCGCGATCTCCACGGCTTCCACAATTTACAACATAACACTTTGTAGACATGTTTTTTATTCAGCAAAGTTTCATACAAAAATTTCACTCCAATAGATGAACATTAACAATAATCAGTCTCGTTCAAACAATAACAAATACAATGTGTGCCTTCAGGCGGCCATCTTGATTTTAGTTTGACAGCATCTTGGATAGCCTAATATGTTATACATCTTACTAATATGCAATGTAATTGACATATAAGTATATAACCTCAAAATAATGTTAACGTTCAAAAACTCAAAAAAATTATCTAGTAGGCACTTTGGATTGTTGGAAACTCCACTATATTCGACTTAAGCGTCATCCATTGACGAATGGAACAAACTCTATTGACGCAATTACAGGATCAAGAACTTTAGTTGAAACAAAAGCGAATCAGTAAACGCACCAGGAGTTATATGCATCTTGGTTTCGCCTCTTCCTTATTAATACGTTTCCATAGTTACAACAATCACTGTAAATATAAAAACGTCAGTTTGACGGTTCAAATCTTCAACTGATATTAATGACACATGATGAACCGTTCCTGCAATACGCATTTAGTCCATAATAATTGAATGTATTCGTGAAATTGTCTAATCGAATATCCCTTCAAAATGCAGAATTTTCAAAATACTTTCACCTTGCCAGTCGCTCAAACTGTGTTACTGTACAAAACACAACTCGAGCAAGCTCTCGTGGTGTTTCTAAGCAACACAGTTTTCGTGACAGATGAAAGTATTTTTTGAAAATTCAGCATTTTGTCGGGATATTACTACTGAAAATACCACGAGCTGGAAGCAATGTTTTCAGAAAGTCTTGCTGTCATTGGTTTAGACTGATAAATGGTGACATTTGATCGGTTTATATGATGAGGGAAATTGTCGACGTAATTAGTTACATCCTGGAGTCATTGTACTCGTGCCATGTATCTGCATGAGGGTGTCTGCAGTACGCCGTGTAGTGTCCCCTATATGTAGTGCCACTGTGATTGGACAAAGCACACATGTAACGACAAGGGGATGCATTTTCTGTTGAACAGTTGGTCTTATCCAATCCTTCTAGAGGAATAGATATCAATGGAAATTCATTAAATTTCTGTTTAAACCTTTTTGTTGAGAAAAACGTTTCATATGGATCACCAGAGTATCTATAGAAATTTTTGAATCGATATGGTACTCCTTCACTTCCTGCTCTCTTTGCATTTAGAACAAGTAGGTTTATCGTCACCATTCAAAATGTCCTCTCTAGTAAAGGAGTCTAAACATTATAACAGTCTCAGTTGGCCTCTTAGTTCTTTGTGGAATCTGTGGAGAAAGGTCCCAGAATGGATAAAAAGTGACTGAATATTGACCACAACATGTAGATTTCAGTTAGCCCACAAAATTATCTACAATGGATGGATGGACGGAGTTGTTCATCCTCCTCATGCCTCATCAGCTTTTTTATTGTCGCCTAATTTCTCATCGACCTCTATCAACATGTTTACATGTTCACAGGCTTGTCCGTAATTATATTTACGTCTTCTTGTAGACCTTCCAGGAGACTTCCTAAAAACTGAGCATGTTGCTGAGAGCAACCGATCGAGGAGAGAATCTATGAATTCGACTTTTCAATGAGACGATGACAACTCGATCCGGTGAATCTTTTGAATTTGATCACCCCCACAAATGCTTGGAATAAAACTCCTTTCATACTAGAGATATTCGTGTTTACCCTTCAAGTAGGCATACTTTTTCAAGTACCCCAAACACCATTTTTTGTTTGATAAAAACTGGATTATACTGTTCATATAGTAATATTTTTCAACCCAAATGATTTGACCATGGGCCTGTTGAAGATGTTTGAGCTGCGTTAACCATTGCTGTCTTCATTCGAGTTTATACTGGATGACATTAAATTTGAAGAAATTTTAATTATATCATTTCAAAATTCAAATCATTACGATGAAATTTTTTCCAAGATATTCGACCTCATTACATTCATATATTATGGTCCAGAAATAGCCAATTAAACCAACATTTAACTGATAAATATGCCCTGAGATATTATCACTACTTAGGAAATTCCAAAAGAGAAGCATTGCAGAAAAATATGGATAGATAAA
Organism: Chrysolina oricalcia; assembly: GCA_944452925.2. Lineage (NCBI taxonomy): Eukaryota > Metazoa > Arthropoda > Insecta > Coleoptera > Chrysomelidae > Chrysolina > Chrysolina oricalcia. The sequence continues at coordinate 36,110,658 of OX101816.2, read as the reverse complement.
GCACTCGTTATCATCATATTATCTGTTACCTATCAATAATCCTTCCTACCTCAACATGCTTTAGAATAAGCGTCCTTTGTGATTGACATGTTGGGCTTTGTGTTAGCACTTAGCCGAGCCCTGCCTGCTTGTCGAGTCTGTCGTAGGGTCACTGAATCCTAGAAGGCTTTGGCCTTCTTACGGATATGGCCAATGGGTGGAGTCTAAATAGTTCCAATGTTCCAAAAACACCACGACAATTAGGTCCGATGTTTGAACTACTGACACATGTCAAAAGTCAATTTTTATGTCATTGGAAATGTTCAAAAATAGTTTTAGCAGATTCACAGAAAAAAAAAAGCAGATTGTCCCAAAATCTTCTGATGAGCCCTGCTGTCACTGATCCAACTTGGGAATATTTTGTTTACTTTCTATACTGATACAAATATTCCTTTCTTCTGAAAGTGAAGTACTTATTGTGCAGTGAAAACCTGCAAAAATACCGACAAAAGTCATAAATTATATTGTACTCTCAGAGGTGAGTTCAAGATAATTTTGTTCATAACTTGTTAATTAGTAGATTGAAGAATACATTTTTCCCATTTTCCTCACTAAAGATAATTACAGATTATTTTCATTCAAACCTTTTTTTTTCAGGATTGAAACATGAAACCTTGAGAAAGAAATGGCTATCAATATTGAATAATTTTGTGGAAAATTATGACAGAAATTAGGACTAAAACTTGATTCAAAAATTAACTTAAGAAATGTATACTTAACAGGTTACTTCAATTCCTATATATAACGATGTTTCACCTTTGACTATTTTTGCTTTGATATGACTTATTTACTCATTTCACAAATTATTAATATAATTCCTTTTCTAATAACTGTTTGATTTCTTCATCAAACTGTATTTCATATGAACTGCCGTTGAACAATTTATGTAAAAATGTAATCCCTTTATAAACAGAAATGTTTCTTGGGATCAATAAATAAAGTGTGTGCAGTGTAAGTATTGATATTTTTGTGTTCACTAGGGCTGAAATTTTTTTCTGAATTGTTCAGATTATAAACGCATTTCATCAATTTTCAGATTCATTTTGGAACCGAAGACCCAAAAATGGTCTTTGAAAAAAGTGGCCAATTCTAATAAGCACCTAGAATGGAAAAGTTGTAAATTGCGAAAATGGAACTTTTGTAAGATTGTAAACGGGTGAGTCAGAAATGCAGTATTTCATGTCAATATTTTTTGGATGTTTTGTAATATATGTCTAAAATTAATTTTTAACTTAAGTTTTTTTCCTCAGCTTGATTTCATCTGAGATGCTTTCAGCAAATATATTTGACATGTGTTATGTACACGAATGCTAGGCACTTCTGTAAGATTCAAATTCGAAAATCGATATTATTTGGTTTTTGAGTTATTGCAGTACCCAACTTTGAAAATTTGTGTTGATCAAACAATGGTATATATTGACTAAGAAGTATTTGGGAGAACAATAATATCTAATTTTGAATAATGAACCAAATTAATGGAGAAGTTTCAGTGTTTTTATAAAGGGTTTCAATTATTGGCAACTTTTACACTTCATTCTGAAAACAACACTTGGTTCTGCCCTTCTAAAAGAAACTCTTGTGTCTGCAGCAGAAATGGTCGACGGCTGTATCAAAGTGTAGAATCTTTGGCTGTATCTCCAAGTTCCATAATGGCTGGTGGCCGGGCCACAGTATATCGGGACCGTGTCCGGAAGTATACGCTTTTTTGTAATTCGAATCAATTCTACACCTGACAATTTCAATCTATCAAAAAATTATAATTGATATGTGTCCATTTAAATTGAACATGAACATGAACATAATTTCCTAATTTGACATTCTGAGTTTCAAGAGAAACATAACCCAACTTTTTCTTCGAAAATTATCGGATCTCTCTCTCATATGACCCTTACTTCCTAATTGGCGCTTTTGTGGGTTATTTGGAACATTGGAACTATTTAAAGAGATCGGAACTATTAGACTCCACCCATTGGCCATACCCGTAAGGCCAAAGCCTTCTAGGATTCAGTGACCCTAGTCTGTCGTGACTTGTTACGCCACCTATCTATCTCAAAAGATATAATCGACGACGAAGTGATTGGTACAACTAGACCTAGATGTCGCCACAGACGGGAAAACTGATTAAACTGAACATGATTGTTTACAACGAAACGAAAACAAATCCATATGCACATCGTGATGCATATAGCAATAATCATTTCGAAACGAACTAAATTATACGCAATATTTACCATGCATCGGTGATTTATTTGTTAGAGGATCGATGGTTCGGTAATGGGATTCACAATGTTTGTTCATGGCTTCACCACATTGTGAAAAATCAAAATAAATATTATTTATTAACAAGTACTTTTTTTGTTGTTGGTTCTAACGAGAATTATTCAGTAATTAATTGCGCGCTGAAGTGTGATTATTTGTCTTATACAAACAGGAAATTTTTTCCATTGGATATAGTATTTTACGTAACAAGTCCGGAAAATACTGTTTTTTTGGACGATTAGACCAAATTCTAGGACGAGCGTTAGCGAGTTCTGGAAGTTTACGAGTCCAAAAAAACTGTTTTCGGACGTGTTGCGTACAATATTTTTTCGGCAATCATGTAGAATAAATAATAAATCAATGAGACGCATTTAGTCTAAGAGACGAAGAGAGGTCGACATTCACCCATCTGTTAACCGGATGAAACGATTCCAAATTTGAATATTTCGAACATTTCAGTTCTTATTTGTATTATATATTGAAATTCGAACAGAAGATATGTACCAACAGAAACATTCTAATTCTTATTTATATTAATATTTGTATTAAAATTCGAGCACTTCCCGGCCTAGTCCTGGAAGTACGTACTTCCCGGACTAGGCCGGGAAGTGCTACTTTCCCAAAGAAAAAGTGTCCGGGAAGTGAACACTTCCCGGATAGTTGTCGAAAAATTATTTTGTTGGACATTTTAGAAGTTTCAGTAAGTATTCTCATCCTTAGAAAATGACAGCGCGAAAATAAGCGTACTTATCCCAGGAGCAGTTTAAACATACGTGTGAGAGAATCTATTCAAAGTTCTCAGCATCATTTTCAGCTGCTATCAGAGAATCGCGTATCCCACACACTGTTTCTTTAGTGTAGCTTATGAAGCCGTTCATTAGATACCCAGTGGCGTGCCGTGAGAGAGCTGATATGATATTACTGCTCTCTCCATTGAAAAATAGTTAGTTATGATACAAGTTCGTAAAGTAAGTTTTGAATGAGGCACAGACGAATTAAATAGAACACGCAAGTACATGGAAGTTCCATGCGAAAACGTCTAATAATTTTTTTTTTCTACTACGATGTTAATATACAGGGCAATTCAAATTCGACTCCCACCATTGGGATCTCCTAAACTACAGGAGATACGTCGAAGCTTAAATTAGGGCAAAGTTGCGTATTCTGGTGCTCAACAAAATACTGTTTTAAAACTTGGAAAATTCTGAGTATTTCCGGAAATATCGCGAAAAAACTGAAAATCGGATTTTTTTTTCTATCGTTATTTGACAACATAGCTCAAAACCAAAATTAAATTTTCATTGATACTTTTTTTCAGCTACACATTTTCATGTTCAGATTTACTATCCGACGTTTCGTCTTCTGGCATTCATCATCAACTTTTTTTTCTGTTATGGGCGCCATTTTGTTTTTTTATACAGAAAAATTCTGATTTCATTGATGTATAATTTGTTATGATTTGCACTTCTGAAACTACAGATATTAAAAAAAACAAATTCATCTGAGATGGTCATGCCTCCATCGAAAAATTTTGTTTAATGAACACTAGTTGTCCGAACTCATTAAACATCATAAGTTTGCACAAATACTTCAGTCGAAATGTCCTCATTCTCAAATGAAGAAAAACGAGATATGTTGAAACTTTATTATTAATTTGATAGGAATAGTACGAAAACAGCACAAATTTATTTTGAATTATATCCGGAAAGACATCAGCCGGATAGAACATTATTCGAAATTTTTGACAAACACTTGGCTGAGTACGGTGCGTTTCAAAAACCAAGAATGAAATATGGAAGCAGAATGGAACAAAATATTAGACGTAACTTATTAGCCGAGGTAAAATAATTGTTCATTCCATATTTGAAGAAGTATAATTATTTTTGGTACTTTTTTAGATAAATGCAGATCCTTCCAAATCAACACATCAAGTCTCGGCAGAAATGGATGTGCCACAGACGAGCGTTTGGAGGTAATTGTGGTTTGAAATGTTATAAGATACATATTTCACAAAAATTACATCCAGGTGATCCTGAGAGAAGGATGGAATTTTGTAGCTGGCTCTCGAATAGAGTAGACCCTACAAACTTCTCGAAAAACATTATTTGGACCGACGAAAGTACTTTTTCGAACTGTGGTGTTTTTAATAGAAATGATGAGCACATTTGGAGTGAAAATAATCCACGACACTTCAGAGAAGTCAGACCACAAGTTCGGTTTCGTTTGAATGAGTGGGCTGGAATTTATGACGACCGAATACTTGGACCTCATTTCTTCTCTAATACTTTGAACGGGGAAACCTATCTTCGGTTCTTAAGAAACGAATTCGAAGAATATATGGATACGTTTCCCCTTGTTAATTATAACATCTGCTGGTTTCAGCATGACGGGGCTCCTCCACACAATAAAATAGCAGTATGCGAATATTTACACCAAAGATTTCCTAATAGGTGGTTAGGAAATTCTGGACCAGTGAGGTGGCCGGCAAGGTCACCTAACCTTACAGTTTTGGATACTTTCTTGTGGGGCACTTTAAAGAACAGAATCTATGGAGAGCAAGAATATGACAGTAGATGGACTTAGAGACAATATCATCACGCAATTATTCAGGTCTATCAGAAGAAGGGATATTGTTAGGGCTGTTCTTAATTTGAGACGACGAGCTCGGTTATGTATTCAAGAGGAAGGTCATCATTTCGAACACTTGTTATAATACTTTTTGTTCATTTTTTACAAGCTCATGATTTCATTCTTATTTTTTGAAACGCACCGTTGTCTTTCCGGATCTAATTCAAAATAAATTTGTGTTGTTTTCGTACTATTCCTATCAAATTTATAATAAAGTTTCAACATATCTCGTTTTTCTTCATTTGAGAATGAGGACATTTCGACTGAAGTATTTGTGCAAACTTATGATGTTTAATGAGTTCTGACAACTAGTGTTTATTAAACAAAATTTTTCGATGGAGTCATGACCATCTCAGATGAAGTTTTTTTAAATATCTGTGGTTTCAGAAGTGCAAATCATAACAAATTATACATCAATGAAATCAGAATGAGAATCAATATTTTTCTGTATAAAAAAACAATATGGCGCCCATAACAGAAAAAAAAAGTTGATGATGAATGCCAAAAGACGAAACGTCGGATAGTAAATCTGAACATGAAAACGTGTAGCTGAAAAAAAGTATCAATGAAAATGTACTTTTGGTTTTGAGCTATGTTGTCAAATAACGATAGAAAAAAATAAAAACGAAAATTCCGATTTTCAGTTTTTTCCCGATATTTCCGGAAATACTCAGAATTTTCCAAGTTTCAGAACAGTATTTTGTTAAGCACCAGAATACGCAACTTTGCCCCAATTTAAGCTTCGACGTATCTCCTGTAGTTTAGGAGATCTCAATGGTGGGGGTCGAATTTGAATTGCCCTGTATAGACAGATTCTAGTACCTAATTGTAATAATTTGAATATTTTATCTTGCAAATTTTTTAATTTTCGCCGAGTAAAATTAGACGCAAAACGTTTTCTTCTTCAAGAATGCATAAATATCACAGTTGATGATTTCATTGAAAATATGAACAAGATGTTCATAAAGTCAGTTGTGGAATCATCTGCGACTGAAAGTTGGAATTTAGTCGCTGTTTCCATCGTACAAGATGACCTCTCTTGGAAGGGATTCATGTTTTAAAGAGAAACATTCTCAATTGAAAGTTGAATCAATACATTACTCCTCTGGAAATGGAAAACCCTACGATAAAATTGAAATTACTTTTTTGTAATATCTAACAGAAAACAACTACTTCCCCGGCAAAAGCCACGCTGGACATTGAACTACATCTGATAGATATTGAGAAAGACCCTATATAAAGAAAAAATCTGAAATAGTTGATTATTTATTAAATGTCCAGTTTCCATTGGAGATTCTTATCTATGAATGAGATAAGGGAGAATGTTATTCAGAAGTATCACTCACAGAAAATCGCTCATTCCATTGATGCGTGAATAATTGCATCTCTTTCGCTAGGCCTGCAATACATTTTGGTCGACAAAAATTTATTTCACTTTCTAAGATCATCAGGGAGGTCGGAAGAATTGGAAAACATACTCTTCAGATGCAACTTCACACTGTAATGAGGAATTGTTGGACTATTTCTTGTGGGGTGAAACTTTGAAAATATTTTTCTGACATAAAACCTGTCATGGGTATGGCATGTTGATTTCATTGAAAATATGAACAGGATGTTCATAAAATTAGTTGTGGAATCATATGCGACTGAAAGTTGGAATTTAGTCGCTGTTTAGAAGAGTGAAATAGATCTTTGTCGAACAAAATGTATTGGAGGCCTAGCGAAAGAGATGCAAATATTCACGCATCAATGGAATGAGCGATTTTCTGTGAGTGATACTTCTGAATAACATTCTCCCTTATCTCATTCATAGATAAGAATCTCCAATGGAAACTGGACATTTAATAAATAATCAACTATCTGAATGAAAATGCAAATTTTCACTTTCAGATTTTTTCTCTCAAGTTATATAGGGTCTTTCTCAATATCTATCAGATGTAGTTCAATGTTCAGCGTGGCTTTTGCCGGGGAAGTAGTTGTTTTCTGTTAGATATTACAAAAAAGTAACTTCAATTTTATCGTAGGTTTTTCCATTTCCAGAGGAATCATGTATTGATTCAATTTTCAATTGAGAATGTTTCTCTTTAAAATCACAGTTGATGTTTTCACGCCCTTGTGCTAAAAGGTATCACTTTACGTACTGTGAACAGTGCATAAAAAAACTTGGTTTACGCACTGTAATAGAAAAAAGATTATTTTAAAACTAATGACTGAAATTATTTATGAATCTCTTGAAACAAGTACCTTTCCCAGGCAGTGGAAAGCAGCCTAACACCGTTTTCAAAAATGGTTAAAAATACAGTGAAATATACCAAGCAATCATTCAATGAATGATAATTTGCACTGCAATTCTGAAGTGCAATATTCTATGAAAAACAAATATGAATATAGCAAGCTATTTCAGTAAAGCTTTCGATTAAATAGACATATTCTTTTTTCTACAACCTCTTACCAAAGTAGCCTTTGACAGTTTCAGATCTCAACGCAAAGTTCTCGAGTATAACAGCCGCGATGCGGATTCAGGTTTACGTGGAAACAGAGATCATGCCGTGGTTAGAGGAGAACAAGATTTTGGTGAACCCTGCCAAAATTGAGGTAGTTAACTTCACTAAAAAGTGCAAGTTTGTCACCATATACAGGAAGATAACGATTGCAGGAGAGGCCACAGAGAAATCGAGCGCTGTTCGTTACCTGGGTGTACAACATGACGAGCGTGAAGCGCACACACCCTCTGATGGCCAGAAGCTCAAGCTTGTCCAAAATGCTTATCTATCTACGAGTAGATGATCTGCCCAGCAATGTTATACGCTTGCCCGGTGTTCTGCAGGCTGAGCAAGACTGAGACTTGTCAGGACACAGAACAACGTACTCCGTACCATGACCAAGACTGATCGATACATTCGTATGGATGTGCTGCGAAAGCTTGCGGGCATCGACTCCATCCCGACATATACGAAAAAACTTGAGCATAAGTTTTTCAAGTTATTTCTCCCCAAAAGCCTCCTGGCCAGAGACCTTACCAGGTTCTGGGTGTACGGTAATGAGCTCCGCAAGCACGGCGGGCTTATTTATCAAGCGCCGCATATTTTCCAGGAGCGCCGGGAAAAACCGGTTCCAAAGGAAACCTAGAGGAATGACATAAAAACGCACAGAACCTCAACCCTGTTGTTTGCCTCAGCCTTTTCCGGGACATCATCGAATCAAACACCCATACACCTGACACAGCTCTCGCCTGTCGGATAGAAACGATCAGGCAGGGCAGATTGAAAAACTGGGCATGTCGAGCAAATTTTATAAATGCTTTTTAATATTTGTAGTTATTTTTGAATTTCTTATCATCGAGCCATCGAGAGCATCACGCAACAGTGACTATATCTGACTGACTATCATTGTCGCTGTGACAACTACTGACATGATCATTGTTTGGCAAAGGACCCCGCAAACTGCTTATGGAATTTGGGTTCCGGTGGATTTTTTTGAATTTTTGGTATGATGTAGTCTATGTAATTCTCAACCAATGGTACCATTGCGCCAACCCAAAAAAATTAACAGTTTTGCTGCTATGGGGCGTTGAAATTACCCCTTGCGCAGATTAGACTATTTATTTTTGACTCCGGTAACAATATTTTCACTTGTTTCATTTTTGATAATGTTGCACAATATTGTGCTGTTTTATAAAAAAAAATCTCACCCTCTCCTTTTTTCCCCCAACTCCTATTACGAAACGCAAAAAAAAATTTCTCGAGTGCCTTTAAATGTATGGTCGAATGTTTAAATATGCCTGAATAACGGAAATAACAGTTTCCTATAATTATCCCCCCTCCCCCCAAATTATACAAAACGAAAAAAATTCGGTGGATTTTTCTGAATTTTTGAAATGATGCAGGTCAAGTTATTTTGACTAGAAATTAATTTAGTGACATACCCCAAAATTGAATAGTTTTGATGCTAGGGGGCGTTGAAATCTTCTATACCTTGCTCAGAATAGACTATTCATTATTATAGGCGAAAACAATATCTCTTCTACGTATTTTAGTTCAGATTATGCTGAACAATTGTGTAATTTTTTATACATAAAAAATCTGAAACCTCCCCCTTACCCCCAACCCCTATTTCAAAACACGAAAAAAATTAATTCATGCACCATCTCAAATTCAAATTGTAAATGTATAATTTCTATTTCTTTTCAAGATATTCGCCCAATTAATTGATATTCAAAAAACCAAATAACATGAACTACACCCTACTAAGAAGTCAGCGAAATCCACCAATATTTTTTTAAAGGGAAGGAAAGGTGAAATTATCAACTGTACGATTTCCTTAATTTGAGCTGATTAAAACATTTATTTTGATAAAGCATTTACAAGTAGTAGAAAATTGATTTTTTTTCGTGTTTTAAAATAGGGGATGGTTGTACGGGGGTGGTTATAGATTTTAAATTTTTAAAAAATTACACAATTGTTCAGCATAATCAAAACTAAAATACGTAGAGATATTGTTTCCGCCTATAATAATGAATAGTCTATTCTGAGCAAGGTATGATTTCAACGCCTCCTAGCATCAAAACTATTCATTTTTGGGGTTTGTCACCCAATTAATTTCTATTATTATTAATTTCTATTAAAAATTCAGAAAAATCCACCAAATTTTTTTCGTTTTGTGTCAATTGGGGGAGTGGGGATAATCATAAAAAAACTGCTATTTCCCCTTTTCAGACTTATTTAAACATTCGAAGATACATTTAAAGGCACCCAAGAAATATATTTTTTTTGCGTTTCGTAAAAGGAGCTGGGGAAAGAAGGGGGGGTTAGGAATTTTTTTTATAAAACAGCACAATATTGTGCAACATTAGCAACAATGAAACAAGTGAAAATATTGTTACCGGATTAAAAAATAATTAGTCTAATCTGAGCTAGGGGTGATTTCAACGCCTCCTAGCAGCAAAATTGTTCATTTTTTTGGGTTGGCGCAATGGTGAAATTGGTTGAGAATTACATGGACTACTTCATACCAAAAATTCAAAAAAATTCACCTGGACCCAAATTCCATAAGGAGTTTGCGGGGTGGGGTCTTTACATTTTCGAAGTTCTTTGGAATGAATAAGAAAGCAGATAAAAGCATCATGCAGTCAAAAACCAAAAGAAATTATTATAGATTGATGATCAAGCACTAAATTAATGTTATGGAAAACCATCTTCAGTATTGTACAGAAGTAACAATAAGATTGCATTGAACCGATTTATTGAATTTGAAAAATCTAAATTTGCATTCAAGTTGAATATTCAATATAGCAATACATTGAGAAAAAATACCAATGGACCTTTACATTTATGAAAAATAATTTGCAAAACACTTCTAAATCCATAGATTCTAGTCTGAAACGTCCATTTAACAAAGAGTTCCACTAAATTTTTTTCATTTTGAAAGAATATCTCATTTGAAAGTGTGCCGCTGACGTCACGTTCATCGGAAACAACCCCCACCATAATCCATGTTCCGAAACATTCAATACTGTTCTCCTCAAAAATATAGATTCTAGCTTGGTATAAGCCATTGAGAAATAATTAAAACTTCGTCACTTGATCAACTCATATAAAAAAATCCACACATTAGCTACTTTTTATTGTTTTTGTAGCTTTCAAATTTCCTGAACGGGACATCCTTTCGATGAAGAACGATCATTGACAACACTGCAAATCATTATGACAGTTCTCATGCAACAAAAGTGATCTCGAGATTTGAGGTTAATGTTTGTTTTTTTTACATTCGACTGAGACATTCATTAATACTGTAGCGAGGTGTTATTATGACCGATCTGGTGTGGATTTATTTGTGTTTTGAAATATATGGAAAGGCTTCGTGAAGGGAAGTTCGGATAATTTACCGAGGGTAGATTATGAGATGATTGACTCTTTCTATTTGACAAATATAAATTTATTTTTTGCAATGACTAAAATTTAAAATCGTTCCTTAAACGCTGCGTTTATTCATTGCTTCGAACCACATTTTACAATGCGCTTCATAGGTATTTATTTAGGAGCATAAAAAAATGTTTATTAGAATATTCACTGGTGTTCAGACAACCAGGTACGAAGCACCTCTTCGACATAATCACAGTTATTGCAGGGATATAGATAGAGGAATTAGGAAAAAAATTTAGAGCACAAAAACAAAAACATTTCAAAACTTTGAAAACCGCATTAATCTCAAAAAAGAAATCAAGTAGGCCCTGTTCGTTGCAGCATACACATTTGATGGAAATGCTCTACTTGTATTAAATATTAAAGTAGGCAAACGAGTTAAACAGAGACAAACGATTATTATTGATGCTCCGTGAAGCAGACGAACGAACCCATCTGATATCAAATGACAACTGTCATACGACACATTATATTCGAATGAGAATTTGAGATTCCACGGTGAACAACTTTTACAACGTTGCCAAGTCTAGTTTTGATGAACGTGACGTCACGAAACCACTTTTCTTCTGATTATAGAAAACCAAGCGGACAGAAAAAATAAATAAAAATTCTCGAGTGATATTAGCGTATCCACTTTCTAATTACAGTGTTCTCTCATATGTCGTGGAAAGGTCCATTACATAGTCAAAGGACAAGCAAATCCAGTTTTCAGCTCCATGGAAACATTAAATTACCAGAACAAACAACAAATTCAAAAACTATAATTTAATTTTACAAAAATTTCATATAAAATTTGCTATTCAAATGATGATATAACAAAGCTTTATGAATTATTTGTATTATTTGAGAGTATATTTGAATTTGTCTCGGAATTTTTTCATTTCATTTGATCATCAAGTACATTCAAACTTCCTTGTAACAGAACTTGTTCTTACTGGAAGTTATTTCTTGAATAAATGAATAAATAAATTCCAGTAACGGTCCCATCAGCAGAACGAAGTTTCTCTAGCTTGAAGAAACTGAATTCATGGCTGAGGTCTACCATGTCTCAAGAGAGATTATCTGGGCTTGTTCTAACATATATATTATATTCACAGATATATCGATGTCAATGTGGAAAACGTCTAAGATGGATTTGGAACGGTAAAAGAAAGGAAACTGGAATGTATAATATAAAATAGAATTTCGTTATGAATCTTATTGTGAGCTATTGGACTGTCAAACATTTTGATTATTTATTTCTTGTTTTCATAATTTTTGTTAAGTAGTATGATGACATATTTTATTTTTGTGATATAGAGTAGTATGTACGTTGTTTTTATTGTATATACCTTTTGGGAGTATGTTTAATTTGATTTTTTGTGTATGTAGAATGTTGTTTGTTTTATTTAACCAAACATTATTGTTTAATTTTATTGTTTCATTCGTCTACTGAAAAATATTCATATTTTACTTTTCTCATATAAGAGTTTTCATATTCATTACCCTTCATCAAACAGTACCCTGAATCCGCCACTGATGCCTTCCCCTGTTCCATAACCTCCGTTTGAAGAAACTTGGACTAACTTGGACTGCACGCTCTGCGCGAGGTTGTTTAAAACAGAACTCTAAATATGTGAATGAAAGGCATTGGATAGTTTAAGAAATGCGTCATATTTGCGACCCTCCTACAAACCAGACCAATTGAAATAACTGCATTGACTACTTGAATATGAGATAATATAAAATAATTATCATGGATGAGCATAACATGCTTAATTATTGTTGACTAATTTGAATGGGATAAAAATAAAATTTCCAATGAGTATCGTTCAGTCGCAGAATCATCATTATCGTCATGCAATTCCGGTTAACGCCTGATCAATTTTTACGGATACCTCTCTACGCCCATGATTAAGGATTATTTATAATTTTTGTTATCACTGCATCACAAGGTATGTCGTAGTATCATATCTGTTTTACTAATTCGATTGTAAACAAACTTTGTTGGAATTGAAATGCATCCGACGTGAATTATTGTGCGCACTATGCCAAGTCTGGAAACTATTTATCATTATTAGCGGCTAAGTTTATTAAAAAGTGCAATCAGTTTACACGTCCAATTACGAATTGGACGTTAAAACAAGCGTTTAGGGTATATTACAATCAGAGCAAACGAAAAGTTTCGAAAAGTTTCGGAGCATCACAGAAAAAAACTTTGATATTTGTAATAATAGCCTTGTTTTTGAAAACACTAATTTTAAATCAATCGAAATTAATGTTCAGCCAACAAAGAAGTATCGATGTGATTAAAGTGGTATAATTGATCTGGACGAAAGCTTCTCATTGAATTCGGAAATTAGCAATACTCAGATGAAAACCATCAAAGTAATAATAATGACTGTTCCAAGTATAAATGACAAATTATTCATTGAAAGTATTAAAGCATGTTGATTTTATCAGAAACAGGACGTTCATAAAGTCAGTTGTGGAATTATCTCTTTTCTGTTAGATATTACAAAAAAGTAACTCCAATTTATCGTAGGTTTTTTTCATTACCAGAGGAGTCATGTATTGGTTCAATTTTCAATTGAGAATGTTTCTCTTTACAATATTATAGCATATTATTGATATCCATGTACTTGCTAAATTTGAAAAATCAATTGAAATTCAATGGGCCCGTCTTTATATTTAAAACAATGATACAACGAAATTGGTAACCAAATACAATCTTATCATTGAATGAAGTATTACTCTACTTTGGAATGTGGAATAGAGTATATTATCATAATATTATTATGAAAGAGTTTTTTTCTGTGAACGTATAAAATTCGTTTTTCAATGGGAATATGTTGCCCTTGCATTAAATTGTATATTTTTTGGATAACTCTTGCGTTTCCACTTTTGTCAGTAACCTACAAAATTGCATACGGGGTTGAAACTAGAAAGACGGCCGCCGCAATTCTTCTATAAAGTCGTGACAGTTATCTCGGCATCCAATTCAGCAGCGTACTGAAATATGTACACATGAACTTGTTGAGAAAATGAAATTTCATCTTATCTCTGAGACACTGAATTTATCCGATATACAGAAAACCCTCAACCTAATTAAATTAATAAATTAATTTCATATTTTTAATTATGATAATGTGGAATCTTTCTTCTCGAGACATTGTCCATTTTAGGCTTAACCATACCCTCAAAAATTATTATCATCTGATCTCCACAATGGTAGATAGTGCTTATCGCCACAATGGTAGAAAGTGCTTATCGCCACATTAGGACGACTGGCACCGTTTACAGAGCTCAAAAAGACCTACGGACCTACGGACCGAACCTAACCTACTATAGGTCATAGGACCATTTGTAGATATTTGTATCACCTTTTATTCCATCAACGCCCTCTTACTTTCGTGTCGTGTTTCATACTGCCACAATTCATCCTTCAGTTTCGGCACAAATTTGTCTGTAGTTACTGGACCTGTGGTTGTGAATTATTTTCCATTAACAATTTTCCATTAACAATTTTCCATTGGATTTTATGTGCCATGATGCTCTTATGGAAGCTAATAGATACATATCTCTTATAATTTAGATAAGACACACCCATCGCAATATTAATCTACAGGAGCTTTGTTTGCACAAAACTCATAGCCGCAACAAAATTAAAGATCAAACGTAACAGACACATCTAATGTTTTACACTAAAGCACAAACAAGTATCGAGAGAAGTGCTACCTTACCTGAAACCCTCAGAAGTCTTCAGGAGACTTCTGTGAACTGCAAGAATAACAAATTGAATCTATACAGGGTGAACTATGATGAATTAGGAAAAAAATTATGTAGAAATACACCTGCAAAATTTAAGCAAAATTCTTATTTTATTTTTGTTCGCCATCCCCCGAATATGTGCTACTGTACAAATATCTATATTTTGCCTACGATATCTTGATGATTCAATGTTTAAGAATAATCATGGTTCCAGGCACATTAGTCCCTTACAATTGTGCATGCGGTCTGTCATCTTTAGTTAATGTGGTGTTTTCTAGACATTATTTCGACGTATTTTCGTTAATGAAAAACTCATTAGACAACAACTTTTATATTTTGTTTTGTTTTCATTCAATTTTCATTCAAAACATTGTCTTCAGTCCCACGTTTGAATAAAGAGGAAGAACACTGATTGTGGCTGTCCACATGTTTACATCCAGGGGCAATGCTTTCCTACACATACAAAAGGTTTGTTTTTGGTTCAGATTTCCACTTCTTTTGGTGGGAAGAGCACAATGTTTAATTTTCCGTAATTGGTCATAGTTCAATACATTTACCTAATAAAGAAAACATGGTCCAATCAATACTTCCCGCTGATGCAAAAGCCCATTATTGAAAAATAATCAACCAAATTTTCGCCAACTCGTACCCTCCTAAGATGGCCTTGTCTACTATTGAAATTAACCAAAAAAATGTTCATTGTATATTTTTCAGTATTGAAATTGGCACTACTTAACGCTACATCTCAACAACGTATCTGAAAGCGACAGACAGCTGTATGTCAAGGTCAAGTTTATATTTTTTAAACTTCAGATTTAATGATGTTGTAGTACTTGGAAAGAGTTCAATGAAAATTAAAAAATACATCGGTTATTTTTATGACAAATGACCTACTAGGAAACTACGCACTTTAAGAATAGACAAGTTACTATCAAATACTATTTTGATAGTTCGATTCTGAAATCAACTCTTTGAAGATGGACATCTCGGAATACATTGTTAAGGCATCCACCACAGGAAAGGTATATAACGACATTATTTAGGAAACTTTCTCAGCTATTTTCGATTGGGATTTATTTCAAGTTCATTTAATACATTCTTGAAAACATGTTTTTCGAAATACCTCAAGTGTAGATATATTGTTTTTATAATTCGCACTTTCAAGAGATCACAAAAATAATGTCATTTCATCACCCAGAAATCACAAGCATTCAATATTTTTAGAGTTTGTTGTGTCTGAAACTTATATATTGATGTTCAAAGCGCCTCTCAAAAGTAGTTATACCCAACAAAAAGCATACATTTTAAATAAGCACTTCACTTCCTCAAATTCAGAATACAATTACTAACAGGAATGATTAAATAAGTCATATATGTAGTAATAATTACTGAAAAATTCGAAAATCACTGAGAATCAATAATTATCTAATTAAACTGTTATACACTTATAACAATTTACGTAACTATGTCTTACATATGAATCAAATGTTACATACAAGCTTATCAGTGAACAGTACACCGTGTGCAAATCAAGAAACAGTGACCATAACATTTTCTAGTCCTTTCTAAAACTCCCATTTATCCGGAAGCTCTCCGTTTTTCTTCTTCCAGCGTTGACACGCATTCTCCCCGTGCAGTGTCATAGTATACGTACTGATGTTTCTTTTTCTTCCTGACAGAACCTACATAGCATTTCATTTGCGAAAACCAATATCCTTTAGTGCTCCTTTTATGGCTAAGTAAGTATTCTGTGAATGTTGGCAGCGGTTTTTTGATAAACTCTTTGGCCTGTCTTATTCCTGGTGAATTGTTCCATCATTTTTGAGGTACACCTTTTGCTATACCGAAAAATGGTTTTGCGCCATTCAGAGCCTTATTTGGTCCTTCACGGGCTAGCGAATCGGCCTCTTCATTCCTTTTATAACATTTGTGAACTTTTACCCACGTTTTGAGGTACCTTGCGTTGAGTTGACTGCTTATATAGCCGCTGGGAGTAAATAACAATGTTTTTTTCCGAAAACTCATGACTCATTAACTCTGGAGCAATGGTTCATTGCAACAACTTCCGCTTGAAATATGTTCGCCTACAAGATTCTTGTTTTAAGCTTGGCTTCATCAGTTTATGAGCCATCCGTGTATATAGACAGCCATTTTTGCGTTGAGGGGAAGTTCCTCCTCCCACGCATCCCTTACCGGTTTGCTTGTTTTGAAAGTTTTATCAAAGCTATACCTGGGCATTATGCTATCTGATGGCATTCTTATAACATGTTTCTTACTCTTCATATTGCTTGATGTAGTCTCTCCCGTGCAAACTGCTTATGTGTGCTTGTCTAGGCAACATACTCGTGACTGACCTGGCTACGAATTGAATGTACAGTGGTGGCAGGTTGAGCACTTCTAGTGCAGCTGTTAGGGTGGTTCTTATAGCCCCGGTTGCAATGAGACAGGCTTGTTTTTACAATCCTCCGAGCCATCGTACCACTCGTACCTGCTTGATGTTTGGTCATCATACCACCGCATATGTAGTTATTTTTGGTTGTAGCCATCCATTCTTTTGCATATTCTCCTGCACAGATTGAAGGATACCCTACTTTTTTTCCACTACTTTTTGTAGGTGTTGACGATATGTTAATTTATGGTCAAAGATGACGCCTAAGTATTTGGACAAAAGGAATTTCTTTGCCGTTTAGTACAGGTGACCTTGGTCCATCCAGTCTTTCTTTTGTGTTAATGCTATACTATTGTTGTTTTATGGGGATTCACTTCCACTTTACAATACCTGATGTCATATTTAGGGCTGACCTTGCTAATTTGCCTATTGTAACAATCGCAAGATCGTCGGCATATCCTAAGCAATGAAATAGCCTGGATGATAGCCTAAACTAGACTAACTGACTTTGCCTATTCCATATAGTGAATTCGCTGAATGCAATGGAATGCGTCGAATTTTCTCTCGTTTATGGGTTGAACTGATGTATGGAAAAAGAACGATTCGAAATAAGAATCAGTTGCGTCAAATAATGATCGTCGCCATACATAAACTTGAGGTAAAATTTCACAAATATATTGGATTGAAAAATAATAGAAAATATTCTCCTTCGCCAGTATCAACATCGGTTGCAATCGTTTGTGTGAATAAGAGGGGAATGTGGATCAAACATGTCTAGAAATAAATCTATCAAGTATTCAATTCTTCAGGATCATATTCATTCAATAATGATAATAATAATAATTACCGGCAGATATGTTGTATAAGTGATTTGCTAAATCAGCGTGTTCCATAATTAGTAACTCTATTTCATGTTTCGAGTTGAAAAAAAGTAAATGAATCAACATCTAATTATTGAATAATCGATTGGTATCAGAGCGTTCCCGATTAATGAATAAACTTGTTTCTGATCCTATAACATCGAATGCCTCACTATAATAAATTTTACAAATTGTGAATGTGATTTCATTGACCTCTTGCTATGATATTCACCATATTCATTTACATACTTCTGTAAGAAAAAGTTTCGTTGAATATTTCCCTCATATAAGAGGAATGCAATAATCAAAAATTCAGAGGCAACTGCACTGCGGAGCGATAATTGCACTGCGAAAACATTCCGTCGCCATGACACCACAAACAATACTGAAAAATGTCAGATAAACTTCAAAAAGTGAAAAAATGTCGCGTGTCTAGCACAGTTTTATAATATTTCTCAGACAAACAAATTTACATGTAGGAAAATTGTATATTTTGAAAAGAGTCGAGCTCTTTCGCCAAAATATGAAAATAATCTCGAGCAATCTTTAGCAATTATAAACAATAATTTCACATCCAGAAACGAAACTTATGGAACAGATGGTATAATAAGGCTATATTGTGAATATACCCAAGCTATTGGAATTTTACATGATGGATTGCTTTTTTGCCGCAGAAGTTTTGAAATTATCAATTGATGATGTAAATATACCATAATCCATAGTCTAATGAAGAACATCTCTTGCCATATCATCACGACTTTTCAGTCAACAAGCAAACACTGCCAATATGGATGCTATTATCGAAGTGCGGCTATTTTACTGTGTGTTGCTCTGTGTGTTTTTACTGTTTAATCGGAAAGTGTGGTGAAATCTGTGGTTTTTATTTTTAATATCAGAACGAGATGATATCCATCGTTAATATATGATGCGAGCAGATTTTCGGACAACACTCGAAAATGTTTGAGAAAACACTGAAACTGTTTTTTTCTGTGATTTTTCCAGTTATCTGTTCGATAACAGTACAGTATTTGTACAGATGGCACAAATATATTATTTCAAGTTACATCCATGACAATATTTTTCAAAGTGTCACCGCACAAGAAATTGTCTCAACAATTCCATCATAACAGTGTGAAATTGCTTCTGAAGAGTATGATTTCCAATTCTTGCGACCTCCCTGATGATCTTAGAAGAGTGAAATAGATTTTTGTCGACCAAAATGTATTGGAGGCCTAGCGAAAGAGATGCAATTCACGCATCAATGAAATGAGCGATTTTCTGTGAGTGATACTTCTGAATAACATTCTCCCTTATCTCATTTATAGATAAGAATGTCCAATGGAAACTGGACATTTTAGAAATAATCAACTATCTGAAAGAAAATGCAAATTTTCACTTTCAGATTTTTTTCTCTCAAGTTATATAGGGTCTTTCACAATATCTATCAGATGTAGTTCAATGTCCAGCTTGGCTTTAGCCGGGGAAGTAGTTGTTTTCTGTTAGATATTACAAAAAAGTAACTTCATTTTATCGTAGGTTTTTTCCACTTCCAGAGGAGTCTTATATTGGTTCAATTTTCAATTGAGAATGTTCCCTTTACAATATGAATCCCTTCTAAGAGATGTTATCTTGAACGATGGAAAATAGTGATTAAAGTTCATCTTTCAGTCGCAGATGATTCCACAACTGACTTTATGAACATCCTGTTCATATTTTCAATAAAATCAAGATTCAGAATATTCTACAAATGAACTACCATAGGAAAATATGTCTCCTTTGGCATTTTTTACTGTTCGTATTCGCACTACCACCTAGTAGATATATGGAAAACAGAAGACAACTTGGATGCGCCAACTATTTTATCAGCGGTCGCATACGCCACCTTCATTCAATTAGGGATTCAACCATAACATAGCATGGCTGTTGTTAAATAGTTAGGTAATTGCGAACAACGCGCGTAAATTGTGATGTGTGCACAGGAATTGCTAAATATTTGAAACAGACATTGTAATCAATCTACGGGAATATTTGAATTGCAATTCACTTTCCACATGTGGTGGGCTGTTTAATAGTATCAGAATCTACGTCACATGTTTGGTGTTGACGTAGGCTGAAATAATTACCAAAATGAAGGATTGTGGTTTTCCTTAATACATTAACAAATTTCATAATAAAAACAAACACTTTCTGGCAAACATCCACAGTGTAACCCACTTAAGACCGAAACACCCTTATAAAATATATTTTCCAACCGATTAAAATTTTTCTTCTTTCAGCTGTAAGAGTATCAAAAAGTCTACGTTTACACAAATATGCAAAATATAATTCCTATTTTCAGAGCACAGTAAAACTTTTTTCATGTTATAAATTGCTAAATATCATTAGCGATTTTTTACGTGAAATTTTGACAGCGCCATTGGATTTAGCATCAGTCAATTAGGTAAATCCTGAAATTTCATTGCAAAATATTCATTGGCAGCAACCTTATAACAACATTAATTTTGATAACATAGCCTTATTTGATAGAATAGAATTTTATTCGTGCAGTACATACATCAATAAATGTTTGCATATGTCAATAATAATAAATAAATAAATTGAAACAGATAAAAACATAATACTGACATAATGAAAGTAGTCAGTAAACAACTAAAGGAGAAAGACAGCGAAATTCAGAAATACAATAATTCAAAAAAAAATATAAATCAATATACATTATCAGACAGGCGACGGATTACGTAATGAGTCGAAATAAGTAAAATATTCCTCAAATGTGTAAAAGGCATTTTGTAAAAGAACATTCTTAATTTTTACTTTAAAAGTGTTTATACTAGTTTCAGGAGTCTTAAACTCATTAGTTAAAGCGTTATAAAATTTTAATGATTGATATAGATATGAGTTCTGTGATTTACTTAATCTATATTTGGGTAGCCTTAAACTTGTTTTGGCCCTAGTATCATATGGCAGGGTATGTCCTCCGGCTTAGTCACTTTATTTTCACCTTTCATTTTTTTACATAACACAAACATTCATATATGTAGCAAGACCGAAGAAAGGTTTGCAATGGTCGTTTGTGGTCGGTGCATACAAGATTTTATTTTTCACGAAAAAATGATCTTAAACTACGTTGTTTACTTCATAAATTTCTTTTCATAGTATTTACTGCGTTCTGGTTGGCAACTGAGTACAAGTGAGCTTCTATGCAATTGTCATGGAAACATTGAAGATGAATGGTTGTTTATTTAATAAAATGACGCTGCATTTTTGTAATAATTGACAAGCTTGTTAGTGGAGGAAACTAAAAACGGTTGTGTTCATAATAATTATGGAGATCCCACAGAATGTAACGCTCAACGCTGAAAAAGCGTTAGGAAATTTACTGCCTGTGAAATCCAAATACTTATACGGAAGAATATAAACAACGTAGGTTTTTTTTAACCTACAGAAATAATAAATACATTGAGTTACCTGTAGGTAAAAATACTATAGGAAGTGTTCCTTCTATCATAGCGAAATACCTTAATTTGGAAAACCCGAACGCCGTCAACACTTCTTGTTCAAGGTGGTGCTTCCTTTGAAACAATAAAATTACATGGAAAATGGAAGAGTAGTACGGTAGCGGAGAGCTATTATTGAAGAAAGTATCTCATCGAAGAACAAAATTGCTACAATGATAGCCCATTCCGTTTCCGAAAAAGAAAAAAATTAACGTTCCGAACAAAACCGAATGCACATTGAGGAGTTCATCATCGGTCAACTCACAGAACTTCAAACTTGGTACTAATTTTTCAGGAACATTTGAAAATTGTAATTTCTATTTGAGAGAAAATAATTAGTTCCTTTTTCATGTACAGTTATAAATAAAACTTTTCTGAGTAATTAATTTATTGAACTACAGAAAAAAGCTTTTAGTGGGCGTTATGATTCATAATGCCCTCCATAACGCCCCGGGCCTTATGGGTCTGTTAATAGCAACCGTTGCCAAGGTATTATAAAGCAGTAATGGACAAGTGAAAAATAAAAATATTATCGGTCCAAATATGCTTTAAAATACACAAATGAACCCAGAAAATATTTTTGGAGTCAAATTTCAATTACAGCCGTTCCCATTCGTTTCTAAAAACCAGCAAATTTCAAAGCTAATATTGGTGCTCTTTGCGACGTACTCTCCCGAGCCCAATCAGCCAAAGGGCGTATTCTAATCGGGTTGAATGTGATGTGAAACGGCAATGTTATTGGTCGTTCGGAATTCTCGGGAGAGTACGTCACAATTTGCAATGGCGCGAAAGAAACCATTTGAATTTTGTTGACTTTCAATGAAATTTTAGGATTTACCTGATTGAAGGATGCTGAATCAGCGGTGGAGTCGAAATTTCAAATAAACAATCGCCAATGATTTTCATCAATTTTTTACATGATAAAAAAATCATGGCATTGCGACAACACGCAATTATGTACATTTCTATTATTTTTTATTTTGAATAATCATTTCCTATTGCCCATTTCTAAATTTATTAACGATTTTCTATAATCTAAAATTTTTCATTATCACTTTTGAATGCTCAATCCAAAATTGGTTGATCGTGGCTCACCGAGTATATTTTTTATCGCGATCAAGCCTTTCAGATTTCATTTTTACCACCTAGCGGACAACAAGTGAAACGCACCTCTCTAAGAACAATATTCGTTGAGTGCGAGCCTTATGATTTTTCAGTACATATTTGTTGAAATAGGAAGTGGAACCAAATTTCCATTGCAACCGTCTCACCGTCGACGTAACACAAGAATTTAAATTTGTTGGTGCAAAACTGCGAACTCTATCAGTGAAAAGAGGTTCCGAGGTTGTCCCAGTTCCCGAAGTTCCGGCCGGCCAAACTTCAGCCCTTCAGGATCATCCGATCAGGTAAGAAATTTGAAAGGCACATCGACTTGACTTTCCATTTTTCCATCCTGAGTATTTCTTCCTTTTGGGGGCACCAAATCTCCCGTGACACATAACATTCGCCCTGAAAATTGGAATTATATTCTGCAAATTTGTGTAAACGTAGACTTTGATATGCTTTCTGCTTAAAAAAGGAAAAATTGAATCGGTTGGAAAATGTAGATTTTATAAAGGTGCTCCGGTCTTAAGTATGTAACACTCTACATACATATTTAAAATATAATTCTGTCACATCGTTTGTTTTGTAGTATCGACTGGAAGTAATCGTAACCCCATAGGCAAGAAATACTCAGATCCTATAACATTCCCCTTTCAAGTAATGTCGTACGACTCGATAGAAATGAAACTTCGATGACTTTCACAATCCATCGATAATCTGAGGAATAATAGAATCAGAACAGTTATTAAATATATTGAGCTGAATATTTTGATTTCATTTCTTAATTACATCAATTTATAATATTTACTTACGGGTAAACTCGACTGAAATGAACACGATAGTTTAAGCAAATTTATCATCATATGCGATACGAGGGCGGGCTGAAAAAGTGATGGGTAAGAGTTGGCGGCCACAGACGACAATAAATTGCACGGCACGGCACGCTTTGTGATTGGTCACTGTAATAGCGGTAAGTTTGAATGACCGCCAAGAAGAAGGCAAACTGAGTTGAAAATGCTTGAATTACTAACCAACCCAACCTAACCTGACTAACGTAGACAGAATAACCATTCAAAATTGTTAACGATTTAACGACTATTTATCCAAAATTGTTAATAACCTAGCATTGGTTGGAGCGCTTATGCCGTGCATTTTATTGTATAGTGGCGTCCACCACAATTGAAATAACATTGGTTTTCGTAAATACTTATCTAATATGAAGGCTAGTTTATGTAAACGGAAGGTAAGGTAACTCAAGAAAGTAATGGAAGTTACTGGAAATGTACGGTTTACAAAAACGTACGGTAGAACAAATAATTCGCAAATGCTAGTGAGTTGGAATTCATTATTGTGTCAACTGACACAAGACACACGACTGACAGTTCTGCATTTGAATTTGTAAAATAAGTATCAACCATATTTATTCAGATTTTCAAGTTCTTCAATTTTCAAACTATCTGACAACTGAAGTAAAAGGTGACCAATATCAATCTGGATTTTCTTATCATTACGGTTAACACCAGTCATCTTCACTCGGAATATATCGTTCCTAAAAGCCCTCTGATAGTCAACTTTTTCGTTTTACCTTACGTTTCATACTTTACCTTGCGTTTTATCATAAACAAGTCTACACGATTCCGATTGTTTAAATCTCTTCCGTTCTTCTATACAATTCAATGTATGAATTAATCTCCGACATAGTAATGTATTTTTCTCTTTTCATCAAATAGATTTTTAATCACAGTGGTAATTCATTCAATTTCCACAAAAAAAAAAAAAAAATGTTGTTGTTAAAATTGTTATTTCCGTCAACCGATTGCACCCCTACGTGCAACCCTCGAAAGTCTTCGAGAGACTTGTGTGAGCTAGGGAAGACGCAGCCCTTACCTTTTAACGTGTGATGCCATGCACGAGACCGATGGCCATGCGAGGCTTTGAACCCTCGACCCTTCGCTCCAAAGGCTAACGTTCTACCAGCACGGCCACCACTGCTAATTTTCAAAGAAAATGTAATAAAATTTCATAGCATTAATTTTCGCGTGGTGAAAAATAGCAAAACAATGCAAACTTTCACAAAAGTTTCACTTTAGTGCTCAATGAAACTATAAAAATTTGCCCCCTCGTACAAGGTCGGCAACATTAAAAATATGAATTATAAACAATTCTAGTTATTTGGTAAAGAAAAAAATGGAACGATATAGGATGATTTTTTCTTTGTTTTCGCCGTTTTGCGCCTCTTTTGAATTTTTTCTCTACAAAATTACACGAATTGTTTATAATTTACATTTTTTACAATGTTGCCGAACATGTACGAGGGGGCCAAATTATATTGTTTCATTGAACACTAAAATACAACTTTTGTGAAAGTTTCATTGATTAGCTATTTTTTCCTTTTTGATAAAATGTTTGTCAAGAGGTGATAACGATATAATTACCAAAAGAATGCTTCGAAAGTGATACTGTTACTACTCAAAAAAACCTTGATGTATTTATAATACATATCTTAACACGATAACAGTCGATGAATCAAGGTTTAAAAATTCGTAGGTGCATTGACTAATTTCTTATTCGATAGGTCATGTACTATTCGAATTTCAAATCAAGAACCAGCAACGTATTTCAGACAGGTCAGGCTCCAGCTAGTTACATTATTAAAGCGGTAAGAAATAAGACTAACGACCGCTTGCACGAATTTTAGTTAAATTCTAGTTAAAATTAAATCCACAATTGAATCAAAATATCTTTGCACCACATAGTTTGATCATCAGCTTTCATGTTGATTTAATTATAAGTTAATGGTTGATCCTTAATTAGTTAAGCCAAATTATAATTCTAATTGGTTCAAACAGCCGTTAGTCGATTTAAATTAGATCTGTTAATTTTTCAAGTAGTAATCTCTCGATCTAGTTGTGTAAAGAGTTGACTTTGTAAGCAAGAGGTGACCGAAGGATATTTTTTAGTCTTCGAGGATACTTTTAATAATTAGTATTTTTTCATTCATAAAAACCATAGATCAAGAGTGTATTTCGAGTTGTCATTTCAATAGATCTGAAAATTAATGTATTGAATCTTATGCCTGCTGAACAAGACAAGTCGATTCTGGTAGAGCAAGTCTTGAAATTTCAGCACAACAAATAAATATAATGTAGGATAGAAAATATAAAATGGCATAAAATAATTCTATCACCAACTGTCTGCCAGAGCGAAGAATATTTCTATGTTAGTGGAAGTGGGACAGTTCACAGCGCTGTGCGGGTTAGAAAGAGAGAGAACGTATAAAGAGAGTAAAACGGGCCAGATATATGAAAGCCAACAATTTTTTGCAAAATGGAAAAAAAAACATTTATTCAACGACAAAATAATCATTAATTTTTTTATTCGCCTTCTTGATCACAAACAAATTATAATTTTATAATAATTTCAAGCATAAAGTTATTGGATAATTTAGAAAAATGCATGAAATAAAGTGCGACCTCGATAACCCGGACTAATTGAAAATAATTAATAATTCCGATTACTGAAGAGGAATAGTTTTTATTTTAAAAAGTGGAACAATTAATATAAAACAACTAGAAAATAGTCAAAAAAATGTGTAAAACAGAAGT
Organism: Chrysolina oricalcia; assembly: GCA_944452925.2. Lineage (NCBI taxonomy): Eukaryota > Metazoa > Arthropoda > Insecta > Coleoptera > Chrysomelidae > Chrysolina > Chrysolina oricalcia. The sequence continues at coordinate 36,084,606 of OX101816.2, read as the reverse complement.
ATACTTATTACATTTTATATTTTGTGAAGTAATTTGTTTTTTTTTCACTTGGTCCTTTTCTGGTTCATTATAAAATCCGTTTTTTTATGGAATTTTCTTTTTATTGATAAAAAGTATGTTTTTTTGGAAGGCATTTCAATACATACATGGTATTTTTTAAACGTTTGCATTCGTTTGTACTATATAAAATAACACGAATGTACTATTTAACAACAAACAGCTAAGCAATTTCTTTATCCTCAGACGCGATAAGTAGTAGTCAAAACAAAGGCAGACACTGTTTTGTGAAATCCCAGATATCAGAATCCCGGTCGGATTTAGGAAGAAGAGAAATCCCCCACGAACGATTTCAGTAATTTTAATGAAGTATACGTCTAAAAACGCAGGTTCGGGTCACCGAGTAATATCAAATCCAGATTATAATAATAAGCACACAATGCAATTGAAATGTTTGTTTATCGAAGAATCCGGTTTACCAAACGTTCGGATTATCAAGGTCGCACTGTTGTAGTAAAAATCATTATATTCACCAAGAAAAAAAACCTCTTTGGCCGATATCGAACCGGCTATATCTTGCTTGCAAAGCCTCTACAACAACAAAAGCATTCATTCAGACAGAATCATTTAAACAGTGCATTAGGCCTATAAATATATTATGTGGCATCTTCAGAGGGAGACTTTCATATCACAGAGCTAGAGTGGGGATCCCGGCCATTTCATACCGGATTGCTCCGGGATGTCGGCCGTTGGTGTCTCATCGCAGGTTCTGGCGACTTCCATGGAGAGGTCCAATTCCAAGATGTTGGCAGGTTGCCCATATTTCCAACCTTGATGCGTATAAATGGCGGTTTTCTTCAATCTTCTTGTTCATATTGTATTCATGTGTGACAGTCTTTCTGACTATTGGGAATTTTTATGTGTTGGTGGTGGATTTAGTTATTATGGCTTGCAAAGCCATCGCTTACACTAGTAGACCACTAGAGATTACTACTAGAAAAATTTACAAGTAAGATTTAAATCATTTGAATTTTTTACCATTTTAAATTTTTTTTCAAATAATAACCCGTCAGCTGGGGATTGCCAGACTTGACGTTTAATGTTCAGCAGGAATATAAGATTCCAAGGGCGTCGATATGGGGGATAATTACCCCCCAAGAATAATTATAAAATAGTATTTTTAGTAGAAGTTCTATATTACAGTATGATTTTTTTCATTACTTAAACAAAAAAGACTTAACCTCCAATAAAAAAAAAATTGTCACGACTTATGAAACGACAACTTGAAACGCGTTGGTGGCTCTTCCTCTATTCACCTGAGATGTTTCTAGACGCTGAAATGGGACTCTCCAACACTCAAGACTGATCGAACCATAATAAATTTGGTTCGAATGTGAAAAAAGCAAAGACATTACCTTTAGACCAAGCTATAGAGGTTTTTTTCCCACAAAATAAAATACGCAAATGGCCTATACTAATTTTTCTACGATAGTTCGTTAATGAAAACCCCCGTTTTCGCCCCAGCAAAATAGCTTTGTGGAATTTTTTAAACAGCAATAGTTATAAAACCTAAAAATGGAATTTCATTCCATTTCCAATGAGAAATTCCGGGAAAATCTCGAAGACATCATTTTTCCAAAATTAATAATTTTTATAAATCTGAAGCTGAACAAACAATATTACGGAAACTGAGATAATAATAGATGGTTCAACTATGCGAAAGATGTTTTCTGTCCGATATGTAGTTTTTGCACAATTGCGTTATAAACAATTTAAGAGCAAATCTTGCAAGATGCGCCGATTTGAGTCAAATCGTCGTATTCAAATTCTGTAAACGGCATCTGGAAGTAGAGATCAATATCTACAATTTGTATATATTGAATTTTCACCTGACAGGTGGGAAATGTGTTGAAAATGCCACTGAAATCGCTTCAAAGTGCGTCCGAATTCATCCGAAGTAGCACTGAAGTTAAGAAGAGGTTTACCTTCTGAAAAAGGTCAAAGTAAATTTGCGGTGTAAAGGGGGAAGTAGGAATCCCGAGTGATGGAGTCGGAGTCCAATATTAAAAGAAATCTAATAGCGTCTCACTCCAGCTCATTGCCCATTTACGTTATAGTAAAATTGGCCTTGAAAGCGCCATCCGCATATTCCTAACGAAGCTGCTCGTATTACATTTTATTTTTACAACTCGGCCATTGTCGATAGATTTCCTAATAAGTCTGGTAACTCCTTTGATGTGGTCGAAAAATGCCGCTCTTTTTGTGAACGGTCGTAAATTATACGGACACCTGCAGAAACCTCTGATACGAGGGTCAGTCTACAGTGTGAACAATTTGTTTACTGGAAAGTATGTCTACGAGGGTCGGGCGTTGAGTATCCATTATATTTGATGGTTATATTTTTGTATAAATATTGGCTTTTGATCTTTAATTGAAATGAGTCAGATTTTATACGATTATACAGGGTCCTGCAACTGCGCTCCGGTGGTCCATAGCTTCTAAACGGCGCAACTTAAAAATGTCTTTCGAATGCAAGCATGTTTCCTTCTTGAGAGAGTATGTTCGAAAAATATTACGAAGTATACACGGTGACCCAGAAAAGTGCACCAAACCAAACTTATATTTTTTGTAATGGAACATATTTCATAACATGGTTGAATAGAGAGTATTTTGACCATTCAAAAAATATGAAATCATGTATGTTCATCAACGTTATTAGCGGAGATATATCGATATTACTTCAAAAAACGTAAGGCATTCAAAACTCTGTAACTCCTCGTAGAAAAATAACTCCAATATAGTCTAGTTTCTGTAACATGACACACAGTTGAAATTTCATTTCTTTTTGTGTACCGGATAGATCGAAACGCAAATTGAAAGATATCTTGTTTTTTTTTTCAATTGGAAAGGACCCCGCAAACTCCTTATGGAATTTGGGTCCCGGTGGATTTTTTTGAATTTTTGGAATGATGTAGTCCATGTAATTCTCAACCAATGTTACCATTGCGCCAACCCAAAAAAATGAACAGTTTTGCTGATAGGGGGCGTTGAAATCACCCCTTGCGCAGATTAGACTATTTATTTTTGAACCCGGTAACAATATTTTCACTTTTTTCATTGTTGCTAATGTTGCACAATATTGTACTGTTTTATAAAAAAAATTATTACCCCTCCCCTTTTCCCCCCAACTCCTATTACGGAACGCAAAAAAAATATTTCTCGAGTGCCTTCAAATGTATCGTCGAATGTTTAAATATGCCTAAATAAGGGAAAAAGCAGTTTTTTATGATTATCCCCCCACCCCCCAAATGACACAAAACGAAAAAAATTCGGTGGATTTTTCTGAATTTTTGATATGATGCAGTTCAAGTTATTTTGAATAGAAATAAATTGGGTGACAAACTTCAAAAATGAATAGTTTTGATGGGGGCGTTGAAATCATACCTTGCTCAGAATGGACTATTCATTATTATAGGCGGAAATAATAGCTCTACGTATTTTAGTTTAGATTATGCTGATCAATTCTGTAATTTTTCATGAATTGAAAATCTAAAACCTCCCCCTTACCCCCCTACCCTTAATTCAAAACACGAAAAAATGTATTTCCGATTACCAGTAAATGCTTTATCAAAATAAATGTTTTAATCAGCTCAAATTGAGGAAATCGTACAGTTGTTTAATATCACCTTTCCCTCCCTTCAGAAAAATATTGATGGAGTTTGCTGACTTTTAGTAGGGCGTAGTTCATGATTTTTGAATATCAATCAATTAGACGAATATCTCGAAAATAAATAAAAATTAGACATCCACAATTTGAATTAGAGGTGGTGCCTGAATTATTTTTTTTTTTTCTTGTTTTGAAATAGAGGTTGAGGGTAAGGGGGAGGTTTTAGATTTTCAATTTATGAAAGTTTACACAATTGTTCGGCATAAAATAAAACAAAAATACGTAGAGATATTGTTTCCGCCTATAATAATGAATAGTCTATTCTGAGCAAGGTATGATTTCAACGCCCCGTAGCATCAAAACTGTTCATTTTTGGGGTTTGTCACCCGATTTATTTCTATTCAAAATAACTTGAACTGCATCATATCAAAAATTCAGAAAAATCCACCGAACTTTTTTCGTTTTGTGTCATTTGGGGGGTGGGGGGATAATCATAACAAACTGCTATTTTCCTTATTTAGGCATATTTAAACATTCGACATTTGACATTTGAAGGAACTCGAGAAATATTTTTTTTGCGTTCCGTAATAGGAGTTGGAGGAAAAAGGGGAGGGGGTAAGAATTTTTTTTATAAAATAGCACAATATTGTGCAACATTAGCAATAACGAAACAAGTGAAAATATTGTTACCGGGCTCAAAAATAAATAGTCCAATCTGCGCAAGGGGCGATTTCAACGCCCCCTAGCTGCAAAACTGCTCATTTTTTTGGGTTGGCGCAATGGTAACATTGGTTAAGAATTACATGGACTACATCATACCAAAAATTCAAAAAAATCCACCGGGACCCAAATTCCATAAGGAGTTTGCGGGGTCCTTTACGTTATTTACAAAGTTAAGTAAATACCAAGTGTGATATATCATTCGAAAGGAAATTTTATGGCCTTCCCAATACTGAACTTGAATGAATGGGTTTCCATTTGAAAAAAAAACAAGATATTTTTCAATTTGCGTTTCGATTTATTCGGTACACAAAAAGTATTGAAATTTCAACTGTGTGTCATGTTACAGAAACTAGACCATATTTGAGTCATTTCGCCTCCCATAAGTTTTTAGAATTATTTTTCCACGAGGAGTTACAGAGTGTTGAAAAACTTATGTTTTTTGAAGTAATATCGATATATCTCCGGAAATAACGTTGATGAACATACATGACCATATATTTTTTGAATGGCCAAAGTAATCTCTATTCAACCATGTGAAGAAATATAGGGTATTCCATTACAAAAAACATGACTTTGGTGTGGTGCACTTTTCAGGGTAACCTTGTATACTTCGGAATATTTTCTAAAGAAACTCTTTCAGGAAGGAAACATGCTTGCCTTTGAAAGAAATTCTTAAGTTGCGCTGTATAGAAGCTATGGACCACCGGAGCGCAGTTGCAGGGCCCTGTATATGAAATTCTATTGAGAAAAATTGAAAAATCTTTTTTTGTAATACCTAACAGAAAATATCTGATATTACATGTCTTCAATTGCAGACAGGTAAAAATATGGGATACTCAAAAAGAGGTCCCACAGAAAATACAAAATGAGTAAAAACAAATGACGTTTTCAGTGATATACATAAATTTTTTACCTAAATATATTTACATTTTCCAAATATTTACAAGTTTTGCAAAATTTGTAATTTTGGATTTTATTTATCTGAACATTGGGATCTTATTTGCCTGTTTGCGAATTTTAATGTGTAATATATTCGCACTCTACTATATAAAGAAACCAAATAATCATGGGGAAAATTACTACATGGGTGAAAAATTTTTACATTAGAATATTCGTTTGAAAATATCTGTCCTACACCATGTTGAATACAATTAATATTGAAATTTGCAACAAATATATTTTCTAAGCCTATTAGGTATTATGAAAAATCATTTGTGGGGACTGTTAAGCAACCAAATAACTCACCGCTAGCGTTGTAAGCTTTTCGCTCATATAATATCGGGGACTTGTCTCTTTGGGACATTGAACAATATTGTAAACAAATATCACAAGAATGTGTGAAGAGACATTTACGTAAAAAATATCCACAAACATACACCATTGCCTTCCTCTGATATCAAATTCCTGTTATCGGTTGACACTAATTTCAAGATTGGCGATATATTTTCTTTTTCGTACTTCCGGGCCTAAAGTGACAACTTCACTCCCTTGTGACAGGTACTAAAGTGTCACATTTAATCCCTCCGGGATTAAATATTGACGAAACTCCCGGAACGATTAAATCACAAACAAACGAATTTAAGGGATATTTTATTGAAAAATATAATTAATTAGAATGGTAATTAACGTTAATATTCAAATTAATATTGTGACAGTTCGTCATATTGACCAGTCTTTCCTGGGTTAATGCAGCAGGTAACTGACGAGTAACAGATAGGTCCTTTTCATATTGAACTGGTGTTTGTTTCGAAGATCCTGCGGAAACAGGAAGCGAGAATGAGGACTGTGGCATAACTATAGTGGACGAATCGGCGACTTGACCAAATATTTTATCTGAAATTTTTTGTTTATTTTTAATAGACGATTCAATATATCCCTCGGCCACGTTGGAGGATTTCCATCCTCCATGTCTCTTCAGCACGTCTATTGTTGCTCCCGAATCAGCTAACAAAGACGCAGATGTGCGTCTAAAACAATGTCCCGTATAAGACGTCGCATTTTCTAATTTCAAGAAAGCTGCTATTTGCCGTGGAAATGTACCAAACATGTTTTTTCCTACTACTCGCGTAGTACATTCTTTGTTGATGTATTGAACAAAAAATTTTGAATGAGTTGTCCCTGTCTTTCGCAATGCCACATATTTCCGAAATATCGCCACAAAACTGATGGCACTGTTTTCTGAATTTTTGATCACAAAATTTCGGTCAATTTTATTTTTGGTGTTTCTAATCGCAATTAGGAAGGAATCGCCCAAATCTCTCACATCGTCGATTTCTAAATCAACCAACTCTTTTCCACGACAAGCTCCCGCAACGCCCAAAATAAGTGCAACCTACAAAAAAATTGATTTCTTAAAATTTCTGAATATAAACAAATTTCCAAATTTACCTTAAGCATTAAATATTTATCATCCGGAGCCTCCCGTAAGAACTGATCTACCTGCTCAGACGTGAGAATTCTTGACTTCTTTGGCTTAAATCCCTCATTTCTTCTCTTCAAAAAAGCTAATAATTTTGGAAATTTACTTATATCAATATCTTCTCTAATGTTAATAACCGATTTCAGCATTGAGTAATGTGCCCAGAGAGTTGAGGCACAAACCGCTTTTGATTTATCATCGAAGTAGACTAACAGCGCATTTTCAGTAGGTTGTCTCACATTTTTTAAGCGGCACCACTTTTTAAAAGCATCGTACTGCTGCTCGTATAGTTTTCTAGATTTCGGTGGTAACAATTCTTCACCTACTTCGGCTGCTCTTTTATCAATATCAGATACACCTTCTTCACTCATGATACCAATAATTATCAATAACAATGTTTCTTTACAATGACACTAGTAATGACAATGTTTCTAAATTATAACTGTCACAACGCAATGTTACTATGGTAACTTATTTTAAAGACAGTTTATTAAATGAGTTGAAGAGAGAAAAAACTGATTGAAATTATTGAAATAATTAATAAAATCATACCGGAAGTACGAAAAGTATCGTATATACCTTGCGACTGAAGTACATTTAATCCTTCAGGTAAATTATGGCCCTCCCTGCGGTCGGGCCATAAACTTTACCTTCAGGATTAAATGTACTACTTCAGTCCCGCGGTATATAATGTACTATTTTTTTCCTGAAAACATTAGATGTTATAGTGAACAAAATATCGCTACTATCTTCCATACAATTGCTGCCTTCTGCCTCACGAAAATACCCTATAGCAAATAGTTTTTTAAATGCTCTAGTGAACTGAATGGCAGTGGGATTTCTAGCGTTTCCACAAGCGTTTCTGATTTGACCAAAGTAATTCTCAAGACAATCCTGATTCAAATTACGGGTCAATAAAAATTTATAATTTTTATTTTTGAAAATTTTCCATAATTGTAAAACTGAGGAAATAGTAAGCCTCCAACCGAAAATAAATTTAAGAGAATTTGTTACATTCTTTCCTGCCTTACCTGAAACCTTCAATATTGGAAAAAGTGTGTCCATTTTATTTAAAAATTCAAATTGAGCTGTGGTTCCCATAAAAGCATGGCATGTTTCCAAGTAGCTTGAATTTAATATATCAAACAATTTGTTCATGTCTTCAATAAAGTTAGCAGTTACTTTGGCTTCTTCCGGTATTTTTTCAAAGTCAATATAAGTGGGCATAGCAACGGCCACAGAGTGACTGAATACTTGAGAAGCTTATTTCACCTTCATTTTTTTAAAATTGTTTGGATTTAGGTGTTCATCACTTAGCCTAGGCGCCAACCTATACTGTTTTGACTTATCAAGGGTATACATCGTTTCTAAATATGATTTATGCGTAACACCATCAACAAGATGAAAGGGCTCTCGTGTCTATTGCCTGGCAAAAAGTTTTCGAAAAATCTCTCTAATTATTTTCACTTTATTCTCACTCTCTTGTGGTATTACAACTGATAATTTTCTTAAAAAGAGTCGTTTACGGTATTTATCACCAGTTCGATAATTCGAATTTGGCATAATGTTGCTTGATTAACAAATATTGAAAAATACAATAAGTGTCACTATCACAATACAAGAGCAAACTAAACTCTAACGGTAGCCTCCTCCCTTCTCTGTGACACTCATTTCGGGATAATTGGTCCCTTTGTGACTTGCCGCCAGTCGCTCGCCAGCCCCTTGTAAATTGCAAACATATCCAGTTCTCAGTAACTAATTGTGTGAGTGACCTGGAACGTAATCACGATCTATCAACAAATCGTATCTGCTCCTTATTACTTATTATTTGTCCATTTCCAGGAAGCAAATGTTCAAGTTAAATTGAATTATGACATATATAAGAATTACAATTTGATAATATTATTAGATAACTTCATTATTCTTATATAGGCTACCTAATTCGGCATATTTGCAACTTCAATAAACCCATTTACAACTTCTATTGTTTTATCTCCAGTGCTAAAATTTCCGGAATTGCTTCAGAATAATTTCTCTACTTATGAATTAATCTACAATACATTCAGTTATCCATAATATCCATGTAAAAGAGCATAGTTATGTGAGGGCGCTCGAATCATTGAAGATAAATGCTCGAAAATAGAGTCTGGGGTTCAATAGAAAACGCTTTGACGATGTAATTTTGAATGGATCATTCCAATTTTTTTTTGAACATAGATAAATGTATAAGTGAGGCATTTTACGAAGTACTTTTTCGAAAAAAAGAACAGATCCTGAGATAAAAGTTAGTGAATCTGGTCAATGTTCTGACAATTTTTTCAACGTTTTTATTTTTTTTATTTGAAAAAGTACTTCGTGAGATGCCTATATCCAACATTCGAAAATCGGATGATGAAAAAAAATATCGAGTTTATTCAGCGAGCTCCGATTATTTTATTTTCTTCCGTTCCTTGTTTTACTAATAGTCACTAATAAGGTTAAACCCCTCTTAACTCGAGTTGAGTTGAGTTCAGAAGCTTAGGTTAAACCGAAATTCAAAGCTGGGCCTCATCATTATATTTGATTAAAGTAGACAGCGCATAACTTGCCTTACTCGAGTAATTCTATGGAACTAAAATAGTAACACGAACCATTCACGATTCTTTGTAAAATATTCGAACAAGAAGTGTTCGGTTGCACCAGATGGAACAGCCTTCAGCAAATTGCCTCACAAAACTGTCAAGTAATTTAGTATTCCTGAAATATCGTCGTATACGGGATACTGTTTCAGACGGGCTTCAGAATCTCTTTTGACTGACGCAAGAGTCGATATAATTTTTTGAGAAATCATGAAGGCTGTAAGTCAAAAACGGTATCTGCAGGACACGTAGAATATTCTGTGGCAATAAATAGTCTCGTCAACAAGTTCAAATCAGTGTTAATTAGATAAAGCTCCTAAAAATACGAGCGATATCTTATTGGATTCGGAATAATGTGTAGAAAAATGTTTTTCAATAATTTTACAGCACATAAAAAAATTCAGTTGTTATTAACAAATTAAGATAAATATAAGAATGCATTTAGTTTTTCGCTAATAATTCAAAAGCTATTAATAATTAAGAAAATTTCAAGAAAATATTCTTTGAAGAGGGCATTTCTAATAAAAAAAGTCCTAACACCCGGAACTCTGTCCCTGATGATTGAGCATATATTATGTTTAATTGTTGTATTGTTCCATTCCCTCATTCACCAAGGACCATATGGTAGTACTGTAGGTTTTTTCCGGGTTTTCCCTGCAGTTGAAATAGCAAATGCACCCCATTTTTCTTTTTAATTTGTCAAATCGCCCCGGAAAGCATATAGTGGTGGTGTTCCCTCTCATCAGGAATGATGTGACGATGATAGGGGGTATCACCATTATACTATTTAAGTATTAATTTAATTTCCATACATTTTTTAACATTATCTTCAAGTTTATCATTAACTTCCGACAATAAAGCATATTTTGACTTTGACTGTCTCTATTATTTAATATTTTAATTTAACGCCGAAAATAGGGCTACGCGCGACCGTTACGGCATGTGCGCACCGCCGCTGATGAACAGTACAACCACGCATAAAATATTTTTTTATAGTATTGAATAACAATTTCAACATTTGAAAAAAATATGCTGTCATCTAAACACTTGAAAGATTAAAGAACGTTGGAAATATATTCGTGTGTTGATTTTTTCAAAAAGTTATGCCAATGTTAACTAATACATTTTTTCCGTCCTCCGTTTTCACAAATGGCGACATAAAGTCTTATAAGACTTATAAAGTTTTTGCATCTTGGAGCTCTTCTTATATAGGTATGAACTCAAGAAACTCACGTGATATTGAAAATTGAATTTGAAATTACCTCAAGATTTATTCTCGCGACAAGCTTTTATATAATTTCAAATTTTATAACGTAACAAAATAAAGGGTTTAATTCACTTTAAAATTAATTTTCTTCTTTTTAGTGCATTTAAATGAAAGCTTTTCACTAAAAAGTTATTTTTAAGTTTATTTATTAATTTCTTTTTTAGTTTTCTGTGGATGTGTCTTAGTCGGGTCATTTAAATTAATGCGTCATAGTTGCAAGGTCGCCTGTCTGTTAATTTACCGTTGGAAATTTTTCCGAATTTCTACGCGTTCTCTATCTAGCTTTCGAGGGGGGAACTTTTTTTGAAACCGTATTATTCAATGGTCAGATAATTTTCACTATTTTTCAAGGATATTTTCGATTTCTATCTCGCGAGTTTCACTAATTTTTTTTCGTGACAGGAAAGGGGGGCGAGCCGCCCGATCGATTCTTTTTCATCATTATTTTCCATGTCTGAAACAGTTTCCACATTCCTCTGCGTTCTCTATCTAACTTTTGAGGGGGGACAGACAGGAGGGTGATTTTTTTTACCTTAACAGAAACAATATCGGAGTTATCGGACAAGCTGATTTTAATTTGACGGAGGTTTGTTTGGAATCAGTTAATGATAAGAATGATATTTGTGACGTCACCACTTTCCTCGTCTATTGGTTTTCTTATTTCGGGGACTCACCGGCACAGCCTCACGGCGCCGGCGGTGGCGCGACGTAGTTTGTATCACAGCTGATCGCGAGTCGGAATTCAAAAAAGGTATCTATTATTTAGATATTTAGTAGAATAAAGAATAAATTAATATTATGTTCGAAAAAATATATTTTAAACATTGTTTTTTTCTAAGTTCTATTTGTTTAAAACGTAAAATTTAAAAACAAAAAAACCGTTTAAAACAAAAAAAACATGTGTTTTGTATAAAATTAAAAAATACATGTTTTTTTTCAACCCTGGTAAAATTTGACGCAAACTACGGTGTTTTTCAAGATTGCGTAAATATATGAAGAGTGCGTAAAAAATTACTCCACGCACAGTTAATGTTTTTACGCAAAGGTTCCTTTTTTATGAACTTGTGCTAAAAAATAAGACGTTAAACCTTAGTCTACGCACTGCCGTAGAATAATAACTATTTTGTATTTTGTGGAAACTAAATTATTTCATTACGTGTATTGAACATTACGTTAATAATGTATCGTATGAAAATATTTACCACAAGACGCGTGTGAACGAAAAGCACTCGCCAGAAAGTTTTTCAGTTTGTGGTTTATATACACGCTTGTAATTTCGCAAAATGCATGGCAGACATACTGGACATAGTCCAAACGTTAATTGTTTCAGTAGCGTTTTATTTTTGGAACTCCGCATGATGTAACAGTGGCGCCGTGAATCCGTCCAACAATATCGTTACGATCTATTGTGATGGATACGTATACACTAAAGAAAACAGTTACCTAACAACTGTTGCCTCCATTCCAGAGAACTAACTGATTTTTGGAGGCACAGCCACTTTCAGGTTCAGGAAAACATGGGAACCATAGACTTTAAAAATAAAAAAGACAATGATGTTTGATACAAGAAACTGAATGCAAAACTCTTATAGTGAGACCCATACTTCGCTGCTTCACTGGCTAGTTCATGTAAATGTAGGGTAGAGAAACGCAAGAAAGTAAGGTAAGGTAATGGAAATGTGCGGTTCACAAAAACTTAAGGTAGAATATATGTTTCGCAGATTCTAGTGAATTTTAATTTATTATGTTAGCTGACAACTGAACGTATCTTGACGATTCCAACAATTTAAATTTCTTCCATTCTTGCGTTAACTTACAATTACCCTTAACATCTGGCACAATTTGGCACAACGGAAGATCATATTATGTAGTCTGAAAACAATAATCAATTGAAGTGCGAAAATGCAGATTAGTTTCAGTGATTTCAAACAAATGAAACGGACATTTCGAAACTATGAGCGTACTCAAGTTAATGTAGACTTCACATTTTGGAAATTACATACACTCGTAAATTCCGGTGTGGATTCTTTGAAGCGTCGTTTGGGTAAAAAGTGTTACAAATATATAAAATTTTGTGTCAATATATTTATTAGTTGTAGCAATAGTTTTTATTTTGTTTTCCGATATATTTATTTTTGTCAATGTCAATTTTTTTATCTCATTTTTTTTATTTATTTTTTTATCTCATATTTTTTTTTATTTATCAAGAGATTTCGATGAAATACCGTGAGTGATATTTCGAGACTCCCTGAATCCGGTGGTGTAGTCAAAGTTCTGATAAAAGTTTTGAAATTGAATTGGTGGGTTGATTAAACGACATATTTTTCAAATTTCATCCCAGCGTAACTTTTTTATTGATTGACGCATTTCAACGTTATTTACATAAGAACCATTTGAAAATGTCGCCAATACAGTGGTGTAGTTAGTTAGTTGGTCCTGGAAATGGAAATTTATTCAGGAAATTTGGTGCCTTAGTGGACTTTTTGAAGGTCTACCCACTGAAAAAAAAAATATGATGTAGATTTTATAAGGGATTTTATAAGGGTTTATAAGGGTGCTCCGGTCTTAAGTGGGTCCCACTGTACATAAGAAAATCCCCCATTTCCGTTTGATGGGACTTTCTATTATCACAATTAAAATATAGGATATTACCTACAAAACACCAAGTAAACCACTGTTAACTCAACCTACTTTTTTCGTTAGACTTACAATGAAAATGTTTTTCTCCACGACCATTAGTGAATGCAATAAGTCGGAAACCATTTTTGGAAATAGAATATAAAAATTATTACTTTTGAGTTAGATTCATTCTGAAACACTCGCTTCTTATTGTTTTGGTTTTATTTTCATTTTATAACAAAGTACAGAATCGTTTTTTTAGGCAAAGATATGCGTTTTGTTTCATATAATCAAGTGTCCTAACTTGCTTCGTTTTCAAGATACAGGGCGTTAAAGTTATTTGGCCTGCAAGCTCTCCTGACCTAACCCCTATGAATTTTTGTATAGGGTGCAATGAAAACCAAAGTTTATGCTGAGCCCATCGACGACGAAGGTACTTGCCGGGAAATAGTTATTCAAGCAGCACCAGAAATCACACCGTGCAGCTGCAGATTCTGTCGTTAGCAGGTGCGAACTTTGCATTAAAAAAACGGTCCCTTTGAGCAGTTTATGTGAACTTTTGTTTTCCTGTTTTCTAAAACATTAAAATAAATAAATTTGTACTATTATCTATTACTTTTTTGGTGTTACATGCAAAGAAACGGGTTTTAAATTGTTTCTCAAAAATGAAGTGAGATACGAAAAAACGAAAAAGACAAAAAATTGTATCTCTAATTGCTCAATCCTGAAAAAATTAAACATACAAAATACAGTGGAGTACAATCATTTGTCCTAATATCAATTATATTACCCTTTGGGACGCCAATATAGTTATTAATTTTATTATAAATACATTGAAAGAAGGCCCTTATTACTGCAAATAAACATGCCTGGTTTTATCAAAAAAGTTTTTAAGTAATTGATGAAAAATTGATTTTTCTCTAAAAACGTTGATCACTCTGTATTTCGAAAACGAAGCAAGTTAGAACACATTCTTATAGGAAAAAAGATTTTTTTCTACGACCGTGCGTTTTTACCCACTTTCCCGCACTCATTTTAGTTTAGAAAGTGTCACTTTCCCGCACTAGTGCGGGAAAACTCGCTTTCCCGCACTAGTGCGGGAAAGTAAAATATGTCAATTTATCGTTATTAAATGTACATTTTATTGATTTTACCTGTATATAACTATTCAAACTAATATAGGTTTTAATATTCAATCTAACCCAGACTATTTTTCATTCATTGGAATGAAGAAATTGCGATACTTTCATATATCTACCCTATACATTTCTCAAAATCAATGCACATAACAATCAAACTAAGCTGAGTCAAGAGGTATGCTGTGGTAACCAAAGATTTGTTATGACAACCAAGTTGTCATCAAGATGTCAAAGTTTCAAGTCGAAGCGTTGTCAAAGTGTCCGATTCTGGCATTTTTCAAATTATTTTCAATAAAAGCAATATTTTAATGGATTCGTCAGACGAAGAGCTCCCAGAAGCAATATTAAAGGCCGCAGATGAGGTAAATTCAGACCTTTTACCAAGTAAATCACGAGAAAGATACGAACAGCAATACAACCAATTTTTAAACTAGTGTAAGGAAAACGGAGTGAGTAGCTTCAGAGAAGAGTTTTTTTTGGCGTATTTTTCATTAATAATAATTAGTGGATTTTCATGGAATATTTTGTATGTTGAAATAAAATATATATTTTTAATGTGCTTTTTGAATCTTTACGCGATCGTAGAAATAATAATGTTCCTAATTCATGCGTAAAGTGTCTTTCCCACCCTTGACTGCTTGCCCGAACTCCGCTTCGCGTCGTTCGGGTCAACGGCAGTCGCGTGCGGGAAAGTATCACTTTCCGCACTTGTTAGGACAATTACCATTTTACATAAAAAAACGATCCTAAACGTTTGGCGGTTTAACCCTGGGTCACCCTGTATAACAGTTTACAAAAATTGCGGTTTGCCCTGAGTTTCAGCGAATCACATAAGTAAACACCGCACATAAGAATGATAGTAATGAATTCTTAATGTAATGGTTTCTATTTCATACCTTGTGTGGCTCGTGGAAAAAGCACAGTTTGTTACTCGGTTTTGGAACGAAAATTTGATGCTTGTGGTTCCTCACGCAAGCTTTCAGCTCGCGCTCTGAACTTCCCACTCGCATGGAATTTTCATTCCGACCTTCCAACAGATATACTATGAGTCTATAGTTGTATACATATACAAAGCGCTCAAGTTGATTTCCTTAAAATTTCTGCTTTTTATCAGCAAATATTTAGTTCAGTACCTGATTTATGCTATATTGGAAAAATTAAAAGCTCCATTAACAATATTCCCTATACGGTTTATTTCTTCTTGGTCTTTTCGAAACTAGCTTTGTATTTTCACGATGGAACAGATCTATTTTCCTATCTTTGCAGCAAATATCAGAACTCGTCAAATGCGAAATCTTTTCTGATCCCTTTCAACGAGAAACGATTATCAAAGGTCAACGCATTAGGAACTAGGCGGTGTATTTTTACTCAATGTAAAGGTCGACGAAATCCAAGGTCGCACCTGTAGTCTGGCCAATATCGGTGTGTTAGAAATGGAAAAGATACTTGGCCCCAGGCCAGCGCATGGCGTACATACGACGGAATTGGAACGTTTATTATCGATTCGAAATAAGAGAAATTGAAATTATGCTCGTGCCTAGTGTAATTTGTTACTTCATTCAATTGAACCGCCTACTTTATGGAAACTAACCAAGACGCAGAATGAACTTCTTTTGAATAGTATTTTTCAGGAACTCTCAAACCTAAAATACGACCTATCATAACTTCTTTCATCAAGAGGATAAACTGAAATCAAGCTTAAAATATCGATGATGTTCCTGATGGGACCGTCGAATTAGGTCGAAACGAAAATCTTAAAAAAATTATTTTCAAAATGAATCTCTCATCAAATGCCAGCATCTTTTAAATTGGTGGAAAAGTTCATATCATGGAGTGTACTGGAAAGTTTATGTAGGAATAAGGCTCGATCAAAGTCATCTACACAAACATTTTGAGTAAATTTAACTTCACAAAAGGTCGAAACATGTTCCAAGCTTCGAAAAGACTCGAATAAAATAATGAGAAGAGGTGAAATTATAGCTAATACATTAAAATTATTACAGTTAAATAGTTATTTGATAACATTGATTAACAGTGAAACTGTTGAGGTAAATACCCTGAAAAATTGAATCAATTGGCTTCATTCAATTCCCTTTGATATATTTTTATATGCATCATCGACAGTTATCGAAATTTCTCAATATAAATCTAATTAATTCTTCATCTAGAAATAGATATGTTTAAATGTTGGAATGGTTGCTAATGCCATAAACAATATTTTTCAATGGTTCAGTGATGACCAAGTAAATGTGGTAAACTAACTAGTGAATAATAAAGATCAACAAAACCCTTTCATGACCAGTGTGTAAAATAATATTAGATAATGGGTTGAATATGACTGGAGTTCAACTGAGCTGCTAATCCACCCCACCATTTTTGAAGTTAAATCAGGTATACCTTTATGACGTATTTTGGTCCACCTTCATTGTAATGCTAAATATATTGGACCAACTGGTAGAAAAAGTAGAAAAACCATCACCAGGGTCAAAGAACCCCCCAAGAACAATATTGATAAAAAAACTGACAAATTCCAAATTTTCCTTATCTAGAAATTAATTCAAGTAGTTCATTTCCTAGACGTTTCATTGAAACCAATTGTGATTTAACAAAAAATGTCATCAACTTAGGGTCGTCTTGAAACCTACTTAGCTCCTATTATATCCTGGAGTGATTTTCATTTTCTTCAAAAAACGCATATTTCAAAATTAGGAAAATCTGTATTTTTTGGAAAATATGAAATCTAAAAATAAATTAAACAAAAAATTAATCTAACGAAGTCCAACGAGTCAGTTATGGAAGGTATGTTGCCAAAAAAGTGCCTAACAACAATTAAGAACCTAACGTTTTTGTACAAAATTTACTGTTGAATGAATTCTATAAAATTTAAAGGAATAATCTGACAGTTTTCAATGGTTTTGCCAATCATTACATCGCTGAGATCATCCTAAAAAACTAACGGAGTTTTTAATCAATTCCTGATATACGAAATTTGTAATTACTTAATTGAAAAAATAAAAAAAATCGAGTATTGTAGAAATTCACGAAAAATTAAAAAAAATTTCACCTTCACATTGTTTCATGAGCTCCAACAAAGATTTCCTTCCAGATTTTCATCCAGATGTTACTTTTTTTAAGAAAGATAAATTTTGACATTTTGCTAATTTTGATTTTTTTCAAGAAACTGAAAATCACTCAGTATATCTGATGAGGGTTTAAAAGGTTTCAAGACGAGCCTAAGTTGATGACAAATTTATTAATTTTTTGAAAAATCACAAATAAATATTTTTTCCATTTGTTGCGTACTTTTTTAATGTCACTGTATACTTGAATAAACAAATAAATTTTGACGTTTCCTATTTTCAACTAATTAATCTCTTCAACTAATTCATTAACTATTCTTATTTATTTATTATAAATAGTCCCAATCTGAACAAACTTAGACTAAAATAGGTGTCTTTCCTTAACCCTCCTTTCACTATCAACTTATGAAAGAATAATCGATATTGTTGAATTGTCAAGGTGACAAACCATCTACTTGTGTTTTCATTTGCACCAAATATTTCACCCCTTCTTCAACCTAACGAAAAATAGAGAAGCGTATCTATGAACAATAATTTATGCAAACTTTTCTCATTTGTCGAGAACACCTTCGAACAGATGTTGGCATCTACGCCTATGCAGAAAATCATGAACAGACAATCCCAAGGGGTTTCCATTAGACCACTCAAACAAAAAAATATATATGACGTTATTTACTGCTACGTTTATCAGAACAACTGCTACAGATAACACAAACACATTCAGCAAAAATAAGTCGTGTTTCGAATCGTGAATATAAATAGTAGAAAAATGTTCAACGTTATTTCCGAGAAGAGTCACTTATCAATTATTTATCCTGCGAAAAACTCGATCGTCTGCTGAAATTGAAAACATAAATATAGAATATTGAAATGGAACGTGGGTGTGATCATAACTGATCGGTGTGGGTCAGTTACGAATTACGATCACACATAGGAACACACCAAATTCAAACTCAAAAAGGCTAATTGCAATGTATAAAAAATAAGTACGCAAACAATGTATAAATAAAATCATACAATTAAAAACTATTCTGCCCGCCTAACTATTATATTAAGGTACATTAAGGGATACAGGGAGTATCCATCACGTAGTATTTGTGTTTTTTCTGCCCTTCTGACAAACCGGCGGGCGATCGAACCAGTCAAGTGTTTCTCTTATCTCTAGGGATCTAATATGAAGGCCATCTCTGCGAAGTTCTGCAGGTGGTACTCTACATCATCAGCGCCTTTATCTTGGTGTTGTTGACCTTTCCCACCTCCTCTGAATTATTTGGGGGAAATAGAGTATATTTGATGTTTAGGTTATCAGACTATTAAAATTTCTGACTATTGGTTTTCATGCCTGAGAGTTACTAGAAAAATCGAGGAAAAAACTGGGTGAAGACCTTGGGGTGTCTATGGCAATGGTAGTCTATAATTATTCTGGAATTCCATTGAAAATAGCCAACGGCTGGTCTGGAAGATCAGGCCCTTATGTTTTTTATGGCGCTCATTGTCATGAACTTTAATGCTGGTCATATATCTGATTAGAGTGCTTCCCAAAATAAAAGATCTGAAAACTTATCGGATGTATTCTTTATAATAAGATTCTATGGTTTCCATCTTGGCGAGTTCGCGCAACGCGTCTAGGCGAATGTATCGGTCACTATATGTGAGATACGGAGTATCTTGTTCTGTTGTTCCAATCTTATCATCTGAGCTGCAGCACATCGAACAGGCGCTGGTCTGACGATATGTTTAAACAAATTAGGACTCTGACGACAGCTTGGAACTCCTGGCGATAAGCGGTTGTGTTCTCTTGACAGCCGCCGACGCTCGATGGTCAAGGTGACGGAGAATTCACGCATGTTCATACGGCTGTCCAGTTGAATTCCTAGGTTCCTCACTGAAGGGGCATATCTAATACTTTGTCACAGAACCTTAAATCTCACTGAGATCTTCGAGTTCTTATATTTCTTCGTGAAATTTATAAGTTCTGTTTTTTTCCGGATTTATTTTATTACTATTTTGTCATTTGCCATATTAGGAATGACTAAACTTTCCAGATGCATACGTATATTATCGGCAGCCGGCTCGCTGTAGAACGACGTGCAATAAATTGCCGTGTCGTCAGCGTAGAGGGTTGTGTTCGTTTGGTGAAACTGAGGCAAGCATACGTATGAGCAAGTGGCCACAGCCTGGATCCCTGAGGCAGTCCTGTTCCGACCAGACGTTTGCTCGAGTTGGTTTGGTTTACTCTTACTTGGGAAGCCCTATTAACCAAATAATAATAATAATGTATTTATGATTCACCATTTACAATCAAAAATTAAGATACAAGATCTATGATAATGAGGTAAATAAATGTTACAGTGTTAGACCTAAGGCCGATTCTGCCAAACTGTCTGGAATAAAAATGAAATGAAAAATTTGTTATATCTAAAATTACAAAAAGAAAAATATACAGATAGATAGCAGATAGCAATCTAAAAGGAGGACCATATTGTGTTCAGGCATGCCTGCTCTCAATATCTTGCAGATAAATCCCTCTATATCCAAACTGTATCAATAGCTTTTAAAATGTCCAGCAGGACCATTACAGTTTTCAACTTTTTCGTGCCACCTGCTGAATTGTTCATCCGGAATACCCATACCGATATACGAAATTATTTATTCCTTTATCGGTATCACAGTTTGGAAGTTAATGGACCATTGCCATTAATGAGTAGGGGCTTATTTGAATCGTTCTTGTAAATAACAATCTAATTTCCTGTAATCATCAACTGGTTTTACTAATTTTAAATTTTGAATATTGATTTTATTTTATGGTAAGTTTCTAATAAATGATCTTCGTCATTAGATTATTTTTTTCTCGAATTTTTAGCATGGCCAAAATGTTCGCGGAAGCGAATAGTCTTCAATCATTTATTGAATATTCTTAACGTCTTACCCCTATCGGAACTTACACGGTTCTAACCAAAAATTCAATTTCGTTCTATGTACTGCTCGAAGTCAGGAAAGTATTCGAAGAAGTGGCACTCAATTTGTTTTATTTCAATTCATGATCCCAATAAAAAAGAAATAGTTTCAAACTCGTATAAAATTATCGATAATTGAAGACTTTCCCGTAATTTTGACAGCTATATTGAAAAAAATTTCAATCTAATTATTTAATGAAAACAAGATTCCATAATTTGTAATCTTGCGCTAATCATAACCAGACACTCTGTGACTGCAATCAAAATGTTTATCTGATGTAGAGATGTAAAAATTTCACGTCAATCAAGAGAAAAAAAAACACGTCACCATTATGTTGAGAAAATAATCAGTAAATGAAACACCTTGGAAATCAATTCATTCAATTCCTATCATTCGTTTCATTTCTTCAAGGACGACTGAAGGAATATAGATCTCGCGAAATTCAATGGAATTCAATCAGAACACCCACTCCAAATGCTGGGATGTAATTGTTTATTCAAAGTGAAAATGCTTGTCGATCCATTACTAATTATAATAATCAATTGTTCATTTTCCTTTCTTATGTGAAAACATGCAATATTTTGTGTTTTCGACAATTTCTATTTTCTATTATTACGTTATCATTCACGTCATGGAACCAATAACAGTTAAAAAACTCGTACCAATGTTAGATTTATTGATTGAATGTTATGGCACTTTTAGGTTTGCTTCAGACTTCAATTATTTTTATTATAAAGATATATGTTTTTACGGCGTTTTGGAACTGAACAGTCTGCAAAAAAAAAGAAAAAAAAATTTGAGTAACCCGTCTCCGTTTTAGTCAATACTATTATTGTCACGGAATCTAATTACGAACCGCCACTGGAGTCCTAGAACGATTAGTGCGCAGTACCGTTTGTAGTATCGGCTCAGGTTGGCCAGTCAATTTGGTAATGAATCACATAGGTGGAAAACTTGAATAGTTCTTTTCTTGTTATGAAAGTTTTTTTTTTTCTACGACAATACGATCAATTAACCACCAAGTTATATAGACCATTTGAAAGTAGACATTTCAACAATTAAAATGATCACTTATAGACCTTCGAAATACAAAAAAGACAATTGTTCGTGAAAGATAAGGATATTTCTTTCGAAAAATGTACATAACACAAAAATAGTCGTGTTCTGATTTGCGAAAAAATCATGCTCATTCGACACCAAAAATAGAAGACATATTCCTTCAAATTTTCGTAGGTAATACCACAAGTGTATCGGTGATTATCGAAATAGCAATTCCTTTGAATTTGAGAATCAAATTATGTTGCCTAAAGCAACGAAACCGAGAAGGAATTAACGATAATCGCCGATAACACGAGTTGTATTTGTTAAGATTATTTCATGAATAAAATCGAAACCATTTTTATTTATTTACTATTCAATTTAACTAGGAACATTAATCCCGCATTTAGTTCTGAAATTATGCAACTAACAAAACATTTACTTGATATTTCAAACATCCCTCTATTTCAGTTACCAATGACAGAGCGCGTCATTCGTAGTTTCGTCATTGCATGTCTAGTCTACTGCTTCTCGCTCAAGGTTATGTTTTGATAACATTTTGATTTAGTGATTTGATTAATCAACGAGTATGCAAAATTTGTCGAAAATTGTGAAGTTGATATGAATTAATAGTGAGTGCTTATTTAGTTTTGGTCAAAGTTTGGTGTTGTGTCATTATAGCAGCTTGCTAGTGGTAAGTTTGTGTTTTGATAATAACCAATCAGGAATCGAACTACGAAATCGAAAACACATCATATACATATCCAGTAGCCAATCAAGAGCCGAACTACAAAATCTAAAATATGATGTTTTCATTTATCAACACAAAAATTTCAACCAATCATAACACGCTATTTTAGCATAAGTGAAATAATCATGTAAATTAAATCATATATACGTGAGGAAAAATTAAATACTGAAAAATCCGTTTTTCGCCTTTTTGACGGTTAATTTGAGGTTATGTTGAAAAGTGTTGAATACAGAAGTTTTCGATTATTTTATTATCTACAACATTTTCATTCCGCTGAAAGGTCACATTTCGCAGCAAATAGAAAAACCGTTTTCAACCCCTAAACTGCATCCCCATTTCACCATTTTTAGTGTTTTCGCGTTTAAATATTTTTTTACCATAAAGTTGGAACCTCAACAACATTTTCCTCCTGGTCCTTGCCTGTTACTTTATTTCTTTTTTACAAAAATTAGACACCAGTCTAAAATACAGAGGAGGATCGTGATTCATACTTTTATAACACTTCTGTTTTACTATAGATATTATTTGGTAACAATAATTATGGCAATTAACGAATTAGAACTATATAAGGGAATACGGGGCTAGAATAATGACTAGCTATCTAGATTAGAATTTCAGCATGTAGGGATTACGGTTTGACTCAAAACGTTTGGCTATGAGATTTATGATACTGCAAAGTGGTTCATGTAAGAATATTTGCAAATATCTAACAGATATTACTCAAAGGACGTAAAGGCAGTAGTTGTTTTCTGTTTGCAACAAGTATTTTGGTAAATATTCATTACTTGTGAAATTATTAAATTATCCCGGCTTGCCGGGCATGTATTCACTACCAGAGTAAATCGACAAACTCCTACCCCTTCCTTGCGTTTTAAACTGATGTAGAGCAAAAGGTTAGATTATTTCGATTTTTCGCTTTTCCTTTTATTATGTATTAGTATATTGTAGTATAAGTGGATAAAAAGGTCTTTCAAACACTAGCGATTTTTCGAGCACGACGGCGCAGTCGGAGTGCTCGAAATAGAGCAAATAGAGCGAAATAGAGCAAAAATAAAGCAAGTGTTTGAAAGACCAGTTATCCACGAATACTTTACGCAAATTTTTTTTATTGGTAATCATAAATACTAGCAAAAATCTAATGATGCGTGTAAAAAAGAATATGACAGCTCATCAAATGGATGGAAAAGGTAACCAGATATAAATAAACGAGTTGTGCAGTCTTGCATTTATTAGTAATATTTTATTTGACGTTACAAGGTACTCCTGTCAAATCAAAATTAAAAAAAAATTGTCATTCAGACGTTTCTCGAGTTGTTGATGTTGCCATGGTAACTTAAAAAAACGCGCGTTTTTTGAAAGTTCGATTTAAACACGCTGAGGCGTGCTTGAAATAGGTAAAAAGGGGCACCAATAAAAAAATATATTTTTCGGTTCAATTTGAATAGAGGCATTGGTAGAATGTGCTCTGTGCCTAATGTCTGATATTCCTGGATCTTCTAGGCCTGTTTTGTCTACCTTAAGAGGGACTCAATCTTGGCTGTCTCCATAAATACCCCTATACATCAGGACCCAGGGTTATCTCAGGACTCATGATAACCCCGAAGGCTCCATTGGATTTCAGCACAAGGCAACCCTATGGATTGATTCAATTTGAGATAAGTAAACGAGCTAGGTGACGGAGCAATTTCTAACCGCATGCATGTATGCGAAGGAGGGACTAGATGACAATCCTAGCAATATATTGCTGGTTCCATTCACAAGGAGGCGAAAGTACGAACTTGAATCCCCAACTCTAATGGAACTGAAGCATTAGAGGTAATGCTCAACCTTCCACCATTGCACCTGTGTGTATAGAAATAATCAGCAATCAGTGCATTCAGACTGACCCAGACAGTAAACTTGAAAGCAGGAAATCTGATCGGATATCTGAAGATTTTTTAACATATTTTCCTAGAAGCCCTGTCTAAACCGACAGATAACATGCCAGTAAGGTACGACTTCGAAATGCAGTTTGAAGTGGCCATAAACAACCACAAAATTTGCACAGAGAAAGTACCTCAACTGGAAAGATGTGCATCAGCATGGTACACTGATGGATCCAAGATCGATGAAAGGGCTGGAGTAGGAGTTACAGAACCAAGTTTCAGGCTCTCAAAACCCCTTAGTAACACCCCTAACACCCCAACCATACTTCAAGCAGAAGTACACTCTATAGAGACATGTGCCCATAAGTGCCTCGAAAGGGATACCCGTAAGGAAAATATATATATATATATATATATATATATATATATATATATATATATATACTGTCAGATAGACAAGCACCGCTTGAAGCTCTCAAGTCATACACGTGTGTATCTAAACAGACTTGAGACTGAAAACAACCCCTTAGACCACTGTCAGAAAACAACCAGGTCACTTTGATGTGGGTATCAGGTCACAGAGGTATCAGAGGCAATAAGGGAGCAGACTGCCTTGCCAAAGAAGGGGCAAACACACAATTTCCCGGCTAAGAACCCTTCTGTGGGCTCTCCAAAGCCCACTTGATAGAGATACTCCGACGATGGGTAACTGATGAAATGAAAACTCACTGGAATAAAGTGCCAGGACAAAAACAAATGAAAAGGTTAGGAAAGTTAAACAGCTTCTAAAGTTGCTGCTACTGCAAGAACCTCGCTGAAACTACAGAACATTTTCTTTGAGTATGTCCAGCGCTTTTATGCAAGAGGCTCTCAAGTTCCTGGAAGGGGTCTTCTCAACGTCCTCCGACGTCAGGAAATTAGCTCCCAGGAAACTGATAAACTTGATCGAATTATCGGAATCCTTGGAATCGAATACATTAAGGGCTGTGCACAAAATATCTAATAGGTCGAAGTGCTTGTGATGCCGTACAACATGTACAACCCCCTTATAATGTACCATCTGGGAGTAACAAAAATCCTTTCCCTATAAGTACTCAGTTCATTAAATTATTTAAACAATAATTCTTAGACTAGTGTCAGTTACTGAAACTTGGTGTATTTTGATGGTGGCGCCTTTTGAATAAATTCAGGCATCGTTTCAACTCAAGTTGGTGTGGTGTCAATCCGAATAGACCAAGACCAGCCAAGCCACACCCCAACCGCCTTTTTAGAGTCTCATGGGCAAGGTTGACGTTACGTGCTCGGTTACGTGTGTGGGTTTATGGAGAAGCCACAATTGTTTAAAATTCATTTGCAATTATTCGAAATGAGACCCCTGTATAAAGTTCTCTAAAAAACATAAATTAGCAGATAAAAATCATGTGCGCGGACGATTTTAGACAGTGAATTAAAAACCATAAATTTTCAATGCATCAGAGAGGCGCCTTGAATATTCCATATCTATACAACACACATCCCACAAAGTATGTCGTTTCCAAAGTTTCAGATAAACATTTTCAAATAAGTAAATCCCTCGACATTGATCACCAGACTCGAAATATCCATTTTATTGGTACACGCCAAATAGAATTTCGGTGTTCTACATTACAATATTACGCTTGTTTTCGAAATTGATGCAAGGACGCAGTACAGTCGGGCGCCACAATTTTTTTTTCGATGAGTCGCAGAAATTTGAGATAAAATTAGTTTTCACGCAATGCACAAGTGTTTGTGAGGACATAATAAATCCACTATAATAGATAAACCGATACAACTGTTATTTTCAAAGAATGCCGATTTTGTGGAACAAAGTAGTGAGAATCGAAACACCGAACAACTTTTTCCGTTGTTTTTTTCATTATAACTTCACCGAGGCTTAAACAAATTCAACAACACTCGAAATTGAAAAAGAAATTAGTGAACAGTTTTGTCAACTGACTTTTAGTACAAGCCCATGTACTATATCTTAATTAGAATTGTAAGGCCGTTACTAACTGTCTCTACATGCCTCTTTTGTGAAGTTTCAAGAACTTTTGAAAATCATAAAATAATCAGACTATTGACAGATAAAATAATCGTACACTTCAACTCTACTGGGCTGTTTTTTTCTTGTCGGCAGTGACAACTGAAGTCAACTGCTAAGAAACTAGAAAATCGGTAGGTTTATTCCCAACAACTGAACTGAAGAAAAGTTTGGGACACGAGATTAGCGAATGGCCCAATCATTCGAACAAAATAAAAGCAAACAGAATTCTTTGGGAGATCGTTTAATAACGAACAGTCGTTGCCGACCGATGATGAACCCTTTACTCCCATATACACCTACTAAGTAGGCTTATTAATGCAAGTACCTGACAGAAAACAACTACTCCCCTGGCTAAGACTACGACGGGTATTATATTTTTATAATTAAATCTAACAAATACTTGTGCAACGTTCCTCAAAATATCAGAGGACGCAATTGCAAGTGCCCTCTGTGACCAAACAGCAGAATTATGTTTTGATTTGGACAAGGTGACCACCTGCAGACTAGTTTCGAGGTTGTTGCCTCTCATCAGTGCAAATGGTAGGTCAACACAGACAGCACTGAAGCCATCTGTTCTCCGTCCAAACCAATACACACTTCGTTGCTTGGTCAACTCCGGTTCACGCGATAAAGCGGTTTCTAGGCCGCGTCACCTAGCGAGCAGAGGAAAAACACTCCGAATCTCCGGGTTGAGAGATTTATGTGAAGAAAACAGAATTCTTTGGGAGATCGTTTAATAACGAACAGTCGTTGCCGACCGATGATGAACCCTTTACTCCCATATACACCTACTAAGTATAGGCTTATTAAGGCAAGTACCTGACAGAAAACAACTAGTCCCCTGGCTGAGACCACGACGGGTATTGAATTAAATCTAACAGATACAAGTATCTGTTAGATTTAATTCAATAACAGATACAAGTATCTGTTAGATTTAATTCAATACCCGTCGTGGTCTTAGCCAGGGGAGTAGTTGTTTTCTGTCAGGTACTTGCCTTAATAAGCCTACTTAGTAGGTGTATATGGGAGTAAAGGGTTCATCATCGGTCGGCAACGACTGTTCGTTAAAATAAAAGCACTTTTAACACGAACATCATACAATGTTTTTTCCAAAAACACTATTGAAAGATCGTCAAAATAACAAACAGAATTTATAAAGAATTCAAAATTACAGTCACAAAATTCAGGATCGCATGGTTCATAACATAATGTTTTGATAGTAACCATTTGCTTGTTTTCAAATACTTAGCAACGATTGTTTACTATTATTAGTTGCCAAGAACGTTTTCCTTAATGGCTAATGTGGATTTTAACATAGAGTATATTGACCATAGCGTTGATGACTTGAAATGATTGCCAGCTTTACTAGAAAAATAGGTCAGAAGAACATTTTCTGATACATTCTCGACATTATGTTCCTGACGCCAGTTCTTGAATGTGCTATATTGTTTTTCGTATAAAATTCGTGATTTCCGGGGGAGTAAATCCAACGTGGCTGTAGTTGCCAATTCCCGCAGCCCCGGAGGAGTGTTACTGATATCCATTTCGCTATCACTATCCATTCTTGATTATAATGAACACTAATATTCACACCACGGTCTAATGCACATGTAAAATCTAGCGGATTTCGTAAATAATTAATTTGACAACAGCAAATGACAGTTATTGTCACAGGCGCCTATGTTTTTATCAAATCGTGAATTTACGAAAATGACTCAATCGCCGCTCTCGCACCGTGCCGTATCATAGTGACCACAGCGGAGGAGTTTGGGAGTTTGAGGACGAAAAGTGTTTGCGGACGAAAAATACTCGCCTTCAATACTAGCCGAATTTTAGTTCGAAAATTGATGCGTAAAATGTAATTTTTTGTAGAGGTCGACGAATTTTTTTTTAAAAGCTTCATTTCACTCAACTTTCAATTACTTGTCGGTAACACGGCCACTTCATAGCAAATGTAATGATAATTTTCTCAAATTATTGTACTTAATAAAAATTAAAAAAATATCTATTATTTATAACAGTAGTATTAGAAGTGAGTGACTTTTATTACTGGTGTCTTAAAATGACATTTTTAATAAAGACAGCTGGTGTTAAAAGGCGAACCTGCAATAGTGTTTGTAAAAAATATATTTATGTATCCAGTGCGGTCCATAGTTGAATAAATTCACTTTTAGCATTATTATGTATCCTCAATCGCGAAGAGTACATCCAACTTTTTTCCTCATTCAACTTAACATTTCGAGCAGGTTTTTGTATAGTTTTTACGAAATTTTCTTGTATTTTGCTAACTGTAGACTGTGAGACGTGTTGACCAGGGTATTTATTATTAAACATTTCACAAACTTCCATTCTATTTCTTGTTTTATTACCGCCTCAAATCGTAATTTAAAGGTCTAGAACAGGCGTGCCTTGCTCTTCAATTCATCATCGAAGCTTTCCTCATCAATGGGCATGAGGCGGTAGGCTAACCAATGACATATAATGTATAGACTTCGTTATTTACATTTCGAGCTGCGGTCACATTATAAACACAATTTTGATTGCTGCTTATTTCGCGGAAAGAAGTTGCCAATCAACCCAAAATTTGGTAAAGCTAAGTTTCTGCTGTATTATCTGCTTAATTACAATATACCGGGTGACCACGAGGTGAGGTACGCCCCCCAATTTTTCTATAGTTTTGAAGATACAGGTTTATTGTATTTCTGGTTCCTTTCGGAATTCTTCAAATCTTTTCATTCGAGTAATCTGATAATTCATCATCTTTCAACATAACAATGTGAAAAGAGTATGTTGCTATTTGAGAAATGGCAGTTGTGAGCCTTTCTTTATGGGTACTAATCCGTTTTGAGGAAATGTTTGATAATTGATGGGAAATATGGTTGCTGCAATTACATGGGAAGCTCAATTTTCAGCTGTATCTTACCTCGAACCTTCCTCTCGTAAATGCTGACGCCGTTCGTCAGTTGTGATGATTTGAGTTTGATGTTCATGGCCAACTTTGTTCGATTGAACAATCAACTGTATCTCCGCCATTTTTCAACCGATTTTCAATTTTGGAGAACAGTGTTATCACAAATTGCGTGTTCTTCCTGATAATGAAAAAAATTGTACAGGGTGTCATTTAAAAAAAAAAGTTTGGGGTCACTTCCGGTTAAACCGGAAGTGGTCAATTTTCGGTTATGGAGTCAAAATATGCGTATTTGAGTAATATATCGACGTGCCAAATTTGAAACCTGTATCTTCAAAACTATAGAAAAATTGGGGGGCGTACCTCACCCCGTGGTCACCCGGTATATAAGCAGATAATTGCCGCGAAATAAGCGGCAGTAAAAATTGTGCTTAGAATGTGACTTGTGTTGACCGCAGCTATTAATGTAAATAACGGAGTCTATCCGTAATATGTCATTGAGGCTAACAAGTCCGCTCATATTATATCCTATGAATATACTCAACTACTTTTTGTAACGATTTAAATATATATTTGTACACGTTAGAAGCACTTCAAGATCAAATCTCAAATCAACATTTGCAAATGAGGTAATGACTAAAAATATTGCCAATTTTCATTCACTGTATCCCAAGCTTCATTAATAAATATGACACTAGATTTACCAATTCGTTAACAAAAAATGAAAGATATCTAAATTTTACTAGTTTTTTAGTGATAGCTTGCCAGAATGAAAAATTATTATTTGCGTCATATTGCAATGATGTAAAAAGTACGAGGTTTTTATGCAACGCCAACGGAAAAATGAAGGAAACAGCGACTGATTCCTCGAAACTAATGCAAAGTGTCTGGTGTCTATTTGCAAAAGGGCAGGCAGTGGTAAATATCTGTCGATGGTGACTGTGAAAAAACACAAGTATCTAAATGTCATACTTGAATCAAAAGGTCAAGAAGAATCCACTTCATGCGCATGCGCCTGGATTTGAAGTTTCATCCTTCTTTTAAGGAACACAAAAACAGCAAATTCACGTTGATCCTGGTACATGTTAATTTTGTGATCGTGAAAAGAAGGAAGAATTTATTACCTCAATAGATGGATTCGCCTTTGGTATTTAGCTTCGTTTGCATGGAAATGTAGTAGTTTCCTACACTTTGTGTAATTTACACTGGATTTAAGTATTCGTCTACCGATTGGATTGATACATATATTTGATTAACTAACTGCACTGAACTAGTGAACTGCACTCGATTCAAAATGTATTGTAAATTACACTACACCAAGAAGCAGACGAAAGGACCTATTGTTATTGTACCAATTGACCTATTATTGTAGGACGCTGGTCGCTAACGAGTTATAAACAAAATAATCGGCTATTGGCACTAGTGTTCACCTAACAATGTAGAATATAACAGTAAAATTACTTTTCAATCTAATTAGGTTTATGATAGAAGCCGTTTCTGTCACCTGGAAAATGAAATTGTTCATATAATGCTGACGTGGTTGGTATCATTTGAACAAGTATAATATTACGAACAGTTTTTCTACGTAATATGGAAACTCTGAGCAGCATTGATGAAATTATCTTGTATGCATGAGAAAAATTTCCACGAACATTCGTTTGTTTGAAGAATTGGAAGATGTTATATTCATGTATTTTATTTTTACGAAGGTCAACAATAAGTTTTATTGCCGTCGTAATTTTACTGGCTGAATTTTCCGTCGTAAAAACCAATGTTTCCGTTTTTTGTTGTCGACAAATATTTGTATGAACTTCCAGTTGGTTTATATTATTTTTATCCCCATCATTTATTGCTATTATCGAATGTGCGAATTTCCTTCAACACTGTAATGTTTCCTGTAATTAAAATTTCATCTATCGATTTAAAAATATCAGAACGAACATATTTTTGCAGATTTTTTCTTGTTCATTCGTTCGTCTAAATCACGTATTGAAAGGAAATAGTGTGTTTTCAGATCTTGGGGCGCACTGAGATTGATCCTGATGATGCCATATATTATCGCATATGAGGTTTGTTCAAACCCAATTATCGAAACTATTTCGAAATATCTCATCATTGCTGACATAAAAAGGTGGGTAGTTCTTTCGAAGATAGGAAGTAAATTGAAATTCAACTTCGTTTTTTATGGTTCGTGTCATTTCATTGAAATTAGATATTTTAGTACAAGTTTAAACTAGTTCCAAGAATTCCTTGAAGTTGAATGTGAAATTCTATTTATTTTTATTTATTTATTTGCAAAATCTACGTATAGTAATACCAGAAGTATCTGGTCAAACCAGAAGTGCCACCGTTATGATTTCAGACTGAAAATTTGATCATGTTATAAGCAAATTTCAGTTATCTTTTTTGAATAACTCGGGGTTACCATTCACTTGGATCAACCGGTATAATGCGGGGAAAAGACGGTCCAAATATATTCTACAGTAGTGGAAATTTCTCCATTGTAGATAATGTTTGTATATAATTCCTATTCACAGTGCATACTTTTTAGTACAAGTGCGAAAAAACATCTGTCCGTAAAAACATCAATTGCTCGCAAATGAATGTTTACGCTATGTTCATACATTTACGCATTCTTCAAAAAGAATAATTTTGCGACAGATTTTACTCGAATTTATCTTATTTTGATAATACGACGAAAATTGAAAACTTCATAAGAAAAAACATTTGCAGATGACCCGTAAAAAAATCGGATGTTGCATGAAGCGGAGTCAATTGTCAAAAATTGCAGTTTTATATCATACGCAGATTCTCCAAATTTCATTCTATTATTACCGAAACCAAAGAACATTTATGGGCGAGCCACTTTTTCCGGACACCCTATATATAACTGACTTTTTCCACTTCTCACTTGGGTTTTGAATAAAATGTTTCCCTAATTACGCTTACGAATGAAGTAATTATATAAATTCTGGAAAAATTATTCTTAATATTTTACTAACTAGCATATTTTGTATCTCCACTGGCCCTCTTGGTTTTTGTTCTTTCTGTCCGCCGGCTGAACCCTAACGAGAAACCCTCAGAAGTCTTCGAGAAACTTGTGCGAGCTAGGAAAGACGAATGGTTCATATGAAAATTACGTTGAAATGCGCCAATCATAAAAGTGACATGTCAATTCTATATCATAATTTTTTTTTATCAATTTTATTTCATAATTTTTTTATTCATCAACAGAATTCCATGAAATTACAGTAAGTGATATTTCGAGACTCCCTGAATCCGGTGGTATAGTCAAAGTTCTGATAAAAGTTTTGAAATTGAATTGGTGGGTTGATTAAACGGTATATTTTTCAAATTTCATTCCACCATAACTTTTTCATTGATTGACGCATTTCAATGTTATTCACATGAGAACCATTTGAAAATGTCGCAAATCCAGTGGTGTAGTTAAAATTTTTCTAAAAAAATCGCTAGTATTTTTTTTTCATATTTGACCTTGAAAATCAGATTAGTTGGCCCTGGAAATGGAGATTAATGCAAGAAATTTGATGTCCTAGTAGACTTTTTGAATGTCGTCCTAATGAGAAAAAAACATTCGAATCGGTTGAAAAATGTAGATTTTATAAGGGTGCTCCGGTCTTAAGTGGGTCACACTGTATATTTATTATAAAAATCAATTAAATATTTTAAGGACTAATAGAAGAATTTGATAATAGTTTTTTTTTTTCATTTCATTCATCTAGATTAGTTATTATGGATAAATGAACACTCAGTATTAGCATTTCACATGAAACATAGTGATTCAACAAAAATTTATCTAAGTGAAAATCACGGAATCATTCTCTCACATCTTCTCTCCAAAATACACTCCTGATACATTCTACTCCCACTGATTCATTTTTCTGACTATTAATTTATCGTGATTCATTTCATCATAATTCGCTACTAACTGGACCATGTCAAACAATTTCAACGCAATGACACATCTATTTTGCAAATCATAGAAGCGATTTAACAGTTACAGTAGAATCGTGATTTTTTTATATATTGGTGCATAATAAATGACGAAATCAAAGGACTTTCTCATTTGAGTGCTGATTCATTCCATGAAAGATCATTATTAATAAATTACTGCTAATGCTGAGAATTTTGTCATATTTATGAGGAATACGAATAGTCAGAAAACAAGGGAGAAAACAACTGATATTAACGGTACATTCAGAAAAACATTATTGGGCACACCATACAAATATTTTTAAAGGAACCTTTGCACCCTGAAACAGAATTACGGAATATTTTGTCAACATTGCTCTTTAAACAATATAATCACTTCTTCACTATTGATCGTTTAACAACACGTACTGTGTATGTGATTTAGGGGACCTAGGTTGAATTTACACAATGTTTTCAGGTTGCCATGTAAATAAAGTATTGAAATGGTAACACTGATTTGCCGCTATCTACTGGATATTTTGTGTCTATACATTTTTGACTGATTTCATTTCAATGAGCACTTTTTTGGCAAAAACTTCACACTTGTCAAAAACAATGAGACCTTGTCTTGTATTTTTCATCCAAAGCGACCTATACCACAGATTACTCCTGTTAGTCTCTTGTGATATGCTTCATTTTTCAGTGTATTGGATTATCATGATCAATGCAAGAAAGGTAGAGAGAACGAGAACGTAGTTTGCCTGCCTCGTGCTCCAATTTCAAAGTATATTTTTCTCTGGAGATGGCAGTGAATAAATAATGCAATATATTGTATGATGAAACTCTTTTTCAAATTTCAAACTCAGTTATAACTTCGGAAACCGTAATCTAAGAGACAGCTGAAAATGGACTGCATCAAAAGATCATAACCAACCCTACAGACTCCCCATTCAATGGATCGAGCTGTTATTCCGAAATTTTTACAACTTCCAATAGTGAAAGAACTCTTCATTCGACATATATGGAAATCACCAAAATGTAACAGTTGGCACGGAAATATGTGTATTGGGTCGGATTGGACAAACAAATCGAATGTCTTGTTAAAAGTTGTGAGTCTTGCGCTAAAGAGCAACATAATCTGCCAGAAGCGGTGATTCATCCTTGGAAAGAGCCAGAAGAAAACTAGGATCGACTACAAATAGACTATGCAGTTTCTTTGAACCACAATTATTTTCTGATGTATATAGATGCAAAGTACAAATAGGCTGAAGTTCGAATACTCAAAAATGCTCTCAGAAAACATTTTCTCTGTACACTGCTATCCGACTGTTTCGGATAACGCGATAGTCTTCACAAGTGATAACTTCAAATACTACTGCAAAACTCGAGGAATTTTGGCATGATAAGTAGCTCCAGGCCTCCCAGCCACTGATGGGCTTGCAGAACGGAACAATAGACCCTGAAACGAAGAATTAAAGCCGCAATAGAGGACCGGACGTCTTTGATAGTTGTAAGTAGAATATATTGTTCCGATACCGAGCAATGCCATTAGCATCAGATCAATTCCAGGCTAAGCTTTATCTGAAAAGAAGATTCCGAATTTGTCTTGACTCCTCCAAATTAAAAAGCACTGGTTCCAGCTACTTTTAGCCACGCCAAAATTTGCCCCTTCAAGAAGGGAGAGAGTTCAAGTTTGAATCCATCAAGGAAAAAAGATTGTAAGTCAGTTTGATACAATAACAGCAAAACTTGGTCAATGTTATTATACCATTGGATTGGACAATGGATGTATTTTGAAGATTCATGCAAACCACCTTCTGTCGACATTGGTACTAAAGAAACACAAAAATAAGTTACTCGTGGACCATCAACAATGCCAATGCCATTTGGCATTCCGAATTCATCTACGGAAAACCAACCAATAAGGGATCAAGATATATCAGATCGATACCTAGCAATCCTCAATGAAGGAGATAATCTTTCCAACAATCTAGTCGGGTTTTTTTTATTCATTACTTTTTATGCAGTGTTTTTGCTCTTTCTTTTCTTTCGTAAGAAAGTTTTTTTTATTATTTGTCAGAAAAGAATCCAAACTTTTTGTTATGAGATGTACATCTTTATAAACAATAAATTAATAGAATTGAAATTTAATTGTACCAGCCTTACCAACGAACATTCTCCAAGTCAGAGAGACCCAAGTCCAATACCAAGAGATAACAAACAGTCACCGGTAGCTACAGATACACCACAGATACCATCTAGAAAACAATCTCCAGTTTATCTTAAAGAAACACTATGTTCCCAAGTGAGAAAAAAATTCAAGTGGGGGAGGGGGAGAATATAATGTTTATATGGAAATAGTATATTATAGATCACCTTGTAATTCGAGATAGAATTGTGAGTGAGACTGAATTTTGTATCTGTCATTGAAAATATATCTTGTTCTTTATTAAATAATCAAAGTTATCGATTTCATATTCGAGTTATAACAGTTCAAACTCTGGATAAAGGAACCTTCTAGTATCCTAATGCTTAGCTCAATTATTTACATCGATGCAAGATTTTTTAGATATTCATGTAAAGTTACTGAACGCGCTTTCCAATTAAAAGATCCCCTGAACTGACCCTGAACTGACCCTGAACTGAACCTCAACTGATCCGAATACATTGTTTTTAATTGGAACATGAATTTTTGTGGTCTGTGAGATCACTTGAGCTACCCAGAGTTACACGGAGCTACTCATTGGGGCAATTGGAAAATGGCTCTGAATAATATAGGATTTTCAGTGGACTTCATTAGTTCATCTATCTTGTTTAACTAATGCATGTTTTCAGTCAGGAGAGTCTAAAATTCTCGTAAAGTATACTTTCAGTATCCTAAAATACCCTGAAATTTTCAGATTATTATTATTATTATAAGATATATAAAGCATTTGAGTGAGTTAGGAACAACTATTCTCAACGGAAATAAATATTCAGTAATCTCACCACATCGTTTATCTTGTGTAAAGGAAGTTCATGTGGTGACATATCTAAATAGTCGTCAATATACAAGGGCGTCCAGAATATTGAAAGGAATACTTGAAGTACCAATATAAAAAATTATATAACAGAATATCTGTATACCATAGCTTGAATTCGCAATATAAAAACTAATACAATAATTATTGATGACAAGTTAAAAAGACATGACGATAAAATATACCTGGATTTTGGCAATGGCGTAGTCAGCAGTAGAAAAGTTCTTCAAAAAAAGAAGATTAAAGCAACCTTCATACAGGACACATCAGTAAGCCGTTCTATCTTTCCTCAAGGTCGCTCCATATTCTACTAAAAAGGATACTGCATACTTTAACAGGGAAATTGGCTTGCCTATGATAATCTAACCTAACCTACGGTAATGTTGTGTGTTGTTGTTTATCTATGGAGAAATATGAGAGTTTTCAGCGGCCTCTAGCGCACTAGCATAAAGGAAAAGTTGTGCCTTTTGGACTTCTTGATCGGAATGTGGACTATAACATTTCAAATACTCAGCTGATTCGACTGAATTCAGACACTTTTTGAAATATAACATGTGCTATGATTTATTTCCAAGGCTAATTTGTATTTACCACTGAAGCAACCCTGAAAATTCACGGGAGATTCATAATCAGCATACCCGATTATCTATTGATCATTCAGGCCCATCAGTGTAAATGCTGGGTGAGTTATCAGAAAGGTGTGTACATATTCAAAAAATATAAGTATATTTCCACCCAAATATATCTGAAGAACTCTTTAGAAGTAGAAAATAGTTACTTAACAAACGCACAAGGTAATAAACAAGACAAATCGGAGTAATCCTTTTCTATTGTCTATAATTTTTCTTCACTTCTCTCGTCACAAACCAACATGAACATTCCAGTATGTTGGAAAATTCAACACCAGTGTATCTCATGAATCACTCATTATATCTTCCAATATCTCGGGTATTTTGTCAAATTAATTACTTACGCGAAATTGAGCGTTTCCTATCGAATAAAAAACTACAGAGTTACAGACAAGATAAAATTGAAAACGGGATATTCTATAGAATTCTGAGTGAGAAATTAAGGACAGTAAGTTTATGTACTAATTTAGTTATCTCGGTGCTCACGATGGTTTTGAGACGATATAGGATATGATTTCCGTTTTCGTGCGTACTCAATAAAAATAAAACAGTCAATATTAGTAGGGGAAGTATTGTTGTTCCTTTGAGCCAGACATTAGTGTTTCATGATACGACTTGACATCATAGATCAAACCTCTCCATGGAAGGATGCCCAGATATTTCGAAAAGCATTTCACATTCGTTTAGGAAATCATTTTTTTTTATTGAAAAACATTTCACACTGCGCTATGTATATCTAAGCTGGTCCATCGAATGAAATTACATTCGATCAATACAAAATCACACCACTTTTGGAAAAATAAAGAAAATATCTCATCCTTGCTCACCTCCTTTAGCATGTGTGTTTCTCTGTAGCTATTATATGCCCCCTCTCTTCCTTTCCCCCTCCATTCCCACCATCTCTCTTTTCTGTTTATCTCTCTCCGCAAATCCATTACTTCCTCTTTCGACAAATGTTCTTTTCTCCATCATCTCCATTTCTACAACTCTTCTTTACCTTCTTCATAGGTATCCCTTTTCACACTTCTCAATTCTCCTATATCTCTGACTCTGATGATATCATCTTTCTCTGAGCATATAGTATCTTTTTTAGCTTGGCCCTTCTTATTTCGTCACTCACACTTCGATTTTCGTATACAACAGGCTCACCGACGATTGTCAAAATACAACTGTTGAGAAACAAATTGTGTGCATGGAAAACAAACACGCACTAGCTCAGCAGCTCATAACAAGATAACTACGTAACTAACAAGTCAATGTTAGTTAACATTAGTAACATAGTTATAACATTTTAGGCTACGTTATGTCCTCAGATTGGTTATACTGATTGTACGAATGAAAATTTTTTGAGCAGAATTTTTTATCGAAGATAGTGAAGTTGATACGAATTAATAGTTGAGATTTCACAAATTGAGCTTACTAAACAAAATCCATAATTTCTTCAAATGCAAATGGATCACCCTGCAAATGCTCCCTGTTACAACTAGCAAGTGACTATATGCAGATTAGTTTGACGGTTTCTGCCGATCATCAGACCCGCTCAGTTCGGAGAGCTAATACTACCGTCATCCTGCAATTGATTTCTGTGTAATTTTGTCAAATGGTCCTGCGATAACTCCAGTATCTACTAAGAAAGTAGGCACATCTAGGTCCCACATAAACCTTTCCGACTAACTTTCCTGACTTTAATCTAAAGCCAAAGAATACTTCAGCGTGTGAAATAAATGAATATTTCACATGCAGCATTTGGCTTAAGTGACGTAAAACCATAACTTCATTAAATGAAAGTGGATTATTGATAATCCATCCTTTCGCAAATGTCCTATCCTAGAGGAGTTTCAACCAATCGCACAACGTGTATTTTAGCATGAGTGGAATAATCCTTATTAGTGTGAGGTCAAAATTGAACATTTCATTCAGAACGAACCAACAGAAGCCCCAAATTTGTCAAGTCTAGACGTGTCGACGAGTCGAATGCTCAAGTCTAGACACGCCCTTAAGTCGAGTCCTCAATGAGTCGATAATGTCGTTCAACACCCAGGCAGCCTTGTCCACATGATATTCAACCAATTTGCGTGTACTCGAATGAAACCGTAACGAAAATGGCCGACGATAACGATGTGCTAATTGCCTGTGCTGCATTTTGTTGTTATATTATCTTAAAATTGTAAATTACGCCGCATAAGAAAACTTTGGGCAAGAAGCCAATATAGATAGGTAATTTGAATATTTCGATATATTTTTGTAATATGCAACGCAGGATTTATTACTCTCCTTTCTTTTCTTGCGTTCCCTTGCAAACTGGCTTTGAATATTTTGTATTTTATTCTCCAAAACTTCTTTTTCTATTTTGAATTCCTTGAATGCCTCATATTTCGATGTTTACATTCATGTACTAATCCATGAATGGCATCACACGATTCTTTTAGCATCCCTTAGGTTGTTTTTAATCCATATGCACCAATAAATGCCAGAATCTTTTCTTTTCCCAATCCATTTATTTCTCGAAAAATTGCGAACTAACCAAACATGATGACATATGTCGAGCGATAAATTGTCGAATAGCGAACGGGCCTGTTCACACTAGACTCAACAAGTCGAGTGCCTTTGATGTCACCAACAACCGGCGGAAAACCAGTCCACCACCACCATGCACCCCCTAAGGTTGAGGCCCGGAAGGATGAACGCCCCAGCACTCGTTCGTACTCGAAAGCTCTCCCCCCTATCCACCACCCCCGCTCGTTAAAGCAGTTCCTCATCCTGATGATTGGCGATCAGCAGAATAAAATCTGATCGTTTGATATGGAGTGCTCGGCCAATTCTCGGCCTGAAACTCTCTTATGTCTAACTAAGAGAAAACCAGTCGACTGAGTCTATTGC
The DNA here is from genome assembly GCA_944452925.2 of Chrysolina oricalcia. NCBI lineage: Eukaryota > Metazoa > Arthropoda > Insecta > Coleoptera > Chrysomelidae > Chrysolina > Chrysolina oricalcia. The sequence continues at coordinate 36,045,030 of OX101816.2, read as the reverse complement.
ACCGTACATACTAAGTCGATATTCTCGGTCGACTTTGTCAATCCACAATGCCGACTCAGTGAGGACGCGGACGACTTGGTCGATTCGATCGGATTAAAATGTCCAAATCTGGATACTCCCAAGAGCAAACTGCGCTCACTCTACTCGAAAATTGTAAAATCTGTTCATTAATTACTTCGCACAAGGAAACGGCTCCTTTTCGCAATCCATCTGAGCAGCAATGTCGTCAGCCTTGCACAACATACGATACGCTGCCTACGCGATACTCATTCATAAACATGCAACATAAACAAAACTCAACAGACAACCAGAAGAAATCACTAATCGATACAATTTCCAGGCAGGAAATGCAATAAAATTGATTTAATACGCAAGCCTTCGCGTGTAGGTTAATACAAATCGCCGCAAGTGTTTGTTGATTTACGTACGTATTCATAGAAATCGCTTTGTAGGTGCTTTGTCGGACACCTTCAGAAGGTAGAACGAATACCTGGGTTTGGTTCCTACAGAAAAACAGGACGAGATAGAAGATAAGTAATCTTACTGCCAATACAAAATTGAATGATCAATTGGAGGGTGTCGGGCGAAAACAGGGAATGTCCATCTTTTAAATGTTTAACGTCATCTTTAACGCCAAGCATTCTCATATATTGGACAAGAACGGTTAGGTGAAAAACAAGGAGACATAAGATATTATCATTCTGAAAAGATGTAGTTTTTCGACTTCAACAGATTTTCTGTTTCAGATCATTCATGGCTCTCTTATATGGTTAATGACAACATAATATAGGATAAGTCACTGAAAAGTTAAAATTAACAAAATGAGTGAATTTGCCGAAAAAAATTATGTAAATTTGTTTACTACTATAAATCAGAGACTGACTCATCAGGAATTAGGAATCGGAAGAGATACGTTTTTCGTTACGAGTGCCAATCCCTGTTGATGTGAGTGAGTGAACTTTTCATTATATTGGTGCTGCAGAAATAGTTTCTTGATAGAAACTTTCATACATACGGTTAATATCTTTTTTGAAAAAAAAAATAGAAAACCTAATATAATGAATACTCAGCATCAGCCCTTTTTTCTTGGAACTAAGAGAAAAAAAAATTATACAAAATCGCAAATTTCGTCACATAAAACATAAAATTGACTTTTGCAGAAATAGACCGATTTCCCAAACTATTAGTGGAAACTTTCGCATTTCACTCCTAATGAAACAAATGAAATAAATATATTAGTGATCATTCAAAGAGCATTTTCAAGATTTGGAACTTGAAACAATTTATGAAAACTTACGTGGTAGTTAGAACTACTGTCAACCTCTGATGTTAGTCTTACCTGAAACAAAAACATGTATTAGATGAAAAGTTGTAAAATATGGAAGTGTTAATGGCGAAAAGAAGAACCAAAGGCCATAAAAGACTTTCAAAGAGCATGTCGCTAGTATTACATTTTCTAGAGTGAAAAAAAAATCGGGTGTTGACCAACATCTTATGGAGAAAGACCACTAAAGGACCATTTCTTCAAGTAATAAATTGGTGGCATATTCATTTTCTCTGTGCTGGCATCTATGAATATTTAGCAATAATGTCATATGTTCATGGTTGACAATACGGTAAGAATGAATGTTCCACAAATTTATTCCTTAACAAATACGGTATGGAATAAGTTTGAAATCAATTAAACAAGTATACCTACATGGATGACAGTAGACTGCTTGGTGGAAATTAGCAAAATGTCAAAATAATATGAATAAGTAGAAAAGTTCCGAATATACTAAATTGTGCAAATAAAGGATTACTAAATTAGACCTTTCCTGGTATGACTTCATAATGAAAGTAATCGGTCGATGAGGTGTATTTAGTGTAAGTTACTTACGGTAGAAGAGTTAGTGGAAAATGTAGGGGGTAGGGATAATTAGGATAGATACAGTGTGGCTTTTTTTAGCCCCCCCCCCCCCGATTAACTTGTGACGTACAAACATATAACAAAAACCATTTTGAATCACCGATAGTGTACTTTGTGATTGCGATGATACTATGGTGGAAAACTAACATTAAAAAGGAAGAAAATTATAAAATGATATGGTCCTAATTACGACGTCATGGTCCGCATCTAGCGCAGAGTCCTCATGGTTGGTCCATTCAATCAACATATTAGAAAAATTATGTTTTAAAATTCAAAAAAAGACCATGCAACAAGTATTTACATCTGACCTCGAAATTTTTGTTTAAAAATTTTAAAGAAGACCATGTAAAAAGTGTTTACATCTGACAACTAGGAAAGTAATGATAATATAATGATAATAATAATAGCTAACATCAAGTGGATACCACGTAGTCGGAAGACTTACACCAAAGACAAGTTTCGAATAATCCTTCATCCTCGGCAAAATAAGGGTTGGTTACAAGACGATCATATTATGGTAGAAAACTGACATTGAAAAGGAAAAAATTTATGACATTATATGGCCCTTACACCTAATGGTCTGCATCTAGTGCGGGGTCCACATGTGTTTGGGACCATGGTTGGTCCACTCAAACAACAACAAAATTTTGTAATATAAACAACATACTACAAAATTTTGTAATATGTTGATGGCTAAAATCAAATTTCACATTCAACGTATACATTGATTAATTGAAAAAAAACATTACAATACCTAATCATTGAAGAGATCCATAGTTTCCACTGAAGCAATTCATTATATTGCTTTGAAGATATTAAGATAGGTTTTCATCTCCACAGAAGGTTCTCTCTCTCTTCAATTATTATCCGTTAGCTTCCTATCGGCGCTATTTGTACATGCCCCGCTGCGAGAAATCCGTTCCCATCCGGCCTTTAACCGGCGTAGACAGCGAGGTTGTATCGGGGGAATGCAGTTGTCTTGCTCTAGGCAATACTGCATCCCATATTTTTACACTTTATAGTTTTTAACAAAACACTTTATTTATAATCTGTCAATGCACATCTTTAAGACTGCGGACATCACACACATTAACCTGACTTCCAACACAAAGCCGCCGTCTGACCTCAACCGCTGCCGGAAGTCCACAGCATGAAAAACTATAAATATTATATTTGTATTGAACACAATGACAGTAATTAGTCGTATTTCTATAAAAAATTCTACAAAATTGTAATTAATGGTATTACCTCGGTACGGGTGTAGAAAAAAATGTTCAACCAGACGGACAAAAATTAACGTGATTCCTAGCATGACTTTATCGAAGCGTAGCGCTGTCCATTTTGCTGGCGATGCCGTCTTGCCAGTTTCACTCCAGTCAGAAAAAAAGGGATTGTTAAGCAAATTCTAACTTTCCAAAAGCATTCATAATAGGCTAAATTTTAAGGACATTCCTTGCAATCTATCGAAATAAACGGAGTAATTCTGCCGTGCTAAGCAAGAAGTCGTATCTGAAAATTTCATAACTTTGAGATAAACGTATTTGAAGATTTATTCCAATATCTAATAGAAAATTGATCATTGTCAGGGTGAGTTTATAAGTTGTCAGATCCTGTTGTATCAATATTTTATATATATATATATATATATATATATATATATATATATATATATATATATATATATATATATATACAGGGTGTTAATTAAGTACGTTGACAAACTTCGGGAGGAGATTCTTTGAAGGTTTTCAGGACGAAATGTTCATATAAACATATGTCCCAAACGGCTTGGTTTTCGAGATACAGGGTGATAAAAATACATTTTTTTCAAGAATTTTTACAGTTGACTTCGACATTTTCTACAATAATCAGATCAACTTAGGCAAGTACAATCCATTCAATAGTACGCACGATACAAAATAATGCATTTCTCAAATAATTCACAGGGTCCTCCTTTTTTCAGAGTCAAGCTTTGTTCAACCCTTCAGAATTTTTTTTTCCGCCGCCACTGACATATTATGAGAAAGGAATAATGAATGCTGTTTCATTTAACATCTTTTTGCTCTCTTGATGTTTTTCATTTACTTGTACGGTTCAGGAGTTACAATGAAAATATTAACGCAAACATTTTCCAGTAACGCATAACATAAAGAAATTTGAGAAGCAAATAGTCTAACAAACTTGAAGGGTGATTCTTTGAAAGGTTTCAAGATGAAAAGTTCATATAAACATGTCCCAAGCGGCTTGGTTTTCGAAGTACAGGGTGATCAAAATACATTTTTTAGGAGTTTTTGGAGTTTACTTCGAAATTTTCGACAATAATCGATCCAAATTAGTTCAAATTGGACAAGTACAATCCATTCAATAGTGCGCATGATATAAAATATTTCATTTCTCGAAGTGTCATTGCCACTCTCCAAAGATTAGCGCGTGACGCAATGCGTCATTTTGTTCTCATTACACAAATAGCTATTTTCTGCTCGTGTAGAGAAAATGTAATGTTATGGAGCTCCCATACATTTTTTACCATAACTCAGGTTGAATATGTATTGCACAAAGTTAATTAAGGCAAAATAATTTTGGAGATTTTCAATAGTGAATAACTTTATTATCAAATACTAGAGCAAAGTAACATAAATTCCCTAGGAATAAAATTAAGTTCAGAAAAGGACCATTATTGAAATTGATATGTCAGAGCAGCTGCTGGAAATGGCCACCGCCAACTTCAATGCATGCGTTTATGCGCCTAACCATAGACTGGCGGACACGCTCAAAAATACCAGGAGTGTTTCTTATAATTCCGCATGACTCCTGTATGCGATTCCTCAGGTCTTCTTCACTTTGAACTGGAGTTCGGTACACTAATGATTTAAGGTGCCCCCAGAGGAAAAAATCAAGTGGATTCATATCGGGTGACCTTGGTGGCCAAAGTTGTGGCCCACCACGCCCAATCCAGCGATCAGAATAATTCTCTTCTAAATATTGGCGTACAACCAATCTGAAGTGTACTGGAGCACCATCATGCATAAACCAAATTCCAATTCTTTCCCTCAGTGGGATCTCTTCTAGGAGTCCAGGTAAGATGAATTCAAGAAAATGTCGATAATGGTCACCATTGAGTCTATGATGCAGAAAATGTGGCCCGATAAGGAAATTCCCTACAATTCCAACCCAAACATTCACAGAAAACGTCTCTTGAAAATGGTTTTCAATCACGGCGTGTGGGTTTTCATCAGCCCACATATGATTGTTGTGAAAATTAATAATGGCTTTACGGGAAAAGCATGCCTCATCGGTGAATAACACTTGAGATAAAAACCATGGATTTTCCAACAATTTATTTCGAATCCAAGTGCAAAAAGTTAATCTCTTTGGAAAATCCCTTGGCAGAAGAGCTTGAACACGCTGTATGTGATAGGGATAAAGTTGTTGCTCTTTTAAAATTTGCCATACCAATACATGGGTTACGTTAAACTGTGCCACAAATTGTCTTGTACTGGTGTCTGGATGCTGCTCAATTTCGTTAAGTACAGCTTCTTCTATCTGAACTGTTCTAACTCTCCTGGGTCTTCCTATGAGAACAGCAGACCTCTTGAAAGTACCCGTTTCACGAAGACGGGAGTGAATATTGATGAACATTTGTGTGCTGGGAATATGACGTTGTGGAAATCTTTCTAGATACATTCGTCTGGCGGCACGAGCGTTACCATCAGCCATTCCATACATTAAGTGCATGTCTGCCATTTCTGAATTTGTATATTCAACCATTTTATCCAAAGGAATATTGAATGAATCTGCTTTATAGCTTGCACTAATGAAGAATTAACAATGAGACAGTTTCTCAACTTTCGATAACTGTCAAGTTGTTGATATTTAAATAAATGAATTAATATCAAAGCCCACTGTGCTATTTTTATGAATTCAAATTGATTACAAAATTTCTGCGTTACTGCAGAAGAAAAAACAAACCGAAATTTCTGATAAAATAATGTACTCTGTACGGAAACAAAAATTTGTTTGATTTAGTTTTTCGGAGTTATGACCAGAGATTCATAAATGAAAATCAAATGTGTAATGATCTGCGACTATTAGATAAACCCTATTAACTATCTTCCATTACAGGATTACCTTTCGGAAGTTTTTTATGTTGAAAAGGAAACGTTCAATTGAAAACTAAAAAATATCTTTTTTTTAAATAACAAAAAATTTGTATGAGTTCTCTATCAAGACTGATGGGTAAAAACATTTTTAATCAAATATCTCAATGAAAATGCACATTTTTACCATCAGAATCTTCAGGTTGAAAGTTAAGGTTTTCCCAATATCTGTCAGATCTAGTTTAATATCCAGCGTACCGCAGTGACGGGGAGATAGTAGTTTTCTGTTAGATATCACAAAAAGAAATCACATCTTTACAATAACAAGCTTTTATTTAGCTTCACTTGTAACTAACTAACAAACAATTTAATAAAAGTTGAATTTGACCCACTTCTAATACTCCGATTAATTTGAAATTTGGCAGGTTTCCGTAATTCCGGTGACAATGCATTAAAAAAATGTTTGTTAAAAAACAAAATGGCGGCTCCAATATGGCGGACGAGTTTTGTGATTATGATCCGATTCTGTTCAAAATTGGTATGTAATGGTTTTTGGGTTGGAGATTTTCAGTTTCACATAAAAAATAAACTAAAATGTTAAAAATGAAAATTATAAAAAGAAAACATTTTAAAGTTTTTATACAATACACTGAAAAGGAAAAAATAATTCATTTCATTGTTTGATCTAGGTAATCTTGTACAGAAAGATTTTGATACTCACAGAATAACCTACAAAAAATGAAACAAATTATTTTTTCATTTTCAGTGCATTTGTATAAAAGCTTGTCTTTATATTTTTTATTGTATAATTTTTATTCATCGTAGATTTTTCTAATTCTGAAAAAATATTTCCATCAATTTACAATAATTGAAAATGTTTAATTTTCAAATTTTCTAATGTTATACCACACTGGAAAATGTTTAAATTAATATTTTCATTATAGCCCCTGAACCGTACAAGTAAATGAAAAAATGCAAGATATCAAAAAGATGTTAAATGAAACAACATTGATTATTCCTTTCTCATAATATGTCAGTGGCGGCGGAAAAAAAAATTCTGAAGGGTTGAACAAAGCTTGACTCTGAAAAAAGGAGGACCCTGTGAATTATTTAAGAAATGCATTATTTTGTATCGTGCGCCCTATTGAATGGATTGTACTTGCCCAATTTGAACTGATTATTGTAGAAAATGTCGAAGTTAACTCTAAAAAATCTTGAAAAAAATGTATTTTTATCGCCCTGTATCTCGAAAACCAAGCCGTTTGGGACATATGTTTATATGAACTTTTCGTCCTGAAAACCTTCAAAGAATCACCTCCCGAAGTTTGTCAACGTACTTAATTAACACCCTGTATATATATATATATATATATATATATATATATATATATATATATATATATATATATATATATGTTCCAGTGACTGTAAATCGTTCGCCGGGATGAACACTGCAATCGCTTACAGGATCCACCACGGCAACAGATTAGAGAGCGCTCCAGAAGGACATTTCGGATGCGAAATGGTATATGCTGAATACTTGTTTCAAGGAGCAATAAATGTTCCAGTGACTGTAAAACAGTCGAAAACAATCCTTTAGGAACTCACTATACCTTTGTATAGATTGTATGGCATATGTCCGACAGAAAACAACTACTTCTCTGGCTAATACCTCAACAGATATTGAATTATATCTGTCAGACATATGTGCAAAGATCCTTACTTTGAAGGAACAACTTTGCAAGAGCTCTCAGAGACAGACAGCAGGACACCGCCTGATCCAAACAAGGAACCAACTGCAGACCGGTTTCGGGATGAAGTCCCTCATCAGTGCAGTCCAGGTTATCACGGTTGTATACACGCGGGGGCCCGGTGCCCGTCATCGTTCGCCGGGATGAACACTGCAATCGCTTACAGGATCCACCACGGCAACAGATTAGAGAGCGCTCCAGAAGGACATTTCGGATGAGAAATGGTATACGCTGAATACTTGTTTCAAGGAGCAATAAATGTTCCAGTGACTGTAAAACAGTCGAAAACAATCCTTTAGGAACTCACTATACCTTTGTATAGATTGTATGGCATATGTCCGACAGAAAACAACTACTTATCTGGCTAATACCTCGACAGATATTGAATTATATCTGTCAGACATATGTGCAAATATCCTTACTTTGAAGGAACAACTTTGCAAGAGCTCTCAGAGACAGACAGCAGGACACCGCCTGATCCAAACAAGGAACCAACTGCAGACCGGTTTCGGGATGAAGTCCCTCATCAGTGCAGTCCAGGTTATCACGGTTGTATACACGCGGGGGCCCGTTGCCCGTCATCGTTCGCCGGGATGAACACTGCAATCGCTTACAGGATCCACCACGGCAACAGATTAGAGAGCGCTCCAGAAGGACATTTCGGATGCGAAATGGTATATGCTGAATACTTGTTTCAAGGAGCAATAAATGTTCCAGTGACTGTAAAACAGTCGAAAACAATCCTTTAGGAACTCACTATACCTTTGTATAGATTGTATGGCATATGTCCGACAGAAAACAACTACTTCTCTGGCTAATACCTCGACAGATATTGAATTATATCTGTCAGACATATGTGCAAAGATCCTTACTTTGAAGGAACAACTTTGCAAGAGCTCTCAGAGACAGACAGCAGGACACCGCCTGATCCAAACAAGGAACCAACTGCAGACCGGTTTCGGGATGAAGTCCCTCATCAGTGCAGTCCAGGTTATCACGGTTGTATACACGCGGGGGCCCGGTGCCCGTCATCGTTCGCCGGGATGAACACTGCAATCGCTTACAGGATCCACCACGGCAACAGATTAGAGAGCGCTCCAGAAGGACATTTCGGATGCGAAATGGTATATGCTGAATACTTGTTTCAAGGAGCAATAAATGTTCCAGTGACTGTAAAACAGTCGAAAACAATCCTGGAGCGCTCTCTAATCTGTCGCCGTGGTGGATCCTGTAAGCGATTGCAGTGTTCATCCCGACGAACGATGACGGGCACCGGGCCCCCGCGTGTATACAACCGTGATAACCTGGACTGCACTGATGAGGGACTTCATCCCGAAACCGGTCTGCAGTTGGTTCCTTGTTTGGATCAGGCTGGTGTCCTGCTGTCTGTCTCTGAGAGCTCTTGCAAAGTTGTTCCTTCAAAGTAAGGATCTTTGCACATATGTCTGACAGATATAATTCAATATCTGTCGAGGTATTAGCCAGAGAAGTAGTTGTTTTCTGTCGGACATATGCCATAAAATCTATACAAAGGTATAGTGAGTTCCTAAAGGATTATTTTCGACTGTTTTACAGTCACTGGAACATTTATTGCTCCTTAAAACAAGTATTCAGCATGCATATATATATATATATATATATATATATATATATATATATATATATATATATATATATATATATATATATATATATATAGCTGCCTCCGTGGCGACGTTAGTTGTTGCCTTGTAAGCACAAGATCTTCTAACCGATGCCACAAATGTGTGGTTGGCTTCCTGTTGTTGACTTCCTTTGTTTCTATTTTTACAACCAAGTGCTGTACATCTTCGCACTTGATTTTACCGTACTGAAGAGAGCTTAAGCTCGAAACACGTGTCTACGGTTGCACAACTTTTTGAGGGTTATACCCAATAACTTTTTTCACTTATATTTTCATATATTGCCCCTCGCTAAATCCATCCTTATTTGTATCTTCCTGGGTAGGATTGTCACGCTGGTATATATATATATATATATATATATATATATATATATATATATATATATATATCAGACGTTGTGCGGGTGCTGGCACATACAAGAAATGGCATACGGGTTCATACGAAATGAAAATCCTTAATATAAGATAACGTGGGAACCAAAAGATAGAAGAGAGAAATTGTTGGCACTAGTTCCAAAGCGTATGTAGCTGGTCTTTAGTCCACAGTTGTTTCTAGGATTGGGATGGTTCAATGAACTGAACTGATTATTTTATAATTACAACTTTTATAATCAAGATTTTTATTTCAAGTACGTATTCATCTGATTACGAAAATCCAATCTCACCCAACCTCAATCAACTAATTCTACATTATGGCTACTGATAAATATGGTGACTATAGTCACGTAATTAAACATAAAGACATATTTCGCGCATAGCTCACATCCGATCTGGAACCCATAAAGAATCACCATCCGATTCAATGCAAATATAATACTCCTACATGCGAATTCAATCGAGGGGCTCGTCCATTTTTGCTCGGCGCCAATGAATACAAGCATCAACGCAGTACCCATTGTGCTCGTTTGAGCCGCCTAGCTGCATGAATCATCCGATTGGTGTTCGTTCCTGGAAAGCCTACTTATACATATACCATAATGTTTAAACGAGACTGGCATTAATTTCATTGTCGCTTGTCTGATCGAAATGGTTAGTTTACGTTCAGTGGAGCCGGCCAACTCGCCTACAGGGTGTGACAATCGATACTGAAGATGAAACACTATTGTGAAGCAGAAAAAAAGGCCGAATACAATATAATTTTCCAGTTATTTTATCAATTTCATTAGTCGTATTAATTGTCCATTCATTATATTCTATCAGGTTTTATTTTCCGCTCTTGGACTATTCTTGCATTTCTGGTGGTCCATAGAATCGCAGAATCATTTTTGTAATAGTAATAATTATTGAGAAAACCGTTAACAAGTAAAACAAATAAAATGGAGAATAAATAATTAAAATAACATCTTGTGTAAGACTTACAAACAGCAGAATAAAATATATTGAAATGATTGAATATCCGAATAGAAATTCATTAAAAGGGTATTATGAGAACCAAGAAAGCATCAAACGCTAAAACCATAGAACAAGATTTCATTTAGCTGAGATGAGAAAACTAAATAATCGCAAATCACAATAACCTAAGCTGTCCTTGGAGAACCAGTTACTAATCTACAAGCAGATAACTAGACCCGCAATGTTGTATGCCACCAGTTGTCACCAACAGTGACAGATACATTCGCTTCGGGGGATCTGCATCGTCGACTTTGTTCCGACAAATATTAGAAAGTTGTCATACAACTCCAATAAATACTTCTCACCCAAAATCCCCTTGGCGAAAAATCTCACTCACATTAGGGGCCTTATCTAGCAATCTTTAGATCTATTCCAGGAGCGTTTCGAAGAACCGGGGGCCTGTAAAAGACAATCAAGGTATTAAGTAAGACCAATTTCTTAACCCGGTTTTCTGCTGTCAGCTTTTTTCGGGATGTTCCACACAGTAACAGCACAACGAGTAATTTCATCCAATCTCTGTATACCGCATACCCATGCATAAGCTTCGCAGGAGGCATGGATTCTACCCGACATCAAACGTAGTCTCGTAGTATAGGCGGCTACTCAAACACCTACCGCAGGGTCAATCTAGGGCGTAAAAGTGGGGTTGAGCCTCAATTGCCTCCTAGATTGTGACGTGTGTAGGCAAGCAGGGCCAATTTCCTAGATCGCCTCCTTTGCAAGGCGGTAGGCGCGCCGGACCTTCCTTGCTTCCTAAATCGGCTCCAACCGCCCTGCCACAACATTATTTCATCCAGTAGGTACTTCCTTTTCCTTTTTTTCTTCTGTAGCATCACGGAAGCAGCCAAGGCAATGTCGATCTTTTGATTTTTTGAAAGTATTGGCACCATCTTTACGACTCAATTGATAGTCTGTTCTGAGGTACGTTCACTGTCGCACTGAACGGCAGGTCCGTGTGTAGAGACGCCTCCTAGATTGTCCCAATCACCCTACACCCTAGATCGCCCCTGCGGTAGGCGTGTGAGTAGCCGGCTCATTTATCGACCTGCCGGCTAAGACCGCGTGGGCAGTTCCAAGTGTCCCCTCTGGAGAGATTAGGGTGCGGACTGGCGTTGCAGCAGAGTAATGCACATGGCGACGATGTATTGCTTAGCAAGATCCTTGAATGGCACCGTGAAGACCGAATAAACAAATGAAATGTACATATTCTAAGACCACAAAATGTAAACATAGCTATATAATAATACATCAAACGTAGTCTCGGAGTATAGGATGCTACTCAAACACCTACCGCAGGGTCAATCTAGGCCGTAGAAGTGGGGTTAGGCCTCAATTGCCTCCTAGATTGTGACGTGTGTAGGCAAGCAGGGCCAATTTCCTAGATCGCCTCCTTTGCAAGGCGGCAGGCGCGCCGGACCTTCCTTGCTTCCTAAATCGGCTCCGACCGCCCTGCCACAACTCTCGTGTGTAGCGTGAAATAATTTATATTAACATTGATTTCATATTGAAGTTGTATTTTGTATTTCGCGTAGTTTGTTTCGACTCATGTGTCAGATTTTATCCATGTACTTTTATTTTAAGGAATCTCTATTTTATTTCATCTTAGAGAAACTCTGCGATTTTAAATATGATGTACCTACCTTCTTTCATGACTTATGCTATACACTGTAGTGTCTGTTGCATCAAAATAAATTACTATTACTATATAAAATAAACCTATTTGAATATGAATAACATAAGCTGTTCATAACATAAAACCATCAAACTCGAAAAAAAAATAACGAAATTGTATTTCGTCAAAACATCATTTAATCATATATAAAAATGTGGAGTTCGGTTTTGATACGAAACCAGTACACACGCGATTGTGATTCTCTGTTTCGAAACGCTGTTTGCGGTAGTTATACGGACCTTTATTAATCGAAATGAAAATGAAAAAATCGAATTTTGTCTGAATCAGATAACAGTATTGAAAGACGAAACTGATGTTTTGAAGTCGAAAGTCCAAAAACTGGAAAGCAATATACAGGAGACCAATCTCGAGGAGACATACAACGAAATGAGAATGCGTTTTGAACGCTAGAAAAACCTAATCATATTTGGTCTGCAGGAGTCGGTTTCAGAGAACGAGGTGGACATGCTCGTGAAAGAGTTAGCCTCGCCTCACACTATAGCTAGTGAACAAATCAAAAATTTCAAAAGCATGTATCCTCTGATAAGAATTAAGAGTGATAAAACTCCAAAACAAGTGAAACAATTAAGCAGTTTGTATGATGATCTCAATGCCCGTAGAGCTAGTGGCGATACTAATTTGGCAATTAGATATGTAAACAACGTTCCAAAAATTGTCACTGTTTCTGATGATCGCCAAGGGAACTCAAAAAGACAGCGCGAGGAGGAAATATCGCCTAGACAAAATCAAACGAAAGTTAGCAGAGTGATTAACGGAGGAGAGTGAAGTACATCCACTTGCTCCCAACGTTCAAAAAACGAAGATGTGCGGGAACTGGAACAAATCTGATATTCTGGAACGTCCAAGGATACAAAAACATCGACAACTTTTTGCAAGATAACTCTGTACAGTTTGATGTTTTGTGCATTTGTGAAACCTGGATAACCAGTGCGATAGAGGTACCTTCTGCTTTACGTTCTGATTTCAATATTGTATTCACTCCAGCAATCAGGGAGAGGTCGAGAGGTTGTGCTAGCGGCGGCATTGCAATCTTATACAGAAAATATTATGCGGTGCGTCTTCTTGATTCCTCACCCTGGTGGCTGATTTACTTGTTCAAACAGCAGTCTTGCGAATTTATTGTATGCTCAGTATATTTTAAGCCATCGTGTGACATTGGAGAGATGCTCGAAATTTTCTGTCTTTCTCTAAACTGCATTTTGGACACGTATACTGATCATATAATATTTCTTCTTGGTGATTTCAATTGCCATGTTGGTGAATTGAGTCAAATTCCAGAACAAATTTTGGAAAATATCGTTTTTCCTAACATGGTCAGCATGCATAAAGCATCTAATTTTAGAGGTAAATGCTTAGTGGATTTTATGGCAGAATATAACTTTTCGCTGCTGAATGGACATATTTCAAATGATAGACCCGCAAACTTTACCTTTTGCAGTTCTTCGGGGCATAGTGTAATTGATCTGTGTTATTGCAGTTCAAGTAAACTTAATATATTATTAACTCTCTCAGAGTACTAGATGATCAATATTTATCTGACCACTTTTAAGTACATCTTCAATTTAAACTTCCAAAGTTCAGCATAATTTGTCATATACCCGTTTAATTTGGAAAAATGAGAGGGTGCATTCATACATAACGTCTATGCGCAACTCAGTTAACGTGGGGCTTTTAGGGGACGCTGCCGATTCTTATGCTAATTTGTGCTCGACAATCTGGAATACAACTGAAATTATCAGTTCAAAAAATGCAGTGTAGCAGTACGACGCATGGAAAAACTACATATTGGTTTGACTCCAGCTGTAAAATATTCAAAAAACAACTGAAGAAATGTTTAGGAGAATGTAAACAGAATAATTTTGTAGAGCCCTACAAATCTGACTACTTAAAAAAAAATATATCCGTAACAAAAAATCAGAATATGACAAACAAATTATATCAACACTTAGTGAAACAAAAAACCAAGCTGCATTTTGGAAAACTTTAAATTATTTCAGAAGTAAGACAGAATCATGCCCAATTTCTATCTCGGAGTGGGAACGTTTTTATGATGCACGAAATATTGCCCTAGACAAAACTATATCTATGGAAGAATTGAATGCATCTTTATACCTCTGTAAAAATAGTAAATCTCCTGGCAAAGATGGAATTATCTACGAATACTTAAAATACTTGCCACAAAATTGGAGACTTTATATCTGCCGACTCTATAATCAAGTTTTCGAACCAGAAGTAATCCCAAGAGCATGGCACGAAACAAGCATTATATTACTGCATAAAAAAGGTCCGTTAGGTTTAGATGATCCAAATAATTATCGTGGGATAGCATTGATCAACTGCATAGTAAAACTATTTACTTAAATACTTTTGAACCGTCTTTCAAATTGGTGAGAAGATAATTCTATCCTTCCAGAGTCTCAGTTTGGTTTTAGAAAGGATAGGGGATGTGTGGACAATATTTTTGTATTAAACTCCGTCTTGCAAATTCACCTCAGGCTTCGTGCGAGAAAAAAAAAGTGTATGCAGTATTTGTTGATTTCCGTCGAGCATTCGATAGCATTAATCACAATCTATTGTGGATGAAATTGTATAACGTAGGCATCGCGCCTTGCTTTAAGCAAAGCACAGATTGGCGCGATCGCGGCCGCGATCACGATAGCGATCAAGGCCGCGATATCATAAGCGATCATTTTAACGCACATCAAAGTGATCACGGTGTCGATCAGACCCATCTTCAGCCAAATTATTAATGAAGTTTGCGATGCTTTATGGAGACACCCAGAGCCCATTTGTATGCCCGAACCTTACTCAGAATTATGGGAACGAATAATTTCCAGATTTGAGGTTTCATGGCAGTTTCCCAACTGTATTGGACGCATAGATGGAAAGCACGTGACCATCAAATGCCCTCCTAACAGAGGTTCGAATTATTACTGTTACCTTGAAAAGTTTTCTATTGTGTTATTAGCTATTGTGGACTACGATTATGAATTTATTTGTGTGGATTTAGGCGGATATGGTAAGAACAGTGATGGCATATTTGAGGCATCCTCTTTTGGACAACGACTATCCAGAGGATCATTGAACATTCCCCCCAATAGAGCCTTGTCAGGTCAAAATGAAGAAACCCCGTGTGTACTTATTGGTGATGAAGCATTGGCTTTAACATCTTTTTTAATTAGACCCTTCTAGTATAGAGTGTCACGTCATGATATTCGTTTAGAAAACTACAATAAGCGCATATGTCGTGCACGGAGAGTAGTCGAATATGCCTTTGGCATTCTGGCTCAGAAATGGAGGCCCTCAGAACTCAAAGTAGAAACTCAAAGCAACATGCATTCTACATAACTATTTGCGTACGGAAAAAACAGATGCACCTTTCTTACATCTCTTAGACGAGGCAGAGCCTCTGTAATAGGAGCCTCACATATTCTCCCAGGCGACGGCCGAAGGGCGACAAACTATTCGTTTCATTCAGATTAGAGAAAATTTTGTGAACTATTTTAATATGTAATAATCTTTGTAGTATCCCTCTAAGCTTGTATACAATATATGAACCTGACGTTAAGATAAATACTGTTTCTTTTGCAGAGAAATCAAAAAGGGCTATAGTTACTTTGACCCAATGACTATTATAGGCCTGAACATTCCTATTATTATTATTATAACTGATGATTATATACTGTTAAAAAATATGTACATACATACCGTCTATATTAAGCAAACTTCCTATCTCATCCCATATCTTATTTTTGCTTCTATTATTTTTGTATTCAGGGTGCGATAAATCATACAGAATTCTATGTATTTTTTATATTTTCAATCTACTGTTCAGTAACAGAGTCCATATTTTGTGAATTATTTCACCCAAAACACTCTACAATTCCTTGCGATCATGCGCTTTTCCTGGAATTATATCGCGCCGGTATGAGTTACAATATTTATTTTCCATAGCTGCGATCAGCCGTCTGTGTGATCGTGATCGCGATCGCAGTGATCGCGATCGCAGCCGCGATCGCGCCAGTCTGCGCTTTGCTTAATGTTCTGGAACGCGGATCAAACAAGCACCTTATTCCAGAGAACTCGGAAGAAAGCTGGTTCGCGGAATTTGAGACTTCTCCCTCGTTGTTAAAGGGGGTTTTATCTTTTCAGTTTAAACTCCTGTTGGAATTAATAATGGTTAGAATGTAAACGTTACAACATCATTTAGTGAATATTATTCACATCTAAACCATTGGTGAGTGTTCATCCGCAGTTTAACGGGAACCTATAAAACTGGCCCTAAATGAGACCAATAACCAATTTAGAATTTACTAGATCGTTTACTATGGTAAATAATAGAAGGAATATCCGATTAACGCGGTGAATAATTCAGTTAAAGTCAAGCTAGGTTTGTTAAATTAATATTTGATTAGTGAGTGCTACTGTTTTTGGAGAGCTAAGGGAAATTTCTAAAAAAACAAACACTTGGAGGGAAAAAAATCAGGTATAGTGTGAGGTACAGTAGATTTGCAAGCAACACTGGTCCCTCGTTGGAGTGGAGTGAAGCGGAGTAGATAATTTTCAATTTGTGTTTGATGTATCGGACTTGATACACAAGCAAGTGTACAGGGTTGCTCAGAATCTCAGATATCAATCCGGGTGGAATTCACAGACGTCCGAGGTGGTAATAAAATATTTTCAGAGTTCTCAAACAGCTAATGAAGCAAATGCCCACCAAAAACCATCAAGTCGCCACGGAGCGACACAGTATATACAGTGCGACTTTTTGGAGGGTCTATAAAAAACCACACTAATCAGCAATTTAAAAACTGGCATACTTTACTGTAATATGCATCCGGTTACATCCTAAAAACTGGAATGATCATCTCATATAAGATAACATTTTTACTGTTCGTCAAGAAAAACCAAATGTTACAATAATAAGACAGTGGAAGAAAAAGTGGACAAGAAGCAGATGCCATAAGAGATGACATAGTCGCAGAAGTGTGGCTTCTATGTAGTGAATGTGAATCACGTGACAAACCAGTGCTATGAACCTATATTTAAAAATTAAAAAAAGGTCATGAAAATTCTGCAACAGAAAAGCCTAATTTATTTATCTGCGGCAATCTATTTACAGGATGACGTTTATACTCGTGTGGCAGATTTGGAATCAGATACAAGTATTTGGTGCAGATTTAACATACAACAAAGTTTATTTGGAAGAATACTTAAGAAAATATGAACATGCTTTGAAAAAGTTAAAGAATAGAAAACCATTTCACCAAAAGATGCATTTGATAAATGAATGGAAATTATGGGACCTAAGCTCAAAGAAGGATATGGTTTCACGTTCACACTAAAGGAAATCTGTGAATTGTTAAAGGAATTGGCTGGTGGAAAAGTAATTAGAAATAACGAAGTTAAACTAAGACTGCAGAGACATTGCGAGTATTGTATAAGCTTTAGTTCATCTGATAGTAAAAATGAGTCAGTGATGGTCAAATGTAGGGATTGATGAAATAGTCAAACGTATGCGGAAAGTAGGTAACATCAAAGCTAATGCGAAGAAAACCAATGGAGCCAACAATTTATCTGCAGCAAATGATCTAGTTTTTTATAGTATACCTTTTACCTTTTTCCAGTACATGGTAATGTTTTCCCAACTTATTCTGACTCTCCTATACTTCACTCGATTCTGTTGGTTAGACAAATCAGTACTGACATTTTAACGGGACTAAGATACCCGAAAAAGCCCTGCGTTTGAGCACATTCATATGAGTGTTTATTAAGGATATTATTATAATTATGAATGTGCACGATACTGAAAATATTTTAAAGGATAATATTGTTAAACACAAAGTGCCCGGACACATAATTGGCACATTAACATTCCTAATCCACCAGTTAGAGAATTCAGTTGGTATCGGACTAAAAATAAGGCGAATGCTCTCTTTATTACCAACAAGGCGTATGAATCTCGTCAATTAAAAAAATTATGTCGATGCACGAGGAAAACGTTGGCAAATGGCAAATGAGAATTTACGGCCAGAAAAAGAATTGATAATTACCTTACTGATGGGATAAATCAGTGAGATCAATCTAATTTGGGTTAATTATGGAGCGAACTAATTACGGGGCTAGTTGGATATTCGATTATATGATAGAATTATGGGATTAAATTAAAAAGCTAAATTAATTATTCAATGCATAAGCACTATATTAAGACAATAAAAATTGTGCGATTCCTTTGAATGAGTGAAAAATCACACAATTTGGACCGTTTGGTCAAGTTAGCAAGTTTCAACTTCAAGCATTCTAAAGTGAAACTCTAAATTAGGAAACCGAATAACTTGGAAATATTTTGACTATATCTATAAACTAGTTATACATTGAAATACATTTTTCGAAATTCCATTTTCATTCAAAACAACTAAATGATTCATTTGAATAATTGTGGAATCATGCACCTGAAATAAAATCCCGCTGCTCGAGGGGCCCGCATGGGTTGCATGAATTCTCGCAGATAAGAGCTTACTATCAACATAATAAATTAATTATGTCAATTTTTATTATTATCTGAACTCTCAGAGTGTCGGAGATAAAATGAAGATATAGACATGCATTATCCGTGTGAACTGAATTACAATATAAACACAAATCTATTCTAGTTTAGTCGGAGAAGATACCGAACAAAATCATCAATCGGTGCCTATCGTTGGAAATTAACAAATATTTATCTAGACTTTTCGATTTTTAGTATTCATACTATTATAACTTTATGTTTTATGTCAATTTCACTTTCATTCTATTCTCGAGAACTAATAGCATTATCTCTTTCTCACACAGTATATCAAGTTATCAACATGATATTTATTGTGTTTATATCTGCTTAGCACTTGTGTCTAGCATTGCACAATGTCCCTTTTATTGCATTGGCTGTGATTGATCAATATGATTACTTGTTGGAGTAATCGATAAGATGAGTTTTAGTCTATACCTAAAACAAATTACGTTTTGACGTCGAAATGAATGATATTATAATTCACAGGACTTGTTCTAATTATTTCATATGGTGAATAAAGAAGAATTCAACCTATCAGGTTTTCAAGACATCAGTGAAAGTCCTAAACAATTATGAATTATTAAGTGGAAATGAAAACTTGATTACACTTTATTTGCATTTACGAATTTGTTTGAATAAAGGAAGTTCAACTGAAATTATTTGTTTCGCGATTGTCCACTCGTTATTCTATCATTAACCACATGGCTTTCCCCATCCACATGGCTTTCCCATAAGGAGCTTGGAGTCTGGTTGAGAATACTATTTATTTAATATCATCCTTTAAGACGTGTCTTGTATAACATAACGTCTACGAGCAACTCACCGTGCATGAAAGCTACATTGTCAACGTTCCAACTAATGTATGCCCTAGGTCGGCAACATTGCAAACTTGGACACGGAATTGAAAAAACTTTATTAGAAAAAGTAAGGAATCCACGACCGTTGGTCAAGTGAAAGTCTTAGTGGATTCACTTTCCATGAAACGTGAGAGGCTAAAACTGTTCAAACAACCTCACAGAAAAACAAGTAATAATGTAATGCGATTTGTCTCTCTAAAATAAATCGCTGCATTTGGAATGACCTTACTGGAATGCTTCCTAGTTTGAAGTAAAGATGGATCCTTGCGATTGAATCGCATTATTTATTCATCTCGAAGGACAATGACCTCGTGATTACGAATGCTACCAGTGGTAACCTAAGCTGCACCGAGAAAGAATAATAACATCGAAACCGGTCTGCAGATGATGGGCCCTTTGAATCAGGAGGCAAAATCCTATTTATTTGTTCAAGGGCCAGTTTCGAAGGTTCCAGTAAAACTTGCCAAAGGTTTATAATGTGAACCTCAAACATCACGTAATGACTGTTATTCACATTCTAAACCATTGGTAAATACATTGCAAGTCCATCGCAAGGTTGTTCGTTTCAATCAGGATCTTCGCACATATTTCTGACATACATATTTAATTTCTGACGAGAAATTGGCCACGAAAGTAATTATTTTCTGTTGAGCAAATGCCGTGAAAGTTATACGAAACTACACCCATTTTAAAGGATTGTTTCGACGTTCAAAAATGAATTTCTGACGATGAGATGGAGTTTGTGATCAAGTAGTGGTATTCACCCCAACAGACTATGACCGTGCTTCACACGTGTTGTTTGTTTACTCTATCTGTGATGATCTATCTGAGCTGCTCTGATGAGGAGTAATAATTCCGAAATCTATCCAGCACTATTTATAAAATATCTGGAAGAACGTTATGAACGAAAACATTTTTGATCAGAATAATTTTCATCGCTTTTTTTAATCTTTAACAAAAACAAAATTTTTTGTTCATATACCTAGCTGCAAATGTACTCAAATCATGCATGCTTTATTTGCTTTATTATAATGATGATGTCGGAGCGTGGCGCAGTGGTAAGACCGACCGACTCTGAGCCAAAGGTCCCGAGTTCGAGCCCTACCTAGTTGGAGCTGGGATTTTTTTATTTAATTCAACCGATTGAATTGTTGAAATATCATGGCTCGACTGGGGCGAGTCCTGCATATTCTCTGTTGCGTTCCAATTAACAGTGCTCCTAAGGTGGCGTATGGAGTTAGTAACAAGGCCTACCCAGAACACATGGCTAATGACCATAGAAGTCGATGTCAAAACACTAAAGAAAAAAATGACGACGGATATCAGTAAACTTGAAATAGGTATAGATTTACGTCTTAATGGAAGATAGGAGAGCGAGAGAGATCTAAAAAAATGTGGTCTCATCTCAAATCCTTAGTGAAATGTGAAACAAAAAATAACGCGCTGCCTGATAATCTGAATGATGTTAACACTATTAATAATCATTTCATAAACTCAATACCCAATCTATTACCAGATGTAGAAATGATAAACTTTTATAAAAACAATGTGAAAGATTCTGTCTCGTCACTTCTCCGATTTGAACCGATTAGTGAAACGGAAATTTTACATATTATCGGAAATATAAAAAGCACGGCAACCGGTAACGATGGTATTAATATTCTCACTTTGAAATTGTGTGTCCCTTTTTTATTACCCTATATCACCCATATTATAAACTTCTGTCTCACCAATTCTGTATTTCCTAAGTCATGGAAAAAAGCTCATGTCATACCATTACCAAAAATTAATAATCCTTCAAGTCTAAATGAAGTCAGACCTATTAGCATATTACCAACTCTATCCAAAATACTTGAGAAAGGGATTGAAGTACAACTACGAAATTATCTCACAAAAAACAATGTTATTCAAAATAACCAGTCAGGTTTCAGGCCAGGTTTCAGTTGTTCTTCTGCACTTCTGAAAATAACTGATGACATTTTCGAAGCAATTGATAAAAGTAAAGTTACAGTTTTAATTTTGTTAGACTATTCTAAGGCATTTGACACCCTCAATCACCAAATGATGACAGCTATTTTTAATTATATTGGGCTTAGTGTGAGCGCCAATAACCTTTTACATTGTTACCTATCGGGTAGGTGCCAAGCAGTCAAATACTTCAGCCTACCTGGACATAAATAAAGGAGTTCCCCAAGGGTCAATCCTGGGACCTATACTATTTAGTATATACATTTGCAATTTTCCGTCAAATTTTCTCTCTTGCTCACAGCATTATTATGCTGATGACACCCAACTTTACTTATCATTCAAATCAGATGAAAGCAGCCAGGCCGTCTCAGCTCCTATGATCTGCATCGTCTCAGTGTATATTCTGAAAGTCATTGTCTGAAATTAAACTCAACTAAAACAGCAGCAGTAGTTTTTGGTAGAAAGTTTGAAAGAAAACATTTTGTCACACATTTTTTCAGTAATATAAAAATTCAACAAAATGCCATTAACATTTCTGAAAATATAAAAAATTTGGGTTTGTGGATTGATCAGGATTTGAGATTCTCGTTTCATATTAGTAAGTGTCTTCAGAAAGCTTATTGTAATTTAAAAATGATTTATCAAAATAGAGAAATATTCGATAAAAAAACTAAATCTCTCTTATGCGACTCTATTGTTTTAAGTCACCTCAACTATTGCGATGTTGTTTATGCCCCCTGTTTAACTCGTCACGATGTTAACAGAATACAGAAATTACAAAACAGCTGTCTCAGATTAATACATGGCATCAGAAAGTACGAAAATATTAGTCATACGTTACAAATCAGTAATTGGCTGAATATGAAAAACCGACGACATCTCCACTCTGCTTGTTTTTTCCATAAACTTATAAATTTGCAATCTCCAGCTTACTTATATAATAAGATCACTTATCGAACAGATATTCATAATCTTAATATCAGATTCAAGTTTACATTAACAATACCGATTCACCATACAGAACTATTCAAGAGATCATTTTCTTATAACTTACCTGCCATTATGAATGACTTACCCTATGAATTGAAAAAAATTACTCATACAGCCTTCGGAAATAAACTGAGTAGATATTTGATGATAAAACAACTGACTAAGTAAATGACCAATTTACATTAAGTTATAACATGTATATCTATTTGAAAACTGTACTTTTCTTTTCTTTTTTTTTTTCTGAACGTACTCTGCAGACTTTTGGGGTTGGAAGAACAGGCAGTTGTCTGCACACATCTGTGTGAGGGTAACTGATCTGAATCTCGCCCTAACTTTCCATATTATTAATTTTTTTTGTTTGTTATATTCAATTAAATTAATAAAGGCCTTTATTATTATTATTATTATGGAGAGGACTGTGGGAGAGACAAAGAGAAGAGAATAGAAACATATCGTAAGTGGGAGAATTTTTACCCACGCGACGATTCTAATTATTCTGCATACCAAATATATATAAATTTGCATTTGAAAGCATTTGTAGCCATTTCGAAATTTAAAAAATACATTTACGAGTAGAGCTTATGTAGGAAAAATATCTCTGAATACTTCTTTAGAGCCCCCGCAGACTTTTTTTCGGCCGACAGTTTAATCGGGCTGTTAATCAGTATGAACATGTATGAAAGTACGCATATTATACCGTTTTGGCATTGGCCGACAAATAAGTTTGATGGGCTTTACGATTGTCTTCAAACTGAACAATCGGCAAACTATCGGCCAACTGCTTAATCAGTATGGCGTGGAAGTCACTCGCGCACACTGCCGATGGTTTAGTTGGCCGACTCGTTCACTAAAACTGGATATGTACGGAAATCTAGTAATTAGGAATGTGTAAAATTGTCCATGTAATAATCTATCGCTGTACAGCCAGGTAGCCGAGTGGTTAAAGCCGGTCGCTGGTTCAAACCCTAGCGACTGCAGAATTTTTCTGTTGGCCCGAGAAAGTGGTATGGTAAGATACAATGGACATCTCAGCCTACGTGTCATTGCGTCAGCCTGGGTGGCTGGACGAGCCTACTACTCACGAGGTGGAGTGATTAGTAGGT
Source organism: Chrysolina oricalcia (assembly GCA_944452925.2). Classification (NCBI taxonomy): domain Eukaryota; kingdom Metazoa; phylum Arthropoda; class Insecta; order Coleoptera; family Chrysomelidae; genus Chrysolina; species Chrysolina oricalcia. The sequence goes on along the minus strand of OX101816.2, from coordinate 36,021,060 downwards.
ATACCTGAGGGGGATTCAATTCGGACTCAGAGGACTCCCACACCACCTTATAGGATGTGTGAAACAGGCCGGAAGGTGACCATGACTGGTTTCAACCACCTCGTTCAAATTTAAAAAAAATCTATCGCTGTAGATGGGATGCACCCAATACTCCCGATTTCTCCTCTTGGTCGTTCTCCTCCGTTGTATAAAAGCAATACTAATAGTTCTATGGAATGTTTTATTAATCTTCTTTACCACGTGATTACTGCTAACTTATGCGACTGTTCTCTTCAAATACCGAAAGTCCGAAAAGTAACTAGAAAATTATTTCAAAGCAGTCGGCCGACTGTTTGTCTGGTGTGCGCACCCACAACCAGCCCGACAGTTTAGCTGAGTCAGTGTGCGCGCTTATAGCCCAACCCAATAAAACTATCGTCAGATAAAAAGTCTGTAGTCTGCGGGGGCTCTTTTGGTCAGAGGGTGTGAGAATGTTTTGGCTTCTGATATTCAAATTATGAACATCTTTGCGAAAACTTAATTTTTTGTTTAAGTAAAAGGGTCAATTGAACTTTATTTGAAGCAGAAGCTCGCAAAATGTAATATCAGACGGATAAACATATCAGCCAATGACATTCAATTAATTTGTGAGAAATCCTGTGACTGTGCTTTATGCCATACATAAGACGAAGACACGAGTTTTGTAATTTTTGTATCCGTTTCATATCCACACTATCGAGATTCAAACAACGTCACAGTGATCTAAATGAGATAATACCAGAGATTCACAAAGCTTTTTTTAAACTTCGATCCAATGATAATCTGTTTAATTTTTAAAGTGCAATATTTTTGAGATGTGCTGGTTGAATTTGAGTTTACTATCGATTATAAGACCCAGACTTTTTCCATATTCAAGAAATTTTCAAGTTTTTCATTGCCAATTTGCAATTGTGAAGCATCCAGTATAAAATAACCTGTGTTATCTTTGATGAAAAGTAGTGAACACTACTTATTTGGATTTATTTTTAATGAATGGTCATTATAAAAGTATTGTACAAATAATTCAGAACAAGATTAATTTTTTGGACCGACTCAATTAAATTATCACCTTTCAATTAATGATATATCTGAGTGACAACAGCATAAAAACGATAATTGCAAAACAGCATCAACTTTTGGAAATTGGAAGTGTACCTAGAGTATTGTATAATAGTCTTCGTTCATTTGTTGCGATCTAACTACTACTAGAATTACATTGAGTTTTTAATTATATAGAGTACAAGAAAGTAATACTTAACATAGTAGGCGTTGCTCAATTTAATGGTATTCAAATACTGTTGATTTCCTATTTCTGGTATATGTAATTAACATAAATGTAAACAAATTAGCATGAAATACCTCTGGCGTGTATCAGCAAAGTTCATATAGAGGTCTCACAATATCCGGGCACTACTTTTGTACTGAAAATTCAATTACTGGCTTACTAACCGGACACTGCGGCATAGGAAAACACCTGCAAACAATGGGAATAAATAGAGAAACCGTGGAGTGCAGACTTCGTGGTGATGAGGAGGAAACAGTATCCTCACATCATGTTTGAATGCGACGCAATGTACAACAGGCGCAACATAACATTCAGACAGACCTACATAGAAACCGGCATGATTCGAAACACGTAGTAAATATGAGAACAAAAAGATTACTTTTCCCCTTTACCACACAAGTATTTTCACTCCTAGATAAACATTTCGATAAGCAAGTTATCTTCATCAGTTAGTAGGAATACCAAACTTACCGTTAGTAATCAAGCCAGTACAATTATCAATTGAGTACTATGAATTAATATTAATATGGAACGTGAGTGTGATCATACCTATGATCAAACCTGATCGGTGATGACAGGTACAATCTCACCCGCACATCCCGATAAAAGGTAGATAATTATTCCTTATTTAAACCGTTCTTGTGAATCGCAATTTTCATAACATCTAATTTCCTGTGATCAACAACTGGTTCCAATAATTTTTAATTTTGAATGTGGACTTTATGGTGGGTTTCTATAAATGATTTGCAAGATTTGCATTTTCTCGCGAATATTCAGCATGGGCCAACTATTCGTTAAAGCAAAATCGAACAACCTATCCCAGCCAAAAGGACAGCTTCTCTCCAAGCCACCCTTCAACTATGTATAGGTCTACTCTTTTGTTGATTCTCAGTGTAGATTGATGGGAGAGGGGGTTGTACATTCTATGTGGCCTCACAAGCACTTCGACCTATTAAAGTATCTCTATTCGAGGCCCGGGATTCCGAGACTTCGTATCAAGTTAATCAGTTCCCTGGGAGCTTATTTCCTGACGTAGGAGGGCGTTAAGGTGTCCCTTCCGAGGTATTCATGGGCACATATCTCTATAGCCTGTACTTCTGCTTGAAAGCTGGTTGGGGTGTTACCAAGGGGGTTTGAGAGCCTGAAACTTGGCCCTATAACGTCCACTCCTTTAACTCATCTTGGATCCATCAGTACACCACACAGAATCCCTTTTTAGTTGAGGACGTTGAGATTCGTTCTCTGTGCAAATTTGGTGGATGTTTATAACCTCTTCAAACTGCATTTCCAAGTCGTACCTAACTTAGACATTCTCGGTGTTACGTTGGGCTATTGTTTGAGGAAATGTCAGTTATTTTTGTCTTTGTAGGGATTTTGTCTTCAACCCCGATGTTTAGAGGTTGCTGCCAACCCCCCTTTAGACGTCCTGGTAAATTTCGTGCCTCCCATGTTTAGAATAAAGAGTGACTGGTTGTTTAAGGTGCCTTACATGTCCCCGTACATCCCTGAGCACACAGCCAGAGGAAACCACCATTCTTTAGACACAAAACTCGCTGCTGAAGCAACTGAGACTGCTAAGTCATTTAACCTCATTGCCTACTATTCAGGATATTTCACGTAAACTAAATTGTATACAACCACCTTGAGAAGTGACGATTTATGTTTCTTAATATTTAATAATATTGACTTTCATAATATTGTGTATGGTATATTCAACAAGTTTTGTTCATATTCAAATGAGATTTCACTTGGGTACCAGTGAAAATATTAATTTTTCTTTGTTCTATGGTATTAAAAACCTATAGATAGTTGGACACAAGAAATAATTCTTCGAAATATTATTGAAATTTTTATTTTCAATCTATTTGGGAAAGTGAGTGATTGTGTTTCAATTGGAGAAGACAACAACCTGCAACTTATCAAAACAAAGAACCAACTCGAGCTAGCGCGTTTTAGTAAGAATAAAGTTTTACGATGGGGAATACTGGAGCACATGAAATTTTTTCTTTCACATGTCAGGATAATAAGGACCCTGATTATTATCATCCTCATATTGAATATTTTACATAACGAGATCTCCCAAGTGTAATACCTTCACAGAAATCGTTTTTCCACAATAGGAATGCGAAATCATTTCGTAAATGTAAGTACCCTGTGTAAGAAACCAGCATTATACTGAATTATGTGATAGTTAGACAAACACAAAATTTACACTGACTAGAAAAAACAAGTAAAGCTTCAAATATCGTGAAAAATAAGTCCAGAAACATATGACTATTGTTGAAATCAGCCATGAAAACAAATATTTGCGCCAGTCATACAACAAATCATTTGACGTCAGACTATGAATGTTTTTTACATCAGCCAAAGTTTATTTCATTTACACTGATTGCAAAAAAATGAGAATGCATTTCCATACATTTAGCAACCAGTTTCATTCTGAACGCACCAGTTAAAGATTACTTTCAGATATAATTAATCTCGAACTCCTCTCTGCCATTGCTGATAATTGCTGGACCTTTGTACTCCTTCAAAACAACGTCGCTACAATTAGGTGTTGACAGCTACGATGCGAATCTGAATTGTTCGCAATTTCCACTTGTTAACTCACAACCCACCTCGAGATTATTTTAGAACCGGATTGAAAAATTGGCCGAAACAAATTACATAATGACAGCTATTCATTCGGATTCATTGTTATACCTATTATGCGATATGGTAATCAGCTGGTTCTATTGTAGAATTGTGTATACGTTTTGTACGGAACAAAAGGAGAGAGATGATGTACAGAAATAGAAACTACAACATAAATATTTTTAAGAGTAAGCACACGTAAAATAAAAGTGCAATACCTACGAGTTGAATTTATTAAAATTTCAAATTATTTTATCAATCCAACAGTTTCCTTGAATGCCAAATTCATTGTCGTAAAAACAACGAACAATCAATTTCTAACAACCCTACAATCTTTATGAAACTCTAAACCTTCAATGATAAGGACAATAAAACAACTGCTAGGCAGTTTTGTAATAATTTTTATAGCTTTTTGCGTAAAAGTACCTAATTGAAAACGTTACGACAGATTTTCGTTAAACTGAAGACGGGAATGAACATTGCAACTTCAATCAGTTATGCTGAAACAGATGAATCTGTCATCGCAGATTTGGCATTATGATCAGCTACAGAGAGTCGGTTTTGAAGGACAAATACTTTCAGATAGATTGCCTGTTTTTGAATTAAGTAAGCGAATGATTCTATTATCGGGGGTAATACCACGAGTGCTCGCAATACTACCGATAGTAATTCTGTTAGAAATCAACGAGATCAAATTGCCATGGTAAGTAACACCACGAGTCCTTTAGGACGAGTGGAGTTACCTCAGCAATTTGATCGAGTTTATGATTTCTGACAAAATTATAGATAGTATTTTGAGCACGAGTAGTATTTATTGAGATAATTTCACGAACCATTGTCGTGAATTCTTCAATAGTTATAGATCATGTCTGAAAGATATGAAGTCTGTCAGACTGACATTTATATTAGTAGCAAGATGATATTAAGTTCTCCGTTGTTGGTTGGATACGTGGTTGCCATGACAAAGTGTTATTACCGGCTCGAAAGCTAGGAACTGCGTTATCCACCATGCACCCCCTAAGGTTGATGCCCGGAAGGATGAACTCCCCAGCACTCGTACGTACTCGAAAGCTCACCCCCCCTATCCACCACCCCCGCTCGTTAAAGCGGTTCCTCATCCTGATGACTGGCGATCAGCAGAATAAAATCTGACCGTTTGATATGGAGTGCCCAGCCAATTCTCGGCTTGAAGCTCCCTTATATCTGACATGAGTTGACTTTTAAACAATGACTTTACTTTACTGTGCATGGTGCCCCCCTGAAACTGGCTGAAGGCCTGAAAAAACTCTCGGCTGAGGGCCGAGTGCTGTGTGCTGAGTTAACTGAAATTGAAATTACTACTTGGTCGGTTCTTCTTGGTATCTGAAACATAAAGGCATGATTAATCGTGATTTGGTGCCTGTTGAAGTAGACGTTGGCGTCGCCGAAGGTCTCGCCTCCGCCGTACTTCTTCAGGGGTGTCGTTGTCTCCTTGGTTTACTGGACGTCTGTATTTGTCTCTGTCTCTGTCGTCTTGTTCACGTCTGTTCTCGTGGAGCTCCGTGAGCAGCGGGTTCGTGTGGGTCTCTACTCTGTCTAGAGTAGTCCCCACATGTTGTCTGATCAGTCTGTCGATATAGTCTGGGTGGATGTCTAAGTCTCGATATATGAACCTGTTGGGCATATATTGTGGTGCGTCGGTTGCCATCCTCAGGCAGACGTTGAAGAAGGCCTGTATCATTTGCCTATAACTGTTCGCGCACTGCCCCCAAGCAGTGGATGCGTACAATATAATAGGCAGAAGAATTGTCTTGATGAGGCGTAGCTTCAACTCGAGTGCCATGTTGCTCCTACGTCCGATGAGTGGGTACAGCTTATGCCTTGCGGCTTTCGCTATAGCTAATCTGTGGGAGACGTGCCTCTGAAACGTGAGTTTCTTGTCCAGGATTACTCCTAGGTAAACAGCTTCGTCTACCCACGGAATTCTCTCGTCGTTCATAGTAACATGGCCCTCGGGTGTCCTACGTCGCCTCGTGAACAGTATGGCCTTGCTTTTGTCTGCATTGATTCCGATCTTCCAACGATTGAACCACGGTTCCAGCGTGTTTATCTGAAGTTGCAGCTTCGATGTTACTCCTCTCTCATGAGATGACTCAGCAAAGATAGCCGTGTCATCTGCATAGAGAGCAAGTTTGGTCATGGGGTTGTCCGACATAGGCATGTCTGCAGTGTAGATCGATAACAGGTGTGGCGACAGTACTGCTCCCTGTGGTACTCCTGCTTCTAGCTTCCTTCGTGAAGAAAGAGCATTTCCGACTTTGCATCGGTAATGTCTACCCCTTAGGAAGGAGTTTATCAGCTTGACCATTGGTATGGAGTATCCGGCATCAACCAGTTTTGCGATCAGCCCATCGTGCCAAACTCTATCGAAGGCCTTGGAGACGTCAAGGAAGACTGCTCCTGTAAGATGTCCTCTTCTCGTGCGGTTCCAGCTCTGGATGGTGGCGTCCACTATCCGGGCGACCTGGAGTTCTGTTGAGTGTTCCTGTCTGAAGCCGAATTGCTCATCTGGTAGGATGTTCAATTCTTCAGACATTCAAGTCGAGTCCTGATCACCCTTTCTGCGACCTTACTCATGGCAGGTGTTAGGCTGATGGGGCGGTGGTTTTGCGGGAACGTGTGGTTCTTGTTGGGCTTCGGAATCATGATGACCGTTGCTTCTTTCCAGCTGGATGGAAAGTGTCTAAGTCTGAGTATAGCGTTTATGATGTTTGTCAGAGCTGCTAGTCCTTTACTAGGTAAGGCTTTTAGTGCCCTGACTGGGATGTCGTCTGGGCCCGGTGCTTTCCTGGTCTTGGCGTGTCTGAGTATGGCCTTGATTTCCTCTGGAGATGTCGGCTCTAGAAGAATGACTGAGTCGTCAGTTCTTCTGAGCCGTCGGATCGTCTGGTCTACGTGTGTTTCCGTGTCCTCGACCTCATCGGTGTAATCGACCTCGTTCTCACGGCACTGACGTTCGAAGGAGTCCGCAAAAGCTTCTGCCTTGTCCGTCTCCGTGAAAACGATGCCCATCTCACCATGAAGTGGGGGGGCACGGTTTCCTTCGGCCGTGTCTGAGGACTTTCTGCGTCCTCCATAGGGAGTTGTCTTCGGCGTCGAGTTCGTCCAAACGTTCAGACCATTGTCGCTCTCTGAGTAGCTTCAGCTCTTCTCTCAACCGTCGAGACACGTGGTTGAGCTGTCGCTTGTCATCGGGCGTCAACGTTCTCTGGTAACGTTTTTTCTGACGTCGTCTCAGCCTGATCAACTCCCTGACCTCATGTGGGATCCCTCCTTGGAAGTCGAAGTTTGTCGTCTGTATGTCTATGGAGCACCGTTCCATTGCTGTCAGAATTCCTTGTCTGAGTTCAGTCACCGACGCCTCTAGTTGGCGTGGTGTGTCGATCCTGGGGATGTTAATTTCATTGTGGACCGCCCTTTGGAATCGTGACCAGTCCACTATCCGCTTTGTCGTGTGAACGATTTCCGCTTCTTCCTCCCCTACTGTTAGTAGGATTGGATTGTGGTCTGATGATCCCTCGTCCAGTACAGAGATGTCCACCAGAGTTGGAATACTCTGTATGAGGGCTATGTCCAGAATGTCCGGGTGTTGGTCTTCCCTCCCAGGATAGTGAGTAGGTTCGTGTGTCGCCGTCACTGCAATTTTGTCAAAGTCTGGTAGTAAGTTGTCTCTGCCACGTGGGTTGGTGTTGCGGCAGTTCCAGTCTCTAGATTTCGCGTTGAAATCTCCTATTGCCACCGTTGGGTGGTGGTCGGGAAAAAGTTTCTCCAAGTCCGTTTTCCTCAGGTTGGGGCCTGGGGGAATGTAGACTGAGGAGACTCTTAGGAGATTGATTCCGTCTACTTTCACTCTGATCGCTACCGATTCACCGAGTGAGAGTTCCGGAAGCATGTCCTCGTTATATTCCAGGTCTGATTTTACCAGGAGGAGCGAGCCACCTGCTCGAGCTCGGGGTCCTGGTCTGTCATTCCTGTAGCTTGTGTATCCTGGCATGCAAAAGTTTTTGCTTGGGTTTAACCTGGTCTCTTGTAGTGCCACTACGTCCGCCGAAATTCTGGAGATGAGCTCTAATAGTTCATGTTTGCGCTGGATTGCGCCGTTTATGTTCCAAGAACATATCTGCAGGATCCTCGGAATTCGTGCTGGCATTACTGTCCCATGGTTAGGGCGCTGATTACCGCCATGAGTTTGTTAAGTACCTCTGGGGATACTTTGGACAATGTCTCGATTATCAGTGCCTGAGTGTTTGCGGCCTCAGTATTTTCGTCTCTCCGTGGGGGGCCCCATTTTGGTAAAGCCTGTTGGGGTTGAGGCTGTGGACCGTTTCGGGGTGCTGGTCCTTGTTTCGGAGCTGCTGGTCTGTATTGTGGTTGTGGTTGGCCCTGTCTCTGTGGTTGACGCGTTGCAACCCTTGGTTTTGGGAACTGTGGACATCCCCTGTAGCTGGCTGGGTGGCTACCTCCACAGTTGGCGCACTTGGCCGGTTCCTCCCTGGCTTTAGTGCATTCGTGCGTGGCGTGGTCGCTTCCGCACTTTACACATCTGGCCTTTGAGTGGCAGCACTTTTGTGCATGCCCGAACCACTGGCACTTGTGGCATTGAGAGACCCTTCCTCTCTGGGGGCGCTGAGCTTCTACCTTGATTTTTAGGTCAAGTAACTCTTTGAGGTCGAAAACTTCTCGTTTTTCCCTCGGCACCTTGACTAGGAACAGTGGGAGTGCTGCTCTAGTTCTTCTCGAAGTCATCCTGTGGCATTCGATGACTTCGATGTTTCTGGCCTCTAGGTCTTTCTTCACGTCCTCCGCCGTGATAGAGTCTGGGATACCTCTGATGACCACATGCAGAGGTATTTCTTTTTTCAGCTGGTAAGTGAAAAATCCCAGGTTTTTAGCTTCGAATAGCTTGGTAGCATTCCTCCAGTCTGCTTCGCTATTCGTGAACAGGTGTATTCCGTCCTGCCTCGACTGCGCTTTGTAAAAGCCGATCTTCTTATCCCTCAGGGTGGTTGAAATCTGTAGCCACTTAGATTTGTCCCTGATAATTATAGCTGGTGGCTTTTTCGGGCCCTTGTCTAGGCTCGCACTCTCTGTGATGGTCTCCATCGTCTGTGGTTGGGGTTCTCCACTTGTGGTCCCATCACTATGCGTCCTAAGGGGGGTTGTTGTCATTGCTGGCACATCCTGGGTTTGCTCGCTCGTGTTCTGACGAACGGCCTTCTTATTGGGTCGGTTGACTGTCTGGAAGCCGGCCTCCTCCTCGATTTCCGAAGAGTCGCCATGCTTCCGCTTCCTCTCGTTGGTGGTATCGGGTTCGGTACCTACGGGGTCTGGCAGGGTAGTTGACTCCATTTCCACGTCCGTGGATGTTGTGGGAGTAGGGTGCACTGCTTCAGGGGTCGTGCTCACAGTTTTTGCCTCCTGTGCTGCAGGGGATGCAATACTCGTCGTCTTGAGCGTGTTTAACTCTTGTCGCATGGCTGCGACCATCTCAGCAAAGACCTTCCTCTCTGCCTCGGCTTTGGCTAGCTCTCTCCTACATTGAGCTGCCACTTCTTGCGCTTCCGCAAGTTGTTGGCGAAGGACTTTCTTCGTGCTGTCCTTTTTGCTCGGTTCTCCATCGCTACTATCCGACGGCTTTCGAAAACTCTCTCTATCGAGTGAGCTCGAACTCCTAGACGATTCGTCGCTAGATTTCTTGGATTTACCCATCTTACACCACTACTCCGCGTTTATTCAGAAATTAATTCTTACAAAAACGAAGGTGGCTCTAAAAAGAGCCCCTGGCCGAAGCCAGAGCTGTGGTTTAAGAGTCAAATGCACAAATCTATCTTCGAATAACTGTACTTCGGCAAATGTTCCTACTAAAAGGGTTAATGATTAGACATTACCACTTACCTTAACACAGCCTTCGAAGTCTAGCCCTGGCTAGTGCAGGTATGACCCTTCCTTGCCGTAGCTATCTCGCTTTGTTCGCTTAATGAATTTGCACTCACTATCACAACGGTAATTTAAACAGGTAGCCTATGGAGCTTCTGAAAATACATCTGCTCTCTACGACTGCCGATCAAACTATGTGCGTTATCGAGGCATACGTCCCTTATTGGTCCTAATATTGCAGGAAAGGAGGGTTTCATACGGCGAGTGGAATTATCGTTTTCGTTCATCCCATCCTCTCTAATAAATTTCAACATGAATATTGATTGCAAACTGTGAATGATTGGTTATATTTTCAATCATGAAATGTCACCTAATCGAAGTTTCGTAACTAATAAAATAATGGTTCTCTTCAAAGTGAAATAAATATTTGGTTTATTATACAGAATAATGATGCAATATGCAAAAAGGTTGTACACAAAGGGCCACCAATAAAATAATCCAGTTTTATCGTTTTATTGCTGTTTCGTATCTCATTTATTTCATTCATCTCTCCGATCCTTTGAGATACTTCCGTATAGACATTTCGTATGAGCGTTATTCCTAAGTAACCAAATATTGCAAAAAAGCATGTAACCTCTTCTTATTCAAAGCGACAATTATTCTGCTTTATAGAAGAATTTTCTTGGTTCTTTTGCATACATATTTATTTACTGTTAAACTATATTTTTATTCCTATCTGTACAAATCAAGCTATAATCCCGCACGATTCCTCGAATACACTGCTAAAATACATTGACTTCTCAAAAACTTATACTTGTACGTCTGCTTGAATCGCTTTTCTAATATAGTTTTTTCGAATCTTGGAGAACTCCGGTAGCATCTAGAACGCCTAAAAAGGTGCAGTTCCTATTCATTGGCAAGTATCGAAACGTCTGCTGTCGGCCCACACCTTATTGATATTGTTTCAATGAGGATTTCGCATGCTACTATTAACTGATGGATGCAACAACTTCGCCCTTATATTATAAAAACATAAGGACGAATCTGGTGGATCCACCGGTAAATAAAAACATATGACCTATCATGCAGTGGCACAGCCTATTTCTATACAGTGCTGCTTTTTTAGTCCCCCCCCTGTTAACTTTTGAACGGTTCGACGTACAAACATGAAAAAAAAAAACGTTTGGAGGGTTTCACAAATACTACTTTTTGAAACAAAAAATATGGTGATTGCTCCACAGGGGGCGCGGGGGGACACATCAACTCAAATTTTTTAAATGGCATGGGGGGTCGAGTGTCACATCGTTGAAAATAGAATTCAATTCTCTTTACAACCATCTAAATATTTTTGAATTTGGTTGAGGATTTTTTTCCCAATTTCGATATTTATGTCTATCGAAATTTTCTAGTTGATGTGCCCCCAGCGCCATCTGTAGTGTAATTGCAATATTTCCTCTCTCAAAAAGTAGTATCCGTAATACCCTTCGCAATGTTTTTGGTTTCATTATTCCACAACAAACCGTTCAAATTTATCAAGGTATGACTAGTTTTCAGATCCGCATTTATATTTGATATTTCGAATTTGAATTGCAAAAAAAATATTAACGAAATTCAAAAAAAATTAGATGGTTGTAAAGAGAATTGAATTCTCTTTTCAACGATGTGACACTCGACCCCCCATGCCATTTAAAAATTTTGAATTGATGTGCCCCCCCACGCCCCCTGTCGAGCAATCACCATATTTTTTGTTTCAAAAAGTAGTATCGGTGAAACTCTCTAAACGGTTTTTTATTCATGTTTGTACGTCGAACCGTTCAAAAGTTAACAGGGGGGGGACTAAAAAAAGCCGCACTGTATATCTTGAGTACACAACATAAGTTTTGTTCTCATTTCCGATGTGAACTGTTATATCTGATTCTTCTAACTGAAATCATCGTTTAACCCAGCTATGAAATGTCATTTTTTTAAATGCACTTTTGACATTTTGAAACGTAACTTTTTCGTACGTCACTAGTAATATTACAAATTTTTGCGTAACAACTTAATTCACTGATATATATTGCTTATTTAGTATCCATAGCAAAGCCCAAGTAAAGCGATGAAGTTGAATTTATTTATTAGCACGGCTGCAAGAATTCTTACATTATTCAGAAGCGGCACAATTCTTTTTAATTTTAATTTTGGGTTGGATGAAATTTTGTACTCAACTCGCCATAAAATACCAGTTTTATTTGACTCATGTAATTTGCAGAACTCGCTCACTTCGTTCACTCGTTTTGACAAATATTACATTCGCCTAAAAAATAAAATTAGTCTTTTCATGACTTGTGTTTGTGATATGCCCTTATTTTAACCCCAGAAGAAGAAAAACACACAATTAAATTTTTTACTAATAGAAAGTATTGAGAATACAATTTTTACTGCATAAAAAAACTAAGTGAGAAAAATGAAAATTGATATAATTACGTTATTCTGCTTGAAACAAATTTTTTCTTGAATAACTACTGATTGCCTGGGTTGGAAATAAAGCAGAGGAGTGGCCGGAGGGTTTTTCATTGAGATGTATTCACAAGGAAACGAATGGTTATACGTAAATAAATATTTCACCTCAACATCAAACCATGAAATCGACGGATTTTTCCAGTAAATGGTAAGTTTTTGCTGGTAATATTGATGAACTGAGAAATCGTGTTGTCTGAAACAGAATCCGAGGAAAAAAGTTCTGGGCGATCGAATGGATATGTCCGACCACCTAAAAAGTCGATTTGGATTTGGTAACTCGATCACTGGTATGGCAGCAAATTGAAAATAAAAAATACTACGAAAAGGCGAAAACTGGGCTTAGGTAGGTGGCAAGATATCGAAAAAAGTGAAGAGAAAATGTTCCTACGAATTTAATTTTAAACTAACCTACGGAGTAATAAAATTTTCCAGAATTTTTCATTAAAAAAATTTTGAATAGCTTTACTGTGATGAAGCATGAGTATTTTGATGATAGAACTGTCTCAATTTCTCCACACCAGAAGCTCTATATGAAAAATTGGGTTTTTCCAAGAACCTCGTTGTTAACATTGGTTGATACCTAACAGTTATATCAGAATTCCACCTCTACACTCTAAAAGTACAACGTAATAAAGTTTCGATGATAATCGTGCATGAGCGTATCACTTCGTACAAACATTTTTTATCAGGAAAACATGACGTATTTGTCGAGGAATTGTGTAACTGTTAGATACTATCCAATCTAAGAGCGAGGGTCCTGGCTCAAACCAATTTTTACAATTTAGTGCCATCTGAGGTGGAGAAAATGAGAAAATTCCATCATTATCGTTGTAATACAAATGTCCACTACAGTCAAGGTATTCAGAATAAAACAATTAGATATTTATTCATAAAGAGATCGGAAAATACTGGAAAAAAATAAATATTTTCAATTCTCTCAAATAATTGCTTGAAACTTTGTACACTACTGTATAGTAGTATACATATCAGTATCAATCTAAGCAACTTTTTCAAATAACATTTTTCGATATCTTGTCAATTTGCCGCAATGTCAGTGATTGTGTAACCATTCACAATCGATCAACAAGGAATTTTTTTCCGATAATTCAATAATCAAATTTTTCTCTTCCTTTTTAGGAAACACTGTATATGAAGAGAAGAAGTTCTTCTTGCTGTAAGAAAAATATAACGCTTTTTGTAGGATACGAAAATGATTATCACTCGATACCTATTTCTTGGTTTACAGTATTTCCTATTTTTAGTCATCATGATATATTTAGTTAATCACTACCAGATTCGGGTCAAACACTGTGACCCTCGGACCTAGTAAAACAATAACTGAATTTATCCATGAATTTCCCAAATCAGGAATCACACTGTATTACGATACGTCAAACAGGTTGTATTGCGTTACAGTTTTGCCCAGTCAGGAATTGATTGGCCCTTTTTTAACAAATCATATCCGCATTAACTTCGTTACCGCTTCGTTGCAATTCATTTTTGACCATGAAGGTCAATTCATTTAGTTAAATCGCAAAAGGCGCGAGTGAACTGCACGGAAGTGTCAACTTGAATCCAATTGAACTTTCGCTGACGGATACTCAAGGTACGTCATTACAAGAAATGATTAAATATAAGTTCGTAATATTGAGTAGAGGGATTTCTCAGCAGAAAGGAATAAACTGCCATCATGATTATGGAAACTGAGGAAGTGAAATTAGGGTGTTTTTCAAGAGGATACACTGATTTGTGCAGTGTACGGAAAAACTCGAAGATTCTCGTATTTTTGAAAATAGAACAAGACTCGCCAAAAGTTGTAGAATTGTCTACCCCTCTTTCTGTTTTTACCTTCGAAGAAGACAAGAACGAATGATCACATTTACTTCTAATCATCATTACTCATTAATAAAGGCAATGTGAAGTGCAATAGTCAGAATATGACCCTTAGAGCTTTTGAAACTGCTTACCATCTTTTAGGTTGCGAATGTTCATGGCATTCTTGGACACACAAACATATCAAACAGTGTTCTATTGTGATCATTTCATATCCATGGCTTTGACTATGGATATTTAGATATTCATCCAGATGCTATGCGATCTATTGAAAGCTTTTGACTCTTTGCAAAACTGAAACACTCCTGTGTTAGGAGCATTCCTATCGATCTATTCCAGTCCTACTCATGAAACAGGAGGCAAGAACTCATAAGTGCAACTTGTTCAGACTTTCGAATTTTTTATATAAGTTGACACAGGGATCTGTTCTGAGCCCTTCTCTATTTATTACTTACATGAACGATTTCGATAATTATATTTTCCCAGATAAATGTGTGGCTTGTGACGGTGCTCAATTAATACTGCTCCCAACGCAGGAAGTCTTCACTTACGTGTGATATATTCTCTCGAAAATGCACAAAACTGGTTCAGTGCCAACAATATGAAATTAAACTATGATACAACCAAAAACGAAGGTAAAGGCAACAGTGTTAAACTTCTTGGAGATGTTATTGATGATAAACCGACTTGATAAGCACATATTGATCAACTGAGTAATTATCTAGTTCGATTTATTTTTTGGTTGTTCAAAATATCATGTTCATTCTATCAACAGGCTGTATCCTTACGAGCCACCCTCAGAAGTCTTCGAAATACTTGTGCTAGCTGGAAGACGAGGACTTTGCCTTTTAACGTGTGATGCCATGCACGGACGAGAATACAAAATATTGGAGACCGTCCAAGTACGCTTCTTCTGTATTCGCAACATTTCTCGATATAAGTTACATAATAAGAAAAACAAATAATATTTCAACCCAGATTGAACATGTTATTTTTAAAATTTCCATGTTCACATAAATTACAGCGTATTTGCTTGGGGCAATCTTGTCAGGGTTTTCAAACTGCACAAAAAAGCAGCTAATCGCTACCAACAAAGACTCAGAGAAATATCTATATCTTTTACTTCAATCATTATTCATAATACAGTACTGATCGTCAATCGTAAGGATGCCTCCGATAATTGGTTGCGCAGTAGACAAATCCCTGGAGTGGGGCAGGAGCTCAATCGCTCTGTCTTATTAAACAGTAGTCGATCTTTGTCGCACATCTACTCACGCTTTCTATCGTTTGCGCATCTCAGAGGCATCCTTACGCTTGGCGATCTGTACTACAAAAACAAAAGATCATTTTTGGCCAATGATGATTTTCTTGATTACCAAACCCACGGAGCAACCGATTTTAGACCTCCCCGTTCCAGACTGAATAAAACCTAAATTAATTCACTGGATGTCAGACTTTTTAAATTCATGAGATTCTGAGTTACCAAACTATAACGACACATTTAATCACTGTTTTTATTCCATCGACGAATATCTCAGTGGCCTCTTGATCCCCTGAAAAATGTGCCAGTGTTTTTTGTTATGATTTTCTTATTGTCTCTTTAAATATGTCTACTTTACCTTACCTCTTTCAACGTCGTTTTTGAACCTGTTCAAATCTTACTTGCCAAAAACATATTTATAACTTAGTCAAATAAATCCATCCTGTTCGGAATAATTTGAAGGCTTTGTTTGCTGCTTTGTTCACTGCCAATGAGGGTTTTCTGTAATAAGAACCACGAGGTAGCGTAAGGTCTAATCATATGTCAAATTATCTGTCTTGTAGTTTAAGATTATTTTTTCATTTAATTATCTTTTAAATAGAGGAATATACTTTCATAAAATGCTACAGTGTTATGTAGTGCATAATATACTTTCATAAAATGCTACAGTGTTATGTAGTGCATATGTGCGCAAAGAAAACTGGAGGGCATAAGTTCCTCTTAAGAGATAAAACCGGATTAAAACAGGGGCATTCGCAGATTGAAGTTTACTCCCACGAATAAAAGCCTCGTCTGTAAAATCCACTTCACGACGTATGAATACGAGTTACCGAAGGATTCAGTACTAGAAAAACGTAATGTAATTTGTTTGAAACATGTGAAAATACAACTCAAATTATTTTACAGTTGGATTCACCAATTTATTTCACTACTTCTAAGCCAACTCTGTATTTATTTCTGTTTGTAACTAACTGCGGCGGTACTTGAACTGCCATCTCTGGGCGGGAGACCTGCTTTTATATCTACAGTTGGACGGTTGGAGTTTTCGGGAAGAGGCGAATACTCTGGAATGCTATTAGAAGCGATAAGATGAGTACCAGTCGTTTCTCGAATATTGTTTCGAACTGTCTAGACACACTCCATGGCGATGATGAGTCATACGTGTTTACAAGTTGTTTTTCTACAGCGGTCAGGTCCGGCTTGAGGCGAATTGTCGTTACGGTAAGAATATTTTTGTTTTTTTATGTATTTCATGATGGAGTTTAGACTTACATCGCAACTTGGTAGGTTACAATTAATATTCAGATTTGGTTTAAAGTTGTTGTTTCTGACATACTTGTTTAGCCTGAAATATAAAATAATCAGTGATAATTATTACAACTCACAAGAATATAAAATAATAGTAAAAGAAACTTTCCCTTGGTACCAGTGACTTTTGCACCTCTGCGTTTAGCTCAATCTTTAGTTCAGCTACCCTTCTTCGTCCGTAACCCATATTCATATCGTAAAACAGTGCGAATACGATGACTTTTCGGTAAAAGGTTTCACTAGCATAAAATTCAGTACAATTTGACAGTTGTTTAGACCAGACACCTACGTTACGAGGATTACAAAATTCTCTAACTAGGATGTGGAATTCATCTTATACCACTATAAGACTATGTGAGCATGTAGACCTGGCTTTATGAAACTCCTGCCATTCAGAAAATTAGTCGAACGAACACCTTTTGATTTTTTACTATAACAATTACAGATTTTTTTCGTAAGAACCAGGCTATTAAAAAAATAGAACAACTTTAACCAACCAACCAACCAAGTAACCAACATGTTTTATAGCAGCTCATGTTCTACTTTAAGTTAAACGATGAACGACTTTTGAGTACCAGTATAAAAAGAAACCCACGGACATTTTTTAACTTTAGGTTCACATGAACAGAAAAACTTTGTAGGTTCAGCGCGAATTGTTCAAGTTGCTGTTTCAAATTGGTCTTTCCATCCACCGGATTTCTCAAATAACAGAAAAAAATTATATATATATATTATTATTATGCCAAAAAATTACTATGCAAAGGCAAAAAGTGGGGTAAGATGGCAAGATATTTGAAGGAGTTATTTGAAAAAGTTGCTCAGAATTCAATTCTATACTCTTTACGGAATTGCAAGCACTAATTCGAGAACATTGAAAATAGGATTTTTTTTTAATATTTCCTGATCACTTAAAAAACAATACATTTCATTTTTCTGAAAAGTTTGACTGTGTAGTGATACATTTGTATTACAGCACCAAATTGAAAAAAATAATGGTTTCTGCCAGGATCCCGCTGTTACATTGGATCGTTAAAAATCATACCAGAATTTCAAAACTATTGTGATGATATTGCAATCCCAAAACATCGTGTTTTCCTAAATATAATGAAGTTTTGATGATAATCGAGCATGCGAGCGTTTTACTTCACAGAAATATTTTCCATCAGGAAAACATGATGTGCTTTAAGTAGAATGTCTTCAATATAGCCGTGAAACTCTAATAATACTCTAGAGTCTAGATACAAGGACGGGACTGGTCAGAACCAATTTTTTCAATATTAGAGACTTTTGAGGTGGATACATTGCGAAAGTTCCATCATAATCGTCGAATATAAATGTTCGCGCTATTCACAAGAAGAGAAGATTGCCATATTACCCCACTTTCTGCCACTTCATAGAATGTTTTAGTCAATTTTCCTCGATACCATAAGAAATCACGTTATGTGTGTCATACTCGAATTTTAGGTGTCGAATCGATCACCTAAAAATTATTTTACAATAGCTACTCTAATAGCAATAACAATGTGTTTAATAAGTCATGTTTCATGATGATATATTTATGGCTCCAGTTTACCTGGATGTACTATGCCATAGGTACTAATCATTAAATAAATTAGTCTAAACGATTTCGAGGCACTCTACTTTCGAAACTCCCCACCTCCCCACAAAATAGTCGTTTCTCATCTTAAGCGACTTGTGTGATAATTCACTTCATTTTTGTGCTGTTTTTAAATATTTCATTATCAATTCATCCTCGAGAATCCGTGAGTAGTTTCCGAGCCGAGCTGCGCATTTTGAAGCAGGTGTACTTGCAGTAATTTACCTTTAGACTCTAATATTAATCTTGCAAACCGTTTCTATTCGATTTATATCTATCGAGATAGATGCCCCATTCATTCGAGATAAAAAGTGAGTAGCTGGAGATTGAATTGATATGAAACAAAGAGATGCTTCATCACATGATTAGCTTCGCGAAATTTACTGTGTGCGACCTAAATTGGAACTAATATCAGGTGTTTTTTCACTCTTGTTTCTTGATTGAGTTGAAGGCGAAGCAAATGAATTCATTAGTTTATTCAATTAACTAAATGAAGTGAATTAATTATAGCATTAATTTTCTCGAAAGTTTCCTTATTCAACAAGAAAAAACTGTTGATAGAGGTTGCCGTTGGAAAAAATGACGTCCTATCCGGAAAAGTAATGTCACCAATGCAACTAGAACGTCAAAAGATGCTCATATTAAAACAAAAGTTTGCGTGTCCGAGAATCATAATAATAAGTTTATTCTCAATTCTTAAGTTATTAAGATATATGACATCTAAATACTTTAAAACAATCCCACGAAGTAAACTTGTAGTGGAATATTTATTGGTTTGTTTTCATTTTTATTATAAAACTATAACAAATTCTTTGTAGTACCTTACTAGTTAGTATTTAAGTACTAGTTAGTATTGAAACACATAAATTTATTTATGTGTTTTATATTTATTTTGAGTATTTTATGCAAAAATTATCCTTGGACATTCCAATATCCAAATTTTAAGAGTATTATTATATGAGAAAATCGATGTGATGATGGCTTTTATTTTGTCAGGCTATCATAAACATAAGGATCAATAATTGTATAATTATTTCGCGAATTGTTTTGTTTATTCTTATTTTTGTTGTTATTTCATTTTTGTTCTTGAAAAGGTAGATCAATATATTATAAGAATATAATTGTCTAATGTATATTTTTTGGCTTTCTTTGAATAAAAGATGGGATGAATATCTAAAGGCCTTAATAATTATCATGCACACCCCCCCTCCGATCCAAGAATGTCATGGCCTAGTTGTGTTTCTATAAGTGAATAATAAAGCATTTCCAAATGAGGAATTTTCAGTAACTGTTTAAGAAACTTGAACAAGCTTCTCAATTTTCTCGTTGTGGAATTTATTTGTAAACTCCATTTGAGATTTCTGTCAATTATCATACATAAATATTTAATACTTTTTGTTTGTTGAATTGCGTTGACAATATCAATTTATTTCCGAAAAGCTTGTCCTTTTTTAGGAAATGAATTTATTCCTTATTTTGTATGTTCATAAGAACTTTTTTTCGTAAGATGACCTGAGGAACCAAACCCTGAAATATTAGCACGTCATTAAGTAATGTATTGGTGGAAGATTATGATTTGTACTGATACTAGTATTTGTATTGTCTGAGTGGGTTAGATATTGGTGTAGATGAAAAATCTGATTTTTGATAGAACTTTTGTTTTATGGAAAAATATTTCTACTTGAACCGCATTGAAAGTAACACGCTGGTGATTGGTTATATAATTAGACACTTGTTTCAGGAAAGCTAAGTAAATAACATTTCAAAATGAACTAAAAGCTACACCAGCATTTATGGCACACTCCAAAAAAAACTATTACATAATTTTGTACACATTTATTACAAATTTGCGTTCCAACCAAAAACATTTTTACAGTCCCAGTTTTCCAGGAAATGGGCGTGGGCTAACTTTTAAGTAAAGCTGCACCACACAATGTGTATTTTGAAAAAATACGCAATTAATGACGATCAAATAGCTGCTAACATTTTTTACACATTTATTACAAATCATTGACGTGTTGAAAATTCCAAAATTTTCATCCCCTAGGGGTTGAATAACCCTTATAGATAGAAAATTCCCTAGTAAATATAGATCCCAAAGTGGTGGGAGCCAGAATTGTTCACAAGATGGTTTATAATTTTTGTACAAACTTTCGAAGTGTTAAGAATTACAGAATGAAGGGCCCCCAAGGTATTAAACACCCCCAAACTTCTAAAAATTACAATTACATTATCTATTGTGGTATTACGCGTATTGCTAATATTGTCCACAAAACTATTTTAAAATGATTAGAATCTATCGACGCCGACGTGTTGAAAATTTCAGAATGATGATTTCCATGGGGTTGAACACCCCACATAGCGCATAAAAATCCGCAACAAGCCTTATTTCATCGAGTTTCAGAATTTATTACATTGTATCACAAGCTTATGCTGCATTTTTTTGATCGAGTTTATTATATCAACCATAGAAATTGAAACTGTGAAGAGTGGGTTGTGTTAATAAATTTTTGTGTTGAGATAGGAAATCCGACGTGAACTGTATTTCACCGAGTATTAGAATTTTTTACAGTATCCCACACGCTTCTACTGTCTGTCATCAGTTTCTCATGGAAAATATCAACCATGGAAATCAATATTTTGAAGGATGGGCTGATTTAATAAATTTTGTGTTGCGATATGATAGGAAATCCGACGTGAACTGTATTTCACCGAGTATCAGAACTTTTTACAGTATCCCACACGCTTCTACTGCCTGTCCTCAGTTTCTCATGGAAAATATCAACCATGGAAATCAATACGAGTGGGCTGAGTTAATAAATTTTGTGTAGCGATATGATAGGAAATCCGACGTGAACTGTATTTCACCGAATATTAAAATTCTTTACAGTATCCCACACGCTTCTATTGCATTTCTTCAGTAACTCATAGACAATATAAACCATGGAAATCAATATTTTGAAGAGACCGCTAAGTTAATAAATTTTTGTTTTGCGATATGATAGGAAATCCGACGTGAACTGTATTTCATCGAGTATAAGAATTAATTACGGTGTCCCACCCGGTTCTACTGCGTGTCTTTAGTTGCTCATGGACAATATCAACAATGGAAATTAATATTTTGAAAAGTGGGCTGTGGGACGAAATCCGACGTGAACTGTATTTCATCGAGTATTAGAATTCTTTACACTATCCCGCACGCTTCTAATCTTGTCTTTAGTTGCTCATGGACGATATCAACCATGGATATATTTTGAAGAGTGGGCCATTTCAAAGAATTTTTGTGTTGCGATTATGAAAGGAAATCCGACGTGAACTGTATTTTATCGAGTATTAGAATTCTTTACAGTATCCCGCACGCTTCTAATCTCGTCTTTAGTTACTCATAGACAATATTAACCATGGATATCAATATTTCGAAGAGTGGGCTATGTTAATAAATTTTTGTGTTGCGATTATGATGGGAAATCCGACGTGAACTTATTTCATCGAGTATTAATTACAATTCCTTACAGTATCCCACACGCTTCTACTGCGTGTCTTTTGATGCGTATGAATAGACCTATAATAATTTTCTGACGTATCGACCAGTAAATTCTTTTTTGCAACAATTATCACTTTCACAAAAAAACACGTGGAGCGTATTAATGAGCGGTCATCCCCTTAGAGAATATTTTTTTAACGGTATAATATGAAAATCTGAAATAGTTTACTTTGCAGTGCATTGAATTAAGTTTATGCGCTGTGTGGGGTGTTCAACCCCATGGAAATCATCATGCTGAAATTTTCAACACGTCGATAGATTCTAATTATTTTTAAATAGTTTTAATGTGAAAATTTTTTTAGATGTTCAACCCCTTGGGGGCCCTTCATTAGGTAATTTTTAACACTTAGATATAGTTTATACAAAAATTATAAACAATCTTTTGGGCAATTCTGGCACCGACCACGTTGGAATATATATTTATCAGGAAATTTTCTTTCTATAAGGGTTATTTAACCCCTAGGGGATGAAAATTTTGGAATTTTCAACACGTCAATGATTTGTAATAAATGTGTAAGAAATGTTAGCAGCCATTTGACCATCAAATGCGTATTTTTTCAAAATACAGAATGTGTGGTGCAGCTTTACTCAAAAGTTAGCCCACGCCCATTTCCTGGAAAACGGGGAATGTAAAAAAATATTTGGTTGAGACGCAAATTTGTAATAAATGTGTACAAAATTATGTAACAGTTTTTTTGAAGTGTGCCAAATGCTAGTGTAGCTTTAAGTTCATCATTTCAAAAAAATCCAACGATTTGGTTTCGGTAAACCGAGCTACCGGGAACTCATTGAAAACCATTAACTCTTGGCAGCTCTCCCGTATATCATATTCAGTCTCCTAACACGACGACAGTAAATGTGTGTAAATAGTTATTAAATGCATTCTTGAATACCATGACAGGTCACTTTCTACACATGCACGTTTCAATACTGACCTATCTCTACTATACGTTGTAGTGGGTTGTGCAATGAAACGTACAATTTATTGCCATTATCTTCGAGTAAAAAAATGTAAACTCCCCGGCGATGATAAATTCAATTAACAGTAACCGGCAACATTCATCTACGAGACGTCTGTGGCTTTCACTTTCTCGTTTGGAAAAAAAATAGTTGATACATATGTTGTGGCAAATAGCAGGGGAGATATACAACAGAAAGCCTTATTGTCCCGTGAGAACTCGAGGAATTATCTGTCATCGCGATCATGATTAAATTGTAAATCTAGGACACAAAATCGGTGAAGTTTTTCAACATTTTAATATGTTATCAGCGTCTCCCATACTTTTTATTATACCAACGGTTTTTTTTTTGCGATAAGCAAAATGTTCTAGAATTTCGTATTAGATAAAAATCGTTATCGTCCAGTGGCGCAGCCAGTGGGGCTACAGGCTCTCCCCTCCCGAGCCACCATTATCGTTAATGTTTTGCTACTTGCTAGAAGAAAACGAATAGTGTCAAACATGCAATATCGAAACATGTTATTCCTAGACAAGAAGTAAAGAACACGTGTTGCTGCTTATCGTTGTTTCTGGGTGGTATCAACACAGTTTGAGAAGTTGGGGCTTTTTTCAAACCGAAAACAGATTGAGCTCGAAATTTTCAGCCTGCTCTGTTCTGACTAACATTCACGCAAGAGATTCATTTCTGATATTTTTTTCATATCCGTATTAAACTTGTAATAGTGGAATATTCATCGTCCCTGATAACCGTTTCAGCCAAAATCGTCAATATTGTGTCTTACTTAAACTGCACCAGTATTTTTGTGAACAACAAAAAATCGACTTTACTGGTTACTCTTCATCTTCACTTATTTTTCACGGTCTTATACGACGGATATAATCGCCAAGAGTATGTTTATTATTAGAGTATTATGCTTTAATATTTATAAAAAATATCAAACACAACTGAAAATAGAAATTAAAATATGAAGTAAAGCGTTTCCTCCAGCAGAAAATTTCAATAGAAAATGGAATTTTACATTTGATTTTCCTTTAGAAGTATTCCGTATGAGCAACTATGCAACAAAAAATACATCGCCCTATCGTTACAACCTGTACGGTTGTCCTATCACAGCAGAACTCACATAATCATACACATCTTACTGTAGACACCCTAATGCAGACTCGTGGCACGATTATAAACTAGCGTGTCCATTTTTACTAGGATTACTTGTAATAGCAGACGCTTATGTCCTTTTTCGTGATTTCCAACTCAAATAGAATCGTTGACTGGGATGTTGTGTCAAAGTGATTTATGAAGACAAAATATAAAAAAAAAAAAGAATCTGAAGTTAGAATAAAATAACGAGCATATAAAGTATTCCCATTTTTTTGTGCAACGAACTATTTCCGTTCGACTGCCCCAGTCTCGCTAATTTCTGGCACAAATAATTATTCTCGGCGGTCAATGTGGAACGAGACCGAAACCCTCAAAACGGGATTACACATCATTCGCATGAATCTGCGGAAACTCCTAACTAAGTTAGTCGCCCGGATTTGTGGGCGAAGTGGAAATGCGGAAAACAGCGAAGGAAAACCGTGAAAAGCGTCTAGACGTTTGTCTGAGGAGGTGGGATGGTCGCGTGGGGGTGGGGAAATAGGGCACGGGTATCGGCGGATGTATTTAGAGGAACTGGAAAGGTTATTGCCAAGTCTGCCGATAAAATAGCCTTGTGTCCAATTTCTCAAAGACTTGAATGAAAACGGGAGAAAGTTACCGGAAAGATTGGTTCATCAGTCTTGGAAAGAATAAGTTGAATCTTGAATCGTTGCAAATTCCACCGCATTATTGAATACCCTTCTGTTTAATAATCCTACAAAGTAGGATACCAAGAAAATATATGACAGAAAACAGAAGAGGAAGGAAACACCTTGCCAACTGACACTTGTGTTTCTTCTTCTTTTGACAGAATATGTTAGAGTTATGAAACGCTGCCGTATTAATAATAATCCCTCATAACTAGAGTCTTCCCAAAGGCATAGCCTGTGTGCATGGATTTTATTTGCCGAAGCGCACAGCGGCTCAATTATGCAATTCTTCGAGTGAAACGAATTTTAGACAAAAACGGTAGTTGAACTTATATTAGACATTAAATTACAGCATATTTCAAATAATATCGCAACATGGAGACTTGCAATAGATCACAAAAAGTGCTTAAACTAATTTTTTATCTAAAATACAGATACAAAAATATTTGTAATGCCCTTCCATTCCATTCGAATGTGTAATGTTTGTGAAAATATGTCTAACATCTTGTAATGTTTTTGGAACCATAAAACATCTATAATGAGTACAAAATATTATCGTGACAGTAAATTACAATTAAATATTTATAATAATTCCATAAACGGAACAAAATAGTCCATTTGCATCTAATAGTAATAATTTTATACACTATAAAGTAGCCGGTCGACCCAACAGTATAAAATTATTGTATACCGGTAATCAGACCTCTTCCATTATTTATTTACTTACAATCAAAAAACACTTCAACTTAAAATTGCGTCGAGATGAAGATAATACACACTGACAATGTAACTGTTGCATTGACAAAACTATTCCGTAAATTTTATTCAAATATTAAATTTACAAGGCAATTGTCTACCTTTATAACAAGAGCAGTTGAGATAATAAAAGCACTACAAGCGGAAATAGCACCGATAATAGACCAACTATAACTTTTGTTGTTCATTTGAGTCATTTCAAAATTCAATGACTTCGTGTCTACGTGATTCGAGAGTTTCGAATTGAAGAAGAAATTCAGACAAGACCTTAAACGAAAATTGGAAATACTTTTTCATTGCACCTATCTGAAAATACTTATTTAGCATACTGAAAAAGGGTTTTTTCCGTGCGCCTGCACGGAAAAATGTTCCTTGCACTAGTGTTATTATTCACATATCAAAATTAAATAATAATTATGTTATTGACAGTTCTCTAGAAATCGCAAATTGTTTGAATATTTCCTTACCTGCAGGGTAAATAACGCTTGTTTTGTGGCAATTTCTGGATATTTTTGTACCATAAATATTTCAATTAATAATACATGTTTTTGTTCCTTCATCATTAAATAAATGTTTCTTAACAATCTGTGGTTTTCAAGTGATATAAAGAAAAATTATCGTTCATTACTCTTCCATAAATGCTTTTTCCGTGCTTGCACGACTTACCGTGTTCGGCTTCGCCTCCCACGGGAATATGTCGCGCACACACGGAAAAGCCTATTTTCTGAACTCGTAATAACTATTTGGACTCAGTGAAATAAGGCCAATGAGGGTAGTAAATAAATAATCAAAAAAGTACACTGTGTTCGTTTGAAGTTGTAATATAGGTACTTCATTTGATACACATAATTTTCTCACTGTTTGAAAATTAATTCTGATCTAGTATCGACAAGAAAAATCTGTTACCAGTAAATCGTCACTTTTTTAAATATGATTATTGTTTTGTTTCAACAAGTGGGAATTCATGAACCCTCCTAAATTTTTCCATAAATTATAACATACCATGATTTAAATTCTACAATACCTATAAAACTGGACAATATTTTCCCGAGACTGAATGTTGTACTAGAGAAAGTTCAAGTTCTATTCAGGATATGAAACTTTGTTAAGAGATATCAATTATCCATCAGTTTTGTATTTGACAGTACCCTTCTGTTATCAACACAACACAGGCATATTTTGTTTTCAAAACAGTGATTGTTGATTCAACAGTGTCATGTATATCCATGTAACATTATTTCTGTAATAATCACATCAACCATCAATAGCATTTTATTAAAGCAGTTGTTCCTGCACGATTTATGAAAATTGTCCATTTTCATTTGATGGGCCTTTGTATTATCAGAATGAAAAAGTTATTCTATCTAAGGCTTCCAAAAAAAACTAACCCGAACTTTTGCAAACTTTTATTTGTTTAATCAAAGTCTATAATATTATTAAATTTAGAATAAGACAATCGTTACACACAAAAGACCAACTAATAGTATAATAAGGGCCAGTTTCATAGGTCCCAGATCAATTAACTAATCGTTAGAATGTGAACCTTATTTGTGTGTTTATTGTCCGATTTGGAAGATTGAAAAGAGGACACTTTTCAACTTGAGTCACATTCTAAAATTCGTTCATCTCCAGATGTTTGGTGACTAAAAATTGTGAAACAATATTTGGTTGAGTAAAAATATTGAAAAAAACTAAAAGAAAACAATTATTCTCATTGCATAATCAGATAACATCCATATCAAAAACTACCAAAACACGTTTTTCAGAAAAATTACTAGATCATTTCTGACTCAATAGTTTCTCCTTGTAACCGAACTTTCAAACCGAACCCAAAAACATTCCTCCGTATCATTGAAATCATCAATCATAGCCCACCTGATGAATCTGAAATCCCCATGGAGTCAATTCGATTTCTATCTGAACAGAAATGGCCCTTTCGAATTCCATAACGCCGGAAAATCAACGGGGATTTTTTTTTCGGATCAATCAAAACCCTCTGTCGTTTTAATGAAATTCGCTCTCTAGGTGGAATTTCCACGTGGCGCACCACTAACCTCGGTCGATATCTCAAACGGGTAGGAAAAACACCCCTCCTCCCTTTCCTATGAGCTTGGCTTTCTATCTCTTACGTGCATCCCATATTTTCTCAGTCCGTTTCTTTCAACAGCGAAATGTGCTTGTTAATAATATCAAGATGGTGGATGGAAATCAGGTTGAGTCGAGGGGGAAGTAACTAGCCATTTTTTGTACACCTAATGAAAATAATGCAGTAATTAACTCTAATGAAAAATAATTACCATTAATGATGTTATACTATTCATCGGAAAATCACTGATTAAAATCCGCGTCTGCTCAGCGATCACAGAGGTGATCACTTACCGATTGTCAGAAGGCATAAATTTGCCAACTTGGAACCGAAAAAAATCATATCACGGATCCCCAGAAACATAGATTTCGATTTTAAGTTGAATATGAAATGATTAATGAAGTAATGAAAATGTTATGATGTACACCTAATGAAAGAGTTACTTCCCCCTCGGGTTGAGTCATATTAAATATTCCAATAATCCTAGTACGTACTCGAGATTAGATGACGCTGGAAGTAACGGACATTTCAGTATAGAAGATATGCAAAATAGAGTAGACAAAATATACAGTGAGAGTATAAAGTATGGAATAAATTATTCGATATTGAGGTAAACATCCATTTTCTAACAAAATACAAAAACACATCGATTTTTACTTTCAATTATCTATTTTCCTATGTAAAATGCAGATATATAGGGTGAACCAAGAAAGAATGAGGACGTCAACGTCCCTTTTTTTAAACGGCATTTAACTGATGAAGTGATGTTATACATATTTTAATCGGTTACACAACCAAATTTTGCAGAAAAATATTTTTAAAACTGGAAAACATTTCTGTTATTTCACGAATTATCACAATTGTAATTATCGAAAACTGTAAATAACAAATTTAGGCCATCTCCAAAGCATTAATTTTTATTAGTTCATTAAATTGGCAATTTTGACTAAAATCTTGCTCAACTAAAAAATGAAGAATAAAGATTAGGATACCCAAACATAAAGTAGGCTGGTTCGTTTATACATGTCAGTGAAGTTATTAGCAGCTTCAGTTTTCGAATTAATTTATTCCGAATTCTGTAGAGAAGTTTAAACAAAACGCGAATAGAATAATGGATAATAAATAAGAATACAAAACAACGAATTGAAATTTTGATAATGCTTGGATGTGGTGACAAAAAAAAACTTCCTGTTGAGTTTGTATTTTATTCAACAATAATCATTCGGAGAGACCTAATATTAATTGGTGTCCACTGTGAGAAAAACAGAAAGACAGTTTCATAAATTCTTTTATGTAAGAAATCCTCCAAAAAGTGGACGTCCTCCTGCGCTGAATGAAGACCATATACTATAGCTATTTGTGTATTTAGAGCGCAAAGTGATTGATTGCCGCTCGACAAAGAGAGTTACCGCGCGACGCGAAGCGAAGCGCGGTAATCTTTGGAGAGCGACAATGACACTTTGTGCTCGAATTACACACATGATTTTTTCTACAAACGCATCTTTTAGACATAAAAACGATCGACACTTCATTTAACATAGGCACGTAATATCACCTTTCAGAAAATGTACACTCAATAGTAATCTCAACTGTAAAAGCTATCCAATAATTTACACCCACCACGCCGAAATCGAAGCCAGTTTGGTAGGCAGAATCTCTAACCTTGACACCACCGCAGTTCTTTAGAGTGCTGAATTTGCTGTTTTCGGACGTGTTGCGTACACTATTTTTTCGGCAACCATGTAGAATAACAAATCAATGAGACGAATTTAGTCTAAGAGACGAAGAGAGGTCGACCTTCACCCATCTGTTAACCGGATGAAACATACTTTTTATGAAGTTACATAAATAGACGAATGCGCCTAAAATGGGTTGCCTATCAAAAGGTGGTCATGACTATATGTATACAGTGAGTTTCAAAAATTTGCACCATATGGAAACTTTTTATTATCGATTTGTCAGAAAAATTTATTCCTCACAAAAATTGGTGCATTACGGAATACTTGTTTTCGAGTTATCAAAGTTCTAAATTTCCAAACGGTGTACAGGGGGGAACAAAAAATTTTGATCGAGAGTAAACTACCCTGGCTGTGATTCCAAATTTGAATATTTCAACATTTTAGTTCTTATTTATATTGAAATTCGAACAGAAGATAGGTACCAACAGAAACATTCTGATTCTTATTTATATTAATATTCATATCAAAATTCGAGCACTTCCCGGACTAGGCCGGGAAGTGCTACGTTCCCAAAGAAAAAGTGTCCGGGAAGTGAACACTTCCAGGATGGTTGCTGAAAAAATTACTTTTCTCAGAAAACGTCAACTCTGCGTCGAGATCAGAAAGCGTCAAAGGCTACTTTGGTAAGCTGTAGTAGAAAAAATATTTTGCTATATTTGCAAGAAAATTGGCATAATCAAGTAAAGCTGTTGCTGTAGACCACAATATTAGGCAACGTTCGGTAATAATTTGCTTGAAAGAACAAAAGTGTGCAGAGTAGTACAATGCGAGACTATCATGATTTTTTTGCAAAAGAATCGCGGACTTTCGAGTAATATACTTCTTCTGGTGAAGCAACTTTGAACCTAAATGGTAGGTAGGTACTGTAAGAAAACAGACAAAATTGAAGATATTGGGCTACAGAAAATTCACACTAGTTTCATGAATATAAAACAGAATATCCCCAAAAAATTATGTCCGTGATAGAATTGTTAATAATAGAATTATCGGACCATATTACGACCATTTTAACGAGTTTCCTAATCGTTTGATTAGTGCGATAGAATGGCCTCCTAGATAGCCTGACTTGACACTAAGTTTTTTTTCTATAGGTATACATACAATATTCAGAATAAAAAAAAATCGGAAAATATCGAAGTGCTACAACAAAAAATAAGAACTCTCATTGAGGTTATTGAGCCAAAAATAAATGTAAATTGAGCCAAGTAAATAAACCTGGTGAAAAAGACAGGCCATTTAACTAGGAAACACTGACGACAGAACAATACAATAGACTCCAGCTGATATCAGTGTTAAGAGAAACCTCAAAGGTAAACCTGGTATCTCGCTCGTCAGTCTTTAACCAACCAGCCTGATGTTCAGTATTTTTTTTGTATCTATGTTTGCCATAAGTTCAACAGTACTTTCAAACAAAATAATATCTTCCAGAATACGAGTGAGGATTTTGGTCACTCGCGGTCAAATACTCTGGGGAGAGATGATGCATGTAACGAACAAAGGTTTAACGATCAATAAATCGCTCCAACAATCGTAGAGGATATACAAACTGGACATCAAATACTTCATTAGCTATTAGATTTAATTGAAATACGAACGAGGCATTAGTCCGATGAAGAAATCCATTATGCAATACAGATGCAAGGGTCATTACCTTCAGAGTTTATTCGTGTGGCAAATAGTTTGATCTTAGAAATAAATTCAATTAAGTAAGTAATTTCAATTCAAATCTAATATAAATCGGTGATTGAATGACATTTAATGTGGTATTAAAGTATCCTACGTAATTGAAATTTATTCAGAACGTAAGTTTTCAATTTTTTCGGATACAAAAACCGCTATTTAATGACATGTTAAGCCTCACTACTTCCATTCATAATTTAATACATTCGATACAATGTAAAGGGAAAATATCGCCAATACACTGTGGTTGTCTAAGCACGTTAAGCAATTTGTGCTCGTAAAAAGTGCTCGCGAGCATTTTGAACTCAATCTCTGATCACAAAAATTACTACACAAATTTCTATTTTGTAATGTACTTTTTATCCCCCTCCCTATTGAATTTTGATCGGATTTGAATGGTATCACCGATACTACTTTATGAAATAAAAAACATGGCGATTACTTCAAATATGGTGGGGGGTCAAGTGTCACGTTTTTGGAAAAGTAATTAATTCAGTTCTCTTTGCAAAGATCTAAATTTTTTTGAATTTCGTTGAACTATTAACAGGAGGGGAGGCTTTAAATTTTGATTTGTGTTGTGAATTTTATGTCACTTGAGTTACTATATAATTATTTAGACTGATGAATATGTTTTAAAATTAAAGTGTTTTTTGTTGTTTATGGTCGTTTTTGTTATTATTCGTGATATACGTTCACGTTACTGTTACTTATGACCTAAATATATCGTCTTACTGAATTAGTGTCCGGGAGGGCACGCTTTTCATGCACGAGTTCCATAATACAAACCGATAGAAAGGACAGCATTTTTTCGATTATAATAATATATCAGTCTAGACAACACCCTGCACATTCTCATATAATTAAAGACAATTTCAAAACTATTAACGTGCTTGAGTAGCTTCAAGTCATGTCGATTGATTAATGAATACGTTGAGAATAGGTTTTTCAGTATTGGAAATATTTCAGGTCCTGTATTTCACCCAAATGCTTCCTCAACAGTTTTAATTACTTCTTAAATTAGTCTTCAGTTAATTCACTAATAATCTGCAAATAGCCATCCAGTTGAATTATCGATATTTTGTTAACACCTCAACTTCACGAAAATTGAAACAGAATATTAACATTACCTCCAGATTACGCCCATGTCATAACCTTTCATTTCCCGAGGACTTTCCTCCGCTCGACTCGGTTATGGCTGATACGACCTTAATACCAATGATATCCAACCAGGAAAAATGTACTTATATTAATGTCGCGTGACGAATACCTATGGAAAATTCTCAAAGCGATACATATTTACTAGAAATTTCTGCAAAATAACTCCAAGGCGGAGCGAGCTGGAATCACGCGATTGGTTGAAGCCAAATTGGCGGTAACGTTTAACAAATTGCTGCATCAGTTATATCAGCGGTTTAATGAAATAACAAATATCAATCACTTTCACTTAGAAATTACTCATTATAGTAATGGTAGGAAATTTTAGTAAGTATTTCCGAGTACTTCAAATATCGGAAAGAACTAATAGAGAGCTGCCTATATGATTTACTGATAATTCATGTTTGTTTTGGGACAATAAAAAACGAAAACATTTTCATGTACAATTTATCAATAGTATAGTTTATAAAAGTTATAATTCAATTGATTTCAATTATTCTACTTGAAAAAGCTTTGTCCATAAGATGGAAAAATTCTGGTATTAAAGCATATTTTTATTTTGACTTTAGATACAAATAAATCACGACAAGAATGTTCTGTATAATACAATGAATGTCATCAAATGATTTCGTGAGATAAAACCAACAAAAAAGTGAATGCAACATGGGCCTCAAACCCAATCATTTTCGACATATGGCCATCCAAATGAAGAAAAACATTTGATTGTTGTAGTTACAGGACACGTATTCTATCAGTTATTGGTTCAAAGTGAAAATAATTAAACGAAAAACCAATATGTTGCTATTGCGAGAACTTAAAAATTCCCAATTCATTGAATTCTACATTGGGTGTTTCAAAATGCATGCGGAAAAATTCTGGATATTCATCGTTGGAAATTATGAGTTGCCTATTATGGTGAGTCTAATTATCTCTTTCATTATTACCATTATGGTTTAAGAGGGGGATATTAAAAACCCTTAATATACAGGGCAATTCAAATTCGACCCCCACCATTGGGATCTCCTAAACTACGGGAGATACGTCGAAGCTTAAATTGGGGCAAAGTTGCGTATTCTGGTGCTTAACAAAATACTGTTTTGAAACTTGGAAAATTCCGAGTATTTCCGGATATATCGGGAACAAACTGAAAATCGGAATTTTCGTTTTTATTTTTTTCTATCGTTATTTGACAACATAGCTCAAAACCAAAAGTACATTTTCATTGATACTTTTTTTCAGCTACACGTTTTCATGTTCAGATTTACTATCCGTCTACTATTCGTCTTCTGGCATACATCATCAACTTTTTTTTCTGTTATGGGCGCCATTTTGTTTTTTTATACAGAAAAATTGTGATTCTCATTCTGATTTCATTGATGTATAATTTGTTATGATTTGTACTTCTGAAACCTCAGATATTAAAAAAAAACAACTTCATCTGAGATGGTCATGACTCCATCGAAAAAAACGCTCCGTATTCAGCCAAGCGTTTGCCCAAAATTCCGAATAATGTTCTATCCGGATATAATTCAAAATAAATTTGTGTTGTTTTCGTACTGTGGCGAAGCTGTGGGCGATGCCGGGCCTGAACGCTCACGCAGGCCGCATATGACCTTCGAGGCGCTATGCACCGAGAGGAATCTGGACGATTTCTGTAACCTACTATGGACCGTGGTGGCCGTGCTGGTAGAGCGTTGCCTTTGGAGCGAAGGGTCGAGTGTTCAAATCCCCGCATGGTCATCGGTCTCGTGCATAGCATCACACACATCACACACTTTTAGATTATGTCCAAAATGACCCATTCGTCTTGTCGATGATGTTTCGCTTGCAAGCTCGCTCACTTATCTGGAACACCGCAGAAAGATTGGAGATCTATATCTCCTATATAGATATTTTTATAAACGATGCGTTTCTGAAAGATCATCAATCTATTAGCGGTCCCATCGAGACTGACCCGTCGAGTTCAGCTCAGACCTCACATAAATTGTTGGTCACTTTAAAGACATGTCGAACATATCATTCGCAGGGTTCTTCTAACAAACGGCGAAGCTTTGGAACTCACTGCCTTGGGAGGTGTTCCCTCGGCTCTCATGATATTGAACATTACAGGATTCACCTTCGCCTGAAAACGAACGCATCGTTCAGTGTTAATTGTCATGTATTTGACAGTGAACGATAACGGAATAACGATAATGCATGCATAGCCTACGCTTAACGTAACCTTTTTTATTTCTAGTGCATCTCGAGTGATGATATGGTAACTGTTGCTGGGGACTGACTCTTGACGATGGCTGCTACAAGGGAGTGAGTAAGAACCGGTGGGTGTCTTGAACATGGTTGCGACTTGAAATGAAAGAAACGCTTCGAGAAGTGTGTGAGTGAGAAGTCGGATGAGTCACGTGCATGGGATAAAAGGGTTTGCGTTGAAGTAGATGATCCATGGAGACACAAAGAATGATAAATGCATCCTGTTACTGAGAGGAATACTCAACTCCCCTTTCTCGCGTAATCCCTAAGTTGTTTCAACTACCAGCTGGTTTACGCATTGGTGCAATTGTGAGTTTGATTTGGCTTGCGAATTGAGCATTTTCTTAATTATACTGGAGCGATGGTTGTATATTTTTTTAATCACAATATAGAATCTGTGCATGAATATAGTTCTGAATTTCGATAAATATTTAATAAATTAGACATTAATTCGTTCGTAAAGTTAAACTTTTTTGTAAGAGAGTGAACTTTGTTTAATTGATAAACGCGCGACTACAAGAAAAAGTTTCATACAGATTTTTTTTTTCAATCGCATAACTGAAATGGCACTTAGCATATGTTGCTGAATGATCGAATAATCACAATAATTCACAATCTGTATATAAAGCATTTTTGAAAACATTACCATGGCAACTCCATTCTTGAAAACATCATTACGATTAGTTTTTCAAAAATGAGTAATTTTTATGACTTTTAAAAGTCAAAAGTAGGTATGCTATTTTTGTACAGAGTATAAAACTTTTATTTCAGAAAGTTCAGACCTACGATGTTTAAATACAGATAATACACAATACCCATCATTCTCATTACAATAGTATTTCATTAAACCTAATATTTACAATCATATTTCATCCCTACTAATTTTTTACAAGATTTATATCAATAGTACAATTGCTGTTATTCTGTATGTTAATACCAAAAGATTTAGTTTAATAAACACTAGTAATATAATGTATACAATAAAAATAAAAATATGACTAAATATGAACTCAAAGGTGCGATTTAGTGCCTTCTTGTTCATAAAACAGAACGTAAGCTTCTCCGCTCACGAGGGATCTGGATGAAATAGGGGATAAGCGAGAATCATTATATTCGTGCCACGTGCCCGCATACAGATGCCTACAGTAGGCAGTGTAATGCCCGCTGTAGGTAGTCCCACTATGATTTGATAATGCGTACAGACTGTAGCAGAAAGGAGCTACATTGTCTGCCGCATAATTACTCATTTTCAAACCCTCTAACGGAAAATCGATGGTTACATTCAATTTTCCTCTGAATCGATCCATCGAAGAAAACCTTTTTAAATGTATCACTAAAATTTTGGGGAACTTGTAAATTGATAGGGATTTGGTACACTTCCTTCTCTTTTTGCATTTAGCACATGTTAGCTTCTCGTCGCCATCCAACGTTTCTTCCCTCGTAAACGAATCTAAACACTGTGATAATCTCAGTTGGCCTGTTCGTTGCGGTATTGGTAGTGATAGGTCCCAGAACGGATCGAAGGTGACAGAACAGTGCCCGCAATACGTACATTTCAATGTGGACTTTAGCTGGCCAACGAAATTATCAATGATTTTGGAATTGTCCATTCTTAAGTACTTCGACTAAGATTCTTGCGCCTTCTCACCGTCACTTAACTTTTCTACTATCTCCGTCAGAATGGGTTTTGGCTTCTCCGTTATTCTGTTCACATCTTCGTGAAGACCCTCCAGAAGGTATCGCAAGAACTCCTGGGCATCTTGCTGGGAGTAAGCAATGAAACGAGGTGCGAATATTTGTATTTGACTCTTTAAAGAGACTGTATTTACCACTCGATCAGAAGAATCTTCTGACCATAGCTCCTTTATCACCTCTGCGAAGGCATTGATTAAGGCTCCCTTCATACTAGATATACTTGTGTTTATGTCTCTTGTATAGGCATCCTTCCTCAAATACTCATAACCATCTCGTGTTTGATAAACATTGAATAACACTGTTCATAAAACAGGTGCTTCCAATATTTTTCAACCCATTGAGGCCTAGTGTTTTAACAGTACCGTGTACCACAGGCCTGAAGGTGTTGTAGCTGTTTGAGCTGCGTTCGCCACTGCTATCGTCTTCTGAGTAGACTCTAATACGGTGATTGTCCTTGTCACTGGAGCGGCGAGGTAAGGAACTTGAGTTAAGACTGCTGGATAGTGAGTTGGATGGAGATATAGTTGATCTTGTGAGTTTCGGAGAAGTCGGCAAATCAACTTTTGTTTTGGCCGTGCTATGTACGCCATCCCTGACGGCGCTTGAGCTGCGTTTATCGAAACTATTTTTATTCGAGTCTTCGGAACGGTGGTTGCCTCTGTCAATGGAGATGAAAGATAATGAAGTCGATTTGAAACTGCTAGATTTTGAAGAAAACTTGTTATAACTGTAGCGTTCATGTGGATATAGCAATATTTCATCGAAAGATCGAGACGCTGGTATAGATCCAAGGATTGATGCAGCATTTCCACGTTGAATGGCTATACTTATTATCTGAATTAAAAATTTGGTGGCTCTTGGATCTTGTGTTTCTTTTTCCAATTTTTTGCCAATTTGTTGAATGAAATCGAGAGATTGGGGAGCAAAG
The DNA here is from genome assembly GCA_944452925.2 of Chrysolina oricalcia. NCBI lineage: Eukaryota > Metazoa > Arthropoda > Insecta > Coleoptera > Chrysomelidae > Chrysolina > Chrysolina oricalcia. The sequence continues at coordinate 35,984,129 of OX101816.2, read as the reverse complement.
ACGCCAAAAGTTCCCTGCTACAGGATAAAAAAATAGCTATCTGTCAATGTTCTATATTTATTACGTTTCACTTTTTCTCTTGCTATGGCGGTAGCACCAGCTGATTTCGCTGTAGATGGTAAATGAGAGGGAGCTAGTGTGTCAGCACATGTGAAATCTCACACAGCAAGTTTTCCATATCTGCAGGGGATTAATGTCATGCCATCTGGTCGTTTGCCATCATCTCTACTTATTTCCGGTAGCTCTAAGATTGACGGAATACCAGCCGAGTACAAATCTCTCTTCAATAAATCGTTGACTTGATGATGCCTGGAAAAGCGACCTGCACTCTTTTTACAACTCAGTCCGTGAACTCCGTTGGCTTCAACATTAGCATCACATACACATTTATGAGGAGCACACATCGATAAGCCAAGTCTCAAAGCGACTGCTATCCTGAATGTTTCATCATCTAATAGTGTTCCTAGTGAAGCTAATGGTAGAGTATTAAGCCAAGCTCCAGATTCCTTCACAGATACAGCTTTGATTCGTGCCTTTTCTGTAATTGATGAAGCCAGATCAACCATTTTCTGTGAAGCAATTTGAAGTAACGGGTTATCCCAAGATTTCTGAATGGATTTCTCTTCACCTCGTAGTTTCCAATTAGTTTTGGAACACCACAGTGATTCAGCTTCAACAAACAAGAGGTCAGGAATGTTCGAGAATGATGCAGACAGGACAGCTTGAATCAATTTGGATACACTCGAAAAAGAAAATAAAAAAGTGGGTAATGCCAAAGAAGATGCTGAACGTAGTCCAAGTCCATCAAAGCTAACTGTGAGTATTGCTTGATTCCAGGATGGTTCCATAAGTTTAATATTGATAATATTTTCTGTGATATCACGTTGTATGTTATAGAATGTTTCTAGGTCTTCAGAAATCTTCCAAGTTGGACAACATCTCAATATATACAATAATTTAGGTAGGGATAGGCAGTTCTTAAGCAAGAAGAAAGCAACATGTACTGGTAGCTTCTATAACCTACTCGACATTATTTTGAGTGAATTCGTTATATCCTGTAGACATTCAGACAGCTTGTTCATAGTTAATGGAGCACCAAGTAGAGATGCCTCAGATTTATTGGTTATCTTAATACCTGGCACCAATCGTCGGAATTCAATGAATGAATCTTCATCTATTTTAGAAAGATATATCAGTTCGCATGTCTGAAAATTCAGTTCAAGGCCGATCTAGATCTAGATACCACTGATACCAGCAGTTAAAATCACAGGATATAGTTCTGATAAGATCATGAATTGACAGACAAAATAAAGCAGGTCCTAAAGGATCACCTTGCTGTATTCCTCTCTCAGACGATATAATATATTCTCAAAAATTCAGAATGCTAGGTTCAAAAACGGGAACAATTTTGGCACCAAATTGATTATATTCTGCAGCATAATTTTTCTCTCAATTTTGGTATAACTTAATCAAATGTATTATTGTTCTCGACTTCGACATTTCTTTCCACTTTTCTTGATATCACCACTAAAAATACCGTTTTCAATTTTCAATATCACTGCCAAAACAATAAAAATTGGACGTTTACTTTCGAAACGTTAATAATAAAGGGTATTTTCAATCTTTAAATCGAGTAAGTAATACTTTCCGAACGATTTTATTTTAAATAAATGTTTTTTTCAATGTAGTGCTGTATTAGCCATGGTAGAAAAAAATACATTTGCACTGTTTAAAAAAAAATTTTTTCTATCGTTCCATCCGCATTGACATGACAGAAAGAAAATCTATTCAACCCGCTTTTCAGGGTGTTGTTTATACTGGATCAATAAAAACATAAAAAAAAATACGACCCTGGAATTTTAACGGTTGGTTGAATAATACTTTATCTCTTGTATTATGAACTTTCCTCATAATTTCTGTTGAAAAATTATGATGTGTTATCGATGTAGTGCCGCATCAGTCATAAGCGGAATGTGAATTAAATCACTTGATATAAATCTGCCAAACGTAACTGTGTACGTGGATTGAAATCATCGGCCGACCACCCAGTACAAATTACACACAAATATCATACCCATAATTCGTGCTGCACCAACAAATACGTGCTCGTCGCTTCCGAGGTTCTCTTGACATTCGATACGCTTCCATATTATGTCGTTACCATTTAGAAACACTGACCGACTGCTCTCCATTTACGAAATATAAATGTCTGACTCACGTCTACCGAATGCTCTCCGGTGCATTAACCCTGTATTCAACTTTAACCAAGTTTCTAATATAAAATTAGATACAGACATTCCTGAAAATCCATACTATTTAAATACAGCGAAACCAAGAATTATAAATGAGATCAATGAGATATCTCGAGGTAAATTATGGACGAGATATTTCAAGAGTGATTCGTCCGTGAAACTAAAAATCACTCTACCATTTGGAAACCATTATTCATAATCGTCGGCATATTCATCGCCTTGTTATCACTGTCGAGTATGCAAAATACGTTAATTCACCAACCAGATATCGTATGTCGAGATAAAACTTAATCTAAGATAAATTATCCAAGGTAGTCATAATATTTCCGAGATAACACCATCCTTATCCTATTGAACCAAGGGCGAAATAAGTCACTTCATGAAGGAATCTGATTATATATAAAAAAAGGTTATTTATTTACAGTCAGGCTTGATTGTTAGTTATTTCTTTCGAATCAATCATCACAGTGTTGTAAGTTGCTTTTGACGCGTATTTCCTTGTACAATATGATTCAATTCAGATAACAGATTACTTGATTTGGACAGGGAACAGATGGCTTCAGTGCTGTCTGTGCTGACCTACCCTTATACTGATGGGAGGCAACAACTCCGAAACTAGTCTGCAGGTGGTCACCCAGTCCAAATCAAATCATAATTATGTTTGTTGGTCACAGAGGGCACTTGCAACTGCGTCCTCTGATGCGTTGAGGAACGTTGCACAAGTATCTGTTAGATTTAGTCGATTTAGCCAGGGGAGTAGTTGTTTTCTGACAGATACTTGCCATAATAAGCCTACGCAGTAGGTGTATATGGGAGTAAAGAGTTCACCATCGGTCGGCAAGGACTGTTCGTTACTAAACGATATCCCAAAAGAACTGTGTTGTCAGATTATTTGATATTGAAGTTACGAATCACACTTCTTTTTGAGACTGCTATGACCAATAATTATTTGTTGGTTTCTTTCAAATTTGATCCTGTTTGCATTTGGTTTTCCACGACACCAGAAGTTTTGATAATATATCATGACAATTTTGATATAGAAGCCTGCAAACCGTGTACTCTTTTAACACTGTATTTCCGATGTTTCAACAGTGAATTGTGTCATCTTCAGGGAAGCTACAATTAACAGACAAAATATTAGAATGAAATGGAGTGAAAGCTTAGTAAAAAGAATTACTCATTGTGTTGATGAGAATTATTGCTTTGATGTGATGATTGAGATATGTGTGGTTTAGGTGTTGAAGAAGAACTATAAACAAAACGTCAAAAAGTTAAAATAGTAAGTCATTATTGTAAAAATTTTATTAATTATTTTCTGCAAGTGCAGAATTCCAGTGTAACTGAGTGAAAAGTTTGGTTATGAATCTGACGATTTGGCCGCTCCTTATGAGTGAAATCTGCCAGTTGTTAAAAAACCGCTGCCAACATTTACAATATATTTACCAAGACAGAAAAGGGGTACTATATACTAGAATATTGGTTGGACTTTTCATAGGGCATTGTAGGCTAACCAAACTTGCGAGTACAATCGGATTGGCTGAAAAAATGCTATGCAGGTTTTGTTAGTAAGAAGAGGAATCCTCATGCGCTATCACTGTGTGGGCTTGTCAATGATCAGGTATTTAACGCTGGGAGAAGAAAGACAAGGATATCCCCGATACATGGGACTTTTCAAAACTAGTTCTATAGAATCTGGTAACCAACGATTTCGAACACAAAAGGTCGCAGTGTAGCTCGGAAGCCCCAAACTAATCTATTCTTACTCACTACACTATAACGCAAAGATTTACTATTACAATGAATTAAAATAGAAAGAATAATGTCTCATTCTGAACATCCCACAGAAAGAAGCAAAATATCGCAATATCGCCAAAGGAGTTAAACAACCACATCCATAATTTAAATGCTTTTTTCATAAAATTTCAAACCACAAAAAGGGCACGTAACAGTTATTATTGTTTTGTATTGTTCAAGATTGTTTGTTCACCAATATATTACAACTGGTTTTTCTAGTTAAATTTTGCATGAATTGAGAGGCTCATATTGTAGTGATATATTTCCTCATAAAAACCGTCCCTTACCCACACCCCTACCCGTACCATAATGTTAGTATTTGTTTATAAGGGAGGGCGTTATTGTTATCAGAGTAGAGAAATATTAATGAGATCAGATCTAATTTTATTTTCAAGCGGTATTACTTAGCAGAGCTCCTTGAATGCTTCGGAAAAATGATCGTGTGTGCCAGAGTTTCTTCGTAAATTACGAGGATGTGGTTAAAAAAATAGTTACAAATTTTAGGCGAGTTCTTCACTGTACCGACTTGAACTGGCTTAGGTTATCGACGTTTCCGCTTTACATTCCCCACAATCAATCGCTTTGAAATCCATCAAAGTCTATCTACAACGCTTTGAAATCTGCCGCGTTTATAAAGTCTCTTCATATTAACCAAATACTATTTTTCATCTCGATACAGTACACTTGGTCAGGTAACCAGCTTGGACTGGTACCGAAAATTGTTGCGTTCCATCAGACCAAAATAGTTGGATGACCAAGATGGTGTAATTGCCTGACTTGAATTTCCAGCAACTTGCAAAATTTGGATTGGATTCTTGCTGAGCCCTATGTTCCAGTTCCATTTTTCTAGCAACACAATCTCTAATAATAGAACGTTTTAAATTACTCGTGTATATTTGGCATTGTTTATAGAGAAAGGAGAAGAAAAAAAAAATATTGGCATTAACGTTATTGACGTAAAATATCCGTCAGCAGAGTTGAAAACGTTTTTATAGTTGAGGGTATACTGTCGAAATTATTACCACACATACAAAAAAAGGACCAAAGAAAAGGCACTAACTTATTCTCTTGGTCTCAAATTGGTCAGAATATCAAATTCGCGCACGGTTTAAACGTGGCCAATGTTCTTCTGAATTCCACTGCGACCAAATGACGAAGATTTTGGAAAGCCATCGAACGATTTACTTACTTTCTTTTGGAGAATAAGCTGTTCGAAATACGCTCGGATGCATGGAACTCTGTGACAAGTATAAACCAAATCGCTCGATGAGGAATATTCGAAGGTTCATTCATTTTATATCCCGATAGCATAATCTATAAAATCATGAAAATCGTCCAAGTTAGCACAGTTTCTTTTCAGTTACCTAGGTATTCAAAGCATAATCATTATTTTTGATGAACACCTACATTTAAATAAACAACACTTTATTTGATTCAACCCTGCTGTTTCCAATTCCATTCCGTAGTTAACGTGCTCACATAATTCTAAAACTGTACTCAGATAGTAGTGTATGAACCACCTACCGACCTACCCACATTTCATTCTCCATCGATAGTCGGGTGCGTTGCGTCACATTTATCGATTGCATTTTGTTTTTCTGTCTGAAATCTGCACTCCGAATGCAAACGTGAATAAACTGAACGACAAACAGGAATGATACTTTGTTATTATTAGGTGTACCGTACGCAGTAGTCTGTGATTAATTTTTTTTCCCCGCTATCACAGAGGTGTTAGAGGCAAAGGTGTCACAGACTGCATTGCCAAAGAAGGAGCAAACACAATTTCCCGGCCCAGAACCATTGTCTGGACTCTCCAAAGCCCACTTGAAACAAGAAGTTCGACGCTGGCTGTGAAACCTGTCCTTAGCAAAGTGTCAGTCAAAGTTATGATTGGTCATTGGCATATTCTGCGGCTAACCACCATTGAAGAAATACTGATATTTCATGGTTAAATTCTGGAGCTTTGCGCATCGGACACCCATTTCGCATTACTGCATATAGATTAATAACTAATTTTAACGACATCAGACTCAATCCACATGTAAATATTTGAACAAAGATATACATTAGTGAGATGAGTAACTGGTTCGTTAGCGATATTGATTGGCTACTGAAAAATATGAAGCATGTACACACTGCTTCATCCATACACCCTTTGATTACTGGTACGACTCGCATCATATAAAATGGTACTCTTGTTGGTTCAAATAGTTCATTATTATAATTGCTGCTTAGAATTGTATCCGTAAACAACTGAAATGAGCCATTCTAACATCAAGTGTAGCACTTTTATCAAGCGAAAGTGAATCTACTTGTATATGGAAAATATATCTTTATAATGTTTTGGGGTTACCAAGGATTGTTGGATTGTATTATAAACAAAGAAATAAATCTTGTCTATATATCAATCACAAAAATCATTTCATATTGGTAAAACTACTGATATAATGGGATTTCAATAGCTTTCCACAGGACACGGCATCAAGCGAAAAACAAACACACGAATACAAAGGTGATGTTCTCAATTAACTGATCCACTAATTTAAGAAAAATCTGAAGTTAGCAGGCGAAAATTATAGGTGGTGAAAGAGACACTTAAATGTTAAGCACGGCGCAGAATTGGTCACTCAGGCAATCTCAGAAGCATGCATTCTGAAAACCACAACACCTTGTACAGTTCGAAAATAGCACTTCACACATTCACTTTTGACAGGTGGAATCAAACAGAAACATGTGATAAATCAGAAGAAAACGGATAATGAGACATTATTTCGGGTTTTTGCGCTTTGAGCTGCACAGATAAAAAAGATTTCTTCAATCAAGAATATACATACTCTTGAATAGAATAATCTTCTGAAAAGAATAATCATTTCTGATCAATGAATATACTCCCATTTCAAGCTGATTGGGATGTTTGCTTCTTTACATAAATTCTCTTGAAATGAATTTGCTTGCAGTGAAAACATTATTCTCTTCATCCTAGAAAACATTCAAATTAACTCATTGTGAAACATAATCCACTTAACACAAAAATATAATTCCTTGGTAGATATCACTACCCGTGCCACGTGACACATTCAACCAATGAGCAATCAAAGCAGCTGGCGACACCGCGACCTGTGAATACGACTTCCATTTCGACCATTTCATCCAGTTTGACCATTTGGGTTGGAGGTTATGAGGCTATGCGTACCGATATGAATGTTAGTTTTGTACCCAGTGGAAACTGTTTCTATACAATGAAAATGCAACATCGAAAATTGAATTATGCTTATTACGGACTAGTTGGTCTTCTACAGTTTTGTATCTAAAAGCGAGTGGCGTTTTTTATGTATTCAAAGAAACTGCGTCACTACTAACTGATGGTTTTATTGAGAATACAGTTATTAAACTTAAAACTATTCTCATATAAAACCATTATTTATACCTAAATTGTTCGTAGTTGTGAATCTATGCTTTGTTTAATCTATTCAATGTTGCCAAAATGAAAATGGCTTCCATTCTATATTTTATAACGAAGTGCAAAGTGCAGATTTGAACTCAACCTCCAAGTTGATATAGAAGAATAGTATTCATTATCGAAATTGCAATGTTCTTGTCTCAACCTACTCCCATGATTCAACGAAAAAAAGTGCCCATTATTGAGGCTAAAATATTCTTGCTTCAACCAACTTATGAAGCAAGTGTTCACTTTTTTAAAAAAATTTTTCTTGTAAGTGACCAAGAGGATTCCGTCAGAAAATCAAACTAATATTTGGTTGGACCTATTCAAGAATACAATCTGTTTGAATCAACGCAATTATGCGTTGATACAAAAACTCCTTTTTATCAGTGTGGCATTGTCATGATGCAGAATTATTCGACCATTTTAATTGTATTTTCTAAATTCGACGATGCCTTGTTAGCGTTAACATTTCTTCGATCCTTTAATGACACCGTAGTAACAGTCCGATTTTGTAATGAAAAGACGATCATTATTTTCTAAATGCTTCAAGAGTAACGAATTTTCTTGATTTTGGCTCGTCGTGGAACACCAAAACAGTCGACTGGCGTTAGTTTTCTGGCTCGTACGAATAGATTCAAGTTTTATCACCAGTCACGAGGTCAAATACCAAATTTAGACCACTTGAAGGCATGTTCTTGCCCCGTTTGACGCGACATTTTTGAGCATTTGTCCAATTGTGTAGAATTCAACGTGCACAAAACTCCTTCACATCTAAACGTTCATGCAATATATTTGCCGATCAGAAAACGTCAATGTTTTGTTGAATAACTGCTGTAGGTGGACGACCTTCACCCGCGGTTGAATTCTACAAACCAACTGAAAACAGTGGCAATGCCCTAACAGACAAATGCAGTCTGTTCTTTGGCCATTTTCTTTTCTTCAGTACGGTAACTAACCGAATCAAATGAACTGAAATGCCCTGTCTTGACTAAGGGATAGTAAAATTGGCCAAATTTTACGAATATCTAATTGACAATTCGATGACGTACCGACGGCGATTATAAAATCTTTTATGCACTAGCGGGCGGTAAAGTACACTTTACTGTCCGGTTCGCCGGGCGTAAAGTGGCACTTTACCGCCCGTGGGCGCATTATGGCCCGGCGGACCGTAAAGTAGACAAAATTCTCAAATTGTCTATACGCACACATCATTTCATGCAATTCCTAACACGAATTAGAATAATTTCAGTTCAATAGAGCAATACTCTTTCTAACATTTGTTCATAATCGTTGGCAATTTTTTCAGTGATGACCTATTTATTTGAAATAGATTTTCCAATATAGCACTCAGCTACTATAGTTTCACATTCCTCATATTATGTTACCCTTAATTATTGTATGCATAACGTATGAAACGTGTAGACCATTGCAATTCAAGTCAGTATTTGTGATTCGCGCTATAAAACCGCTAGTGCATAAAATTTTGTATGTATCACGTGCGTAAAATGCGTTTAAGGCATTCGGCGTGTGATGGCCTTCGGCTAACGCCATCGGGCCATCATCCACGCCGCAGGCCATAAACGCCTACTTTACGCCCTTGATACATAATATTTATTTATGTATCAAGGGCGACTGAAAGATATACTTTAGTCGATGGAAAATAGTAACTAAAGTATATCTTTCAGTCGCAGATGATTCCACAACTGACTTTATGAACATCCTGTTCATATTTTCAATAAAATCAATACAGTCTCATTATTCAAAACCTCTTTCTCCTATTGTCGGAGGGAATAGTGAAACGGACTACACTTAGGATATGCTACAGTCAGCCTTATATTATAATTGACTAGTTTATAAATGAATTTAAAATCTGATAGTTGGCGTCTGTCACTCAGAGAAATTAGTCCCATATCTTTAACAATCACATTATAATTCGAAGAGTTTTGATAGAATTTCTTGGAAATATATCGAATAGATTTGTTTTGTATGCTCTGAAGTCTGTGTCGATATGTGTGTTGAATAGAGGATTCCATTTGACTGATCCGAAACATAAGAAAGACACTGATGACATAAATAAGTTCCAACGGGTTGAACATTTCTGAAATCGTGGCATGTGTGAATCAGAAATAATCAACATGTTCGTCAAATAATATCTTTGAGTCGAAATACAAGCCGAAATCTTTTCGTTTGTTTTAAAGCTATGTTGTTGAGAGAATACTGTCAGTTCACAATTGTTCAGGACATTTTTATTCCGCATAAAAGTTATATAATGGCATTCATCAGGGTTAAAGAGAAGATAACCATCACGAGAGTAGAGTAGATTCATATCTTCCTGGATCAGTTGCCATCTGATATAGACGATACAGTATGAAAAATGTTTACAGACATTCATGTTATTAATATAACTGTGGAATAATAGGGGGCCTAAGTGAGAACCCTGTAACACCCCAGATGTTATATCGGAAAAAGTTGATCGGTAATTGCAAATCATTACTGCCGACATCAGTAAGTTTCTTCAAGAGAATGAATGACATGATCAATTTTATCGCAAAACTTACTGAAGTCGGTTTAAATGGCGTAGATAACCCATACTCTTATTTTCAAGGAGGTAATGGGTACACGTGAATAAATTCATTCTTCATTCTCCTTCATTAATGATTGATTTAAAGCAAAAAAAAATCAGTGACGATGGATTCAAATAGTTGCAAAGTTTTGAAATCAGTTTGTAGTTTTCCGGAAGATATCCTTTCCCTGACTTGATATAAGGGCTTTTTTTCAAATATCTGGAAAGTAACCTTCATGGATTTGTAGAACAGGATGAATAAAAATCATCAAATTGTTTTGCGCAATTGCGCAGGGCGCAAGGCATTTGGAGGCAAGTTGTGATCTTGTCTACACCAGCGCAGCTTTGTTAGGGAAGAACAATTTTTTTTGGTATTGCGTTTCTTTTGGAAAAAAGTATTTTTTTTATGTTAATCCATAGTTACTTTCGGGGGTAATACCACGAGTGCTCGCAATACTATCGATAGTAATTCTGTCAGAAATCAACGAGATCACGTTGCTTGGTAACACCACGAGTCCTTTAGGACGAGTGGTGTTACCTCAAAGCAATTTGATCGAGTTTAAGATTTCTGACAGAATTATAGATAGTATTGTGAGCACGAGTAGTATTTATTGAGATAATTTCAAGAACCAACAAAGTAAAAAAAAGTTCCACTGTCGTGAATTCTTCAAATGCATGATAGACATGAAGTCTGTCAGACTGACATTGATATTAGATAAGTTCTCCGTTGTTGTTTGAATACGTGGTTGCCATGACAAAGTGGTATTACCTGCTCGAAAGCTAGGAAATGCGTATTATCGAGGCATACGTCGCTTATTGGTCCTAATAGACTACAAGCCCATATAACGATTTTGGGGGGTCATTTTATACAGCATGAAACATATTCAGAACGATGCTGCTATATGAAAAAATAACTTTAGGCACTATGCCGTCAATTCTTGGTGGGACAAATGACTGTAATAATAATAATAGTAATTTTTCACCTGAAGATGTGCTTTTCCGACAAAATATTCTTGTTCGGCATTCCTCACGTTGGTAGATTATGAAATAATAATCTCCTAGAACCTACTGCCGTACAAAAATAATTAAACCAAAATCCAGGAATTTTTTTTTTAATTTTCGGAAATTTTCCATTATTTTTGTACGGCAGTAGGTTCTAGGAGATTATTATTTCATAATCCACCAACGTGAGGAATGCCGTACAAGAATATTTTGTCGGAAGAGCACATCTTCCGATGAAAAATTACTATTATTAATATTACAGTCATTTGTCCCGCCAAGAATTGACGGCATATTGCCTGAAGTTATTTTTTCATATACCAGCATCGTTCTGAATATGTTTCATGCTGTATAAAATGACCCCCCAAAATCGTTATATGGGCTTGTAGTCTATAATATTGCAGGAAAGGAGGGTTTCATCTCTCACACGGCGAGTGAAATTATCGTTTTTATTAATATGTGGAGTGTTTATTAAGTTTGAAGGGTTGATGAAAGAGAAAGAAAATGCCGAAAAAATTTGGGAGATATCTTCGACAATTGTTAAAATTGTTATTTCCGTCAACCGATTGCACCCCTACGCGCAACCCTCGGAAGTCTTCGAGACTTGTGTGAGCTAGGGAAGACGCAGCCCTTACCTATTAACGTGTGATGCCATGCACGAGACCGGTCAATCGGTGGATCGAACCCACGACACCACGCATTCGAGGCGAACGCACTACCAGCCGACCACCACGGCTCATTATTTATTTTATCTGTTTGCTTTAAAGCATTGAAGATAGATTGTTTTTTTTTTCACGTAGTAATAATTGCCACAATTGTTTAGAGTCGGTAGTAGCGCAGGTTTATATAATTCCCGTAATCGTTGTCGATTAGAAATTTGGAGCGCCTTCTCAAAAATTCAACAATACATTGTCTTTTCAAAAATAAGTCTTTCTTTTCACCGTTTTGAATTAGGAATGGGGTTTGGATTTTTATTAACGAAATGACTTATGATATGATCCTTACCATTGAATACTTTTGAATTTTGACTCGTTTATTCTCTAGGCGACATGACACATTGTTGATATAGTAAAATTGTATATTAGATTGGTGCCCAGTTAGTCCATCGTAACGTGTAATGTAGGACCTTTGATGCAATTTATCTGCGAACTGTGTTGTGGAGAACCTATTTTCTTCTTTATTTCAAAGAGGTTATAACAAAATTCGTCATCAATAATTACATATCATGCGGCATTCTACTAAATAAATTTATCTATTAATCTATTCGTATGAATTGAAGGAGAAATGTGGAAATGAAAGTAAACAAATGAAGTATAGTGCGAAAATATTAGATTATGGAGACATGACATAGTAATTTTTTGATTGGTTCTAATGACATTTACGTCACTCGCTCCATAAAAGAAATAATGAAATAAAACTATTTTTCACTGACCAACTGAAATCCATTCATTTAACTGAAAAATTTGTATGTATACTTTTTAGATATTACATAGAATACGTGACCTACATAAGTATTTGACATAATTATCCTGGAAAGACAATATACTGGGAAAGGTCCGATCAGTGCATAATAACAAGGAGATAACACAGAGAGCCAATTATACAGGGATCGTCGTGGAATATGTCTTCAAACTCAAGAAGGAATGTAAGCATTCCTCATCAAATTTGATTTTAGAATTGGCAAATTCTTTGATAGAAAATCGCCACCTTGAAACTAAATGTGGCTAAAAACAATAATTTTGTGAGGAGTAATTCTAACCACAACGATCAAACTTTACATAGACACTTGAAAGCGAGGAAACGAAACACAAATTTTGCGAGGGGTAATTTTTTCAGTCTGATATAACTAGAACGAAATAACCTTACATTGACGAATCAAATACCATTAAGTCTGCCCTAAATGGAATGGCACGAGCCGCCACTGTTACTGAGAATCTATTCAACGAGAATATCTAACTCAATTTCTACACCAAGTGACTCTGTGTGAATTACTAAAATTATACCATGACACAGCCTAGAAATTATCAAATAACAGTCTCAAGTCTTAGATAATACTATCTAACCGACACATTCGAAAATGTGATAATTTCAAAAAATCAAACAAATCTGTATCTCGAATTTTGAAACTGGTGTTGTGTGGAATTTGCAGAACAATTATCAATCACTAGTACAACCGAATTACATTGAACTTGTATTTTTTATGGAAAATATGACGTTTGTGCATTTGTTAGAAAACTTCAAGATATCGATAAAATACTTGATCTTCATGGAACTCAGAGACAGATATTGTTTCTTGAGGGTCTCTGTAATAAATTTCCGTCCAATCCCTAAACAACTGAATAGACAATATCCAGTTTCTCTCTTATAAATATATTTTTATGGCCAGTGTTCTTCGGGAATATTACCAATATTTCCACTGTAGGCACCCATTTGCTATCACTATGAAAACTTGTAGAACATATCTTTTTCAGAGCTCGCTATATTAACGAACTGCAAATTTTTTGAACTCTACTTTGAGAGGTGTTCCCTGATGCACGAAGATCAACTTTCACAGATTCAAATAGAAACTTTAAAGAACACTGTTATTTTTCAAATACAACGAAAGTGACATATAGCCCAATTTCTTAGACAATTTCAGAATAAATGTTGATTAGGTTGTGAGGAGTAATTCTAACCACAACGATCAAACTTTACATAGACACTTGAAAGCGAGGAAATGAAACACAAATTTTGCGAGGAGTAATTTTTTCAGTCTGATATAACTAGAACGACCTAACCTTACATTGACGAATCAAATACCATTACGTCTGCCCTAAATAGAATGGCACGAGCCGCCACTGTTACTGAGAATTCAACAATATCTATTCAACGAGAATATCTAACTCAATTTCTACACCAAGTGACTCTGTGTGAACGAACGTTATGTCAACAAAACTATCGCCTTAATATTTTTCAACATTTTTCATTTTCAGGGTGTCAGGGTGTCAGGAGACATTTCTTATACTTTTATTTGTTGATTATATTTAAATTCTTCAAATTGTAATATTTCTAAACATTTTTCATTTTCAGGATGTGCATACACTTTCTTATACTTTTATTTGTTGATTATATATAAATTCTTGAAATTGTATTGACATTTGACAAAGTTTTTTACAAACGATTTGAGAAACAAAACTTAGGTTACGACCGCACCAGACATGTTGTCTTTTTACCAACCGATTAATTCGCTTTTATTTACTGGTTGTCCATGAACTCATGCAGTTGATTAAAAACGTGCCTTAAACCTGTGACAAGCGTGCTAGAAAAGCAATAATAATTAATGAACTGTCTTTGACACATCTTGAAAATAAACAAGAAATAATGAAAAAGGATGCTTAATCCAAAATCTTCCCCGATATCCTTCATCGTCAAGCAAATCAGAAATAATTGGACATGAAAAACCCCATACAGAAAACAAGAAGTAGTTTGTCATGAAAGTTATGAACAAAAAAGTTGCATTGCTAATTTATTGTGTATCGATTTTGCAAATTTCTCAATTCTACGTCAACAATAGAGAATATTACGGGTGAAGAATCTCGGGTTCTATGACTTGAAAGATCCAACACGAGTAATTGAATTAATCTTCCAATTATGAAGATTTCCTTGGGAATTCATATTCCAGTTTTATTGAAAGCCTGATGTACTTTTTCTCCTTTACTAAACAGTCTAATCCATATAATTTACAAACAACGTTGCACTAAATTCATCAAATTTGTGGTAACACTATTCACAGTTTTTCATGAAATAAGCTGGAAATATGCGCACTATTTCAATCAGTCAAGGCGGTACATCAACTTGGGGTAAATTACTGAGGGTTTAGCTATTACTTTTTAATAACTAAAAGCTATAAGTGATATTTTCCAACGAGATCAAATTAATTTTATAATGGCTGTGACATAAGCCGAAAGCAAACCGAAAGTATCAAGGGAGAGACGTTACCATGACAACTATCAACAAACTGGCGTCTATTTCAAAAAGCGACAATTGCATTATTCAATTCCACCAACTGTCAATCGAAAAATCACTAATACCAACAAGAGACACAGAACAAAAAATAAGTGATAGAAGGGCATACGAGATTATCAATAAATTATATACAAAAATGAATTATGAGGTAACAAGTGGAATGTATCAGTTCAGGAGAAATCTGAACAACGGGGGTGTTTCCATAATAATATATAAGACAAATTTTAATTTTCCAGAACTGAAATTTTTTCAGGAACAAAGTAAATTAGTGGTAAAATGGCTGATATGAATCCGAATACATTTTCGGCCTATTTTGCCTCCAACTATAATTTTTTGGAAATTGTAATTTCTTCATTACTGGCGTGCAGTGTATATCACACCTGAAATGACTCCTGTTTAATTCTAACGTATCTATCGATTTTGAAAATTTCAGAATTCTACGTCAAAAATTATGGAAGTTAGGGGGTGTTTCCATGAGAAGTGAGACACTGTATATGTGTCGGCCCAAAAAATTTAGTGTACCACATACCACATGCTGTTTTGGAAGTGTTCTGCAAGGCCTCTGCATTGAAACATTACCCGGACTTGCAAAAGTACAGTTAGTTCCCTCTGTTTTGTGATATGAATAAAAATTATCTGCTTTATCTTGAGAAAAATTCAATGACAATTTCATTAATGCGTTTCTATCACTTGAGGACCTTGAGGTACGTAATTTTGTTATTCAATGAGACAAAGTTTTTGCGGAACCCTCTCCCTACTACCTAATTCTTTCAACATGGTTTGTGGGTAACTTTGGGTATTCCACTTCCTTGCTTACATATCATCTTTCGTCTTTTGAAAATTACGGAGCGGAGTGTATTATACCTTTGTTAACATTTGAACCGTTCGACCTACAAAAATGGTCTTGAATGATATCGCCGATAGTACCTTTTCCTTGATTACTCGATAGATGGCGCGGAGTGACACATACACTTGAAGATATTAAATAGCATGGGGATTAGCGTCGACTCCTTCCTCTTTTCAACCATCTAAATTTATTGCGTTTCCTTGACCCTCAAAGCGATTTTTTTAAGTTGATATGCCCTCCCGCGCCATCCATCGAGCGGTCACAATGTCTTTTATTTAAAAAAGTAGGGTCGGTGATATCATTCTATCATTCAAAACGGTATTGTCTGATTTTTGTACGTCGGCGTCGAACCGTTCAAAAGTTAACGAGGGGGCGACTATGAAGAAGCTGCACTGTATAGATATAATGGACACAAACTTTTTGACCAATTATTAGTCATTGCAGAATTTGCAGTTAAAGTAGTTAAACTGAATTTAGGTTCGACTATAAAATATCAAAACGGGTTTTTGATTACATGACAATACATAAACCAATCAACACTTCATTTCATGTAATTGTGGAGAGCCATATACAGGGCGATTCAAAAGTACTTTAACAATCTTCAGGGGTGATTCCTCACAAAATTCTGATATTAATTGTCCATATAAATATATGTCTGGAAACGCTTTGTTTCCAAGATACAGGATGTTAAAGTTTAATTTTTATTTTAGGTTTTTTCAAATAACTTCTGAAATACTGACCTTAAATAAACGAAAATTGGTAATAAGAGGTATTTCGAGGTGTCGAATTTGAACCTGACGTTATTATTGCTCTTACTCGTAGGGGGCGCCACCTACACGTCTATTTCTTTTTTGAAGATTCATAACTTCTTTGAGCATATTTCTAGCACATTTCTCAGTAAAAAATTCCTCTATCATATCTACGTAAAAAAGCTACCCTTGTTAGAATTCGCTATAAGCAACCGTTTTCTAGAAATTTGGACTTGAAAATTTCAAGTCGATTATTTGATAATCGACAACATACCAAAAATTCAGGGAATTTAACCGAAATCCATTTTCCATAAGGGAAGTGCGGGGTCCTTTGGTACATGGTCATTAAATTACAAAAAAACATTTCTAACTTTTTGAATTTTTTTCAGAAAAAATGTCCATTTTCACAGATAACGAATGCCAAGTCCAAGTTCATGTGAATCTATTAATGGAAGAAATTCCCATATGTTGCCGACTTTGATGGTGTTACTTGTTACTGTTACACTTTTTCAGTAATATAATGTGCATAGGCTAAGGCATAAGGCTATGAGACTAAAACAAAAGTCTAATTTTTTTAAAATTAACATTTGTTCAAATGTTATTTCATCGATAAAATTAGTGAAAACAAAATCAGTAGGTAAGTCGTTTTTCGGAACAGCAAATCAAATTGTTTCTTAAAAATAAATGAAAATATACTATGGAACAAATAAAACTCCCTGAAGAAAGGGAAAATATTTTCTGTAACAAGGTTGAAATGAAAATTAGATGCTAGCGAAACATTCTGAACGCCAGGCAAAGGCGAATTTTCGTTCCAAAACCGAGTAACAGACTATACTTTCTCCACGATCCACCCAAAATAGGTAATAAAAATATTTCTTTAAGATTCTGAACAAACTGTAATTTCACATTAACATTTATGTTTTTTGTATTTGTACAATTATGGTCTAGATACCCATGACTATCTATCGTATGCACGACGTTTACTCGTAATTCACTGACAGTCAAGGCTAACAGAACATTTTGTAAACTATTTAGAATATTCATTCCATAACAAGTGTGGGAATGAAATTCATGCAAAATGCATAAGGACAGCTATAGTGTTTTGGAATATTTCTTCTGTAGCAAGAGCTATTATGTTTGAAAGTGGTTGACAATGTATAAGTGTTAGTAGAATTCTTCTGGACTTCCATTCTTTGCATGAAGGTAATTATAGCAGGTACATTAGTTGCATGCTATATAATGATTATCCGAGATTTCTTGTCGCATTCACATACTTGATAACGACAGTAGATGTTGAAACGTCGTGACTCAAACACATGCAAAGAATTTATTTTCTTTGTTTCTAGACAATGGAAGTCCAGAAGAATTCTACTAAGAGTTATAATGTCAACTTTCTCATAGCAAAATTGATTTTGGAATTATTACATTACACAACGGCCGAATAGAAAAAATATTACTATTCTCTTGAAAACTATTACATATTCACTTGAAATTTAAATTAGGAGAAAGTGTAGAAAACAAATTCGATCAACTCAGGAATGGTGAGAGAAATGCCATGCATCCAACACCCATTCAGTTTTTTATGACGTTTCAAAATAGTATATTGCACAACTAGTGCGGAAAATAGGATCGCCTATGGCTCGCGTTTTATAATCTTGTAAGATCAGAATGAAATATCCAGTTTCCGCACGAGTTTTACCCTATATTTTTCAGTCGACCGACCTGAAAAACAAAATATTACGAGATTTTACTCACAGAGCATTACCAAATAAAATAAATTTTGCGTGACTCCCATTATACCTACCAACAAATAATGTTTACAGAAAAACCTTGCTTTAGGATTAAGTGTGGTTTATTTAATATTTCATTTCGCACTAGTACCTTCTGTTTAGGATCTATTTCATGTAATTTTTTATTTCGCGGTCTGTGGCTGTTGAAAAGATGAATAATGCGTTCAAAAATAATGAGTTGTACTTTGGAACAAAAAAACTGAAATTAATATCGCTATAGATAAGTTGATAATAATTACAACAAAACATAAACTAAATAATACTGAAGGGAGTCCAATCACAATTTAAATTAAAATCAGTGAAAATGATCTATATATCTGGTATGGAAATTAGGTATCTAGGTTTTATTGTAGATAACACAATTTCTTTGAATAATTATGCTCACTATGTAATAAGCAAAATATCTTCTTCATCACCAATGTATGCCAGAATAACGTGCTATAATTGCATAATGAAACCTCATTACGATTTTTGTGGTACTGTTTTATATCTTTTTAATCAAAAGAAATTGAACCAATTACGAATAATGCAGAATGGTGGAATGTGAATCATATAATACGCTGCAACAGAATTACACCTTTTCAAGATATGTTTTGCAGATTAAGAAAAATTACACTTCTCTTTCTTTGTTCAAGAGGGGTTCGATAATATTTATAACAACGCTGATGAATTGAATCAAACTAAAATCAAGTCTAAGTTAGATTTAAACTATATTAATAACTATAAGGATTTGTAAGAATGCAACTGTAAATTTCTACCCTATATAAAATACATGTGATGTAGTTTTTCTGCTATTTTGGTAAAATGGACAGATTTAAGTATGCATTTTTCGTATAATGTATGGCTATATGGAGCATATTAATTATGTTTATATTAGGATTGCCTAACTGAAATAAAGTTCTTCTTTTTCTTTACTTTTTCTTCTAACAAACATCTCTGTTCTATAGGTCAATTGCAATGAATTTACTTCGAATTTTTCCCATTCTTATTTAACTAATGAAATGCATCGAAATCGAACCAACAATTGGTTGCACGGCCCTACACGTTCAGACTTGTTTGTCCACAGCCCATCGTTCGACAGATTTTTTTATCATGCTATACTGCCAAATGTTTTTGAACTGCATGTCGCATGGGTCGCATGACGTCGCCATGAACCGTTCAGACAGCGATTTTACAAAATCGTACGAGCGACGCGACGTGTGTAAATAATAGGTAGGACCATGAATCTTGTTTTTCTAATTCTTTACGATCTGTAGTTCCAACAGTGTGAACGATATACCGGTGTAGGGCAACGTCTCTACAGTGTCCGGCATAAAGTTGGCAGCATACGGAAAACTTTTTACGAACACCAACAATGAACCTACTCGAGGGAGATTAAAAAGCATGTTTTCAGAAAACATAATCCTATCACTTTATTTCTCTCGGAAGAATTAAAAGTCAAGAGAAACTATTGTTCAGATTCGAATGTTGATCCAAAAAGAAATACTAATCATGGCCACCTAAGTATGACCAATTTATTTTTCCAACTTTTTTTTACCCGTCTTCTCCTTATCGCCCTGTACGACAGAAGGAATACTATGCTAGGCGGATGGTATATCGTAAGATTTGATGATATCATTCTCAGGATGTCCTCACCACATCTACGATTATCCTGGAGGTGATACTGAACCTGCCTTCTCTGCATTTGTACATTGCAGCGGAGGCCAATGGAGGGGGAATAACCTAGGCCCCTCTAACATAATGAAGATCATACAAATCGACACATCTGAGATGCATTTGATAGAACATACACCACCATCACACAAGATGAAAAAAAAAAACACAAAAGCTATACCAATGTTGTCAAGATGGTTAAACTGGTACACGGATCACTCTAAGACAAACAATAGAGTAAGGGCTGGAATATAAGAGAGATATTTTAAGGATGGGCCCTAGAAACTAAACCAGTCATTCTCTCCGACAATCAGGAGGTAATGAAGGCCTCATAATAATGCAGGTTTTCTTCCAAACATGTCTTGGTACCAGGTCACAGGGGTATCCAGAGGAATGAGAGCGCAGATGCCCTAGCAAGGGATGGGGCAGCATCAGCTCTCATCGGACCGGAACCACCTTGCGAAATCATCTCCTCGAACTGAGCCGAAACTCTCTTAGAAAGGTGATCGGACTCCTAACAGGGCACTTCCACCTGAGAAAACACCTGTACAACAACAATAATAATGGTGTGGGAAAGCGAAGCCCTGGCTCGCATGAGGATGGATAGGACACAGCAGTGCAGAAGATATCATCTCACACGGAAACCTCGTAAATAGGGTTGCCGATTTGCCAGTAATTACTGGCACTTGCAAGTAATCGAAGGCCTTGTCAGTAAAACTGCAAGTAATGTTTTTGATGCGAGTAATTGCCAGTAATAGTACACTCCTAAAGAAATGAATCAGTTTTTCAACAGTTTTGTAAGTAAATTGTGTTTAAAAATGCAAAACACTACGCGCCATCTACCAGAGAAAAGCAACGAAGGTATAGCATGCGTGCTTGCTACTTATCTTGTGCTAGTTCACTCGAACTCTATCAGCATCTAGTGGTCAAAGCATTGTCTAATAGACATATTAATGGTCAAAGTTTCAACAGTAATCTGTGATGGTTTTATTTTAAGTATTTGTTAATCTCTTGAATTAATTTTTTAAATAAACTTTTGTTGAAAATGAACTACTTGTATTTTGTTACGCTTCTTTATATTCTGATCAACTACAAAAATACATAAAGTGCTTTTGTCATCAGATTTGGCGGCAATTTAAAATATTTTATATAAAGATGACGTTGTCATCAGGGATTGGGCTTCTGGGCGGCAGGGGGCTCTAAACTCGTCTTATTTATTTGAGAAAGGTACTTCTGAATTTACAATAACGTACTGTTATTACTAAGAATCAGTAAAATTATAGCTGTTGACAAATGCCAGTAATTTGCCAGCATTGATACAACAATATGCCAGTAATTGCAAGTAATGAATTCAAATCGTGCTGGTAATTTCTAATACTCCCGTTAAGGAATTTCAAGGAGTTCATCAGAAGATCCGGAGTACTCACGAGATAATCCTGACAGGAGGGAGCAGAGTTCATGGGAATCTTTCAGGCATTAAATAGACATAAACCCTACAATTGTTAATGTGAAGAAAGAGCCTATGGAACCGAAATATCAAAATATACTAAATGATGTCAATAATTTCAGGTGCGTGATTCCTTATCATATTTTATGAAGAACATATCATATAAACGTGTGTCCTAACTTGCTTTGATTCCGAGATCAAAGTTTCATTTAAAAATCATCATCATTTCATCAATTACTCAAAAGTCTGTTTGGCGATTTTTATGAAACCTGGTGTGGTTAATAGCAGTAGCAAGGGGCTTCTTTTCATGAAACTATATTTCAAATTATAAGTGCATGGCACATGATTACCTGATTGATTTCTATACTAAAAATCATTGTACGCCGCTGTTTTTTTCCTAAGTTTCATATTTTTTCAGAATAAATAAATGAATATATATATATATATATATATATATATATATATATATATATATATATATATATATATAATTGTATTTGAAAGCGGTGCCGATGGTTTTGACAATTTTTATTGGCTTATTTTTATCATAACTTAACCATTATCAAATGTGTGAAGAAAGATTTATCGACGGGTCTCTCTGTGTCCACCTTCTCGTTCAATGCATCTTATTGTCCGATCATGAAATTCACGAATAGTAGATCGCAACACACTTCCTGGAATATTTCTGCAATGATGTCGTATCGAATTTTCAAGCTCCTCAGCATTATAAAATGGTCGATCCTTGTAAACCTTTTGCTTTAAATATCCCCATAAAAAAAATCTAATGGGGTGAGATCTGGCGAACGAGGAGGCCATCGTGGATCAGTGTTTCGTCCTAACCATTTATCACCAAATTTCCCATTTAACCATTCTGAAACAATTCTAGTAGAATGAGCAGGACATCCATCATGTACAAACCATAATTTATGTCGTTCTTGTAAGCTCATATTCTCCAAAAAGTCCGTTAGTTCGTTTTCCAAAAACTGTAAATAGGTATCACCAGTTAGGTTGTGGCGAAAAAAAAAACGGCCCCAATAATTTGTTGTTAACAATACCGCACCATACATTTGTTTTTTGATAATATTGGTTTTTATTGTCAATGACAAAATTCGATTTTCGTCCGACCACCACCTACAATTTTGGGAAGAGACAACGCCATTTGTTGTGAACGTAGATTCGTCTCCAAAAAGAATGTGTTTATGGAAATCATGTTGATCTTCTATTTGTCCTTGAATCCACATGCAGAAATCATACCGTATGTCATAGTCTCGTTCTTGAAACGTGCAAATAAACATAGGCTTATAGGCATGATATTTATTTTTTTTAAGAATCTTCTTAACAGAACTTTGTTTTACACCCGTATAACTGGAAATTTCTTGGGTGGATCTTCTAGGGTTTTCAACAACTGCCTGAAGTACTTCTAATTGATTTTCCTCATTACATACAGGTTTCGTACGTTCATTTTTATGCCAGTCTGTTTGAAATTATTTAAAATTCTGCTTACAGTGGAATAGTGCACTTGTTTGTCTGGATGACGTTCATTGAATATATCTGCTGCTTCACGCACTGGTTTATAGTTATCTCCACATATTAAAACTAATTCTGCCTTCTCGGCTAACGTTAACTGTCTTGGAGGAGGCATTTGAAATCAAATAAACTCAATAATCGAACAATAATTCTTCGAGAATGTCACCAAACTGTCATAATGTTTACTGTCAACACTCATTTGTTTTGTTCTTTGGGTATCCGTGATTATTTTAAAAGGATTTAATGGTTGTCGGTTAATTTGTACAGCTTTTTCATAAACATTTCAAACACAAAATGTTCACATTAAATGAAAGTTTTTGAATATGCATATTATCATTAATGATGTTTTACCTTGTTAAAAATATGGTTTGCGAAATTTTAAACTTAAGCTGAATATCGTTGCAACAAACATGAAGTTTGTGAATCCCTAAAAAATTAAAAATCCAAGTTAATTTCACGAATATTCTTGAATTTGAACAAATCTATGCTCAACCAATTTGGTTGTGGTTACTTTATGGAAGTGCTAAGGGTGATTATAAAAAAAAATTACAAATTTGGAAATTATTAACGAAAAAAATTAAAAAATTAAAAAATCACTTGGGAGGCCATGTTTTGGTATTTGGGCATAACTTTCAATTGTAAACAACTTTTCTCAATAACATTTTGCTGAATTTTCTAAAAATAAGGGTACTTTACTCTTGAGCAATTTTTATATTTTTTGACCTACCCTGTATGCTATTTGACTTGCAGCCATTTGTATTTTGGTTGTGCAATTCATTAAAAAGATTCCCATATGTTGCACACTTAAATGACCACACTGTATAACCTGTATCTTCAGGAACTAACATACACATGGACATTCATCTGGATGATATCCTATACCTATACTTATGAATAAATAGTAATCAGAATGTTTTCTACCCTTCTCTATCAAACGTTGTAAAGTTAAACGCGATTGAAGAAACTTGATTATTGGTAATGTAGATGATATAGAATTTGATGAAGTGTTGCGGAATGAGGTGCATAATCAATCCGTAACATTGTGAATGTGATCAATTTTTGAGGAAACCCCTATTGAACAAAAAGAGCTCACAATTCATCTGTGATCCCTCCATAACAAAAAAACTTAAATCTCGACATGAATTTTTCAACTCGCCGACTGGGAGTGAAACTATTTTAAAAATAAAATTATATTTACAGTGGCTCAGCCATTAGCAATTATCCTACACAATTCCCTAATTTGAATAAGCAAGTCACCAAATCTCATAAATATTCAAATTCTCACAACTCCACTTAGTAATTTATACAGAAGGCAGTGTTACACCGATAGCAAACAAAATGACGGAAAAAATAAAACAAACATTTTGCCAACCACCCGTTAAATTCCCACGCTACAACGGGATGAAAAATAAAATTAAACGGAAAAATTCTCTCGTGCCGCGCCACATCCAGTGGCAGATAGTTGCCTCTCAGAGGACCGGAAACCGTGGGGCCTCTCTGCCACCGACACCACCAGACGGACCTAGTGCGATGCGATTCGCTTTCGTCAAGGCTATCCACCGGGCGGGGTCAATGGACGGGGGAGCAATCGACCCAACCACGGCGTTGTCAATTTTCTGTTCGCATCTCTGATTCCCAGAAATATGGACGAACAAAGGTAAATACTGAACATTCAATACACTATTTCGAGGAAGGCGCCACAGGCACTAGTGAATATTTCCTATTGATGTTTCATAACAAGTTATTGACATACCCTAGCGACCCGCTCCAGCCTCGCAAGGATGGGTAGCAAAGCATATACGCCTACATTTTTTATCGTCGTAGTTTCGAATCAGTTTATATTAATACGGACCATCTCTTAATGGCATCTCCAAAGGCGTGTCTCTTTTTTCTAGTAATTTATAACAGCGCATTTCCTCAAAACAAAAATGGCATCGGATGAAAATTTATATTAATACTCTCCATTGAAAATTTCTATCAAGTTTCTCTGAATGACTTTCCGCATCCATAACTTGGCAACAGCGCATTTCCGCAAAGTCAAAATGTCGTAGCAGGAACCACCTGATTGAATGCAATAATGTCCACTTCGACCCATCTCCATATCAGATTTCCAGTAAACCGAAGTGACCAACTTGGCAACAGAGCATTTCCGCAAAACAAAAATGGTACTATCAGAATCGCCTGATAGCACAAAATGGGGACGTTCAATTATTTTTTCCAGTAATCCCAAGTGACCAAAACGGCGCATTACCGCAAAACAAAAATAGTACTATTAGCATAGGTTGAGGGTCTATAATCGAGAAGTTCAACTAAGTATGTTTTTTTCATATCAGATTTCCAGTAATCCGAAGAGGTCAACTTGGCAACAGGGCATTTCTGCAAAACAAAAATGGTACCATTACAATTGGCCGAGGGCCCACAATCGCGACGTTGAATTTTTTTTTCAGTAAACCATTTTTACCATATCGACTAATAACTCTTACTTTTTTGGAGTAATGGCAACAATGCGCTGGACAATAGTCGCGCGAATGTTTTGTCGCCACTGAACTCGGGAAAGAAGGTCACGGCAGCTGCACCACCGTGGTGACTGCAAAACAAACACGTGACTGCCGCCGAATTAGAATATATTTTTCATTTCATCTAATTTTTCAAAAAAAAAAAACATGGGATCTCCAATTAATTCCGAGATGTTTGTTTGAGAAGTCTTGCTCTTTTAGCTCGCAAAAGTCTCTCAAAGACTTCTGAATGATGTTTGTGATAGAGCAGCAGGTTGATTGAAAAAAAACTATCATTGATCTTACTACGAAATGAAACTTGATCAAAACCATGATTTTTATTTCCGTGGGAACAAAAAAAAATTTAATAAAAATTGTTTATATCTACGCTCATGCAAAAAAATATTTTGACTAGACATTTTGACTTAACTTGGAGCCTATTCTTTTTTACATTGTAGAACGAAAGACGCAATATCCCATTTTCCAATGACACATTCAAAAAAATTTGATAGACAAATAATAGTACAGTGGTCTAGAACGGTTGGCAAGTTCATGTCGAATGCGAGATGACATATTTGACAGATTTTCTTTATTAATTTCATAGATTAGAAATAGCAGGCAGCTTTATTAATAGCGATTGAAAATTAGGAAAATCACGAACATTATTAATGGCCTCGAGACAGACAAGGTTTATAACGAATGCGTTCAGGCTTTTATGTGATAGAAAGTTTATCAAAACATTAAGATTAACCAAATAATTGGGTAGAAAAGTGATCAATATCCCGGAACCATTTGTGGAACAGGGACATCAGGCTTCCTCAATTCCTCTTGAAGAAAAGTGACTTATCTATTAACGTTCGAAAGATTGTTGAGTACCTTTTTCCACTGCTTCCAATCTTTGGAAGCTACTGTAATTGGGTAGAAAAGTGATCAATATCCCGGAACCATTTGTGGAACAGGGACATCAGGCTTCCTCAATTCCTCTTGAAGAAAAGTGACTTATCTATTAACGTTCGAAAGACATCTTGGAATGTGAAGGTTTGACAAAAATTTCCTGATATAAAGGGCTTATTTTCCCTTTCCTTTATCATATTTACTAGGTTTTGTTTCTGTGATTGAGTACAATAACTTAGTTTCTTTTCTTCGACTGTCATCATTAATCTTGGTACTTAAATATTTAGATCAAATATTGTTTGCGTTAAATTGTAGAGCGAAACTTCAACCTATCGCAACCTATCAAACCACATAAACACAAAACACATTCGAGAATCGTTAATTAGGTGTTGCCAGCTCATGCTATTCGACAATATTTATCTCATACCCTTCGGAAATCGAAAACAATAAAAAATACCACAATTTCAAGTTTTGCGACAATTTCTTATGACGAATGTCGAATTGGTAAAATTTTGGTCATCATTTGAGAACCGACAGCTAATTGCTGTCGGTACATTCCGAAAAGCATCTAGAATGGTAAACAAGCAACTTCAAACCTGTCAATTATTCTTGGTTGAGTTATTGCAACCGATTTGATTGATTTCGAGTTCGAAATTAAACCGAAAAAAGATCGAACATGATGGAGCTTGTGGACACTTCCAGGTATTGAAACGGTATCTATTATGCATCTTCTGTACAGTGTGTTCTTCATAATCACAATTATTGTAAAATATAGTAAAACAAAATAAATGAACACGAGTTGTTCCTGATACGCAAACAACTGTAATCAACTTTGTAATGAATACCATTAGCGCATGAATCATATTTCAACGAAGAAATTCAAATACGAAGGTCACAGATACGAACTCTTCGTGACAGAATTATTTTACATAATTCTGCTGTTTGGTCACAGAGGGCACTTGCAATTGCGTCCTCTGATATTTTGAGGAACGTTGTACAAGTATCTGTTAGATTTAATTCAATACCCGTCGTGGTCTTAGCCAGGAGTTTAGTTGTTTTTTGTCAGGTACTTGCCTTAACAAGCCTACTTAGTAGGTGTTTATGGGAGTAAAGGGTTCATCATCGGTCGGCAACGACTGTTCGTTATTAAACGATCTCCCAAAGAATTCTGTTTTCTTCACATAAATCTCCCAACCCGGAGATTCGGAGTGTTCTTCCTCTGCTCGCTAGGTGGAGCGGCCTAGAAACCGCTTTATCGCGTGAACCAGAGTTGACCAAGCAACGAAGTATGTAATGGTTTGGACGGGGAACAGATCTGCTTCAGTGCTGTCTGTGTTGACCTACCCTTTGCACTGATGAGAGGCAACAACCTCGAAACTAGTCTGCAGGTGGTCACCCTGTCCAAATCAAAACATAATTCTGCTGTTTGGTCACAGAGGGCACTTGCAATTGCGTTCTCTGATATTTTGAGGAACGTTGCACAAGTATCTGTTAGATTTAATTCAATACCAGTCGTGGTCTTAGCCAGGAGAGTAGCTGTTTTTTGTCAGATACTTGCCTTAATAAGCCAACTTAGTAGGTGTATATGACAGTAAAGGGTTCATCATCGGTTGGCAACGACTGTTCGTTATAGTTAACTATGTTGTAAAGAGAAACATTCTCAATTGAAAATTGAACCAATACATATGTAGCTGACCGCAAGTCTATACCTCCAGAGTGCCTCTCAAAAGGTAAATATTTGGCTGGTTAAATAAAAAACTTGAGAAAATTGATGACTAAATTTGTGACGTTTTCAACTAGATTTTTAATCTCTCCTCAACTTGACTAGTTTCTCACATATACATACATATTTCAATGAAAATTTCGGATAATGTAGTATGTGGATGAACGATTTTTTTTTGCCAATTTTTGATCCACGAACTCTGTTCCTATGAGAGACACTCGGTTATAAATGGTGGGAGTAAAAAAAATTATTTGACAAAAAAAATTATCAAAAGCAGTTTTTGGTTTACTTTGAAAAGTCTGCGATTGCATATGAATCACCTAAGGTTGACTCACACTAACCATGTAACTCTTCCGCGGGTCACGTCCAGACATCTGTTCGTATCGTGTAATGAAAAGCCAGCTGAATATTGTATATAAAGTCATTCTGTTATAAGTGACAGTCATGATAAAACTTTGAATTTGACCCAAAGCTGTTAAATCTGTAATCCGTAGACCAATTTTGATCTATGTTTCACGATTAAATTACAACTCGAACCAATAAACGTTATTTAAGTTTCGCATTTATTCCATAAGATTAAATATATTAATAAATAAACGTTATCAAATAAATGTAATATTTTCTTACTAAGCGCACTTTTCGTAACGATACCAAAGCGATAGCTCGATCGAACAGTACTTTTTTAACACGTTGAATACCATTGAGTCACATGTGATACTCACCTCTGCTTTTTTTTCTGTACTAATGAAAATTTAACAGATTCCTGTAAGATAACACACGAGTAACGGTGCTGTAGTATTACGTCGTAAAAGGAGATGTCGCCGTATGTTTGTATATGATCACTTAACTGAATTGAAAACGCATTTTTTGTGTTTCCTTGGATGCCCACTGCATTAGTGGAATATTGGGTTAATTGGTAGAGCCAGAGTTCTTCATCTCAATAGCCGACATTTATCTTATGAAATCCAAATTGATCAATATCACGAGTGATACAGATGGTACATCATGTATCACCGGTCATACATATTATGTTCTTCATCTACGTAGTTTCGAATCAGGACTTGGTCATCAACGAGTTTTAAACACCGACTCCGTGCAACACTTGCGACACGTGACACCGTTTGCTCAAGAAACGATGAAAATAAACAAAACGAGAATAAACGAACATTATGCCAAATAAATGTCAGCTGCTCAGAATCTAGGTTCTTGCAACTTGACTATGTGTGAGGTATCTCAAACATAGACTTTTCCTACAAACAGAACTCAAAAGCCTAGTTACTTGTTTATCTAGGAACCGATTTCACTTGGACACCGAAGAAAGATTGACAATGTGTCTCTCTTTTATGGACATATTTATGGCCGAAGCTATTCTGAAATATCAATCGTTTCGCCATTAGTAGCCAACATCGAGATTGACTGGCGATCGATGTACTCTTCACAATAGAGTAATTTGAAGTAATTTTTACTAATTAAAACAGCTTCTTCTCAAACAGTGGGAGATGGTGGTGAAATTTCCTACTTTCATTTCATCTACTAGATAATTTTCTCCTAGCTTTCGTTATTGGTATAACTCTTCCAACAAACAGATGGTTCAATGATTCCTTTGAACAAGTTACCACCCATTTATAGATTCAACCGCCACGAAGATGTTTTTCTTCAATACAACAGAAAACGTGTTGATTGTTTTTGAATACTTTTATCGGTTAGAAATTATCAACTCGCTTGTTCTATAATTGTTATCGTATACGAAAACAAATGAATGATGTGGTCTTGAATTAATAGTTAATTTGGAAATTTCCAGTCAGATTTCCGGTTTTGGCTAATCATGACCCGCTTCCTGTTATTTGGAAAATCAGAAAATTCGCAACTAAAAATTGATAGTGAATGGATAGTCAACTAATTACATATCAGCAGTATTATATTTAGAAGAAAAACAATAGCTTTGCTACTTTATTTTTACCTTACCGCAAGTTCAGTTGGGGTTATGCAGTTGGCGTCCAACAAAGTGTACAACTCACCTGAAAAAAAAAAGGAAATCAATCAGTTATATTATCATCTATAGTAATTATTTCATAGTCACTGAATTATTTTGACCATCGATTAGATACTACTAATCAATAACAAACTAATACCAAATACCTTCAATTTCCCAAGATTGACATGATGTTGACTAAATTTAGACATTTTCAAGATTTAGTTTTCCAGTGTTTCAACTGGATTTAAGGTTGCTTTTCTGCAAAACGCCTTTTTTCATCATCCAATTAACGAGCCACCTTTATCAATAAACTGGGTTGCAACTCACGCAAAACATAACCCAGTTAAGTCATAAATGAACAATTTTATTCGATATCGTGTAAAGTCATCCTAAATGGTTTCTATAGTTTTCAAAGTTCAACAGGCAATTTTTGACAGCAAAGTCAGCCTTCACAGTTACCCTAGGACATATTCTTGTTCGTTCAGTAAGAACTAAGTCAAAACAATGTTTCAATAAGGTCAAAAATGTTACTGGTCGGTAATAAAACGAAATGGTAGAACGTAGAACGCATTTTTGGCTCATCGTAATATTAAGTCATTTCATCAACGTTTCGCAATGTTCAATGAACAAAGAAAATATGTTATAAAATTACAAACTTACTTATGCGAGATTTAAAACAAGATATGAGTTATAACATACAGAAATTTAAAAAATATCAATGTCTTTTCTTCCCACCCTCGGTTATCATGAACTCTATGAATGAACAAAACACCAGCCTTTTCCCTTTGTGTGGTAAATAATAATATCTCGATTATTTTAGTCCGAAAGCAGTTAGTTGATGGACTTCCATAATCGATATCGCTGAGAAACGACCTAAATCGAGTTAATTGCTCTAAAATCGAAAGTATACAACACCAATTGGATCAGGTTATAGATAATAGAAAAAACGATCAGTTCGTAACTTCATACAAATTCGAACCGCATAATGAATTGATCGCTATATCCGAGGAAGATTTTTTAACTGTGTGATTATTAGAGCTTATATGTGTTAATAGAATATTCTACTTCACGGGAAATTACCAATAATAAGAATGCTCATAAGGAAATATATGGAAAACAGAGTAAGACCACATTCACACTAACTGAAACATAAATTCCATTACGTATTCTTTGACAATTTTATAGTTTGAAATGCTCAACACCAGAAAAACTATTTGATTTTCTTAAGATCAGTGGATTGGAGAAAAATCATAAATGCGCTAAATGATTTTTAGTCAACTAGGTATCTTTTTATTTATTTCTCTATAGACTATTTACTTATTTTTATTCATTGCAGAAATAACTTCCAGTCAAAACAAATTCTGGTATAAGGAAGTTTGAATTAACATAAAAGATCGGATAGAAACGGGACACAGTGTACATTAAAAATGTTATAACAGGAACCATCTACAAAAAATGTTTGTTACGAATATGAAAAAATATGACCTTGTACAGTAACACCATTTAAAGTGTTGTTCATTGATCCCTGTGAGTTCATTAACACTCACTTTATCATTAATTGTGTCTGGACGATCGCCTTGACAAGAAATTAATTTATGCATCCTACCACTATAATTGGATGATTCAACACCAAACTGAAAAGAATTCCGGAAATGGATTATTCGAGAGTTTCAATGTCAAACTACGGCAATTTTTAGCAACTCGACTTCGGAATCCCATATTAACGATTCTGCATATTTTCACAATTTCAACAAACTAACCAAGGATTCAATCAGGTGCCATGGGATTGTCGCATCGCAGAAACAAAAAAACAACTGAACGTTAGAATTGCCGAAAATCGGAGAAATGCCTAAAAATTGCTGCTCTCGAATGAAAATATATTAATATCAGGAAAGTAAGCTGCCTCACAACAATCCACAATAATGAATGCTTCCTACAGAATTTATTTTAGAGATTTTTCAACTGTAATTCCTTAATCTTCTCAATAAATAAATCACAGCCTAGACAGATGCGGTGAATGTACTAGGAGTATAAATGATGTCTCCGTAAGATAACTGAGAAATGATTGTGGATAACATATAAAAATAATTTCTTCAATCAAAAATATACATACTCTTGAATAGAATAATCTTCTGAAAAGAATCATTATTTCTGATTAATGAATGCTTCTTTACATCTTGAAACGAATTTGCTTGCAGTGAAAACTTTCTAATACAAAACTAATAGAAAACACTTACATTGTCCTCTTGACTTAAAAATATAATTTCTTGGGAGATATCAGTACCCGTGCCACGTGACACACTCGACCAATGAGCAATCAAAGCTGGTCGCGACACCACGATCTGCGAATGCGGCTTTAATTTAATCATTTTTACCATTTGGTTTGGAGGTTATGCGCAGTTTTGTGTCTAACAGCTAGTCGTGTTGTTTATGTCTTCTATCACATTGCTATATGCGACACTAATAATGGTTTTAATTGGGAATATAGTTATCATAAAACTATTCTCATATATAACCATTACTGATACCTAAATTGTTCGTAGTTGTGAATCTGCTTTGATTGGCCAATTGAATTTTGTTCATTGTTCAGGTTCCGGTTACAAAACTGATTTTTGATGTGAACTTCATACGTTACAACTTACAACAAACAGATGGTTTACAACAATCATCAATTATTTGTATCCCCAATAAGCAAATACCTATACGGGCCCATTTCAGGCACAATAAAGAAATGTAACATGTACCTTCTGAAAATGGCTTCTGTTGCATATTTTTATGAACAAATGCAAAGTGCACATTGGTACTCAACCTCCAAGTTGATAGAAGTATAGCATTATTGAAATTGCATTATCATTTTCTCAACTGAATCACATCATTCAACAAGAAAGAATAGTGTCCATTATTGAATCTGAAATAACCTTGCTTCAACGAACTCAAGAAGCAAGTACCTATTCACTTGTTTCAAAACATTTTTCTTGCAGGTGGTCAAGAGGAATCCTTCAAAAAATCAAATTAATATTTGGTTGGACCCATTCAAGAAAACTGTGTTCTTGAATCAACGCAATTATGGATTCAAGCAAAAAAACCTTGTTATCAGTATAGATTCCAAATGAAGACTCGAGGAAGCTACCTAAAGACAAGATATTTGGTCTTATTATTATTATAAGTATTGCAAGTATTTGTCAGTTGCCAAATATCATGTGCAGAAAGCAAATTGACAGACTCAATGTAAAATTCTGAAATACTCAATAGGTATATAGTCCTATGCTGAATCGCTTCCGTTATGTTTAGCGGTCAGACATCCCAACTTAATGGACATTTTCCATTAAGTTGGGATAACATCTGACCGCTAAACAAAACGGAAGTAATACAGCATAGTGCTGAATGGTGGAATTCTTCCATTGATGGTTAATAATTTTCGTATTTCACTCTACAAATTATCAAACAAAATAGACCTTTTTGTTTCTAATTCCCTGTGAAAACAAATACGTATGCCGTGGGTGTTTCAAAATAACAAAACTCAGTACAGAACTCAACAAGTTTCATTAAGGATTTCCACTACCCCCTATAGGTCTGTTTTACCACGAAACTGCTCTCAGGAACTGAATACTAGAGGTAAACAGAATGAAGGACAAATTATTCTCAGACTAGGTAATTTATCAGTGTATATAATACTTCGCGCTAATGGGAAAAGTCCATTATAGCTCTCAATTCACCACAACCGGATGTTCCTCCTCTAGTCAAACATAAAATATTGATAACAGTTTTATTGAATGAACACACGTCATATCGGTTTCAGCAATTCACGCCAAAGTGCATTCATATTTCGTCCTGTAGTAGATTGATTCGATTTGAGCAGCAACGCAGTAAAGCAGAAAATCGAAAAGCATTTGCAATTTATCGACAACTATGATGTGCCAGACATGAATAAAATACTCGATTACACTAATATCTATCCGTTGTTGACGTGGAATTATTTTCACGTATTCAGACATAACAAAAATAAGCTCCACAATGAATACCTTATTCTTTGTTACTGCGAAGTTAGTTTACCAACTGACTGACTGACTGACTGACTCACTGTAAGTCGCTGCTTCATCCGTAGGGAATTATTAGATAAACAATGGGTTGTATTTCATTTGGCAGGGACAAGGCAACTCAAAGTTGTCGGATCTACCCTTGCACTGATGAGAGGCAACAACTTCGAAACATGTCTGCAGGTGGTCTTCCCCAGCCAAATTAAGGATAATCTTTTGTTTGTCTACAATAAGCACTTGCAACTGAGTCTTCTTAGAAGAACGTTGAACATCTGTCAGATGTAGTTCAATATCCGTCGTGGCATTAGCCAGGGAAGTAGTTGTTTTCTGTCAGATTTTTGCCTCATATTTTCCACTTTGTGGAAATATTTGGAGAGAAGGGTACTTCGACTTTGTCGATTTTATTCTTATCAGTTAGTTTACCAATTGACTTCACTGATCGTTCTTCGTAATCAGATTGTCAGGTTGTTTACACTGATGAACTTCTAGAAAATATTGAAGCGCCATCATTCGACCAATAACGCACGTTACTTTTCGAGCATTGCAGAACATCAACCACTCAACGTCGGCCTCTTTGATGTTGTGGAAATAGATTTCGGTGACCTTGGATTATAGGCCAAGCTGTAGATAAAAATAAGAGGATTTTTTCACACAAAATAGAAGACTCAAACGGCCTATACTACTATTTATAAGATAGTTCGTAAATGAAAACCCCGGTTTTCGCCCCAGCAAAAACGCTTTGAAGAATTTTTTAAACAAGAAATAGTGAAAAAAATTCCAACTTTTTCGCTAATATCTCAAAAAGTATTGGAGAGTTTACAGCCAACAAAACTATTGTAGAGAATTATAAAACTTGGTTCTTCATACAACTGGATCGATGTATTTTTCACTGAGGAAAGAAATCCGTGAAAACCTCTAAAAAAAGAGACCATTTTTCAAAAGTTCATAATTTTTATAATTTGAAGCTGGACAAACTATGTTGCGGGAACGTTTAGATAATAACATGTGGTTCAACTGTGCGCAAGATGGTTTCTGTCAGATTTGTAGTTTTTGCACAATCGTATTATAAACAATAATTTAAGGGCGAATCTTTCTAAATGCGCCGATTTAAGGGAAATCAATCATCTTACTCAAATTCTGTAAACGACATTTGGAAGTAGAGATCAATTTCGACAATTTGCATACTTTGGATTTTCAACTGAGAGGTGGGAAACTGAACCCGAGTTAATTTCAGTGCGACTTTGGGTGACTTCGGACGCACTTTGAAGCGTTTTGATCCACTTTCAGTGACATTTTCAACACATTTCCCACCTCTCAGGTGAAAATTCAAAATATGCAAATTGTAGATATTGATCTCCACTTCCAGATGCCGTTTACAGAATTTGATTACTACGATTTCCCTTAAATCGGCGCATCTTGCAATATGTGCCCTTGAATTGTTTATAAAACGATTGTACAAAAGCTACATATCAGACAGAAAACATCTTGCGCACAGTTGAACCACACATTTCTATCAGTTTCCGCAATATTGTTTGTCCAGCTTCAGATTTATAAAAATTGAAAAATAGTCTCATTTATCGAGGTTTTCCCGGATTTTCTCAGTGGAAAATGCACCGATACGGTAGTATGAAAATCCATTTGGTAGGTTTTATAAATCTCTACAAAAGTTCCATTGACTGTAAAACGATTCCTTGAATAATCTTTGAGATATTTCAAAAAAAAACAAAAAAGTTGTAATTTTCTTAACTAAGTATTGCGTTTAAAAAATTTCACAAAGCCGATTTTGCTGTGGCGAAAACTGGAGTTATTATTAACGAACTATAGTATACAAATTAGTATAGGCCATTTGCGCCTTTTATTTTGTGGGGGAAAGAATCTCCACTTGGTCTATTAGTTATATTCGACGTGAACACAACTTGAAACACGGAGAAAAAGTTTCTATCATATCAAAAACTGCTCTACATGAAAAAAATTACGATCGTTTACGTAGAATATAAAATGTGTGGTGGTGTAATAGGACGTGATGTAAAAGTCGAAGGGGCGTCTTACCGTCAGAGTATTATATCATAATCCTAATTTCTTCAATTTTTGGATGAAAAGCTTCATCATAAGCAAGGAAAGCGCCGTAGGTATGTGGACTAAAAAAAAATCACTGGACTCAATCTGGATTATGGCTATAGTTCATCTCATTTGATGCATTTGTATTGTTTTCTCCAACTTCTTCTTTTCACAAAATAATATTAAAAAGTGAGGTATACTTTGTGTGTAAATAATTGAATGCCTGAACTTCTTTTCTGCTGCTCGATCAAAGATGATCAATTGAATGATTCATTTCTCCAAGTCTATGCATCAAATGTATTTTATTCAATTCACTTATTTTATATTTTGACATGCCTGCAAAATAGCAAATTGTTGAGAGTTACTACTAGGGATAAAGGAGGGCTGGGTTACTTCTAGTTAAAAAGTAATGGTTAATTACAATTACTATTTTGTCGTGTAATTGTATTTGAGAATTTTTTTTTAAGTAATTTGGAATTGTAATTGCAGCAAAATCTATGTAGGCATTGTAATTTGTAATTATGTTGATCAAATATTCCAATAAGGTCCAATTACTTTTTCCAATAACAATTACATTTATAATTAAATGTAATTTCTAGGTCCGTAGAGAGATTATTCTCCTTTGCCACAATGGTCAACACTCCCAACAGAAATATGCTCTCTGACACTAATTTTTGAAAAACTGGTGATAATGAAATGTAACAATAAAAGCGTATTGTGAATCGGCGTCATTTATTAACCCGAATCCGCTTCATGAAAAGTAAGGAATTTTAGTTCCATACAAAATAATTTTCTACATTTTGTAGTCCACTCTCGTTAAAAGGGGTCTGATACCTTGTCCAAAAATCAATAGGTTTTCATGATTTTTGTAAAGCGTTGGTTAACTTTTATAAAATATCCGTGTTTGAATCTATTGATATTGCAACAAAGTATGAGAAACTTTTAAGGCAGAGTTGATTAGCGAATGTAAAAAAGAATGTTTGGTGTAAATCAGGGTTTGTTCTTGTTTCGTACACCTCAAAAATTTTCCTAAAATACTCTTGTTTCGTACATTGAATTAATTAACACTTTTTCGACTTCTCCCTTCGTACACCGACCTATTTCTCCTTGTGAAAATACATTTTGTGAGGAGTAAATCTTTAGTATGATCTAACCAGAACGAGCTAACCTTACGTAGACATTTGAGTGCGTGGAATTGGTTACAAATAGAAGTGGTATAAAAACATAAAAAGATTTATTTTAATTTTTCGTGATAATTTCCTACCACATAGTAATGGTTACATCCATCAATTTATTGATCACTTTTAATTAATGAAAAATTGTAAACGTTACGGTTCCTTAATTTTATCTTCATTTATTGTTTTATTCGAAAAGTGATTCCTCCTGGAGCTCTTCAAATATCTATTCATATATTTCATTGTGTGAAATATTTTCGTTCTTAGGAATAATTTGATTACATATATTATGATCTTGGGAAATCAGGACAGAGATGTTTAAAATGTACTTTTTCCATGAATCCAAATAACTTCAATTCATACAGAAAGCTCAATAATAATTTTGCGGGTGATTGGAGGGAACCATGAAAAATATTGAAAGCTTTAAAATGTACAAGTAAATTATATCCAGTTTGTATCAATGATTTCTGAAGTATTTGCAGGTATCACAACTGTGGATTTGAAGAGCGTTTTTCTATGATCTTATCGACGAACATAAACGAAAGGCGTTTTGTGTAGGTTTATTTTTAATTTCTATAACTGTAATCAGAAGTGCTTAGGTAAGATTTGATTCTTCTTTTTGGAATTTTCTGTATTTGTTTGTGGATTGACAGTTCATTAAAATTTCATTCACATAATTTCCACAAGATCTTGTACGTATCGTTTGAAATAACTATAGTATAGCGAAACATGTCACTAGTTTAATAAACATTAAATTTGTGTAAATCTTATCGGGTTCCACTTAGTGTCATATACTTATTTTCATAAGGTATAACGGCTGAGTCAATTCAAAATTTGATCCCTACATTTAAATCCTCATTTCTTGTGGCCATCAAGAAAAAACAGCTACAACAAATGACATCTACAGTTCCGAATTGACCAATTGAAAGCAATCGGTGTTGCAATCAAAGTGAAAAGACAGGTCGTACCAATACAAATTGTTCGTCATAATAACCACTGCCACTGCTCACAGACGCTATATCTGGTACTGTTTATGATGAATGAAATTCGAGAAGAAACGTTCACGATACGATATCGTCATAAAAATATAATGGTAACAGTCGTAAACGTCGTGTTACTAGTATCATTATTGATGAATGGTGAGCTAAGCTCTCTCGTTGGGTTAACTTTGTTAAACAAACAAACAATACGATACATGTATGCTAACACGGTATCGGTTAAGGGGATACTTTATCGTGAAAGTGTTTATCCACGGGCCACTGAAATATGGCACGCCTTATCTTTGCGAGACAGAATAAAGTTTGTGCTACATGACCCAAATATACCGTGATCAAAATACTCTGTGAAATCCCCAGATGTACATATCGGAAGAAAATTTAACAAACTTTTCATGTAGAAATGGAATACATTTCAAATACTGACTTCTACGAAAACTTTATTCTTGGTAAACGTTTGTGCTTATCAAAAAACATGTCAATGTGTTCCGATGTTGAGTTTATAGTTGACTATCAATGATAATTGAATAATAATGTAGACTAGATATATAAAAACTGATCGCTTTGTTTGAGGGTCAATTTTTATGACAAACCTAATGGTAAAAACCGCAGATCGATATTTATCATCGTTTCTGAGTTACAGCATGTTTTCCGAAAATTGGTATTTTCGAAAGGTTGCTCTAAATTTTTTCTGTCAAAAATTCTTCGTTTCTATGAAACCATCCAAAGCACTTTTTTAAGTAGAATTAGAATTCAATGGTGGAAGTAACTAATTGTTTCAAATCATATGTCAATACTTAGTTATTAATGGAATAAAAGAGACAATCTGTATATTCCTGGATATTTCAATAGAGCTTGAAATTACCATTCCGAAAATGTGGCACAATTGATGTTTTGCTAGTCATTTTGATAATGATCTTTTGAATGCTGACAATAACTGCCATCTGTTGCTTGGTTACCGAAATACATCGGAAAACAACATTTTGGCGCATTTATCGTGTGAAATATTTAGTGAGAGTGGGGTTCTTTCACTTTTTAATAAGTAACTTCAATAGTACTTCCAATTCTGGGAATAATGGCAAGTAAGTTGTAGATAATTGAAGAAATATTAGTAGTGTTCATGAACTATTTTTCCTATTACGATTTTCATAACTTTACCAATTTTCGATCATTGTTTAGCATCACCTAGTAATTTAAAGTTATGTTATGTTATAGTGACAAGAATGGACAATTTGTATTTTTGATTGAGTAAAAAGTGATTCCAAGAGATTTTCGAGTATTCTTCAAAAATAACTATACAAAAACGCAAAGCAATACAAAACAGTCCATCATAAACCCTTCATGGTCCTAACGAACCGGACATAACGAAGTTTCCAGCTAAAATCGAACAATATAGTCTGTAAGTACGCAGTGCAGTGGAAGAAGCGGCAAGTCCAGTCAGTCCCCACAGCGTCTAACAAAGTCAGGTCGACAACAAGCCAGGAAAACAAGGTTGTGAGTCATTCCTTTCCATATTTGATTCCTTTATTTTCCCTTACCAAACATTCCTCACCTTCCCACTCTATCATTGCACTAGTATTGTGGTAAGATATATCAATTTGATCCAATCAATAAAATTTGCAATGGCAGAAAACTAGTTACGAATGATTATCAGAAAGAAAGATATTTGAAAGGTTCTCTCACCGCTTTAAAAATTTCATTGATTCGATCAAAGAGAAGCAAGATTTATCTAGTGTAGATATCATTCAAGTTCAAGAACGTCTCTCACGAATTGAAAGTATCATTGAAGATTTCAATAATGTTCAGTGTAATATAGAAATTATCGTAGATAACCGCAAGATGAGCAACTTGAAGAGAAAATTTCCTTCGAACAATAACAACGATGGCATTCCACAGCAATCTAGGGCGGGTTCTATTGTATCAGGTTTATATGATTCAGGGGCCAATTCAAAAGGTGTGAAATTGCCTACCATAGAGCTTCCAAAATTTAAGGGGAACTACGAAGTTTGGCTCGAATACAGAGATACTTTCAAGTCGTTGATCCATAAAAATGATTCCCTTTCTGATATACAGAAATTTCACTACTTCTCTACAAGGAAGTCCTGCACAAGTGATCAAATCCATTGAATTCACATCGGCATCTTACACAGTCGCTTGGAACACACTTTGTGATCGTTTTGATAATCAAAAGCTACTAGTTCACAATCACGTTAAATAAAGCATTGTTTTCCTTAGAAACTATACAGAAAGAGTCATCATTCAAAATCACTTGAGGTCATTAGAACAGCTAAAACAAAAAACTGAAAATTGGGATACTTTATTAATTTTCATGATAACATCAAAACTTGATGACCAAAGTGTCCGGGAGTGGGAGAAACAGAGCAGTGGATACACTGAACTGCCCACTTGGGACAATCTGAAAGATTTTTTACAAAAACGAGCAAATTTATTAGAAACTCTAGAATTAAAAAATAATGAGAAAAACTTTTCAAAGCGCGACAGCAAACCTAATTATAATTATAATACTAGTTCTAGAAGTTTAGTCACATCAAACTATATATGTTCTTATTGCAAAAAGGAACATTCTATTTATAAGTGTGATGCATTTTTGAAATTATCCATACCAGAGAGAATAGAGAATCAATTTTGTAAGTAATTCAAAGCTTTGCGAAAATTGCCCAAGAAAAGGACATTCAGCAAGAAGGTGTAAAATTGGGCCATGCAGAAAATGCAAGCTATGGCATAACAGTCTTTTAAACAACGAAGATAATTCACAGTTACTCAATAGTTTTGAAAACAATACTAATGAGAAGTCAGTAACATTAAAT
Source organism: Chrysolina oricalcia (assembly GCA_944452925.2). Lineage (NCBI taxonomy): Eukaryota > Metazoa > Arthropoda > Insecta > Coleoptera > Chrysomelidae > Chrysolina > Chrysolina oricalcia. The sequence goes on along the minus strand of OX101816.2, from coordinate 35,942,878 downwards.
GCTTCTAATTGTGTAACTCCCCAAGTTCTCCTATCTTCAGCCATAGTAAAAATTAGAGGAAAAAATAAAATATACGACGCCCGTGCACTTTTGGACTGTGGTTCTCAAACATCCTTCATTACCGAAAGAATGTGTAGGATTCTAGATTTAGAAATGAGCCAAATATATTGGATATCATCAGACATGATTTTTACGTCAATGACTTGCTCTGGGGAGCAGAGGGAGCAGACAGTCCAGCGAGAGCATCTTATATCTCTCACGAAATAGCGCGGATTCTGAAAACAGGAGGATTCGAATTGAAAAAGTGGCAATCCAATGAAATTGATATTCTGAAAGGCTTTGCGCAGTCAGATCTGTCGACGAAATCTTTAGATTTCTCAGCAGAGGAGCGTACAAAAACCTTAGGATTGACTTGGTCAAGTAAAACGGATAGACTCCACTACAATATTAAGATCCCCTATAATGAAAAGTATTCGAAGAGAATCGTTCTTTCTGTTATTGCGAGTATATTTGATCCTTTACGGCTGCTGAGTCCCTGTACTGTAATATCAAAGTTGATAATGCGTGATCTTTGGTCCACAATGGTGAATTGGGATGATCCTCTTCCAGAATCAATTTTATGCACATGGATGAAATTTCAAGGCGACTTGAATATGTTGAATGAGGTCACTATTCCCAGATACGTTGTTTGTCAAAACCCCATAGACATTGATTTACATGGATTCGCTGACAGCTCGGAGCGTGCTTACGGTGGATGTATTTATGTACGTAGTATGAATGAAAATGATGAATTCTCTGTAAATCTTCTATGTGCGAAATCTAAGGTGGCACCTATAAAAACAATATCTATCCCAAAATTAGAATTGTGTGCCGCAAGATTAGCCGATAAGGTTATAAAATCTATGAACATTACTTTTGGCAAATGTTATCTCTGGTCCGACTCTACGATAGTATTAGCATAGATAAAAACAGTCCGAATTTATTGAAGACTTTTGTTGCTAACAGGGTAGCCGAAATACAAGTTCTAACCGAGTCATATTCCTGGATGCATGTACCGTCTCAAGATAATCCGTGCGACATTTTATCTATATATATATATATATATATATATATATATATATATATATATCCGTCTCAAATTATCAATTCAAATATGTGGTGGAATGGTCCGCCATGGCTTCGAATGGAGATCGAAGCATGGCCAAAACATGCATGGGAACTGAATGAAATGCCATAATTGAAGACGAAGGGATAAATTTCCATTAGATCGATTTTCTTGTTTCAATAGACTGAAACGTGTAATAGCTTTCTTACTCAGGTTCAGTTTGAATTATTCAAAACCTAAAAGTGAGCGTCAATCTGGCGTTTTAACTACATCTGAGCTCAATAGGGCACTCAAGGTTTTGATCAAAATGTCTCAATTAGAATCATTTCAGGAAGACATAGAATTTGAAGAAAAATAAGGTAGTCAGGCTCTAAGAGTAAAATATTGGGTCTCACTCCATTTTTAGACGAAGAACAACTGATTGGAGTTGGAGGACGCTTGAAAAATCCACCTTACAATTTTGATAAAAAACATCCAATTATTTTATGTCCAAAACATCGATTCACACAACTTCTTTTTGAATATGAACGGCTTTTTCATGCCGGACCTAATTTACTTCTCTCATCAATAAGAGAAAATTTTTGGCCAGTTTCAGGGAGAAAATGTGTTCGATGTTTCAGGTTTAATCCAAGCACTGTGCAAACAATCATGAGTGATCCACCTCACGATCGTGTTACGCCTTCTAGACCTTTCACAGTTACCGGTGTTGACTATGCCGGTCCATTTCAAATCATAGAGATCTGAAAGGGCGTGGCAGTAAACTTTCAAAATGTTACGTCAGTATTTTCATTTGTTTTGCTACGAAGGCCGTACATCTTGAAATAGTTTCTAGCCTCTCTAGCGAATTATTCATCTTAGCTCTTAGAAGATTTGTGTCCAGAAAAGGCAAACCTTCTAAATTCTACTCTGATAACGGGACAAACTTCGTAGGTGCCATAGTAAAGAATTGCGCAGGTACCTAATTTCTAGAAAAAATTATATATTAGAATATTGTAGTAAGGAGGAAATTGAATGCCATTTAATTCCTTCCCATTCCCCTCATTTTGGTGGTCTATGGGAAGCTGGTGTGAAAAGTTTCAAACATCATTTGAGGCGCGTTGTAGGCAATACCAAGCTTCTTTTCGAGGAATTAACCACAATGCTGGCGCAAATAGAGGGAATCCTCAATTCCCGTCCCATTTGTCCATTAACCTCTGATCCCAATGATCATCGTCCCCTATCACCGGCTCACTTCCTTATCGGAAGATCATTAGTAGCAGCCCCAGACAATGACCTGAGAGACCAAAAAATCAATCGCTTGACCAGATTCCAACTAATCCAGCAAGCTTGTCAGAATTTCTGGCGTCGATGGAGCAAAGAGTACGTATCAGAACTCCAGCAAAAAACCCAATGGAAGAGAAATCAAGGTCACTTGAAAAATGGATCTCTAGTTTTGATCAAAGATGACCAAACTATGCCAACCGAGTGGAGACTAGGGCGTATAATCCAGATTCATCGTGGATCCGATGGTATAGGTCGTGTAGCCTCTGTTAAAACGAGCAATGGTGTTATTAAGCGGAGTTTTCCCAAGCTATGTCCTCTCTGCGGTCTTTCAAAGCCGGGGCCATGTTCATGAACTATTTTTCCTATTACGATTTTCATAACTTCACCAATTTTCGAGTATTCTTCAAAAATAACTATACAAAAACGCAAAGCAATACAATACAGTCCATCATAAACCCTTCAAGTAGTATATAATGTTCGTTGTTCATGTTCCAATTGAAGTTTTCATTAAAAATATAAATAAGTTGGTGGTCCCTGTAGGGACCAGTAGGTCTCTGTGGTAATTTTTTTTAGATATGTCTATTAGGTTAGTAAAGACGGATAACTGAATGCTTATTTTCACATAACAAACCAAAAGTCAAGCAATATTTCAAGCAGACTTGATGGACTTTCAATTAACTTTAGAATATGACCCTAGAATTTGATATCCTTCGGATATTGAATATAATTTGGGAGACTACACAGATTATCATTGTCTCTCCAGTGACATGTCCCAAAATAATGAAGGACCACAACCAATAAATAGGAGGCAATATATTACTCAAATCGATTTATGAACTGGATCGGAAGAGTAAAAAATTGTGGTATCGTATTTTTTTTTTTACTTTTTGGATTTGACCATAGTGAATTCGATCATGATATTCAAAACTAGGCTAACCGGGACGACTATGATTCTGAAGGATTTCAAAATTGCGGTTGCTGTTAGCTTGAGAGGGACAAATCCAGGATCCACCCCAGGTCTATCGAGAATAATTTTTGCAAAAAAAAAAACAGTTAAATCTGTACACAAAGAGTTAAGCAGTAAGACGCTCCTCAATTCGTGGTTTTCGTTCAATTTTCGAACACGTTTGCAATGAAGTATGAGAATTGCGAAAAATGGGATATGATAGTATGTTTTATCCAAACCGCGGAAAATCCAGAGGCAGCAAGCTATCTGTACTTCGAGGCATCGTGAGAGAAGTCGACCTTTTAGAGACATCTTCGCAAGATTGCGACAAAACCTAATTGATGGCGGTCAATTTGAAAGGAAATCGTCAAAATTATATGCATTAAACCAACTCAGACCAGGAGATTTGGAACGCCGCCAGGAATTTTTGCCACTGGTTCCTGGAAAATTGTAACCATGTGCGTGATTTTTCGTTAAATTATATTTGGACAGACAAAGCTTAGGTAAGCAGTGCCGGCATTTTCAACCGCTACAATTCTTATACTTGGGCACATCAAAATAGTCAGCAGGTGTTTTTAGGGGTAGAATTACACTGAGAAAATTGTTTTATATTTGCAATGTATTTTCAATGCTTAGAGTGGATTTCAGATTCATGGGAATCTTACTTCTATCGTTCAATTTTTAAACTACAAGATGTATCTTTACGCACTTGAAATGATATTTCATTCAACACATAAAATTTCCTTCGATATACTGAAAATAATTGTGTGAATATCCCTCGACTATGAGAACATCCACCTGCAACTGGAATGTACATCCGTCTTGGCGTAAATTTTCGCGTTGGTTGTAAAATTACGCATCCACAGGGTAAAGTCACCTCCTACACGTTCCTGTTCATTCTTTTTTGTGACCAACTGAGGTATTGAGGTATTGCAAGTAATAAGCAATGAGTGTATTTTGTGCATTGCATCACCAATACAAGGTAAGTGAACTTTATTAAAATCATTACATGACATTTACGAGATTGCATTCAGGTTTCTTCTTCATAATATCTAAATATCTAATGAAATTGAGAAATATAACGTCAAAATCACGATGTGTTTTGTGGGAAACACCGATATAATATGTTGAATTGAGTACCTACATATGAAAAATTACTTAATCGCATCAAAACTTTTGATTTCGAAAAGTTATTATATATTTTGAAACGTGTAACTTTCGATTAATGAATACCAAATTATGGAGAATCCAATAAATTCCTCGGTAGTTTTTTCTTAACATATACTTACTTTTTTTAGAAAATGTTGGCTGTTGCTGAGTTTATTTGTGACAATGCTCCCAAAAATTCGATTTTTCAAAAAAACAACGTTCACCTAAAACTCCACAAGTACTTGTTCCATCATTGTAAAATGACATTTTCCCGACTAGGAAGCATCTAGCTGTCGAATAATAGTCCATATTCTATAATAATTTAAATTGAATTTTATTGGTCTCTGTCCTGTTTCAAGAATTAACAACCTTTGGTGTATACTTCTTTTGTTTTAGGACAATCGCACTGAATAAGAAGACCAAACCATAAATCTTTATAATATATTAATAATGATTAATGTTAGTTTATAATTGCAATATATTATTCGAAAATGTTTTCAGTTTTTTGCTATATTGGAATTAAATATTCAGTATATGTTTGAAATTTATTTTTATTTCCAATTATTAAAGAGAACTGTACATAATTGACTGTAATATCGTAAGATAATGAAGACAGGGGCATCTGTTTATACTTATAAACCATAGAATTTTTGTTTTACGACTGAACGCCACAGATTCAATTATTGTTTTCTAGTACCTACATGAAGTGTGCTAGACGATTCTTACCTAGATAATACGGATTCAATATGTCTGCCACTCAGCCAGAGTGGTTAATAAAGATATAGAAGTGGATGGAAAAATGTTGAGGATTTTGGAAACGTTGGTTTCTTCAAAAATTTTAGCAATAAATCTCCACTTCACCAAAACACTATATTGCTATAAATACTCATCTGAAGACTATCATCAGTCTTGATGATGCTAGTTTTATTATTGAAACGTAAATCGAGTAAGAATAATATAATGAAGTGCTTTGGTGACCTGGAGACAAAATTCTCAAATTGATGGTGTGTTGAATAAATGACAAAATGTACCTACCTATACAATGAAAAAATATACAGTGAGGTCCTAAAGTAACGGATAAATTAATTTTCTACGTCATTATGCATTTTCAAGAAAACCCTTGAAACACTTCAATTTATGTTTTCAAAAAGATATTCTGTGACAAATGAAAATTGCCGCTCCTTTCTTTTTTAACATTTTGAAAATTAATTTTGTTATGACCCAAAAATTCAAATGAATAGACATGGCTGTATAGACAATTGAATACCCTTCTAAATGAGGTATCACTTGATCCCCTATTTTATTATAAGAAATTGGTTGGATGACTCTCACTTTGAGGAGGGTGGAAGATGCGCAATTTTTTATGTCACAGAGTGTCTTTTCAAAAACATAAATCGATTTATTTCAGGGTTCTTCTTGAATATGGCTAATAAGGTAGAAAATTAATTTATCCGTAACTTTAGGAACTCAATGTATAAATTCATGATAATGTAATCCCACACTATGAAATTCCATAGCAAATTCACATCAGAGTTTCTTTTTCAAGTTAGAAAATCAAACCGTAATATTACAATGTAAAATTCCTCTGCAAATTATTCACTTTAGAGAATCAAACCGTACTATTACAATGTAAAACACTAATGCAAATTTTTGTTGTGAAGTAATATAACAATGTAAAGCTCCATTGTAAAATTATGTCACAACGTAAAGTTACATCGAAGAAGTGCACAGAGTTGATCAGAGTAAATATCCAAGGTGATATAACACGTGGTTTGCAAAATTCCACTCGAAGGTAAATTCCCGTTAAAACGGGCGGTAATTAAATTGCCGCTAGCGGGAGCGGAAAAAATTCTCCCAGTGTATTGGATCCTTCATTTATTATGGCACTTTCACATCTCAGAGGTATTCAGCAATGTTAAGGTAACAAATTGAACTCCTTGTTGGTGATTTGCCGCTGATGGAGCTCAGGAACATATATTTTCAGCAAGGCGGGGCTCCGACTCACAACGCTGCAATTGTCAAGAATTTTGGCAATAATTGGATAGCCAACCATAGACCCCATGTACTTTTACGTTTATGTAATTTTACCTATGGGGAAGGTGGAAAGATCTCATTTTAAATTGCCGATTAACTCTAGACACGAATTGGAAGCGGCTGTAAAAAAATATTTCAAATTCATCAAGGTATATTCTTTGTAAACGTTCAGATACTTCAATTTTATCTGAAGTCATTAACTTTTCATTAGGTAAATTCTTCAAATAGGTTCGTATGAGAATCGCATGTCAAAAGGAAAGGTCCTCCGTCGTTGACGAAATAACCAAATTTAACACACACTGATAGTATTACATACGATATTTTCGAGTCGATTTGGGATAATAGTACATGCGTCTGTTTGGTAATATCTAGAAATGATTAAATTTCAGCATATTATTCACTGACAGAGCCCCAAAGCAAATAAACCAGACCTTATTCGTAACTAGCAAGGCTGAATTGTAATCCTAATTATTCAGATGTCTTCAATATTGCTGATAGTTCGTAACTTTATAGGACCGGATACGTCTGGTTTCCATATACGCATATTTCCGGCACCCGTCTACAAAGGCGGACATTGACGCATCACTAAGACAAGATCGGCACCGATTCACTTAGGATGAGATATTGTTCTATGAGTGTTTTAGTGATCTAACAATCATTTCTTGAAATTTTGCTTGGGAAAGGGTGTAGCAAGTATTTTGTTAATACTTGTTACTTTTAAATTTGTTGAATCCTGTTCTGTCTTGTCAAGCACGTATTCACTCCCATACGCTTGAAAATTATTTAAAATTTTCCTTCTTCCATTCCTCAAGAAATCCGTTGAAAATCCAAAATTTGTGAAATCCAGAGTTTGTGAAATCGTGTTCTTGAAATTGTTAGACTTTTGCGAGCTAGGAACGACGTAGCCCTTACCTTTTGACATGTGACGCCATGCACGAGACTGTTGACCATGATGGGAATCGAACCCACAACCCAATGATTGAGAGACGTACGCTCTACCATCAAGACCATAAATGATGTACCTTATAGTGAAACTTTAATTCAGAAGGCCCTGGTGACAAAACCTAACTGTGAATCAAGTAATCTGGACCCAGGATTGTTCCAAATGCTCAGGTCACCCTCTAGGACACCGTACCAAAGTACGTTGTTGTGGTGTCCCTCAGAATAGACCAAAGCCAGTCAAGCTCCTACCCACCCATTAAGACCCTCAAGGACAAGATAAAATTTTGTTACACAATTTGGCATCCAATGCCGTATTAATAAAAAAAATAAAAGACTAGAACTATTTCGTTTTTTCGGCGTAAAACGGCTACAAACGAACTTCCTTCTGAAGAACTTGTGGTCTTGAAGAAGAGATTTGGAAGCAGGCTCTTCTGTATGAATCGAGAAGGATGTTTTCAAGTTGAATATGAGATGTTTCTACTGAGTAGAAGATGACCTCTAGTGGATTTGTTATGGATTGGAGAAATATGGAAGTTTTGTCCAACCGTAATATATAACGGTGGAACCAAACGTTTCTGGAACATTCCTGAACATCAAACCTTCAAATTCTCCATTAAACACGAAAATAACTCGTTTATGTTGGATGTGAAAATGTAGAAATCAGAATGAACGATAAAAACATCTATCTACAAAGAACCAACCAACACTACTTTAACCATATTATTTATAATTATAATTATTTATATCGTCTGCTATTTCTAAGTTTGTAGTTAATAATAGTATGTGAACAACTTTCATTTTCCTAGTGTGTCCTATTATCACATTATTAACTGAATATGAAATGGTACGCAAAAAGGATTCAGTAAACACTATTAATTTTTGATAGGAAGAAAGTATCTTGATCAAGATCCAGGCGTGTATAAGCGTGGCAAAAAGACGTCAAAAGATCCAACCTTTTCTACATTTAATTGACGCATTTAAAACTCGCTTACGTAAGCTGCAGATCCCGGATTTTCCTTGCTCGGACCAGCTTTTCGATTAGCTTCTGAGGGGTGCATAGAAACCAAGAGTTAACTGCTATCACTAGTGGGGGCGTCAAGGCCGCCCCAATAAGGCGAAAAATGGCGTAGCGCGAGTGAAGGAAGTGAATGGCATCACACGTTGAAAGAAACGGCCTCGTCTTCCCTAGCTGGCACAAGTCTGTCGAAGACTTCTGAAGGTTGCTCGTAGGGGTGCAGCCGGTTGAAGGAAAGAACAAACAAATGACAAAAGGGTGTTGAAGTTACTTTTTATTTTTTTTTATGACAAAAACAATTTAATATTTTGGATTTTGGATCTAGGTGTAGGCCGCTTAAATTTCAAGTAGCATTAGAGGTTGGTTCGAGACCCAGTACAGGAGAAAACATTTTTCTCGTAGGTATCGATAGATGTCACATACCTTATTCCAAAACCATTGTGATGTGAGTTGCCTAGATGAGAATACTGACGTGTAATGCTTGCTTGAAATGTGCACCGATCACCCAGCGAGGTTTTCCGGGTTTTCCTACAGATGGAAAAGTGATTTCAGGGTATTGTCTTTGAGTATAATCTACGATCATGGGACGAGTATTATTATTATAATTATTATTATTATTTACATACATAACTATCGATACATAAATAGCAATTCTCGAAATGCATCTGAAATCTTGTTTTCTACTCTCGAGTCGAATTAACAAATAGTCCACCGACGAAATTTCTACTAATTATTCAAAATGAACACTTAATGACTGGGTCGATTATATAGATGCACCACTAATTGCCATAGAATTTTAAAAAGTTGACACACATACAGTCTTTCACGTTCAGGACGGTGTGTAGCGCGCAGTTTGTTCTTAATTGATTTACAATATCAATACATAGTGTACGTGTTGCGGGTAAACTTTCTAAGAGGTTCTATAATGAAAGGAAATTTATGAAATCAGAAAAGATATGCAACTCATTTTCATATACGAAAAGTATTAGGCGTACACACACATACCTCTCGTGAAATCTCAAATTACGTAAGTAATTGGAATTACTATTTCTGTGAAAAAATGTGTTTCCAACTAACATGTTAGAAAGTAGTTTACGGGATAAATATCTGACAGAATTCTCCTCACGGACAGTGAATTACACCCGACAAGGTAATTGATGAGAGAACACAATTTCAAGTGTTTTCCGGAATTGAAGAGCAGAGCTGCTGTCTGACCTTGTACCTTGGTGGACTCCATGCAGAAATCCTACAAAACAGAGCAGTTCGTATCGTCGGTGCTAGCTGCCTCTCTCACAAACTCGCTTTCTTCTCTACTAAAGCACTGTTTCATACATACTTTAATGACCGATATTCTTCTAAAATATCTTCAATCATTCCACCGTTGGTGGTTTCATCGAGATCCACCAGACGAGTTTTGTCTTTACGACCCTGTCATCACTTTGGAGTTTTGTCAATTTTCTCGGTGTACCAGAACGCCTATCAACCTGGAAATTCCTATCAGACAGCGATCCATAGGCTAGTCGGCAGGACTGAGAAATATCTCTCGTATAAAGACTCACAGTGTGTTTTCAGGGAAAGAAAGGTTGCTCCAGCACTGAGCCAGTGGATATCTGTCATGCTGCTAAAACAGGCCTCACAATGGAGGTGAAGGGTACGAGAGGCTGTCCTCAGAGGGTTGTGCTATCCTCAGTATCGTGGAACCTCGTGGTAGACAGGGAGAACCCCCAAAAAACAAGATTGTTCCTTTCACCAGAAAAAGAAACCTAAAGAACAACAGAGTTTTTCGAATACTTGGTGAAAGACTACATATATCAGGAGAGTCAAAATCCCTGGGATTAAACCTAGACTAAATGCTCACCTAGAACAAACATATAGAAAAAGTGCTGACAAGTACAATGACATCACTAATGATGACAAAGCGTTCCTTTGGTGTAACACGGGAGCTTGGATAGTGGGTCCTTGATAACGTATGGAGTCTTGCTGTGGTGGTTGAAGGGAGAACAAGTGACAACCAGAGGGAGGCTGGCTAGTTCACAAAGACTGGCCGTGCTCGTAGTCACTGGTGCCCTGTCCAGCACATCGACGATTTTAGGTGATTTAGAATATCCCTCCTCTGTATTTGCACATTGCAGCAAAGGCGAAAATAGAAGCCACCAGAAGAGCGTGCCTGAGCCAAAGGAGGGTCAACAACCTAGGCCACTCCAACATAATGGAGGTCAGAACAACCGACACATCAGGTTTTCTTCCAAATTAGTTTGGATGACACACAAAAACTCAATGGCCTAGTAGAACAGAACAGTGTAAAACATGTCTGGGTACCAGGTCACAGGGGCATCCAGGAGAATAAGAGCGCAGATGTCCTAGCAACAACTTTCATCATTGGATCAGAACCAGCCTATGGAATCCTGTTTGGGTACATTAAGCAGGACATGAAGAAATGGGTTAAGACCCATCGTCAATCTTCCTGGGAGAATGCCTCAGGCAATACTCCCGGAAAAATGAAGATGGTGGAGCCAACCCACTGGTTATCAACACAACCTCTCGAACTGAGCCGGAACATTCTCAGAAAGGTGATAGGATCCCTGACAGGGCGCTGCCACCTGAAAAAACTTCTGCATCTGCTGGGGAGATACACTAAGACTCACACTATGCAGGTTCTGTGATGAAGAGGACGAAACAGCCTACCACATTCTGAATGCGAAGCTCTGGCTCGCATGAGGATGGATATCTTTGGACACTGTAATGCAGAAGTTTTCATCCTACAGGAAAACATCGTGAGAAATCTCCAAGAGTTCATCAGAAATTACAGAGTACTCCCGAGATAAACCTGACAGCGGGATGCAGAAAGGTTCTACGCTGAACCACCTGCATTTCGACCGATGGCTAGTCCCGCCGATCAATAATAATAATACTGAACGTCTCTCTCCTAGAGCTCACTTTCAACGATCAGCAAAGTATGGAATTCATCGCCTAGAAAGGCGAAGTAATAAAAGTATTTCATTTTTCACCCTTCTTTCTTCTTCTTCTTTACACTGATTCACCAGATTGTCTCTGAAAATTACATGATTTTCTCTATCGTGTAACTCCGAAGATAAATAAAACTACTCAACAGATTAGATTCCTGATACTTCGATGGCTGGGCTCCGAAACCTGAGGAAGAAACTGAACTCACAGAATACGAATCGAATGATATTTCAATATGAAGTACGCGAACTGTGAATTCATTCTGAGAACATACTCCCAGAAGAAACATTGAAATGCAGGATTTTTTTCGATGACAAAAACCAACAGAACAAAAACTGTGTAAGAACTACCTAGCAAATAATTAATAACTTGAATTTCAATAAGAATAAGTAAGATATTGATTATTTACATTGAACCTGTTTACAAAACTAATTTAAATTACCATTCATTCGATTTTGAAAAAATAGAAACGTTTGGATAGAGAATGAGGAGAGCTTTGAGATGATGTTTCACTCGATCCATGTTCCCTAGGATGATTCGAAAGGGGGTAGCCGCCCCCGTCAGGTAATTGAAGTTGCGTGACTGAATCTATCACTGACATGTTTCCTCCTAGAGATAAAAATTGACGTGTTTCAGCGTTTCCGAAAATAATTTGTCATTTCCCAGTAAATCTGGGTGGAAAGTTTTCGTTGGGCCACCCTGTATATTATCTCCGTAAAACAACTAAAAGTTACGTAACGAACTATACTGAATCTAAATCTAAACGTCACCCGCATGGAAGTTAGATTTCGAAAGAAATTTGGCGGTTATAATATATCCATTTCAATACAATTCGGTCTATACAGTGTGTCCTACTTACCATGCTCACCATGGGTATCTTTTTAATGGTAAGAGATACGAGGTCGGTTAAATGACACCAAATGTGGAGTTTCTCAAGGCCAACTATAATGTGAAAAAATATTTTGATAAAATCTATTCGTTTTTGTTTTATACGCAAATAACAGATTTTGATAATTTTCATGTCTATAGCAAGTGAATTTTGACCCACTCCTGGCGGTCCTAATAACTTGAAATTTGGCAGATGTTCATAATTCCGGTGACAATGCACTATGGAATTTTTATTGAAGTAAAAAATGAAAATTGGCGGCTCCTCCAATATGACGGACGAGATTTGTGATTATGGTCCAATTCCATTCAAAATTGGTATGTGGGGGTTTTTGAAGTCGGTGATCATGATTTTTTTGTTAAAATTTATAAATTCAAGATGGCGACTTCAAAATAGTTCTTGTTTTTGTATAAATAGCGATAACTCCGTTGTTATCAACAAAAAACTATTACTGTGACATATCATCTGTAAGAGAAAAATGAGTTATTCAGAACTAAGTCATAGTGAGCTATGACCTACATTTGAAAAATAAAAGTTGGTGCTGATATCTCAAATTCTAGAAGAGTTGGTATAATTTTTATATTTTTTTCGAAATCTCATTGAAAAACTGCCATGAGAATGTGAAATTCGTATTCGAATATTTTCATAAATAAAGATGTTACGGAGGAGAAATGAAAATGATCAAAATCTGTTTTTTGCGTATAAAACAAAAACGAATAGATTTTATCAAAATATTTTTTCACATTATAGTTGGCCTTGATAAACTCCAAATTTGGTGTCATTTAACCGACCTCGTATCTCTCACCATTGAAAAGATACTGTATAGTGAAATATGTTAAAAATTAGTAAATTTCGACTTCTTAAAGGCATTATAACTTTCTGCTTGGTGCTGATGCTTACTTTGGTGACGAAACGCGCGGCGACGAGTGAAGTACTGGTAGTGCTGCTATTGGAAGATTTTTCACTTTTCATAAGTTTTTCAAGTGTTAGTCGGGTTCATATTATTTCCTAAATGAACATACAAATTATTTAAAATTTTGTGATGAAAAAAAAACAATCTATTAATATCGGAAAAATAGTTTCTCTATTTCGATTATATATTATAAGCAGCCTGTCCCTGTTCTTGAATTTCTCTATAATTTTACTTCTCGGAACGTGTAATTCTTAATAGTTAGTACCATCATAAACCGGATCAATTACAGCCAACACTGTCTATGTCAGAGTCAATTATTCTCTTATGTGTGCGAGTTACAGCCTAACATCTTGACATTTTTTACGACCATTTACTTGATTACACTTCGATCTACTTGAATGGTCTTAGTGTGATTAATATTCGTAATATGGATGAGATCCCTTTGCAAGATTTATAAATATACTAATGGAAATTAAAACGAGGGGCAGTGACGTACCACAGTAGTAATTTTTCGAAAACACAAAGGTATTAATAATAATGAATTTCAAAAATTTGTTTCTGGAGAAAAATAAGATATTTATTTATTGTTTTTACTCTCGAAGAATTTCATCATGACTGGAAAATATAGTCATTGGAGAGATGTTCCAGTTTGGTCCTTTCTATAGAGCTCCAAGATACGTATCGATGGCGCACAGGTGTTGATTGGTACGACGATCACGCCCCCGAATAGACTCAATAATCTGTTTCTGAATAGACGTTATGAAAATCAATCAATCAACTTTATTGGCTCATATGTTAGTAAGTGGGTTAACAGATACTGAATTTAGGTATTATAATACAAAATTTCTTATTCTAATAATAGAACCTCCTTTCATGTATCGGAACCCTTCACCTAAGCGCAGATGTGCTTGTGTTGTGTAAGGTATCCTATATTTGAAAGGGGATGTTCACTATGTCAACAGTTTTACTGTTTGTGGAGAATGGAGATTTCAAGGTTATGTCTTCAATATATCTTTTCAATAATAAGTTAAATAAATAAATAATAACAAATTATTTTATAGCAATTTTGTATTTATTAATATCTATAATATTTCTCGACTCTAGTGGTACTAAGTTGAAAAGTTTTGGACCCAAGTGATGTACAAATCTCTGTGACTCTTTTTGGATAATGGCATTTGGACAGACTTTTTTACAACTGATCTGGTTTCTTTCTCATTAGTTGTTCTCAGAAAGTTAACTTTATTGTGAAATATCCAAATTAAACATGAGTAGGAATAAATACTTCTTATATTGAATAGGTCGTTTTCTTCATTTAGCGTTTTTGTAGAAAATAGCTTCCCAAATTATTTTCAAAAGTTCCTCCCCATGCTGTGATGCAATACTTGAGAACAGACTCTGACAGTGAGTAATACAAAGTTCTTACGAGAATACAATTTGAAGATGAGTTGCCTCAGCCTCTTGTTCATATACAGAGCGTGTTCATCCCATCGTAAATGTTGATCAACAATAATTCCTAAATACTTTAGTTTGCTTTTTCTTTCAATCGCAAGGCATTGGCAGATATTTCGAGAACAATTGATTTTATGTATCTTCAAAAGTTTTTCATTTGGTTGATCGCTATTTGTTAATGTGATTGTCATGAAATTTGTTTTATCAACGTTTAGGCTAAGAAGGTTTTAATCGAGCCATACTTTTATCTTTTTCATTTCATTTTCTGCTTTTCTGTAGACTCCAAGCCATGAGTCACTTGAGAAAATAATGACAGTCTCGTCAGCATAAGATATATTGTGGCCCTGAAGGTTTTTGATTTTACTGATACTGTTTATACAGTGCGGCTTTTTTTAGTCCCCCCCCTGTTAACTTTTGAACGGTTCGACGTACAAACATGAAAAAACCGTTTGGAGGGTTTCACTACTACTACTTTTTGAAACAAAAAAAGGTGATTGCTCCACAGGGGGCGCGGGGAGACACATCAACTCAAAAATTTTAAATGGCATGTGGGGTCGAGTGTCACATCGTTGAAAAGAGAATTCAATTCTCTTTACAACCATCTAAATATTTTTGAATTTAGTTGAGGAATTTTTTCCCAATTTCGATTTTTATGCCTATCGAAATTTTCTAGTTGATGTGCCCCCAGCGCCATCTGTACCTACTGTAATTGTAATATTTCTTCTCTCAAAAAGTAGTATCGATAATACCCTTTGCAATGTTTTTGGTTCCATTATTCCACAACAAACCGTTCAAATTTATCAAGCTATGACTAGTTTTCAGATCCGCATTTATATTTGATATTTCGAATTTGAATTGAAAAAAAAATATTAACGAAATTCAAAAAAAAATAGATGGTTGTAAAGAGAATTGCATTTTCTTTTCAACGACGTGACACTTGACCACCCATGCCATTTAAAAATTTTGAATTGATGTCCCCCCTCCGCGCCCCCTGTCGAGCAATCACCATATTTTTTGTTTCAAAAAGTAGTGTCGGTGAAACCCTCCAAACGGTTTTTTATTCATGTTTGTACGTCGAACCGTTCAAAAGTTAACAGGGGTGGGGGGACTAAAAAAGCCTCACTGTATATACCAAAAATAGTCGTTTATCTTTACTCTTTGCGTTCTCTGTGACAGATAGTTTCGAAATAAATCAAGTACCAAGCCCCGAACTCCATACCTGTTATACTTATGCAAGAGAATTTCGTGTGAAACGGTATCAAAGGCCTTGGCCAGATCAAGAAAAATGGCTATGCATTTATCTGACCTGTCCAGTGCCTACACACCGTTCCTCGCAAAATCCAATACAGCATTTTCTGCATTAGAATTTTTTATGAAACCGTATTGTCTGTCGGTCAACACATTATTCATATCGAAGAATTCAAAGAGCCTTCTCTTAATACTGTGCTCAAAGACCTTTGCGAAACTATTTATCACAGAGATTGGCCTATAATTGCCCGGTTCTCCTCGGTCAACTGACTTATGGACTGGTGTGATAGTAGCCTGTTTCCATTGCTTAGGTATTTTTCCTGTTGTATAACAAAGGTTAATCAAATAATATGTAAATGTATAATTCAAGGTATTGATTTTATCCTGTCCAGGAGAACAGTTATTTTTTAATTTAGATATAATACCTATCAGTTCATTGCATGTCACTGGTTTTAAAAAAACTGTCTTGTTAATGAAAATATCCTCCAAGAAATCTTCAGATACCCTGTCGGGCTTCTCGATATTTTCAAAAAAAATGTATCCAATGGTTGAGAAAAAGTTATTCAGTACGTTAGATTTTTCATGGTTTTCAGAAACCACATCTCCATTTGACAACTTTAATGGCAAATCTGAAGTTTTCATTTTTGTTTTGTTGTTATTTGATATTTCATTGATAAAATGAAATGACTATTATCAGAACTACTATTTCAACAGAATGGTCTTGATAGAGCATGTGGATTTCAGAAAACAAATTTGGCAGCACTGATTCTCTACAGCGGACTCAGAATTATTATTTTTCTACAACTGTCAAAAAAAGTGCACTTTTGAGTTCCTAAAGTATATGAATATTTTGATATCAAATTACGATTTCAGTATTACACGGAAAAGCGTTAAAAAAGTACACTTTTTTAACGGTTGTCTAGGCAACAACACTGACAAACTGATTCGAATAACAACGAAATCCTGAATGTGTCAATGTGACAGTACTTATTTCAAATTAGTAAATTGCATCTCTCACAATCTTTCGAAATTACGAATTAAGTACCTACGAAAATGGAAAGCGATGATGAGTTAAACACCACACCAGAGGAGATCGTAGATAGTGCGAAAGCAGCAGTAATGAATTTGCTACCAGAAAAATCGAAGGAGACGTATTTTAAAGAATATGAGTCTTTCTTAACATGGCGTCAAAAAAAGGGATTGGAAGCTTTACAGAGAGTATTGCTCGCCTATTTCGAAGATAAATTCAAGAAAATGAAATGTTCATCTCTATGGTCCAGTTATTCGAAACTGAAGTCCACGATATTAATACAGAGATGCTACCACCAAGAAGAGAAAGGTTAGAGAGGACCGGGACCCTCTTCCAAGTCGCATTCTTGACCTGATTAAGTTGAACAACCAAGAGCGTAAAAGATGGCAGACCACCCGCAATTCCATATACAGGGAGAACATGCGACACCTGGGCCAAGAAATTAGTTCACTCATTCAGAGCCACAGAAATGAGACTTGGAATAGGAAAATGGAAAACCTTAAAGTCGGCGACAATTCCCTGTGGCGGATGAACCAAAGCCTCCGAAGGAGGCAGACGGGAATTCCAGCCATAGGGAATGGTCAAAGACAAGCTATATCTGATCCAGGAAAGGCGGAAATGTTCGGAGAGTATTACCACAGCACGTTCCGTGCAGGCGCTGACACATTACAACAGCATAAGTCAGTTTCTAGGGAAGCAGAAAACTTCAGAAAAGCCCCGAAGATGGCCATGAACGGTAGAACCTTCTCGAAGCTTATGACCAGCTACGAGGAGGTTCAAGAAACCATAAAAAGGCTACCTAGGAACAAAGCGCCTGGCATTGACAAGATAGATACAGTGCTACTCAGGAACCTCCCACGGAAGTCTCTCGTACAGCTGGTACACATCATAAATGCCATCATAAGATGGCAATACTACCCGCAATGCCTAAAGCAGGCGGAGATTATCCCGATCATCAAGCCAGGAAAACCGACTGCAAGAGTCGAGAGCTACCGCCCCATCTCGCTGCTGAATGCTATCGCCAAGGTGGTGGATAGGATCCTACTCCAACGATTCAGCGATCACGAGAAAAAGCTCAAACTCATCCCGCCAGAGCAATTCGGCTTCCGAAAAGGACACTCCACGACCTCACAGGTGGCTAGAATTGTTCACGAGGTGAGGGAGGGCTTCAATCGTGATCGCAACACAGTTATGCTCCTGTTAGATATCCAAAAGGCCTTTGATACCGTCTGGATTGAGGGTCTTGTTATGAAGATGCTAAGGGCAGGCATGCCTGAATATATGGTAAAGATTCTGGACTCGTACCTAGTCAATAGGACATTCAGGGTTAGAGTACATGACACCAGCTCCACAGTGTGGAAGGCCAAAGCAGGAGTACCGCAAGGCTCGAGCTTGTCCCCACTTTTGTACTCACCATATACGTATGACTTTCCTATGTTCCCAAACACGAACACGGCTATATACGCTGATGACACGGCAATTTATGCGCAGTCAAAGTACAGCAATATAGCAGCAGCAAAGCTGAAAACGCATCTGCAACACAAAGTCATACCGTATTTAGCGGAGAACAAAATCGTGGTAAATCCAGATAAAACAGAGCTTCTGAATTTCACATGGAAAAGGAAACGACCACTCGTTCACATTCCTGGGGGATTCAGAGCTCTGGGGAATCAGATTGACGAGACCGAGTCAGCGAAGTACCTTGGAGTAGTACTGGACAAAAGATTAACCCTTAGGAAACATGTCAGCCTGGCAATTCAACGAGCTGCGGGAGCCTTAAAAAGGACATACCCGTTGATAGCCAGGAATTCCAGGCTGTCCATGGCTAATAAGGTGTTGATCTATAAGCAGGTCATAAGACCAGCCATGACATATGCATGTCCAGTGTTCTGCAGCCTCCCCAAAACTCAAATGTTGAGACTGGAGAGGATGCAGAATAAACTACTCCGCATCGTCACAAACAGTGACAGGTACATTCGGCTAACCGCACTAAAAGAGCTAGCCGATATTCCCTCCATCGAAGAATTTATCAAAAATCAGTCTGATAAATTCTACAGATACTTTATCCTCGGAAGCCCATTGACTAGAGGAATCACAGCAGTCCGAGCCCACCATAACAGACCATCAAAGAGGCAAGGTGGGCTCATTTACCAGGCACTGGATATTTTCCAGGAACTTCCAGAAGAAGACGAGTAGTAGTACTCAAACCCAACAACAACACCATGTCTAAATCCGGTTTTTCTTCGCTTTTTCCCGGAAATTCAATGCAAACCCCAATAAGGAAATCCCAAACAGTCTGATGTCTAACGCGTAAAACATGAATTCCCCTGCATAACTTGGAGGAGGCAGGGAAAACACCCAAGAAACGGCGACTTAGTACTCACAGCATTTGAAACCTACACAACACCGTAGGACAGGCGTGAACAGGTTCGGCCCGCCCGCTGAAAGCCTCAGCAGGGCGGATTCGAACCCCTCACCTAAGGCGCAATCTTATAACTCCCTCCCTTACCATCACCCTGTGGTATCGCGATAGTTTTAGAAGTGTGTCTTATTTATTATTTTATCTATATTTTTCGTTATATGTTGTGAAGTATTATACATTTTTATATGCACAATTTAATCCAATAAACTTATTTTGAATTTTGAATATTAATACATAATAATATTGACATAAGCAAATATGCGAAATTGATTGCATATTTGAAAGAATTTCCATTGGCAATAATGCAATTAATTGTGTTTTCAACATAAATTTTTCGAAATGAACCCTGGGACGGAAAAATTGATTCTGTCTTTTTGTATTTCTGTGGTTTATTTCTTTTGGGTTGTTAATTTGAAATAAATTGAATGAGGATGAAAATTAGGTAATAAATAGTATAAAAACGTTGGTTGGTTTTCTTTTTTTGACAGTTGTAGAACAAATTTTGTATGAAACTCGTGAGTAAAGTGTTTTTTTTACTCGTAGGAATTGCCGCACTCCGCTTGATACATAAATAACTATTATTATTACCGAAAATCATTATATCTTTGAAAAGAGTACATTCAGAAAGAAGCAGCAAAGCGCGACATAAATTTTAATTCGTCAAAAAAGATAATTTTATAAAAAATCACCTACTTATTTAAGAGGTAATTAATACAAAGTTGAAAAACTCTCCCACGAAAATGTACACATTACGGTACTGGTCTTTTGAAAAACTGATAAAAATTATCACAAGTCCAAGAACATTTATATGGATACAATTATTGTTCCCGAACAATGGGCTACTCCAATTTGACTTGCAATGGACCTAGTCAAATATTTTGGGTGGTACAGGACTTCTTACAAGTCCTCCTCTCTTGGACGCCACGTATCACGCTCCTTTGGACTAAGTTTACAAAGAGTCGAGGAGTTGAATGATGTCTCAATTCTCATAGCAAATCTAACGACATTAGGCAAAGTTATGTTAGCGCTACTGACATTCGTTCAAAACGAGTGCTAGGGTACTTGAAGTATATTAATTTCCAAATAATGATATATAACTCCGTTATTCCGCTACATTCATAGAGGTGGTTTTGGTGAAATGGATGAGTTCTATATTCAGTTGAAAAACGTGCCTCATCTTCGATAACTCACTGTATATGTCACTCATCAAAACATTGTACTATAATTTTCACTACATGGAAAAGATTTGTTTCGAATTTTGAAACATTTGCAACTTAAACAGTATCAAACGACAAATTGGATTTCTTAGAAATATGTTCCCAAAGATTGTAAATAATGTTATATTGACAATTTTTGACAAAAATTTGTTCAATTCTAATTATACCAAATGAGTCGGAGATCACGATTGAGCTAATAAAATGACCAAGAATGATAGTCAATAAAATTCAAGGACATTGACTAGAAAATAACGCATATACGCTCTCCAACTGCCACGATGTTATGAATACTATTTTCCTATTTTGGGAAATCTGGTAAAACACTTACAGCAACTATTAGATTATGTTGCTATATTTACTTTCCTTACGAAAAGTTTTCATTTATAAAATGAAACATGTTTGGAATTTCAGTCAAAGTAAATATTTGTATTTCCGTAAATATCCATCGAAGATCAGTGGAATATTTGAATAGAGTAGAAATGTTTCTTGTTTATCTACATAAAACTATTTCAGTAGGGAAGAATTGAAATAGAAGTTTTTTTACTTTAACTTAGCCGAAATATTCACAGAATTTTACTGCACGTCTGTCACTCAAGACATAAAGCGTGTCACGATTTAAAAACGTGATGTGGAAATGTGTTTTTTTTAAACCGTACATTATTTTTTATGCCTCAAAAATTTGAAGGAACAATTGGAGTTCCAATGTAATTGAAGGGGTCCGACCAGAGTCACAAAAACTTTGTACAGAATAGAGAAAACAAAGTGTGCATACTCTTATTTATAATATAATGGTTGTGCTACAGAGTAACATCAATAATTGTATAATTATCACATACTCAAATATTACACTGCGGAAATATTCCCAGCAAAGGTTTATAAACCTTCGAGATTCAGAGCAGAATATTTCAATAAACTTGCACTATCATCGTTTTTCCCCTGACATCTTCAATACATTTCAGGATGCGATATATCAAGGGTACACGAGATACCGGAGATCCATACAAATATATTTTTCGTTTCATATAGATTTCTTCCAGAGGATCCGAAAAGAAGCACATTTGATTGCTAACGAATTCATTCTTCAAAAGGTGTAAGAAAGTTTGATGTTTTCCAACCATTCAAGAATCCGGTAATAAAAAACTGCAGTTATTTATCATGCAGTTATTAATCATGCATGAAATGAAATACAAAATTTCATCCACAGCTATGTTGTAAACACAAATACTCGCTTATTTATTTTGGTTTAGATTGTTTACCGACTCCGTAAATCCAAAAACAATTTTTCTAATCTACAATGAAAAAAAGTAAATATTGTAAAGAAATATTGGAAGATGCTCAAGAAGCAAGTTTGCTTTTATTCCCAGAAAAGTCTATGTTTACAAGAAATTTAGTGAATTCAACGAGTGCAGCGAGAAAAAAAGGCGTTATCGTGATAAAAGATGTGTTGCTGGAATATTTCTTTGGTGGCTGAGGTGATATAGAAAAGGAGTGACTCGATGAAACAAACATACGTCAATTAATTCTCGAATAGAAACAATATAACTTTATGAGATGCTAGCAGTGGATAAAAAACTGAAACTGCGTATACCCGCAATCATTAAATTTCTGAAGCATTGTTGGCAATAGAAATTCTTATTGTTTCTAAACCTATATGAAGTATATGAACGAATTTTGGACTGTTCCTACGGAAGAATTTGAAGTTTCGGTTTAAACGAGGGTACACCAACGTATCGACACGATAGTCGGAATTACAGTGGTTATATTAGAAACTCCAATTTAAACCCAAATGAATTTTTCGATTCAATTGGTTGAGTTACCCCTCGCTGATGACTGGCAATAACCATAAAACCGGTACCGGTTCCCTCTTTTGAATCGAAACGTAATGTGACTATGGGAAGATTTATAAATATTTTAGAATGGTCGTAGAGAACAGTAGTTGCTTTTCTACTAGATATCTGACGACGAATATACCTATTTTATAGGTTTATGCGGAAAACTGGATTATCTAATACATTTTTCATTATTAGTCAATAATCTTTCGTCAGTAGTCTCCGCATTTCCTCTTGAAACCATAATGAACTTCCTTCGGTCACTAAAGTTCAATGACATAATGATGTCATTATGACATGCAGGCAGATAAAACTGTTTATCTTTGGAAGTATAGAAAGTAAGTCATGCTGAAATCGACATTTCTTCTACACATCTTTGTGTCACAAATTTACGCTTATTGGTTGTACTCGTGGCTCTAATAGCGGAAACCTGCAGCAAATATGTAATTCTTAAGAAACAAGTACACTTGAGATTTTTTGAAAATATGAATAGGATGTTCATAAAATCAAATGTGGAATCATCTAAGACTAAGAGACAAACAATACTCGCTATTTTATATCGTTCAAGATAACCTGTCATGGAAGGTATTCATGCTGAAAATGGAAACATTCTCAATTGAAGAAACATGACTCCTCTGGAAATGGAAAAATCCTACGTTAGAGTCTTTTCACAATACCTACCAGATGAAGTTTAATGTCCAGCGTGGTCTTAGCCGGGGAAGTGTTGTTTTCTGGTATATAGATATTAAAAAAAATTGCTTAATTTTTACCGTAGTTTTTTTCCATTATCAGAGGAGTCATGTTTTTTCAATTTTAAATTAAGAATGTTTCCCTTTTCAGCAAGTACACTGAAGTTTTATCTTTTACCCCAACACCAAACCACTATTTCAACACCTCGACACGTGTTTCAGCAACCAAATGTATACTAGCCAGTGTCCAAATAAAGGTACCTGTATCCTCATTATAATCTAATATACTTCGAGTGGCCATGTCCTTATTATCATCTTGTATTGCCGAATTGTGTACGTAAGTTCTAGAAATTCCCCCACATGCATCTACTCCCTCTCCCACTGGGACGTCAATCGCGTTCTTACGCTCGTTTTGTTGGTGGGAAGTAGAGACAGACCTGCAAATACCAAATCTCTTTACCGCAAAATTGATTTCATAATTTCAGTTTTTCGCTTCAAAGCGTAGTTCCTCCAGCATTGATGATTACTGGTTGGGGTAAATTCTGCTAACACACATAAAAAGGCATAAACTATGGAGCGACCGGTAAAGGAATTTGTTGGAGGTTAATAATGTTAATAATGTAATGATGATGATCATAAGAATAATAAACCAATTATGGAACGGTACGACACAACATATTGTTCAGCCAGTTTGGCATTTACCTGTCATTTCACCGACGATTTCGTTTCGAAATGGGAGTCAACATGAAGAAAAACGTTATCAGACATCAGGAATTCTGTACAACTTGTTGATAAATATCCTTGGAATTTATATCAAACACGGAAAAAGCATCATTATTGTATTAATACTAATAATGATAATAATAACAATAACACAAATTATGGAACGGTACGACAGAACATATTCTTTTCACATATTTTAGAAAAAACATTGGTGGTTTGTAATATTGTGCAAACATGAGTATGCATTCAGCCAGTTTTCATTTACCAATTATTTTCACCGACGATTTCATTTTGGAGTAGGGAGGGAAGATCAAGAAAAACGGTCGAACTTCAGAAATTTTGGGCAATATGTTAATTTCCTTGGTGTTTATAGCACACAGTGAAAAAGCATCATTATAATAATAATGATGATGATGACGATAATAATGAATCAAATTCTGTTTACAAAAATAAATATTATGAACTTGATGCGTTTATTGACACGAAAGGCAACACAATACTTTCAAAGTTATCAAAGTAGAGTCATTATATCAGATGAACCGAAAGGTTTGTTGTTTCTCCAATGTGAAAAATAAATGGTTCCCAAGATAAAATGATCACCTACAGATGTCATAATGTGCAGAAATTTTTAATCGAATCTTAGCGGTAATTCGACATTCTATGGCAATGCGTTACAATTTTATCAAGTAACAATCAACAACAGATAAGTCAAAAAAGACAACAACATAGCCTATTTATAACAAAACATGAAATCTAGAGTGACATCAGTTGTGGCTCACTCACCAATAAACATTAGAAACACAAAAAAACCTAAATAAAACAGTGCAAACTATCGGAAATATTATTTCCGAATATATCTATATCCGATGGTCAAGTTGATGGTTGATATAAAAAAATTGATAAAATTGTTTTTTCCGTTAACCAGCTGTCGTCTCCTTACGAACGGCAGCCATCAGAAATCGAAACTTGTGCGAGCCAAGGATTAACGATTACGTGCGATTTCTAGCACTTTCTTGGGCCACCAGAAAAATCACTGCAGTTTGAATCATCGCCGACTGGCAGCCAAAGTGATTGAAACAATGTCGCTTTAACCACTCGGTTACCTGGCCCCGTAAAAAGGAACATATCTACATAAGGAATCTGTTGAGATGGTGTGCTTCTAAAAAATGTCTAACTCAAATCAAATATTTTCGTGAAAAAACAAATCTTCAGTGGTACAAACTTATTTGTTAAGGAAGCTCATGGATTCTGAAAAGTATCTACGGTTAACATTGAAAAAAGCACAACCCTTCAATGCAACTATATCGATAAGAGCAGGTTTTGGAATTAAGTGAGTGAGATTGACACAGCATATTTTACATTTTGTGGAAATAATCATCATAGTCATTTGATACTACGCATGTAATTGGTGTAATTAAACAATATCAATGTTTGGTAAACAAGTATTAGTACCCGACTGGGAAATTAAGACAAAATTGTAAGTAATTTAAAGTTAATGATCGATTATAATTACGATGCAGGTATCTATTTTGGGTACCGACTAGAGTAAGTAAGGCAAATTCTGAAAACTGGATTATGTTTAATCTTCCTCCAGAAGATGGTCACTTGGTGACCGAAACACTTGTTATGGTGTTAAAAATAGTGATTTGGCGTTTAAATAAAATGTCATCGTATTCATTACCATACAAAGGTTCCAAACAACAAAAATTGCAGTTAAAAAATTCTCATCTAGTGTTGATAGTGAATACATAAAACAAATATCAATTTTCTGGATCTATATTCAGTTCACTAACGCAACCAGGTATTAAAAGTTATTCTGAAAAATGCAGGGTTGAAAAAACATGAGAAATCAAGATTATAAATTAAAAATGTAAAAAATAAAAAATTTAAATCAGATATCAAGACTTCTTTGATTTTTTCGATTTTTTAATTTTTTTTTATTTTTTTTTATTTTCTCCTATAAATAAGACAAGTAGCTATTTCAAGCCATTTTTGAGTTTTTCTTCAAATTTTAACGAAGATAGTTCCTGTCAAAAAACGCTGAGTACTGCAAATTCCTGTCAGTACAAGAAAACCCTACACTGTTTGCATGAAGATGAGTCCGTCCTAACTTGCATTATTTGCTAATTTCCGTCTAATAAGCAGCGCGACAAGTTATCTAAAAATCTGCAAATAGTTTAACATAGAAGTAGAAGGAAAAAAAACCATATCCAGATACATTTCATAGAAAAATCTGATAAAAATAAAACTGAAGGAAAATCTGGGAGTATAGCTACATGCAAAAAATTTAGACATGAAATGCAAAGTTTTGTGGAACGGATGAGAGTCTACTGGCACTGGCAGAAGTGTAGTGAAACAAATACAGAAGTCGAACAGGAAAATGAATCAGTTAGTTGTAAGTATATTTTTCCAAAGATGATTTTCAAGTCGATGCTTTTGATGATTAAAATTATGATTTCTCACCAATCTCTCCTTCAAAAACCCCTGATGACCAAATTTTGTGTAAAAAATGTATCTTTAGAAAAGTCATTTAAGAAACATCGAAAATAAAATGTCAAATTCAACACCCTGTATCTCAGATGTCAGAAAGTAAATTTTAATAAATTGAAAAGTTTTCGCTTTAACTTATTTAAATATTGTCTTTTTTTCAGGTTGAGGGTACTTCTGGCGTGAATGAGCTAGAAAACTCACAGGAACCAAGTATACTCTTTAGAGTCATTTTCCAATCTTTCCACGCCAGATAGGAAGATAAAAGCATTGTCAGAAATAAGGTCAGCAAAATCTAGTTCTGGATCTTTATAATCTTTTGTCGTACGCACTAGCAAATAAATACTCAAAGACGAAATTGAAACACAGATTGCCAGTGCCCTCTACGCTACAAACGGCAGCTTCAAGTGAATGGAGCTACCGGAACTAAGAATTACTTTTTTACGGCCTCGATATGATGTTTCTAATAATTTGCTTGATGAAATTTATAATGATGAAAAGATCAAATGCTTTGAGAACTTGTCGGGAACATTTGTGTGTCGGTTACAACAGACAATAGATATTAGTAGATATTCTAGATACTTCTGGGAATCCACATGCTTCTGTATATTTAACAGAACTTGCAACAGCACTCATAAATGAGCTTGAAACGGAATATGACTATCCATTATGTAGTTTTAATTCAGCAAAAATGACTGCAATGCGACATCAAATAAAAACATCTGAATGGAACCTTATTATATGGTTCTGCTGCACATATTTTCAATCAATCAATCAATCAATCAATCAAAATATACTTTATTACACAAAGAATTACATTCTCATTGGCAAAGCGTAGTGTTAGGTTAGGTTACAATTGGTAGCATAGTCATAATTAGATAGTGTAGACCCATCCGTAAAATATAACATAGTCAATAAATAATACATACACAATAAATAACAAACATAAGATAGCACATGAAAAGCAGTCTTGATAATAAAAAGCTGAACAATACATCATCAGGTAGACCTAATCATACAATAGTGTACATAAAATCGTGAATATACATATAAACACAATTCATCAAAAAAAAATAAAAATTTTAAGAACAAGAAAGGCATGTTGAGAAGTAAAAATATTGAGATCCTTATATCTGCTATAAAGGTTGGTCATTAAAAAATTCATCCAAACTATAAAAGGGTCTACAAGAGAGAAATGCTTTGACTTCTTTTCTAAAAATAACTCGAGATACCACTTCTTTTATATTATCCGGCAAGTGGTTGAATATCTTACATCCATTATATATTATTGAGTCTTTCACTAGAGAAGATGAAGGAATTGGCAGTTTCAACTTATTTTTTTGTCGGGTGGAATAAGTGTTTATTCTTTGGAATTTGGATTTATTTTTGTGTATTAGACATGCCGTTTCCATTATATATATATATTGATATGACAGTAAGTATTTTGTGATTTTTGAAGTGTATTCTGCATGAGTCTCGGAGTCTTAATTTGCACAAGCTTCTCAGGGCACGTTTTTGTTGAACAAAGACACTTTGTAGGGAGGAACTATTACATGCTCCCCAGAATGGTATACCATACCTCAGTTGCGAGTCTATAAGGGCATAATAAACTGCTTTCGCAGCTGAAAATCCCAGTTCGTTTGATGCCATTCTGACGGCATAGCAACCAGAGGATAACTTTTTATTGAGGTTGGTTATGTGTTCCTTGAATTTTAGATCACAGTCTATGTATAGCCCCAAAAATTAAGATTTTATTTGTTTTTCTATTATTTTAGTTTCTAGGGATACATCCCCGATTGTGCATCTGAAAGAAACTATATTGGTTTTGGATGTGTTGAATGTGAGAAGATTTGAGTCACACCACTTCTTCACTTTCTGTATGTCGTTGCTGATATTCCGATGTAGTTCAGTTTCATCGTTGCTGTGCCATAGAATAGTAGTATCATCAGCGAAGAGAGTGAATTTTCCTGATATATTAAGGCCTGCCAGGTCATTTATATATAGCAGAAACAAAATGGGGCCAAGGATTGAACCTTGTGGCACACCACAGTGGATATGTGCTAAATTGGAAGCTGATTTTGTTTTTACTATCTGCGTTCGATCTGATAAGTATGATCCAAACCATCTAAGTGCACTTTGTCTTATTCCATAGCGGTGGAGTTTCCGCAGCAATATTTCGTGATTCACACATTCAAATGCCTTGGACAAATCACAAAATACCGCCGCAGCCACGTCACCGCTATATATATATATATATATATATATATATATATATATATATATATATATATATATATAGTTCATATAGAAGAGAAAAAATTGCGTCATTCGTGCTTTTGTTATTTTGGAAACCAAATTGTTGTAAACTCAATATATTGTGGGTGCATAAGGAGTTGTACAATCTATTTTTGACAAGTTTTTCAATTAATTTTGATAGCGTTGGAATGAGAGAAATGGGTCTAAAATTTGAGGGTGAGCTCGTATCACCACCTTTATGCAGAGGTATCACTAAGGATGTTTTTAAAAAACATGGAAAAATGCCCTTTTGAAAGGACTCATTTATTAGTTCCACTAAGCTACAGAGTGCGTTAAGAGGAAGGTTTTCGAAAATTTTTAAGGACATTTCGTCTATTCCTGATGTGGATTTATTCTTTATACTGCATATGATATCTCTCAACTCCTCGACGTTGGTGTCATATAGTAAAAAGTTTTGGTCCACGGTAATGTGGCTCAAATTAACTAGTGGATCATAGGGAATTGTTGTTTAATTTTACTATGTAAGGGATTTGGAAATCCAATAGTAAAGAAATATTTCCGTAACAACTATTTGCCTCTGCAGCATATGCAAAAGAATGTTGGAAAAAACTAGTTTTTCCAGATGATGTCAGTCGCTTGCCGACTGTTAGAAGGTTTCGTTGAGTCATGGCCCATACTTTTCAAAATTGCTGAGGAGAAGAAAAATGACATTGACAATATTATGAGAGGAAAAAATTCGAACACTCTCTTGGAAAGATTAGTTGAATAATACGAGGATATATTGAAAAATTCTTAGCCTACTATAGAACCAAACAAAATTTCAATGTCAAATTATTTTATTACTCAACATATTCTCCCCTTAGTTGGTTACATTTATTACAGCGAACCTGAAACGTCTCTAGACCTTTCAAAAAAAATGTTTCTTCTTGCTCTGCAAACCAGACCTCCACAGCTTTTATTACCTCCAAGTTGGAAGAAAATTTACGACCTTTTAAACTTTTTTTCAGTTGAGGAAAGAGATGATAGTCGGACGGAGCCAAATCTGGTGAATAAGTAATTCAAACCCTAAATCACGAATTTTTTGCATGGTAACATGAGATTTGTGTGCAGGGGCGTTGTCCTGCAACAACAAAATACCTTTGGATAGCTTTCCGCGTCTTTTCTCTTTAATTTTTTCCCGTAGAGTGGTCAGTAATGTCGAATAGTAATCTCCAGTTATTGTTCTACTCTTGTCCAAAAAATCAATCATGATTACTCCATGGCAATCCCAAAAAACTGAAGCAAGAACTTTTCCAGCAGATTTTTGGACACGAAAATTCTTAGGTCTTGGAGAACCGGAGTGTCGCCATTCCATCGTTTGTTGCTTTGTTTCTGGATCGTAGAGATGTACCCAAGTCTCATCCATAGTAACAATTCGGTTTAAGAAGTCTACATCGTTTTCAAATCGAGCACATATCGAACGCGATGCTACTACCCTTGCATGCTTTAGGTCAACATTCAAACATTTGGGGATCCATTTTGCAGCAATTTTTCTCATGTCCAAATTGACGTGAACTATATGATGCGTTCGTATGAAATATTCAGTGCTCAGATATCCGTTTTAGCCCAATTCGACGGTCTGTAAAAATCATGTCATGAACTGCATCGATATTTTCGGGGACTTACACAGAAACTGGCCTTTCCGATCGGTCGTCATCTTCAATGGAAAATTTTCCTCTTTCTCCAATTTTTCACGGTCGCATACGAAGGACATTGATTACCAAGGGTATTTATTAAGCATATCTTCGTAAATCTGCTTACCTCTTAACCCTTTTAAATACACAGGTACTTGATGATGGCTCGATACTCCAATTTTTCGATTTTCACAATTTCGGTGGACAAATTTTTTCTTTTAATTTAATGCGTAACTCTGATTTACTTTTTTGACGTCAAACTTTACACTGACACTTCTAATAAGTTATTGTTCGTTGCTATGGTAAAGCAATATTTTGTTTATGCAGGGAACTGGTCTAGGCTGACTAGATATCAATACATCCTCGTACTTAAGCCTATCTTTATCGAAATAGATAGACTACAAAAAAACACTGTCAGTCTTTCAGATGTGGAAGAATTCAAAATATTAGTAACAAAACTAACATAACTTTAAATTATCTGCAAAAATTTAAGAGGCATTATAAACAGTGTATAACCTCATATCATTTGTTGGGATAAATTCATGGTGAGACAAAATCTCGGAAAACACTAACAGAGAGTGAAACAAATGTTGATTTAAAACCCGTTAAAGAATTAAATAAAAATAATCGTGTTTTACTACCACTAATAATCAAGTTTCTTGTCAGATCAGAACGTAGTGGTCGGCTGAGAGAGCGTTCGCCTCTCAAGCGTTAGTTCGTGGGTTCAGTTCCCAGCATCGGTCTCGTGCATGGCAACACACGTTAAAAGGTAAGGGCTGCGTCTCTCCTATCTCGCACAAGTATCTTGATAACTTCTGAGGGTTGCGCGTAGGGGTGCACCAGGTTGACGGAAATAAAAAAAAAATGAAACAAAAAATAGCCTGATATTATGTTCTATGATGATATTCTTCAGAATGTAAAATCCATAGATTGGTGGAAGCCGCAAAATAAATTAATTATTCATAAAGAGTTCTTCATAAATAGAAAATTATTTATGCTACTGCTTCATCCGCATCAGTGGACAGAATTCTCTCAACATTTGTTTAGTCTCCAATCTCGGAAATTTATTAAAAACGGATTTTTTTTGTGGAATCACTACAATACTAAAATAAACATAAATTAGGTAGGTGGTTTAGTTTTTTTTATGTAATAAACCTTTGATTAAACTCAAAGTTTTTATTTTCTTCTAATTATAACTTCAGAAATTTTGATTTTAATCTGATTAGAAAATGAGATAAGCATCTTTGCACACAAGAGAATTGAACATGGTGGTAATGAGAGAAACACGAGAGTCGTTGTACACGTGCCACAAGTCTGTGTAAGGATGTCTACAGATTTTCGTGTAGTCGCTGTATAGGTAGTGCCAGAGTGAACAGACAATGCATACAGGTTGTAGCAATAAGGGGCTGCATTAGTCGGCAGCATTGTTGCTCATATCTAAACCTTCTAAAGGAAAAACAGCAGTACTAAATTTTTCTATGAAAACTGGCTCATCTCATTTTCTGCGAGTCTTGCTCAGGTTCTTTCTTAATACTTACTTAATACTTGTTGCGTTTTAATTATGAAAAAAATCAAGTGATTTAAATCTTGTTATTAAATCATTTCAATCCTGAAAAAATTGCAACCTTTCAATACAGGAATTCCAAAAGCATGTATATTCTGTCAAAGGTCAAGTGTAATTCTACTACAATTTATAAATAATCATTCAATTCAAATGCTACACTTATGAGTGAACCAGTTTTTAAAAATATTTCTCCACATAAATCAATATCAATAGTAGTTTGTTCGTTAACTATACCCTGCGGTGTTTTTAGTTGGACATGTTATACGTACGAACAATATTCCAAGTATATTTCGAAACGTGATTAGTCAAGTTCATTCATGAGAACTGAACGATTGCGCTTGGCCACAAATACCGCTGGTTATCGCCATCAGCGGAAGTTACGGGTCGTCGAAAATAAGAGCTTATATGCTCACGGACATACAGAGTTCGTTGTTCTTAAAAATACAGGTTGATACCCAAAGCGGGATTGAACTTATAGGATTACACTCTACGTGAGTCTTGACGAATGCATTGAACTTTCAATTAGAAAATATTACTGTTGAGGTCAGCTATTTTCGTATTGAGCTCTTGTTTTCAATGTGTTTGGCACGTTTGACTTTTTCAATGATTATTCGTTCAATCTAAAAAAAGCTACTTATCCATAAGTTGAGTAAAGGAACCCACACCGCATTAATAGGAAAATGTTTTTCTGTGAATTTGATAGAAGTTTTTATATTCTGTAGACAAACAGACAGTTTTTTTTTATTGATAATAAAATCTCCATGTCGGGGAGTGGCGCAGTGGTTAGAGCGTCCGACTTTGGGTCGCAAGGTCCGGAGTTCGAGCGGCTGGGATTTTTTAATTTAATTTGACCGATTAAATTATTCAAATCTCGTGGCTGGACTGGGGTGAGTCCTGCACGATTCACTGTTGCGTTCCAATTAACAGTGCGTATGGAGTTAGTAACAAGGCCTATCCAGAACACGTGGCTAATGACCATAGCAGTCGATGCCAAGACACCAAAGAAAAAAAAAATTAAATCTCCAATTTACATCGGATTGACTAGTCATAAAAATAAAAATTACTATTGAAAATTTCACACTCATGTGTTAAAATGTCCATAAGAGGTGTGGAATTATCGGGGTAATACCACGAGTGCTCACAATATTATCGATAGTAATTCTGTCAGAAATCAACGAGATCAAATTGCTTGGAACACCACGAGTCCTTTAGGAGTCCTTTAGGACGTAGCAATATGATCGAGTTTGAGATTTCTGACAGAATTATCGATGGTATTGTGAGCACGAGTAGTATTTATTGAGATAATTTCACGAACCAACAAAGTAAAAAAAGTTCCATTGTCGTAAATTCTTCAATAGTGAAGTCTGTCAGACTGACATTCATATTATTAGCAAGATGATGTTATATTCTCCGCTGTTGTTTGGATACGTGGTTACCATGACAAAGTGGTATTAACGGCTCGAAAGGAACTGCGTATTATCGAGGCATACGTCCCTTATTGGTCCTAATATTGCAGGAAAGGAGGGTTTCACGCGGCGAGTGAAATTATCAACAGTAATACCACAAGTGATTGAATTTATCTCATAAGTCTGTATTTTATTTCTGAACCCAACTAAATTGCTTCGAGAAAACACCACTCGTCCTGCGTCCTCCGAATCGTGGTTTTCTCGAAGCAATTCAGTTTTAATTCAGAAATGAATTGACAGACTTATCGTGAAAATTTAAACACTTATGGTATTACTACTGAAAAGTCACATTGCAACAGAAGTAATATGTCATATAGAACACGATAGGAGTGTAAGTAAACATCATATCACAATTAAATAACAATGGTTTAAAATACATGAATTTTTACAGAATGAAAAGAATGTATCAGCTCGTCTCAGTTCATATGGCACTGAGAGATAAACTCATGTCTTTGTTTCAAAGTGGTTGACAATGTATAAGTTTGAGTGTAATTTTTCTGAACTTTCATTGTCAAAAAAAACATTAATTACCTGCATATGATTGAGTCTACTGATTATATAATGGGTTCGTAATCAAAAACAACTGAGTCTATTCTTGAATCTGACCAGTCTTGCTATATTTTTCAAATTGTTGGGTAGTCATGGAAATCGCTTCGAAGTTAATTTTAATCTCGAAAATACATGTTAGTAGTTTATATGAATAAATAAATACCCGTGAAAGTTAATGAGAATTCGTTATTATGATCAAATGTCTCCATTGCACTAACGCTCTAAATTCAATGGTTTAAATTACACACAGGGTCGAATAAACTAATATTCAGAACCTTTGATGTGAATGCAAGAAATACAAACTACCCACAGTATCCCACAAAATTACACTCGACTCGAGTTTTGCAAACAAAGTTAGCTTACTAAGCTTTTAGCTCCTGAAGATGCTAACTTTGTTGGCGAAACGCGCGTCGAGTGTAATTTTGACGTACTTTTGGCGATTGGGTAGTTTCTATTTCTTGCTGAAGTTTCGAAAATCGTTTACAATTTTTTTTTTCTATATAACGGTCGCAGATACCAAAAAACTACAAGAGCAGCAAAATATTCCAAACAAAACAGAAAACTCATTTTGTATTTTTCAACCTAACAGCGACGACCCCTAAAAAAAATATCTCCTAGCCTCTCACAACCTTTTGGCATGTTCAATTATGTAAGCCCTACAGCGTAACCTTTATTCTAAATCTGAGGAGCTACAAAAAACAAAAAAAAACTATTTGATTGGAAATGTACCGTTAGAACATCTGACTAACAAAATGTGACTAAGATAACAACAGAATAAACACACAGAAATTTTGGTAAAGGTATCACATTTTTCAAGCGAATTCTCAGTCACACTGCAATTATTAAGCTTAGTATATTATGAAACGACAGTAACCACTCTATTAGCATTTGAATGATAGTTATTGATAGCCGTGAATATCCTCTTGTGGTCAGAACATGTCTTGTTAAGTGAATGAGCATGAATGCGTTTAACCTCTCTCACGGATCTGGTACCAACGAAAAAACCTAGACTTTGTGTACTTTGGAATGGACATATAGTCCAAGAAACGAGGAAGCGAGCCAATGTTAAATGTGCAAAAATTAATATCCGATAAATAAAAATATGAGCGTATAGGAATTAAAATTCAGGATGAGTTTCTATTTCATGCGACTCGATCCTGATTACCGAACATAACCTAAAAAGTTACGAAAAGCGGTTTTTTGTTGATAATTAAAAAACTATAGCTCCGATAAAAAAAATTAAATTAGGAAATTGTAGGCATAAAAAAGATCTATCAATTAAATGACTTATAATTTTTTGATATCATTGTTACTTATCGAGTTATACCGTAAAAAATCGGATTTTCTATAACTCGTTTATTGTAAGATATTTAAAATTGTTACTTACAGTTTTGTGTAGCCTATGGCAAGCCAAAAAAGTCTTTTTCAAAAAAATTGATGAATATTGATTATTTTTCAAAATATATGAAGTTTTCTCAAAAAAGATGCTCTCTCAATATGGCTACTCTTGCTCGGGTGATGCTACAGTAACGATTCAGCGCTTATTGTGCAATTTTAGCGGGTGGCGCGGTGGGGATACAAATATTGTTGACATTAAAGATACTTTCGTCCTGACAATGTTATTGAAAAAAAAAAGAAAAGTTTCAAGTACTAGTGTACATTGCAAAAGAAAACGTACGTGAACACCAAGCCGAGATACTCAATATTTTTCAAGCACAAGCCGCTTTGAACGCACGAAATAAGTTTTCAGTGCTATCCCCACTCCGCCACCCGCTACAGCTATCACGATCCGCGCCTGCACGCCTCACTTTATTCATCAATTAATAATACTGCAAATGAACTAGACATATCCTAGTATTTTTCTATTGAAAATATAGGTATTCAACCTTAATATCCATGAAGGTGACTGCTGTACGATGATTCCAGATTCTTTTGAAAAAAAATAATTATCACGGCTCCTAGTGATCGTAGGAATACAATATTTTTTTTGAATGCTTGAAATCATGCTAGGAATCTATTTTCATAAAAGTCATTTAAAAACAAAATTGAGCAATGTATTTAGAAAAATGTGAAAAATTTGTGCAATTTTTTAAAAGTAATTTTTTGACCCTTAAAATTAAAAGAAACAATATACTGATTCGATAATTATGAAAGAACAACTCTTACAGAAAAAAATAATCCATGAATGGTTACTGTAGCATCATTCCCAGAGCAAGAGTAGCCATATTGGGAAACCTTTTTTTTGAGAACACTTCATATATTTTGAAAAATAATCAATATTTATCAATTTTTCAAAGACTTTTTTTGACTTGTCATAGGCTACACGTAACGGTAAGTAACAAGTTTGAATACCTTACAGTTAACGAGTTATAGAAAACCCGATTTTTCACGGTTTTTCCGATATTTTTGATACCTACAATTTCCTAATTTGACTTTTTTCGATCGGAGCTGTAGTTTTTTAGTTATCAACAAAAAACCGCTTTTCGCAACTTTGCCAATTTTTTAGGTTATGTTCGGTAATCACGATTGAGTCGCATGAAATATAAACTCATGCTGAATTTCAATTTCCTATACGCTCATGCACATTTTTTGTTTTCGCATGTTAATTTTTGCACGCACTTTTTCCTATTGCTTGGACTAATATAAATTAAAACAGGAAGCCAAAGTATCCATATATACTGTTGTAAATAGATTAATTCGAAAATATGGCAAATGTACAGTTCTGGCATTTAATACGTGTAAATTCATCTCAACAGATAAATAGGGGGGACTTCAAATTTACCGAAAAAATGTATACTGCAATAAAGATTACAATTGTGTAGACTCAGCGCGAGTTATAAACTTTCATAACTCGCTCCACGGAATGACACTGCTTACTTCAAATAACGAAAACCATTTTTGAAGTATTGTCTGGATCTGACATTTATTTTATTTCAACTAAATTGCATCTTCCAGCAGTAATAAGCAAAATTGTAATTTAATTCCTCATCACATTCCGCCAAAACTAAATACTTACCTAACTCATTTTAGACCGTTGGCCCATGACAATAGAAGTGTAGATTATCTACGAAGGTATGCCCTTTAAGGGATATGAAAAATAAGTTGGAATATCGGGAAAAAAGTGGTTTCTTGGATAGGTACCCGGTCGCCCCACTCCCTGTTAAATCAACTTCCGGTTGAAAGCAATGTTGAAAATGTTATTATAGAAGCAGCTGTTCAAATGTATTGGGATAGTCTAGCTGAATTAACTAGCCGATTTGCATACATCTTGGTCGGTCCCCAAGGGCGGCATACGGACCGGAAGTTACGTTTACCGCCATTTCTCTCAGATTATTTACGAAGATATGCCCTTTGGTTAAACCCTTCATTTTAACCCATCAATTAATAACGAATAGTCGTAACCGGCCGATGATGAACCCTTTACTCCCATATACACCTACTACGTAGGCTCATTATGGCAAGCACCTGTCAGAAAATAACTACTCCACTGGTTAAGACCACGACAGGTATTGAATTAAATCTAACAGATAGTTGTGCAACGTTCCTCAAACCATCAGAGGACGCAGTTGCAAGTGCCCTGTATGACCAAACTGGCAGAGAGGACAAAGGACGCAGTTGCAAGTGCCCTCTATGACCAACTGGCAGAGAGGGCAGAGGACGCAGTTGCAAGTGCCCTCTATGACCAACTGGCAGAGAGGGCACTTGCAACTGCGTCCTCTGATGCTTTGAGGAACGTTGCACAAGTATCTGTTAAATTTAATTCAATACCCGTCGTGGTCTTAGCCAGGGGAGTAGTTATTTTCTGACAGGTGCTTGGCATAATGAGCCTACATAGTAGGTGTATATGGTAGTAAATGGTTCATCATCGATCGGTAACGACTGTTCGTTACTAAACGATCTCCCAAAGAACTTTGTTTTCTTCGATTAAATCTCTTAACCCGCAGATTCGGAGTGTTCTCTCTCTGCTCGCTAGGTGGAGCGGCCTAGAAACCGCTTCACCGCGTGAACCAGAGTTGACCAAATCAGCGGAGTGTGTAATGATTTGGACGGGGTACAAATGGCTTCAGTGCTGTCTGTGTTGACCTACCCTTGCACTGATGAGAGGCAACAACCTCGAAACTAGTCTGCAGGTGGTCACCCTGTCCAAATCAAATATAATTCTGCCAGTTGGTCATAGAGGGCACTTGCAACTGCGTCCTCTGATGCTTTGAGGAACGTTGCACAAGTATCTGTTAGATTTAATTCAATACCCGTCGTGGTCTTAGCCAGGGGAGTAGTTGTTTTCTGACAGGTGCTTGCCATAATGAGCCTACGTAGTAGGTGTATATGGGAGTAAAGGGTACATCATCGGTCGGTAACGACTGTTCGTTACTAAACGATCTCCCAAAGAACTCTGTTTTCTTCCATCAATTAATGTTATAACATTTGCATACAATTTGGGTGGGCGAATTTAGCCGTATTCGAAGGAATGGTGACGTCACTGACGTCCAACTTAATCTTCATGTCCCTTGAAGGGCATACCTTCGTAGATAATCGACCCCCCTAGTGTCATGGGCCAACGGTCTATTTTCCTTTTTCGAAACCACGGACAACGAAATAAAATACCATACAATCTTTCTAAGAGAACATGGAAAACCAGAATATAGAGAGAATTGATTCTCGAACATTTCATTGTAGGTCTCTTTCGATTTCTGTTCAGTGTCTTGGAAAACTCGACGAAGAATGTTTCAACTCTTCCTCGTGGAATTCCGAATAAATTACTAATAGTTATTTGATTAATATATATGTCAAAATGGATACTAAAAATGGATATATGTAGTGTGTAACAGAAATAAAATGTCATGTACTCTTTCTAAGGGAACATGGAAAACTAGATTCTCGTACATTTGATTGTAGGACTCTTTTGATTTCTATTCAGAATCTCGGAAAACTCGAAGAAGAATGTTTAAACGTTTCCTTATGGAATTCCTACTGAAGTAATAATAGTTGTTTGGTCTAAGTCAAATTAAATACTGAAAATCGAATGACATGTAGAGTATATTAGAAATAAAATGTCATTTATATAATATAGAGAGAATTATTGATTCTCGACCATTTCATTGTGTGACTATTTTGATTTCTGTTCAGGGTCTTGGAAAACTCGTAGAAGAATGTTTCAACGTTTTTTATCTCATTAAAACCCTCTAATCTTCCTGTATATCCTCTTTTTTCGAAAGATTCAAAAACTGAAGAGATAATAACTGACGTTTCAGAAAAAATATTCGAACACATTCTACCCTTGTTCGCTCACCAATGATCGTGACATCTACGACTTCTGTCTCCTCTCTCTCTCACACTCATGGTGCTCGAGAAGGATACTCAGATATGTGTTTCGTGTCGATATTCGTGTCTTAAATGTTATCAACTCCGCAAACCAAATTTTAATATAATAGAATCACTTCGCAAATAAATAAACAAGATTTGGGGTCCGATTCTCGAATTTGGACGTTTGCGAATTCAATTTACTGTTTTACACTAATACACATAAAATGTATATGTTTATCTCTTTCATTCGTAAACGAATTGTAATTCGAATGATTCCACAATTTCACTCCGGTGAGATGACTACTAAGTAACTTTTCTCACTCAAAGAACAACTGACAGGCATGCCACACAATGATCCCTAAGGATGAGATTGGACGTTTCCTCACAGAAAATGAGTAAAGTAAATTTAGTTTCAGACAAAGTAAATTTAGTTTCAGACAAAGTAACTTGATGGAGATTTTTCGGGCTATTCATATTGTAGAATATATGTAACGTTATTTTCTTTATTATTGACTGTTCAGGGTATATCGATATTTAGGTAGTGTGCGCACTAAACGGAACAGGCCATAAACTTGTGACTTCTGCATTGAGCTGGAGTAACTAGGAATGGCTCTTGTTAGTTTCATAACCGAAGAGTCGAAAATGGTTATGCCATGCTCAGGCGTTTCATTTGAGGATAGGCATTCATAATATCTTTCTAGCTTGTGGGAAAAGATTAATGAATGAGTTGAGAGTGTTAATACTCTTCGAGAAGCGTACTTGGCAACAATGCACAAAGATTTGACATTTCGACTTGAAGTTTGGGAGGAAGAAGATTAATTAACGAGATATGAAGCTGACATTACTTGTGGAAAGTTTGTAAAATTTCTGATTCCATTTGAATCATCCGTAAAGGGATTATATTTTGCAACTGCCAAATGGTTCCAGTTTTCGTTTAGTCGTTTGAATTGCTTTGTATGCTTATTTCTGAACCTTACCCCCTAGGAGGATTCTATACACAAATGATCTTCAGGTAAGCCTCCTCGCACATGGCATTCTTCTATCCTTTGGCAGTTCTTCATGTATTTTAGGATCTGATTAGTTAGGTCTTTGGGTACTTGACCCTTTGATCAGGATATTTTGATATCTGAAAGAGCCTACCGAAAGCATCTTCCACTATCGGATAACTTAGGCCTGTTCTGCACAGAGGTTTTTATTAGGTCATCCAAGTTGTTGAACAAAATGTCAAGTTCTTGTTTCATTTCAGGGTTTATTTATAGGGGACTATATATAGTTCTTTTCCAAATATAGTATTTCTTTCTTTACATCCGTTGAGAAGTATGGTATGTCTTCCTGGTGACAATCTTTCACTTACTGTAGCCACTGAGTAGTGCATTAATTTACTGGTAGCGGAGACTGTGGTTGTACCACCCTAATTTCCTGTACT
This sequence comes from Chrysolina oricalcia, assembly GCA_944452925.2. Taxonomy (NCBI): domain Eukaryota; kingdom Metazoa; phylum Arthropoda; class Insecta; order Coleoptera; family Chrysomelidae; genus Chrysolina; species Chrysolina oricalcia. The sequence goes on along the minus strand of OX101816.2, from coordinate 35,902,329 downwards.
TGTAGCAGAGACTAGAACTACCTAACCTTACGTGGACATTTGGGCTCGAGGAAATTAAATACATAGATTTTGTGATAAGTAATAATACTAAAGAAAGCTGACCCGTGGCCGTTTTTATCTATATGTTTGAAGATACCGGGTGCAGTCATGGATGTTTTCGTCTATGAATTACGGGAAAGATTATTTTCGTGGACCCTGCTGTTTAGATACATGTCTATGGAATTCCTGTACAGAATTTAGCATACGTTTATCTGTTCTTGAACAATGAATTCAGAAAGACAACACCCTGCTAATAATATGCATATAAAAGACACCCAACGCTTGAAATGAATCGTAAATAATTCATCGAATAATAACAGTCCTTTCAGTTTGTTACACTGCGGTTACAGAAATATTCTATAAATTTAGAATAAATTTGCTTCAATCTACGGAGAAAAGGTAAACGAACCTAAAACGATGCGAATTTCTGTTTCATTGTCGTAGGACAGTTATACGCACAGAATGCGGTTCACCTAATGTAAATTTCATGTTCATATCCATGCGGGCCGACGAGACGTTTGATCTGGATTCCTACGACTAATATTAGGACGGCTGCAGACAGAGCTTCAAAGGGCTCTAAATATATCCCGGTTGCTAGTTGAAAACACATTACTTTTAGGATGAATGCCGGTTGAAGTTGCCAGTTGGTGAAGAATTGATGGATTAGAAGAAATAGATATAGAGGTGTGTGGAGGAAGTCTACAGCGCAAGTCTGAATAAACAATTATTGTTCTACAGTAAATTATGTAATTGGCCAAAAAAACAAGACAATGGGTAGAATATCTTCAAAATTAGCTGTGACTAACATAGTCTTCTAGCATAAAACTGATAATATTTTACGGTGGTATTGCAACCAAGTAAGTGTTTAGAGGTAAGGTAAGAACAGTAATAAAAAATTTCACTGTTGTATCAGAAAATGTTTGATGCTCGATGAAAGAACCTGAATGAAAATGTTACCCAACATAAAGTTAGAGTAGGAACATTCTCATGATTCTTTAGATATTGAAATATTTCAGATATTTTAAACATTGGAGGTCTGTCTCTACTTGAGTAATACGTTTCCATATTTTTCCACGGGTAACAAAGCTGAAGGAAAGGTTTTTAAATGAACTTGAAAAAATTATCCATACAATTTCAACACTTTTTTCAGTTAATAAAAAAAAGTATCATGATAAACATTTGGCATCCATATCACATTGGAGGAAAACAATGATTCAGAATTTTCATGAAATTTTATATATTCAAGCGATTACAAACCTTTGAGACAAAGTCACAGTCCAATTTCATAAAACTAAAGTATGCTTTAAATAAAACAACCATTCAATGAATTGAAAAATATAAATATTGATGTGGATATTGCATGTTCAAATGACTGGTAAGTGATTTTTTGAATGTCGTAACAGATTCACTTTGTTTTATATCAAAAAAGAAATCTTCAAACAATTTCTTACGAGGGCGTTGTAGCTCATACTGCATGGGATTACATAAACTCCATCAGAACGGAAAAATGTTAAACTGAAATTGTCAATGATTTAAACATATCGAACCTATAAAATTCTGTAAAGATATTCTAGAGAACCAAGCAAGATAAAAATTAATTTTAAAGATATGGAAAATGATAGAAAGATAACTCTGTAAAACTAATACATTACAATAACCAATTTTCATCAAAAACTAATTATCCCAGAACCCAACATCTAAGATTTTCCTAATTGAAGTATTTTGAAAAAATTTCTACCATTTTGTGTTTGTTTGTGTGACATTGTGTGACGCTTAAGAATAATAACAGAGGTCTCATGTACTTCATGTTCATGAAACCAGCTGATCTTCGGCGTTTTCCCATATAATTTTTTATTCTTGTTTTTCTTTTTTTGTATAGGTGGGAAATAAAGACCTATTATTATTATTATTATTGTTTGATAACCGAACCGAAGTTTTCCGTCGAACTGAATTTTCTTATGTGACTGTTACTTTTATCCCTCTCTCTAAATATCATTTATTATTTCATAACGTTGGTATTTTCCACGTATAGCCCAAATTTCTTACTATAAGAATGTATTTTGTTTCAAAATCAATAAAGATTATTATTATTACAAATCGAAACTGAGTTTATGACATATTAGATGGAAGGATGAAAATTATAACTGAATTAAAAACCGTAAAACAACCGAGATTCGAACCCGGGATCTCTTGGTTTCGGGACAAAGTGCGTTAGATCACTATGATATTGATCCCATTTCAAAAACCGGCGATTAACATTTCAAATTCAGCTCTGTGGAGTATGCGATGATAAGGTTAATATGGTGATTGTAAGAAATATTCTTGTATGCACACCCAGTGAAATTTTATTGGTGAAGCAGCCAGTGTCAATCAATTTCACCAAGTAAATATGTATACGTAAAATGGTTGGATTTTTCGCCACCTCATTCTTCAGATTTCACACCCTTGTACTTCTTTCTATGTGGTTTCATCAAAAACAAAGTTTTCATATGCACCCATTGACTACGAAGGAGGACATGACAAAAAGAATAAAAGCTGCAGCAACACGCATTAGATGAATTTCCATTCGGATAATAAATCAGTTCTATGCATTTCACTCTGCTGTTTTTAAGTATTATAAAGTGTTTATGATATAGAAAAACTCAAAGTCATCTCCATGTTATGTAATGGTGGATCGATCAAAAACCATCGATCAGTTAATTGGTATCGTAGTAGTACATGTTTCGAGCCTATATAGGCTCATCATCAGCTAAACTAAAATTATGGAGAGAAAACTGTAATGTGAAAATTTTTAATAAAAATGTGTCACCACATGTTGCCACAAGGGTTATGTTAAAAATTTATTATTAAATATTTTCTCTCCATAATTTTAGTTTAGCTGATGATGAGCCTATATAGGCTCGAAACATGTACTACTACGATACCAATTAACTGATCGATGGTTTTTGATCGATCCACCATTACATAACATGGATGGTTATATTAAATTGTGGTGATGACTTTGAGTTTTTCTATATCATAAATCACCACTCCACTTCGAGACACAATGGACTTCTACAACAAGTGTTATTCGGAAAGATAATTGATTCTCCATTTTATTGGTTTTACTTGTTGATTGTTTTTTCATTAATCGTTATTTGTTATTACGAAAATAATCCTGCTATTCTATGGCCCACCCTGTAAAGTACCAGATTACAAGCACACATATGTAACTTCCGTATGATATCTATATCTACCTACAAAACAAGGAAGAGGACGATTTTTTTTTTCATTTATTTTTTGATAATATAATATGAATAACTCAGAGTCATGTGGGACTCATTTAATATGCTTGGTACGTACTTACGTGAGAGTTGTTTTAGCGAATCATTTCCTATTAATTATTCTGTACCTTTTCATGCAGGTAAAGTTAAAAAACTTTCAGTTTCACCAGAAATACAGTGAACAATTGACTTTTTTCTACACGGATACTGGGCAAATATTTTACATATATTCAACATGTCTCCCGTATATTTGAATTCAAAAGCGATTACCATTCTTAGATTTGAAACAAAATAGAAAACGAAGAAAAACTATGCTCAACTCGGGATAAAACGCATAACCTCTCCTCGTTTATAACTACTGCCCTCCGCTTCGTGTCAGGCATTAAAAATTACTCGGGTCTGAAATGATTTATTTTCCTCCCTTTATGAACAAATAGCTATACATAATTCAACAATAATTTTCCTATAAAATATACTAAAAAATAATTGGTGTTGAAAAATAAAAACTGAAATTGAAAAATTACCAAATCTGCATACAAATTATTGTATCACAAAGTTGATGTCGAAATATTGGTACTTACATGATATTGTTTGATCTTCCACAGTACAATTTCATGAACATTTTCCGTTACAAGATGCAAAATGATTATTTTTTATAACATTGTTTATATAGAAGATAGTTAGTCAACCTTATGGGATTATAATTGGATCAAAATGGATGCGACACGTAGATGGCGATAGTGAGCTCGCATCCAAGTCATGTCGTAACTTGATTGAAACAATGGGACAGCATTAAAATCAGGGTTTTTTGAAGGAACCTGCATTAATATGACGTCAAATCTTCATGTTTGTAACTAATCACGCGTCCAACACCAATTACACAGGCATTGACTAACTATCTTACTTCTATATAAACAATGTTTATAAATTCTCAATTACTTCGGTAGATTGTTGATTGGAAGTATGATTGTGATGTATTGTTGGAAAGGTTCTATGCCGAAAAATCTTGCTATTTGAAATTGAAACAATGAATGCGCTGTCAATCAGAAAGTATTATGTTTGATCTCATACCTACTAAATTTTACATTAATGACATCAAACTGATGTACCGAGTTTGAAATATCCATACAAAATAACAACGAACATACAGGAGAGTAAATCCGATCGCACACGATCATTATGAGATTCAATTCGCAAAAAAAACTTTCCTTATATTTTGATATGCAAAGGCTCAAGCAAAGTCGATTTACAAGGAATGAGTTGTGACAAGGATATAAAAAGGCAATACCATTGCCATGTTCGTACATTGTCCTAAATTTAAATAGAGATAAAGATACAAAGCAATTCAGAAAAGTAGAAAACTAACCAAACATCAAAACGCATTACAACAAACTTAGTACCATCAGAAGATGTAACCAAAATATAAAATGTAACTAATTATAGTTTTTTTTTTGTTTCTCTCAGCGAAACCTGGAATCAAACTAGGATTCAAGTTCTAACGATGCAGTGAACAACTCGATAAACCAAGATTCACAGATTATGTCTGACTGAACAACCGGACCTCAGTAGATTTTTGTCGAACAGAACATATTTAAGAATACGCATCAATAAAATGAAAGGCATGCATGAGGTAACTATTTCAAAGAAATCATCAGCAAATGCCACTATTTTTCGATCAAACCTGTACGTGCGAAGTGATCTTAAACGATCGGGTGGTTTGTCACCAAGTTTTCTTTAATTTCAGGCATTTGTGATTCATCAAGCAAAAGAGAACATCTTATATAATTTATGTCAGTCTGAATCAGGAGATGTTAACATTTATTGGAACTGTTATTTGTATCATCCGAATATCTGAAAATTAATGAAATTCCACGGCTCATTATTTCGGGAACCAACAAAAAATTCGCAATCTTTTGATTCCCCCTGTAAATTGTGGATACGTACAGGGATTATTAAACTCTAAAGTGAACTTTTATCGGCCATACGAAAATTCGATGCATATTGCTTCATATACAGTTTGTCTCACTAAGTTGGAACCATATGGAAAACTTTTTTATTATTCATTTTAGGAAAAAAGTTATTCTTCATAAAAAGTTCTGCATGTTCTAAAATCTGAAATACAATCATCAGATATCAAATTTTTTCAGTCGTATACGCGGTGTGACAAAAAATATAAATTTTACTCAAGAGTAAAGTACCTTTATATTTGAAAATATCGAAAATTATTATAGAAAAAAGTTGTTCAGAATTGAAAATTTCGTACAAATATGTAATTACGTCCAAAGACATTGAAAAATTGGGTTATGTTACTTTTTACCTTTTTTGACTAGCACACTATTTTATTTTCCGTATGTAGTCATAAATCACCTGGTATAATAATCTGAAATGTTGAATTTAGAGCGTTAACGCAATGATCAGCATCACGAGTTTTACGATATATTGCCAAAAAATTTGATTAAATTCACCGAAAGCCAATTTCCCATTGATGCATTGCAGGGTCCTTATTGCGCCCTCAAATTTGGGATAAAATAAATATTTCGTAATTGGACACTTGAAGACAATCAATCGAGAAATGTCCTAGTAGAAGCGCGTAACTGGGGGCGCCACTGGCGCCAGGCGATTTCGCCATGCTCGTAATTCTGATGCGAGCTGACAGCAGATCCTAAATTAGGCGTGCATTGCCGTGACTCACGTACTTTACCGGCCGACGAAAAGTTTCGGCTGAAATAACGCGACGAATGATGAATAGACTAACGAGAGAGTGCCAACAAAACACACGGACAACAAAACTAGGGATTACGAATGCACTCCGGATTAGTCTTTATGGAAATCCCCTTTGCAAGCGACCCGTTTATAGGATTCGATTACTCCAAAGCGCTAAACTAGTTAGCAGCTGTTGATTTTTGATCTATAAACAGTGGCACAACCAGAATGGGAACGATTGACAATTATTTCCGACATTTGATTTTGATTGGCCAATATATTCACACCTCAAGACATAATTAGTGAGTCCAGACAATCAGTGAGGACACGCTGGCAGAGACTTTGGGTAAACTTTGTATCATCTTCCAAAAACCCGTATGTATTCATTCATCCTCAGCTTACTCGAAACGTTCAATCCCTGTAAAGCACTTTGGAATTTTTAAAAATCTTTTTGGGCAATAATTTTAGGCTAATTTATTACCCTATTGCCGAATTTTTTGCTCTTCAATTGTGGGAGATATCGCGGGTTCTGCTAGCTTAACGTTAAGCTGGCAGAACCAAAACGCTAAACGAATGTTTATGAAAGTCTAATCGCACCATGATTTTAGACTCATTTAAGGCTCACGTTTGAACCCATGGCCGATTTTTTTGGAGTGCGTTTTTTAAAAAAAACCTGGGTTTTGCTAGCTTTACCATAAAGCTAATAAATTAGCCTGAATAGAGCCTAAAATTGTTGTCCAACTGGATTTGATCTGAGTTGCTTTTTAAGGTTGGGTTTTGCTAGCTTAACGGCAAACCTAGCAGACCCCAGCATTTGAAGAAAAAAAACGCATTCCAAAAAAAATCGGCGATGGGTTCAAATGTGAGCCTAAAATTATGCTGTGATCAGATTTTTTATAACGATTCGGTTAGCCTTTTGGTACAGCCCTCAGTGTTGAGCTCAGAACCATTCCCCCAACTGAAGAACAAAAAAATATATAATTGGGTTATAAATTAGCCTGAATAGACCCGGAAATTATTGTCCAACTGGATTTGTTCTGAGTTGTTTTTTATGGTTGGGTTCTGCTAGCTTAAGAGTAAAGGTAGCAGAACCCAGGATTTAAAAAAAAATGCTTTCCAAACAAATCAGCGTGGGTTCAAACATGAGCCTAAAATTATGGTGTGATTCTACTTTTCATAAACATTCGTTTGGCAGTTTAGTTCTGCCAGCTTAAAGTTAAGCTAACATAACCCGCGATATCTACCGCAATTGAAGACCAAAAAACAGGAGTAGGGTTATAAATTAGCCTAAAATTATGGCAAAAAAAAATTGAAAATTCCAAAGTGGTTCTGATAGTTTTACGGGGGTAAACATTCCGCATTTAGATACTTTTAAAATATCGAGGTTTCACTCTGCTATACTATAACAAAACTGAAACTGAATCTTGGAGGATTCCCCACACATTTAGCCAAAATTGGGGTAAACATTTCTCCTATCTGCCCTTGAAATAACTCATTTGAAGCAGATATCAATCATTTGATCTCCACCTGTAATCTGCATAACACACACCGTCTGGAATTTTAAATAAATTAATCGCCTATGGTGTCCAACTGCCAGCAAATATCATTATTCTCTTGAGCACATCCAAAGAAGATATTTACAGAAAAATTGTAGAATTTTTCATCAAAGAAAAAGTCTCAATTCAACAACTCATTAAAAAAAAATCTGTGTCAAAAATAACTCTGTTTTGATGCCAACACACACAAAAAAAGAAAAAAAAAAGGAATCTTCAGAGGTTCGTCTTGTTGGCGAGACTGATAGAAACCGCATTGCCATTCCTTCGAAACGCCACTGAATATACAGTGAGTTTCTAAAGTAACGGACAAATTAATTTTCTACGTAATTATGAATGAAAATTCCTGAAACAGGTTAATTTTTATAAAGAAACTACACTTTCTCAATAAAATTATTCACCTGCTCCTTCAACCTCCTAGCGGTAATAGCTACCCCTTTAATAATTGTAAATGAAAAGGGGAAGCGTTTAAAAGGGGTTTTAATTCTCTATTCATCAATACAATAGCACATTTTGATTTTTTTAATTGAATACATAAGAAAAAAGTAATTTTATTACATATACTAACAAAAAGTCAAATACTAGTCACGATTGACTAGTCTGTTAGTTACCTTTTTGCCAAAAAATAAAATTTGATTTTTATGTGACAGTTAAATGTCACAAAAAGATCAGACGTGATTAAAATTTATTTTAGTTCGCTAGACGTCGTTAATAATCAAAGAATTGAAAATGAATTTTTCTTGTTATAAACGTCCGAAAATCAAAAATGCTATAACGCTGGGTAGAGAATTGAAAACGCTGTATCACACGCTACACCATTTCATTAAAAAAATTTATAGAGGTAGCTATTACCCCTAGGGGGTTAAATGGGTAGGTGAATAATTTTATTGAGAAAGTGTAGTGTCATATATAAAAATTGACCTGTTTCAGGATTTTTCATTTGCATTCATAATTACGTAGGAACTTAATTTATCCGTTACTTTATGACCTCATTGAATATAGATCCTACCTTAAACGAAAAGTAATCATTTAGGTCTATCCCATGGAATATTTGGAAGATGAATATACATTTTGGTGTCAAAAATATAAAATGTTTTTAGAGTTCGACGTCAGGATGAGTATTTATGATTGGATTCAACTGAGTTCCTTGGAGTGTGGAACGAGCGAACGAGGTAATGTGCACTCGAAGACTATTTTTAGAAAAAAATTGTTTTCCTTAATTACTCGGTTAACACCAAAAGTGGGATTAATCTAAATAACCAATACTGCTTTCCTTCTTCCAGGCCTATAATGTTTCGCCCACAAAGTAACTTCCTAGGTAGGTTTCAGAGAAGTACATTCCACTGAAACGGCGACACCTGATTTTATATAATTAATAAATGAAAAAATAATCCATTATTGGACTCTTTTTCGATTTGTCACGAGCATTCGACATGCTAAATTTTGATTTCATGCACTTGGGATTCGTAGAAATATACCACAATTGATTCATTCATTTCTAGAACGACGTAGGTAAGCTTATAGTGACAATTTCCCTCATTTTATATAAACCAACCAAATGCCAAAATTTTTTGAATTCAAACCAATGAGGAAAGGACTTTTCGAAAACACTCTCTCCAGCCCGTGGTATTTTCAAATCGGTGTTTCGCTTCTTCCTTATTTATACGTTTCCATAGTTACAACAATTTCTGTGAATACAGAAACGTCAGTTTGACGGTTCAACTCTTCCACTGACATTAATGACACATGATGAACCGTTCCTGCAATACGCATTTCGTCCATAATAATTTAATGTATTCGTGAAATTGTCTGATCGAATATCCCTTCAAAATGCAGAATTTTCCAAATAATTTCTCCTTGCCAGTCGCTCAAACTGTGTTGCTGTACCACCACTCGAGCAAGCTCTCTAAGCAACACACTTTTCGTGATAGCAAGGTGAAAGTATTTTTTGAAAATTCAGCAGTTTGTCGGGATATTACTACTGACAATTTCCCTCATATTATATAGGTTGTTTCATAATAAATGCGCAGGACTTCCGGATGTGATAGCTCGTTCAAAAATATGAAAAAAAAGTTTATATTAACTTACCCTCTAAAATTCAACATTTTCGAGATACAGGGTGTTGAAATTAAAAAAAAAATTATAGTTTTATGCGAATATCTCTGGAACCGTTTATCGCACAAAAAACAGATTTTGAATACATTTTCTACTCATAATAAGCTATGTTTTGTGCAGATTTTTTATTTTTTAAGATTCATAATTGGTGAAGATTTTGAAGGGGTAGTGGGTGTTTTTTTCTCCAACTTCCACGCCACTGGAAAAAGTATAATTTTGAGCCGCCTACTTAAACCGCCAATGTTTTCTACACAAAAAAGGTACTCTTGGTCATAAGCTCTAAAGTTGACCATTTTCAAGAAAAATCAACTTTCATGTTGAAAAACATGGTAAATGTTTTTAAATAATTTTTTCCTAATTATACAAAATTTATTTAAACGTTAAAACAAGTAACAAAACAAAACGTTGACTTCTTAATTGCAAAATGAAAAAAAAAACAATACTCAGTTGAATTGTTGGAATTGTTGGAAGTGTCCACCGTTAACTTCAATGCACGCAGCAATTTTTCGAGGAAAAAACATGATTTAAACAACATGAAAGTTGATTTTTCTTGAAAACTGTCAACTTAAGAGCTTATGACCAAGAATACCTTTTTTGTGTAGAAAACATTGGAGGTTCATATAGTACTTTTTTCAGTGGCGTAGAAGTTGGAGAAAAAACACCCACTACCCCTTCAAAATTTTCACCAATTATGAATTTGAAAAAATAAAAAATCCGCACAAAACATAGCTTATTATGAGTAAAAAATGCCTACGAAATCTGTTTTCTGTGCGAAAAATGGTTCCAGAGATATTCGCAAAAAACGATTATTTTTTAAAAATTTCAACACCCTGTATCTTGAAAATAATACATTTTAGAGGGTAAGTTAATAGAAACTTTTTTTCATATTTTCGGACGAGCTATCACATCCTGAAGTCCTGCGCATTTATTATGAAACACCTGTTACGGGTTTATTTTGCACTAGAAAACCCTTTCTGTTTTAATACAATAACATCAGAAATTATCTGTCATTGATATAACCTTTCCACTCTGTACGCCACTGTATTCTTCTTCTTCAGATTAATCAAAATGACAACTTGATCGTTGTCATGTATAGCTTGTTCCGAATGTTAGTACTTACCTTAGCTGTACTAGTTCGAGCGGACATGAACCGGCCTTAAGCTAATGACAGTTATCAGTTGTTCTATTTTGCGGTATGACAGCAATATTTTGTAAACATACTTTTGGTTAGTCTATTGTTTTGTACTTAGAACACAAAACCGTAATATTCCTACATCTTGTGTCATTGAGGTACCTATTTCACATTCGAATACTTGACCTTTTGTTTGTTTGGTTCTGAGATTGAGAGGCTGGCGTTTTCGTGTTGTTTCAGTTGGCAACACTGAATCTTAAGGTGTTCTTTTCATAGCTCCTATTAGCTCGAGTTAGTTCCTGGACTGTTCCCATCGAACACTAACGAACAAGAAAGCGCCTTGTCAGATATTGACAGTTTTGACTTTGACGTCTGAGAGATACTCTCTTCTTCCTTATTTGATCTTGATGAGTGACTGACCTACTTTGAAGATTTCCAATTAAAGTTTGATCATCGTTGATGGATCTTTGGAAAATTCATATCAGGAGAGTTTCTCATATTGTTTGCGATTTTTGACGCTTTATATTTTTGAGAAATCTCCGTTCGCTTTGCGGATTTTTGAGGTTAGAAGTCACTTCATCATTGTGTGAAACCACTGGAACGAGAAACTCGCTATCAGACAGCAAACATACCATCAAAGCTGTTATCAGAACCCTCCCACTTAATAGAGGTTAGTATTTGCATTTGGGCTCTACTTATGGCCCCATACAAGTGTAATCAGAAGTCAGACTGGTATTGTATATTCTAGGGTTCTCTGCTGCGGCTACCACTCTGCTACTACTTTGCTCCGCTGTGGATAGTGCTTGTTACCACTCTGCTACTGCTCCTCTGCGACTACCACTCTGCTGCCCCTTTGCTACTGTTACCTCTTCGCCGCTGGTAGTGCTCCACTACGGTTTATTGCTACTACTCTGCTACCGTTTATTGGAGTTCCACTAATGTGATTGTTCCACTGTTTCGTTGCTACACGATTGTCTTTCCACTGTTCCACTGCTGTGATTGTTCCTGCTCGACTGTGGTTGTCCCGCTGTATATCTGTTGTTCAGCATTCCTTCGCTATTTGTCCCAGCTGTACATGTACTTTGATTGATTGTGTCGTACCCACGGTGCACCTGTATACACCAAGGCACTGATGAACTAACCACAATAATTGGTGAACTGGCATGCTTGAGAATATCTACTTGGTATCAGATAAGTGTAGAATAAGACTGCCCCTAAGGCGTAAGTATCCATAACTGTAAGCTATCATCGTGATGTCACAGGCATAACCCTCACTGGAGGTTTCATATTGATATATTCAAACAATACCATACTCTCAATCACAGCATTTACTTGAATTCATCTTGGTGGTTGATATTTACATTAATTTCATTTTCTTTTGTATGGTGAGCTGAACTGTGCACATACAGGGTGTGTAACGATCAATATATTTTATTAGTAAGGGACATGACTATTTCTTTTATTCTGGTCCAAGTTATCTAAGCGTAAGGGAAGACAAAACCTCTACATATTTATATATTATTATTATACCATTTACAGGTATCTATTGTTTAATATTTTAGTAATATTAGTGCAGTGGGTTGTCCCATTCCATCAGGGTGGTTTCGGATTTTTCACTAGCGATAAATCCGTGGCGCTCCGGAAAATTAACCCCATATTTCAATCTTATCGAAATCAATTTTTATTGTCGAATCCACGCCTACTGAGCTACTGGGTATGTTAGAGGCGTGACACATCATTGCACATTCACTGCTCTCCTTTCCTAAATTTCGCCCCTAACACACCCTGTATAAACCAACCAAATGCTATCATTTTTTGAATTCAAACCAATGAGAAAAGGACTTTTCGAAAACACTGTCTCCAGCCCGTGGTATTTTTAAATCGGTGTTTCGCTTCTTCCTTATTTTTTCGTTTCCATAGTTACAACAATTTCTGTGAATAGAGAAACGTCAGTTTGACGGTTCAACTCTTCAACTGACATTAATGACACATGATGAACCGTTCCTGCAATACGCATTTAGTCCATAATAATTTAATTTATGAAATTGTCTGAACGAATATCCCTTCAAAATGCAGAATTTTCAAAATACTTTCACCTTGCCAGTCGCTCAAACTGTGTTGCAACACAGTTTTTGTGACAGCAAGGTGAAAGTATTTTCTGAAAATTCAGCACTTTGTCGGGATATTGCTACTTAAAATGAGTAAGCAAACTTCTAATGCATTCTTAGTCGACTCTCGTATTCCCCAGAGGAGCGTCATCGGCTCTATATTATTCCTACTAGTCACCAATGACCTTTCTGATTATATAAGCGACGGAGATGTATATATATTCGCAGATGATATAGAGATATAGAGAAATAGTCATTCAATGAACTTTTGCAGGTCTCAGTTGTAGAGATCTAAACCCACCTTTCACAAGATATTCGTTTATTGATTTCATTGAAAATATGAACAGGATGTTCATAAAGTCAGTTGTGGAATCATCTGCGACTGGAAGAAGGAATTTAGTCGCTATTTTCCATCGTACAAGATAACCTCTCTTGGAAGGGATTCATGTTTTAAAGAGAAATTGAAAATTGAATTAATACATGACTCCTCTGGAAATGGAAAAACCCTACTCAGTTATATAGGGTCTTTCTCAATATCTATCAGATGTAGTTCAATGTCCAGCGTGGCTTTAGCCGGGGAAGTAGTTGTTTTCTGTTAGATATTACAAAAAAGTAACTTCAATTTTATCGTGGGGTTTTTCCATTTCCAGAGGAGTCATGTATTGATTCAGTTTTCAATCGAGAATGTTTCTCTTTAAAATATTCGTTTATCACAAAAAAAATCTAAGAAAAACACACCTGATTACACGAAAGAAAGATATTGGTTTCGAAGCCAAAATAAATCACGATCGAAGTTTTTAAGAAAATCCATATTTAATAGGTACTATACTTTTCAAAAATATTGAATAATTAATTCGTTTTCGATCAGACTCAAATGAATGTCATCAACATTTATAAAATTATGTCGAGTTTGAAAATATATCAGTCAAAATTCTAGTTCATCCAATTGCAGATGATTCAAAAACTCAAGTAGTTCGAAATATTCTCAGCTACAGTGAATCAAGGAATCACAAAAAAAATCAACTGAACTTTATTCATCTTCCGGTTCACAGATATTTTCAAAATATTGTACGCAAGTTTCTTTTGCCAGAATAAGGTTTATCGGTTCTATAAAAATGAGTTGAATCGGTAAAATGAATGTTTCATTTAAATTTTATAATTTTTAGGTCGAGCCGATTAGCCTTAAAAAATGGGTACGAGAAAATAATGTAATTTTGCAGAATGACGACAAATGAATGAGTTACTATTTTAACATTACTGTTAACTTTTAAAGATTATTTTCAACGTTCATATTACTATGAAAGCGTATTTTTCAACTATATTATTAGCATCTCCAGTTCAAAATCGATTTCAAAATTTTCAACGAATAGACAAACATTATTCTTATCGCATTATGATTCAAAGTCAATAAAAAGAAAGCGTATAAAAAATGGGTAGGAATAAAGCGTTTGATATTTAAAGCATATTTGCACAATGGAAAATTCAAAATGTTATATAAAATAATGCAAGCGTACAATAAGCACTACTTGATACTTGATACTGAAATCATCTTTGCATGATAAAATGAACAGTTGTTCGATAAGAGACATAGGTACGAACTAAACTAAAAATTATGCAGAAATTTGAGTCCGTGCGTTTCAACATACAACCTCTATTTTTTATGCATTGTTTTTTTTCTCATAAAGCTTATGCTTTTTTATCAATTCATTCTTTTTATCGTGAGTATAATATATTTTTTCACGTTCCTCTTATTAACATGTCTGTTTAATGTTCTTCAAGGCAAATTAAATCGACCATCAATGACCCCTATTAATGAAAGATTAGTTATTAATGGATGATTTGGAGAAATCGTCCATTAATGACCCCTATTAATGGTCGATGTCATTAATGGTCGATTTCTCTATGAATGCATGATTGTTGCATAGGCAACCAAAGATAAACTAATTCAGATGTTATGGACGCTAAAATGGAATTGACGATGAATTTGGTTGCCAGATGTTGCGGAAACATTTAAAGTAGCATCATTAACTTTATTGCCAGAATAAAATTTGAATTCATTTATTTCAACAGGAGTGAGGTAGACGGAAACATATTGTAATCAACTGTTATAAATGTGATTAATTATTTCAATAATTAACGAGCTCGCTCGATCATTAATCGCCTTCATTGGTACACTAGTTGATTAAATAACTATTATCAGGGATTTCTTATTTCACTGAGCAATTAATATTTCACCATAAATTTAATAAAATATCCTGAAATTGCGATTTTTAATCAAACAAGCGTATCGGACCTAGCAATTAATTAGCGGAATAATAATTTGTATCCAAAGAAAGTGTTTCAATACTCTAGATCTACAAGGTCCAACCCGTATAATAATCGCGCTATCTACCCGACAGTGTCCGACCTCAAAAACAATACGAAGCGACACTAATTACGGCGGCGCCAGACAAAACGCCAGGCACGTGTGTCTTTGATAGACGCGTCTCCCTCCCGCCACATCTCGTCAGTCCGAGCGTTCGCTGAAAGGATTAGGTGATGGCAAAATTACGAGGTGTATAAATATAAATATCACTGAAAAACCATAGTAGTTTTGTTTTGAGACGGTGGAGTTGTGAAAGTACAGTATAATTTCGTTAAATGAATATGTTGCTCTTACGCATTGAGATACCGCTGTAGTTGAATCGCCATCGGGCCGAATTTCCTAACTTATGATTACAACCCAGTTGCTTATGGAAGGAGCAGAAGATGATGATATTTTGCTGTTATTGTTAATACCTAAAAGGCGTAGAAAAGTTCGTAACATGTTTGTACAAAGAAAAAATGAAGGGTGTTTTCGCACGTTGATAACGAGACATTTGATGGATGATGAAACTAGGTTTAAAGAATATTTTAGGCTCACTAGATGTCAGTTTAATGCCAGGGAGAAACTTGCTTTGGTGCTAAGGTATGTCATAGTGAGAATAATACCTGTATAAGTCTGCAATACGCTATTTTCATTTCAGATACTTGGCTACGGGAGCATCCTATCGTTCCATGACATTTCAATATAGAATTTCCCATAATTACATCAGTGTATTGGTACGGGATGTTATGACAGTACTGTATAACAAGCTAGTGCCTGTCTTCTTAAAACAGCCGTCGAAAGAAGATACATAAAATCCTTGTTGGAGCTCATGTTGGCGACTGTTAAACGTGCGCGTTTAAATTGCCTGACGACCGATTTTGCAGCCAGACGCATCGTCTTGTGGCGACTTGTATCGACTTGTCGCTCAAACCTGGGGTGAGATTATGAACACTCGATACGAGAGCTGTCACGATACGTAGGCTAGAACGATGTATGTTCTTGATTCGAAACGAAATCAAAACTATGAAATTTCTTTGAATAGAGATAGAATGGAATTATATCTACCATATAGACCATTGATACCGACTCAAGTTGCAATATATTTTGAATTGTATTGGTTTTCATAATTGCTAAAATCTGACATATGTCAAACTAACTACGGATCGAGTGTTCGTAATCGCACCCCAGACCATCACTATCATATGCACATTTAACTTACCGTGTCGATTAAACGTCGCGTTTACACGCCTCGACAATTTGCCCAAAACAGACCGTACCTTAATAGTCGCTGTTAACGCATTCCACTGCTATGTGAAAATATGTGTATTTTAAAATTGTATTTCTTGTATTTTTAAATGACAACTTGGGTTCAATTTTTCGATCTCTCTTTATCGATTGGAATTCAAACAAATAACATTAAATATTGTTCCACTTGCATAGATATAGCTCCCGTATTTGTCCGGTATTTTTGATCTTTCAGAACCATGCCAAACAAATAAAACAGTACGAATATACCAACATATTTCTAACTTTTCCTGGCAGACAGTCGATACCAAATGCCGCTTTCAATTTATTCCAGTAAAAGGAAACTTTCGTTTCATTAGTGAAAGACGTCAATTCAAATAAACCCTGCATCTTCGATACGCTCTGTCGATTCATCTCCTTGGGTTCATCGCCCACGACTTCAATATTAACGTGGGTGATTTAATTCTAGACGAATAATATTTATCGAAAATAACTGCAAATAGCAGAGTAAGAGATTTATTTATTCCAGTTCAAATAGAATAAAATTACAATTGAACCACGTCGAGGCGTTAGTGTGACAATTCTGATCCTTTGTTTGTAATAAATTGAAATAGGTGACGGGTTAGTTAAGATAAAAGAAAAATTATGTCTTCCATGATAATTTCACTTGCCGTATGAAACCCTCCTTTCCTGCAATATTAGGACCAATAAGGGACGTATGTCCCGATAATACGCAGTTCTTTCCTTTTGAGCTGGTAATACCACTTTGTCATGGCAACCACGTATCCAAACAACAACGGAGAATATAATATCATTTTGCCACTAATGTGAATGTCGCAGTCTGACAGACTTCATGTCTATAAGGCATTATCTAAAACTATTGAAGAATTCACGACAATGGAACTTTTTTCACTTTGTTGGTTCGTGAAATTATCACAATGAATACTGCTCGTGCTGACAATACTATCTATAATTGTCAGAAATCTTAATCTCGATCAAATTGCTTTGAGAACACCACTCGTCCTAAAGGACGAGTCCTAAAGGACGAGTCCTAAAGGACGAGTGGTGTTACCAAGCAATTTGATCTCGTTGATTTCTGACAGAATTACTATCGAAAGTATTGCGAGCACTCGTGGTATTACCCCCGATAACTAAGCGAAAAAAAGTAATACTTATGTTAAAATTTCGTATCTAAAAACTTTGGAACTTTTCACATCATATTTCTCTAGAATTCGAACGAAGTGAGAGACATTTATTATTATTGATTTAAATGATATGAATAAAAATAAAATCGACAATGTCGTATCCTTTTATCCAAACATTTCCACCAACTGGAAAATATGAGGCAAATATCTAACAGAAAACAACTTCCCTGGCTCCTATCACGACGGACATTGAATTACAGCTGACATTTATTTATGCAACGTTCCTCCAAGACGACCTAATGCAAGTGAATTAACATCCTTTATTTGTCTGAGGATGACCACCTGCAAACATATTTCGAGGTTCTTGCCTCTTGTCAGTGCAAGGGAAGGTCGGACAACATTAGAGTAGAATTATGTTTTCTAAATGAAGGAAACGCTTTTCAAAAACTTTATTTTACAATTATTCGGTGAACCGTTGAACCAAGCCTCTGGCTGTACAATAAAGGGAGTCAACTAAACGTTTAGGAAATATTTTTTTACTAGTGTTGCGTCTGAGGTCTGGTACCTTTTGTTAATTTGGAAATGGAACAGAAAAATAATAACTTGGTAAGAATATCTGGAAGAAGTCCATTTCGGCTCAAAGTGGAGTGGTATCGATGAAGCGGGAAGAAATATCACATGGAGATGATTTTGTGATATTTCTTCCCGCTTCTTGGTAAGAATAATTGAAAATGCCAGCTTGCATAGATATCCTTCCTTCTGAGACTCTGTTACAAAATGGTTACTGGCTTTGTATAATCTGCAATAGATCATAATCCAAAGTTGTAGAACTAGAGAACAGCACAATGTTGTTAACTACATTTCGTAATTGTATGTATTATCATTATTATAATTCTTTCATCTTTTAAAATATTTTCACTGGTCCTAAAAAATTAAATTTTTGTTTAATTAATTGCACCAGCACCAACAGAACTTTTCTCGCATATCCTGTACTGATATTACATTGATAGTAAGAAACGTTTATATAATACGGTTTTTTATACCCCCCCGTTAACGTACAAAACAAACATGGGGCAAAACCTGCTTTGAATGGTATTACCGATACTACTTTTTGAAATCAAAGACTTGGTGATTGCTCGACAAAGGGCGCGGGAAAGCATTTCAATTTGAAAATTTGAAATAGCATGGCGGTCAAGTGTCACATCGTTTACTTTTTTTCGATTTTTCGTAATACTTTTTTAACGACATGCATTGGAAATACCTGTTTATAAGAGTCCCATCTGAATGGTATACCCTTACCTCGATTCATTTAAACGGTTTGATGTGAAATAGTGGGACAGAACATTTTCTGATTGTTATTCCGTTGCTACTTTTTGAGAAAAGATAGGTGCATTGCAATTACTCGACAGATGGCGTTACGGGCACTTGAAAATTTCGAAAGGATTAGATATCAAAATTGTGAAAAAACGTATGAAACACTTGACCCCCCATGCTATTTGGGAATTTCAAATTGATTGATGTGCCCCCAGCGCCCTCTTCGAGGAATCATTGTCATTGAATTCAAAAAGTATTATCAATTGTACCATTTAAAACGGTTTTTGTCGTCCCATGTTTGTACGTCGAACTGTTCAAAAATTAATATGGGAGACTGTATGTACCTTTTACTTAAAATAATGCAAAAAGTGTGCTGACATTTGAAAAAAAAAATAATAAATACACCCACCCTGTATAGAGTTGTAAATTTGACGACCATAAGAAAGTTGCATATTTCGACAAAAATAATAACATATTCAAATTTGAAGTAAATCAACAAAAGCCCAGAATCATGTTAAGTGCGAGTTCCTTTCGAAACATCTTATACATGTTTGTCAAATGAATCTTACTATTGAAAATGAAACGTTTGAAGTGAATGTGCGCAGGAACATTTCACGGCGCGGCGATTGTAAATGCCAATGCATTATTCAAAGTAATTTCAGGCATAATTTATTACTTACATTTGCAACGCAGTTTTTAGGTACTACCATGATCAATTAAAAAATAAATCATCTATTATTATAGTTAATAAGGATTTCTTTAGCATAACTTGAACAAAACAAATATATTCTTGAGAATAAATTAAAATTATATAAAAAATATAAAAGAATCGTTTGTTCTTTTTGACATGTTTGGTTCAACAATTTTCTCTTTCATGCAGTGTGTTTAATAGTCACAATAAATATTAACATTATTCTATAATTTTCCAGCACATTTTTATAAACGAAAACATATTTAAGTGCACGATGGCCGTGACAGTGGCATTAGCAAATGAAATACTTTCTATTCTTCCGGCGGCTAATCAAAATTATCAACATTACAAGATTTATGGAATTTTATATCCCAAGGCGAATCATAATTTACACTGAAAGACAGGAAACTCATGTACTAGCGCCGTATATTGACAGTAAAAGGTGAAAGGATTTTAGATCGAATCCGAGACATCTGCCTTTATCTTGTGTGGCTGTTTTCTCGATTGGATTATATGAATTACGGGAATAGCGAAAAAAATAAAGCCGCAAAGAAAGTTGACGATGATCTAGATGGAATGAGAGGGCAAATACAATATCTGACGGGCGTGAAAACAGCCACGG
The DNA here is from genome assembly GCA_944452925.2 of Chrysolina oricalcia. Classification (NCBI taxonomy): domain Eukaryota; kingdom Metazoa; phylum Arthropoda; class Insecta; order Coleoptera; family Chrysomelidae; genus Chrysolina; species Chrysolina oricalcia. The sequence continues at coordinate 35,882,052 of OX101816.2, read as the reverse complement.
TTTTTTCATCCACGTTTTTCGATTTGGCAACACCGCGCAGTTTCATAGCTTTCACGTATGTTACGGCTCTTGGCCTTTTATGAAACCAATAAATTAGCGATTAAATGGTAAATATGTTATTTTTGAACTGGATATTGGTAGGAGTTACAGATCACGAAAAAAAAAGATAATATGATGGCACGCAGTGTGAATGAGTGAAAAACAGTCTTTTACATTTCAACATTTATACCGCACCACCAAAAGTCATTGTCGGGCCGTCGTAAGGGGTGAAGATTTTTTTAAATTCCAACTTTTTACCAAAAACGTATATGGCGTGGCACTCAAAATGAATGGGTAGATAACAATTATTTGCAACCTAATTTTCACCCACCACCTCCAAAAGTCATTGTCAGAAGGGGTAGAGAATTTTTTGAAAATTCCAATTATTTACCAAAAACTTATTAGGGGATGGCACTCGAAATGAATATGTAGAAAATAATCATTTGCATCCTTACTTTCATCCTTCACCCCCCAAAGTCATTGTCGGACCGTCAGAAGGGGTACAGAATTTTTGAAAATTCCAATAATTTACCGAAAACTTATTAGGCGATGGCACTTGAAATGAAAAGGTAGAAAATAATCATTTGCAACCTGACTTTCATCCTTCACCCCAAAAGTCATTGTCGGGTCGTCAGAAGGGGTACAGATTTTTTTGAAAATCCAATTTTCTTTCTAAAATATATTAGGCGATGGCACTCGAAATGAATTGGTAGAAAATTATCATTGGCATCCTTACTTTCATCTTTCACCCCCAAAAGTAATTGTCGGGCCATCAGAAGAGGTACAGATTTTTTTGAAAATCCAATTTTCTTCCTAAAATATAGTAGGCGATAGCACTGGAAATGAATGGGTAGAAATTAATCATTGGCATCCTTACTCTCATCCGTAACCCCCAAAAGTCATTGTCGGGCCGTCAGAAAAAGTACAGATTTTTTGAAAATACAATTTTCTTCCTAAATTCGGCGATAGCACTCGAAATGAATGGGTAGAAATTAATCATTGGCAACCTGACTTTCATCCTTAACCCCCAAAAGTCATTGTCGGACCGTCAGAGGGGGTACAGATTTTTTTGAAAATCCAATTTTCTTCCTAAAATATATTAGGCGATGGCACTCGAAATGAATTGGTAGAAAATTCTTACTTTCATCTTTCACCCCCAAAAGTCATTGTCGGGCCGTCAGAAGGGGTGCAGAATTTTTTGAAAATTACAATTTCTTAACGAAAACTGATTAGGCGATGTCATTTTTGAAATGAATGAGTAGAAAACAATCTTGTGAATCCCCACTTCAATCCTTCACCGCCAAGAGTCATGGTGAAGGATGAAAGTAAGGGAGCAAATGATTATTTTCTACCTATTCATTTCGAGTGCTATCGCCTAATACATTTTAAGAAAAAAGTTGGAATTTTCAAAAAATTCTGTACCCTTTCTGACGGCCCGACAATGACTTTGGGGGTGAAGGATGAAAGTTAGGATGCCAATGATTATTTTCTACCTATTCATTTCGAGTGCCATCGCCTAATACATTTTGGGAAAAAATTGGAATTTTCAAAACATCCTGTACCCGTTTTGACGGCCCGACAATGACTTTTGGGGGTGAATGATGAAAGTATGGATGCAAATGATTATTTTCTACCCATTCATTTCGAGTGACATCGCCTAATTAGTTTTCGGTGAATAATTGAATTTTTCAAAAAATTCTCTACCCCTTCTGACGGCCCGACAATGACTTTTGAAGGTGGAGTGTGAAAGTAAGGATGCAAATGATTGTTATCTACCCATTCATTTCAAGTGCCATCGCCATATACGTTTTTGGTAAACAGTTGGAATTTAAAAAAATCATTACCCCTTCTGACGGCCCGACAATGACTTTTGGGGGTGAAGGATGAAAGTAAAGTTACAAATGATTATTTTCTACCCATTCATTTCGAGTGTCATCGCCTAATAAGTTTTTGGTAAATAATTGGTTTTTTCAAAAAATTCTCCACCCCTTCTGACGGCCCGACAATGACTTTTGAAGGGGGAGGGTGAAAGTAAGGATGCAAATGATTGTTATATACCCATTCATTTCGAGTGCCATCGCCATATACGTTTTTGGTAAACAATTTAAAAAAATCTTTTGGGGGTGCGTTATAAAAGTTGAGAGGTGAAAGACTGTTCTTCACTCATTCACACTGCGTGCCATGAACCGATAATTTTTCAGTATGAGTTATATATTTTACCTCATGAGCCACACACCACCGCCTCATATCATCTTTTTTTTTTTCGTGATCTGTAACTCCTATCAACATATCTACCATTTGAATCGCTATTTTATTGGTCTCATAGAAGACCAAGAGCCGTAACTTGAAGGCTGTGGGAACTGCGCGAATGAAAAAACCGTGGCTGTTTTCACGCCCGTAACATACTGTATTCCTGCGTTCTTTATAATGAATACTCATAATTACTACTTATTTCACAAGATAGTCATGGATTTTAGCAGACAGAGACAATTTTGCAACATACGTCAAAGTTAGAAACTCATTTTGCTTCAGTGACTTTGGTAATAAAAGTTTCTGGTTAAATATGACCGTGAAGTGGTGTCAGTACGAAAAAATTTAAATAGTTTTAATTTTAGGAGCCAGTCACACAAGCTATTTTCTATAGCACACGGCATCCCAACATTAATCATTTCACATGTAACACTTTGAAGAATCGTTTCTAAACCAAAAATACTGGATCTATTGAGAACTTTATTAAAACACGTCAAAAGGATTGGGTTAAGCAAAGTTTTAAGTTATGAAGCGTGTTCTAGATAGAGGCTGCAAAATCTATTTCCAAATTATCAGTTGTGAATATCACAAAAGAGAGAATAGTATGAAAATAATTTGACAGATTTTTCGAAAACTTGTTGCCAGGCAATAGACTCGAGAGCCCGATGGGCTCGAGGCTATTGCCAACTGGCAACAAGTTTGAGAAAAAATCTGGAGATTATTTTTTTACTTTTCTTAACTCTCGTGTGGTATTCGATAGATTATTTTTTGATGCCCCAATCACAGACACATTATCTGAAACCATTTTCATGCAAACTGAAGACAGATGTCAAATCAAAAGTATCAGTTGTCACACAATAATAATAAATTACCACAAAAAATTCCAGCGGCAATTTTCTAGGCAGAAAATTTCCACTATAAAACTGTTGTGATTGACCTGCACGTACATGAATGCTTTGAATTGACGGTTTTTATTGGTTGCAACTCCAAAATATAACAAATATTATACGCGATGGATATTCAAGTATTCAACTGGACCACTGTACTACTTCCTGCGAACTGTTTGCCTTGTGCACAATTCACGTGTCAGTCTATCAATCGCAGTCGTGTCATTAGTAAGAGGAGGATTAGGAAAATTGCCCAAACTTCCTGTCAACATTACGCCAAATCTATACTCAGAAATATGAGATTAACTCTATTGTTTGGCATAAAAAGTTGGTTTATTTGCACCTTTATTACAATAGATTCGTAGTAATTTTTGCATTATATTTAAGTTTATTTTTCAGAAGTTAACGTTTTTTATTCGTAGAATTATTTTATTTCCAAAGCCGATACGGCAAAAAGGAACCATTTTCAGACCAGAAATAATTTCTCGCACGCAATGGAAGTTCGTAATTTTTTTCTGATAAGTCAGACGTACACCTCCTCGCCAACATTTTGATACTGTCCTCAGCACCTCATCAGAGACAATCGCCGCACTAGCTAGAAGCAGGGCCAGTTGAATACTTGGAATCTCCATCGCGTATATCTCTTATATAGGAACCATTTTCAGACCAGAAATAATTTCTCGCACGCAATGGAAGGTCGTAATTTTTTTCTGATAAGTCAGACGTACACCTCCTCGCCAACATTTTGATACTGTCCTCAGCACCTCATCAGAGACAATCGCCGCACTAGCTAGAAGCAGGGCCAGTTGAATACTTGGAATCTCCATCGCGTATATCTCTTATATATTATTTTGTACTGGTCGACTGGCTACATGAACTATTAAACCTTACGCATTGGGAATCTATATGCCGATAATATTTTCTACATCTATATAAATATTACGCCACAGTCATGCCGGATTCAAATCAGTAGGCAATAATAAAATTAATTATATTGTTAACCATAAAATTGAGTGCATTATAACAGGAGTTCTATTTTTGTAGCCTTCAGCCCGACATCCAAGTGGGCGCGAGTTGCGTGTTTCAAAGAAAAAATTCAGATTATTGCAATTCGCCTATTACAAGAAATCTTGCATGAGTTGAACTACATCTATGATATACAGAAAACGAAAAGCTTGTTTACAGAAAAATTGGAGATACTGGAATGAAGAAGAAAATATTTTTGGAAATAAATGAATATAGCAAGATCGCTGGAAAAGTCAATATTCTATTTGAATAAAACATGTGTTCTGAAGGTTTGGCAGGACCTTAAAATAAAAAGTAGATAATATCATTCATTCATAGACGTATGGTCCACTGGCAAGTTAACCTACACATTTTCAAAAACGAGACCGTAAACAGCAAATTCACTTCAAATGATTTGGATGTAGGCCTATAATACTATAGTAGTGAAAAATCTCATATGTTCCGGAATGTCGGAAAGTTATTAATTTTTTACCTATATTCATATTTTCGCTCTTCTTAAATGGCAGTAGGCTACCCCTCCTCACTTCCGCCTGAAACCTGAGAACAAACTACGCAGCAGTACCTGCCGATCATGATTGATATAAATATCTACTAACAAGTGTTCCTGAGAGAAACCTAAAATGTTTTCACGCGTTTATAACCGTAGTGTCTCTGTGGATTTCCTTACCTTTCCAAACTACTGAGGAGAGTTCCTGGATTTATGTGCTGTGTCTGGAATCGGAGTCCTCGCTTCGCATTCCAAGTAAGTGGTCTCGTGCCATCGCTCTAAGATTAAAGTCTTTTCGCTTTTCTTCTCACCATAACACCGATCTACCGTTCCGAAACATCATAGTCCATTTTTACATAGTAACTAACAGCTCAACATTAATATACCTCATTTTTTTTCAGAAAAAAAGTCATTTTCTCGAGTAATATTCATCAAACGGCATTTTCTTTTCCTTCACAAGGACGACTTATGTAAGTTCACTCTGCATTTTCTGAAATGGTTGCCGTCAGCAGATACCTTTGAAGGTAGGTAGGAATTGGTGTTCTGTGAGATATAAGTAAACAGGTCACCAGTTGATCTCTGATGACAGAAACCATATCGTCGATCATTCACAATTCCTGAGCGTTCTAGATATTTCATGAGCTGTTGATGGCTTTTTCCAGGACTTTCGAGATAACAGAGAGCAGATCGATAGGTCTGTTGGTGCTATAGGAAGGTTGTTTTCTTTTTTTTAGGGACTGGTTGTACTCTTGCTATTTTTCAGTTGGACGGAAATACCCCCAAATTATAAGAAACGTAGAATAACTTGCAGAGAACTGGTGTTAGTTCGGGGGCACATTTCTTGATAACGATTGGCGGAACTCCATCAGATCCACTAACTTTGTTGGTGTTAAGTTCCATCAAAATGAGTTTGATATTTCGTTGGCAAAATGTAATTAATGACTGTCAAATGGAGGTTGCTTTCCCAGTGAATTCAGAGTAGAAAATTCTCGGTTTTTTCCTGGGCGTTCGTGTTCCATCTTCTTTGGGCCCTGACAAAAAAAAATGACCATAGTTGAATATACTGAAAAAACTGAAAGTAATATACACCGACCACAGGCGAAGATTATTTCATTTACTTCAAATCTCACAACTGTTATTTCTGTTTCTTTCCAAATAAAAGGACACTGTATCAACAACATGAAAGAATTTAATGCAATTAACACCGCTGAAAAGAATTAACGAACCAAGCACTATTTTTTGTATAATATTCAATACTACAAATCAAAAGGATTAATACAACTGCACTTGTACCACGGCACATGACACTGTTTTGTTCAAGATCGTCCAAACAGACACGGGCTAACAGTAATAAAAATAACCAGTCGGTCAGCGAAGTTAATGGTTCGTCGGTCCCATACCACAACCACGAATGTGCAATTTGTCATTTCGAATGAGAGTAGTTTTAAAAAAATTCGTGCTTCCTGATTTGAAAACCTAGGTAAGTTTTCACATTCGCGAATTCACTCTCGTTCACAGTAGACAACCCAATAGCACATTCGTGAGTTTGGCATTGAAAATTGTGGTAGAAAATTGGAATTTTACATAGTGATGTCAGAACCCTGAAATTAGCACATTCGCGGTTTTGGCGTGGGACTGACGAATATATATTCTTTGAACCAGAATCGCGATCAATTTGTTCTACAACATTCTATATACAGGGAGCAAGCAATCTTTATTTAATTTTTTGTTTTCGTTCATTATTCACACATTCTCATGTTCCAATTCGAACAAACCTTACACATTGAGTCGAAAGTAAACAGATTCAACTGACTTTGAAAAGACTTTACCCAAAAGTTGAGTATATCTGTTCTTAGTAAAGTCGCACAACCTTTTTATTTGAGAAAATTCTCGGTCGGTACGGGGATGGAGGCGTTCTTTTGGGACTTTTTACTTCGACAACTAGAATTTTTCGAAAATTTTGTCGAACAAGATTAACCACTTCATTTCAAACATTTTCAGTATATATCGATTCTGAAAAAATCATCAAAATTTGATCGTCCTGACAAAATTTTTGCGAAATTGTAGTTGTCGTTCTGAAATTTTTTTGAGAAATTTTAGTTGTCGGTTGACCCCGAAAAAAAAAGGCGGGTGTCCAAAAGAAAAAGTCCCACTACCGATATTTATCGCGGCTCCACATAAATAACAAATACTCGAAGTCTGAGCCCGAGGACTATAACTGTTCTCATCGCGACTACGGTAACAATTTATTAATGAATCTCAACATTATTGCTATTCGCTTTCGATTATTCACCCGGTAAATCGAATTAACGATAAACGATATAGTGGAGGAACGCAATACTTTTTTTTCGGAACCGGTCAAAACTTTTCCAATTTTAATGTTATTTTTTTATAAAAAAGTACTTCATTTCTTATAGTTGAAAATTTACACATTTTTTATATTAGGTAGGTACATTTTTTTCAAATTAAAACATTTCTAATATTATTGCTGAAATAACGTTATTTATAAAAGTAAAACATTTGAAAAATTATATGAATGGCCTTGTAAATTGAATACTGTAAAAGATAACCTTTCCGAAAACAATTGGACTATAGCAAAAGTTCAGTTTATTAACTCCACCATAGTCATTAGCGACCGATAATTTACCCTCTTTTACTCACATCCACCTGCAGTGTAGGCTATTATGACAAAAATCTGCTACAAATCAACTACTTCCCTGGTAATGCCACAACGGGTATAGAATTATATCGAATCAATATTTGTTTCGATTCGGAAAGGAGGACCACCTTAAGACTTGTTTCGAGGTTTCTCCGCTCGTCAGTGCAAGTGTAGGTCAATACAGACTGCTTTGAGGCCATCTGTTTTCCGTCCGTATCATCACATCACTCTGGTTATGTGAATGTTCTGACCTCACGCTGATGAAACGGGTCTATGCCGCTCCTCATTGCGAGCAGAGCAAGAAGCACTTTCGAGTTTTCGGGTTTGGAGATTCAGTCAGACATCTGAGCACAAAGCTCAGAATTCTTTTGGGAAAACGTCAAGTAACAAGAGTCATTGCCGACCGATGTTTTACCCTTTTTCACTCCCATCCACCTACAGTGTAACTAGAGTGAATCTCATTCGACAATATTTTGAAAATCTATTAGTTGTATTTGATGGATTTGGAAAGGAATCTACCAAACTAGCAGAAAGGTACAACTAAATTATTCAGTAAACCAAGCTATATTTTTCCCCCACAGAATAAAAAACGCAAATGGCCTATACTAGTTTTTATAAGATAGTTCGTTAATGAAAACCCCAGTTTTCGCCCCAGCAAAATCACTTTGTGGAATTTTTTAAACAAGAAATAGTGAAATAGTGATATCTCAAAGATTTTTCAAGGAATCGTTTTACAGTCGTTGGAACTTTTGTAGAGATTTATAAAACCAACAAAATGGATCTTCATACTACCGGATCAGTGCATTTTCCACTGAGAAAATTCGGGAAAACATCGAAAAAGAGAACATTCTTCAATTATTGCTGTAACTGATAGGTAATGATATGTGGTACAACTGTACACAAGAAGTTTTCTGTCCGATGTGTAGTTTTTGCACAATCGCGTTATAAACAATTTAAGGGCACCTCTTGCAAGATCGATTTAAGGGAAATTGTCTTATTCAAATTCTGTAAACGGAATCTGGAAGTAGAGATCAATATACAGGGTGACCCAGGGTTAAACCGCCAAATGTCCAGGATCATTTGTTTAGGTAAAAAGAAAACTTTTTTCCCTATAACAATGTGTCCTAACTTGCTTCGTTTTCGAAATACAGAGTGTTCAACGTTTTTACAAAAAATAGTTTTTTAAACCTTCTAGCAGATTTCAATAAAACCTGTCATGCTTGCATGCGGTAATAAGGGGTTTCTTTTAATGTACTTATAGCGTCCCAGTGGCGTCCCAAGGGGTAATCTATACAATATTAAGACGAATCATTGTATAATTTCTTTTTGTTTATTTCAGTATCTTCCTTCATTTTTAAGAAACAATTTGAAAATCGATTCCTCGTAACAAGAACAAAAACTTCCTGAGAAATTAATATTAGGACAAATTTTAATGTATTCATTGTATTTTATTAGTAAACAGAAAAACAAAAATTCACAAAAATGACCACCATTTTTTCCAATGTAAAGTTCGTACCTACGAACGATGGATTTCTGCAGCTGCACGGCACCTTGCTGGTATGGTATCTAGAGCTGTTAGAACAATCCTTTCTAGAAAAATACCTTCGTCGTTGGGCTCAGCATACAGTTCGGTTTTCATTGTACCCTATGCAAAAATCCATAGGGGTTAAGTCAGGGGATCGTGTAGGATGAGGAACTTTGACACCCTGTATCTCGAAATCGAAGCAAGTTAGGACACATGATTATGGGAAACAAAAGTCTTTTTTTTGCCTAAAAAAAACGATCCTAAACGTTTGGCGGTTTAACCCTGGGTCACCCTGTATACAATTTCTATATTTTGGTTTTTGAAATGTGTTGAACATGCCACTGAAAGTTAATCAAAACGCTTCAAAGTGCGTCCGAAGTCACCCGAATTCGAACTGAAGTTAATGAGAGCGAGTTCGGGTGCACTTTGAAGCATTTAGAGTAACTTTCAGTGACATTTTTTTAACACATTTCCCACCTCTCAGGTGAAAATCCAAAATATACAAATTGTAGATATTGTCTACTTCCATTTGCCGTTTACAGAATTTGAATAAGATGATTTCCCTTAAATCGGCGCATTTAGAAAGATTGGACCTTGTCCTTAAATGGTTTACAACGCGATTGTGCAAAAACTACATATCGAAAAGAAACCATCTTACGCACTGTTGAGCCACATGTTATTATATATCAGTTTCCGCAATATTGTTTGCCCCCCTCCAGATTAATAAAAATTAGGAATTTTTAAAAAATGTTCTCTTTTTCGAGGATTTCCCGGATTTTCTCAGTGAAAAATACACCGATCTGGGCGTATAAAAAACCATTTTGTAGGTTTTTATAGAGATACGCAATTGAAAGTGAAAGTGGTTATGAAACCCTTTGTAGTGAAAATCATTAATTTAGTTTCATTATACAGGGTGAGTCAGGCTGAACGCCTCGGACTCTCGTGGCCGTATGGTTTTTTTTTCAGTAAACGGCCTGGGGAAGTACATGTATGTCGATCTGAAGCACATTTTAAAAATAATGATTTTTATACAAGGTGTTTGAAATAAGTGTGACATATCAAAGTTATGTTTTTTTTTATGGAACACCCTGTATTTTCTTAAATTTTTTAATTCTTTGAGAAAAAATAAGCTGACTTTGCTAAAGTTTCCCTATATCTAACTCTCTCCATTTATGAGATATTCAACTTTTTCTCAAAATGTAACGTTGTCAAAAAAATTCAATATCATTGCAATTATCCACTGCATGTGTACGAAATTTTTACCGGTCACTCTTATCCCTTTCAGCTAGTTACTGCAACTTCAGACGACGATCAATATTATACAGTGTGTTTTATATTGTCAGGAACGCTTACCGCATATTTGAACTCCAATAACTTTGTTATTTCAAATGGAACACCCTGTATTTTTCCACGTGAAAAGATTCACCATTTCATTTTCTTTAGAACCATGTAATATGCCCCTATACCTACATATGGTGCTTCAGGAGTTTTCAAAGCCTTTTTGTAAACCAATATAAGTTTCAAAATAATAAAATTCCATCAACCGGCTGATGTCAAATACTGAAAAAAGTAGTTCTCCATTATCTTTAGATTCTTTAGTAAATTGAATTTGAACACTCTCTACTTACAGTTGATTTTCTTTGGAGCATTTGTTATATCGGTCCATCTGTATCTACTAATTTTGGGGTTACTGGTTAAAAAAAAACAATATTTAGCAATTAAAGTTTAAGTGAAAATTTAAAAAATTATAAGGAATGTTCGACGTGACCACCATCTACTTCAATACAGCATCTAATTCTTTTTTCGAATGAGCTTCTGACATTGTTCAACATATTTGGAGTTACTGTTTGGAAGGCATTTCTAATCATCACTTTCATATCATCAGGAGTAGTGGGTGGTGTACTGTAAACAATATTCTTGATATATTCCCATAAAAAAAGTCCAAAGGTGTAAGATCGGGGGATCTTGCTGGCCAGTTATAAGGACCCCCTCTCCCTATCCATTGATCTGGAAATTTTCTGTCCAGATAGTTCCTGACAACACGTTTGAAATGTGCCGGAGCACCATCTAATTGTACCCACATCTTCTCTCTCAAATTCAAAGGAATATTTTCCAGAAGATTCCAAAAATCTCTTTTCATGAATCTTAAAAATTTCCTTCCTTCCAGATGCCCGTCAAAGAAATAAGGACCAATTATGGTGTCTCCTATGATTACACCGAATGAGTTAACACTCCACCGGTTCTGGCGATCGACAGTTCGAAATAAATGTCTGTTTTCGGTGTCATAATAATGAAAATTATGTCGATTCACCAGACCATTGTTATGGAATGTTGATTCGTCAGTGAATAAAATATTCTCAAAAAAGTTCATATCTTCGCCAACTCGTTCAAGATACCATAAACAGAAATCTACCCTGCGTTCAAAGTCCCTTCCATACAAATGTTGATGCAGCTGAATGTCGTATGGATGATATTTGTGTTTTCTAATAATTCTGCTAACGCTCGATTGACTTATACCTGTGGCATTTGCAATGGCTCTGGTACTGGTATTGGGATCTTCAATCACATGTTGTAAAACTTCGAAATTGTGTTCCTCATTCCCAGTAACTGGTTTCGATAGCTCTCGAACAGTGTACTCGATACTACCTGTTTCTCGAAATCTGGATAATAATCTTTCGAATACATTTTTATCAGGATGCTCTTGATCTGGGTATTTTTGTGCATAAACCCTCAACGCTAATAAGCAATTTTCGTAACACTCCAATGGTTATTATCATATTGATTCTTTCTTGAAGTGTAAAACTTTTCATTTTACTCCTCAAATTTAAAAACACTTGAACAAAACGATTTCAACACAAACTTATGACAAAATATGACGCTATTTGTCAGAAGCCCGCTTGGAACAACGCAATTGAACACAGTTGAACGCATTACTCAAGTATCCATGGCATCAGCCTACTTGATGAAATAATGTCAATGCAAAAAGTTCATCGGATTTTGAAAATGATTCGATAACTTCTGAAGCACCACATTTAGCTATAGGGAAATATTATATGGTTTGAAAAAGAATGGAAAGGTGAATATTGTTACGTGTAAAAATATAGGGTGTTCCATTTGAAATAACAATATTGGAGTTCAAATATGCGGTAAGTGTTCCTGACAATATAAAACACACTGTATAATATTGATCGTCGTCTGAAGTTGCAGTAACTAGCTGAAAGGTATAAGAGTGACCGATACAAATTTCGTACACATGCAGTGGATAATTGCAATGATATTGAATTTTTTTGACAACGTTACATTTTGAGAAAAAGTTGAATATCTCATAAATGGGGAGAGTTAGGTATAGGGAAACTTTAGCAAAGTCAACTTATTTTTTCTCAAAGAATTAAAAAATGTAAGAAAATACAGGGTGTTCCATTAAAAAAACATAACTTTGATATGTCACACTCACTTCAAACAGCTTGTATAAAAATCATTATTTTTAAAATGTGCTTCAGATCGACATACATGTACTCCCCCAGACCGTTTACAGAAAAAAAATACCATATGGCCATGAGAGTCCGAGGCGTTCAGCCTGACTCACCCTGTATATATTAAAATAATAAAGATAGATTTATTTATAAGTTGATATCTCATCTTACAATTATTCAAATAAGAAATAATTAAGCAGATATTAATCGTTTCTACAGCATTCAATTCTTCAGTCCCCAATGTTGTTGTGATAGCTGAGAATATTGAAAAGTTAGTCATAATCAATCGTATCATCTCCAGAAAATAAAGAAATTTTTTTTTAACCACCCATTGGGAAAACACCATAAAACTCTATTCGTCAGTCAGTCTCAATAAAATGCCAAAATGTAAAAGCCATAGGTATGCTGATTTTACATGCGTTCACTGGTTGTGATAGACCGAGACCCAGCAACGTATTTCAAGTTGTCATTTCATAAGTCGTGATATTTTTGGTAGTGAATCACTGTTGATCAATAAAAGTCGAGTCTGACAGTCCAGAGCGGAAGGGTTCTTCTAAAAAAAATATATTAAAATGGCAAGAAATAAGATTCAAGCATACAGGTTCACTGGTTAACTGAGAAAAATGTCAGAAATAGTAAAAAATAATAATATAATCTTTATACCAAAAAAATTCCATGTAGCTGAATCGAACCTGGTACCTCTTGATTCACGGGAAGGCGCGTAGAACCGCTAGACCAGTAGAGATTTATGAAAAAAGTATTACATGTCTTATCCAAACTAATCAAATTTCTTTTCTCACAGTTTTCTGTTCTTAGAAGAACCCGGCCGCCGTGGACTGCCAAACTCGACTTTATTTGTTCAATAGGTATACAAGATTTAGTACCAAAATTTCCGTGACTTCTGAAATGACAACTTGATATACATTGATGGCTCTCCCTCTATGATACATCATTTCACAACAAAGGAAAATTAAATTTGCCCAAAAATTTGAAGAAGATAACTTGGTTATTGCTGCTATGAATGATTTCTGATATCGAATTCACTTGTTATAAATCTAAAGTTGATTTAATTCTGTTTGGTAACAAATATTTTACAATAGAAAAAGATGCTCGTACGCAATCGGCCAATTCTCCACAGCAGATTCAGCGATGCAACATTTGAAAAACGTCCAATCGTGACTACGTAATTAGTTGTAGCCATCTAAATGGGGATGGATACTGAAAATTACGTATTTTTTAATAAATAACTATTAAAGACTATCTGAATTTTTATTTTCTAATTTAAATCGCTACCTATACTCAGAGACGGAAATAAAAGTCAGTATGACGTATTCCTTCAGGGTGCCCAAGCAAAGCAAGGGAAGAGGGAAGGGAATTCCAGCAGCTCTTATTGGGTTGTTTCCGATCTAGTGACTGACGTCAATGACTATTATTCTCGTCTCCAAGTATACATACATTTTTTAGAAAAATTCATTTCCTTGTAAGTACATACATTATTTTTTAAATATATTTAATTTTTTGGTTTGATTGTTTTGACAGAAATATTATGAAAAAAATTGATCTCTAAACATTTGAATTTTTTTTCAAACTTCTCGACTTAAGACGGATTTTCATGCATACGATATCCGACGCTCCGATGGTACGAAAATGTTCTGATTGGTTAATTGGTTTCGCTCCAATTATTATCCGAAATCCGACACACTTTTTTGTCAAACGCTCCTCCACTAATATAACTTGTATGAATGAATCTTTTCACGGCGATGCCTCTACATTCTCGTCTGCCTCGATTCGGTTATTGCGATACGAAAGTTCCGCCCCTTTAACAAGTTGATGCGTGCCGCGGCGCCTCTAGCCGATAATTATTATCGTAATAGTAATTTACACAGTGGTCCACCGTTACGAGTTTACGAGATGGTCGTTCACATTAATTTTTATCACGTCGAAATAACCTTTTCCGGATTATCCTCCAAAGTTGGATGCAAATATCGGAGAAAAAACAACTACTTCCCTGGCTAATACCCAGACGGGCCCTGAATCACATTTAACATACTGCGAACCTACCAAACCGGTCTGAAGGTGGATACCAATATTCGACTGTTTGATTCTAAGAATATCTCAAGAGGGTAAACTGACGACAAAAGAGGCAAACATTTCCAAAACAAGTGAACCAACGTTTCCTACAGAGCATGGTGGCCCCATTGCAAGAAATAAACGCTGAGGGGAACATTCCACGTGCCCATTCAAGTACCACTGGTTGAAGAAACATGTATCAAATGAACATATTTGTGTAAGTACGAAGTCTTCTTTTCAGGTAGTTCTTCCCTCAGACGGTTTTCTTAGGAAAAGGTCGAAATCGACTAATGATATGAAATGTTATTTTTCATTATACCTATTTGAAAACACTATTTTTACATGCTTATTTAGCATACTGAAAATAGGTTTTTCCCGGAAAATTTTATGGTGCGCTGGTAACATTATAGCTGCTTATTTACATGTCAAAATTAAATAATATGTTGTTGACAGTTCTCTAGAAATCGCAAATTGTTTGAATATTTCCTTACCAACAGGGTATATTGTAGGGGGGTCGTACAGGCTGTGCAGCCTCACAAGCACTTCGACCTATAAGTTCTTTTGTGCGTAAGTAACAGGGTAAGTAACGCCTGTTTTGTGGCAATTTCTGGAGATTTTTGTACCATAAATATTTCAATTATTAATAAATGTTTTTGTTCCTTCATCATTAAAAATAAATGTTTCTTAACAATCTGTGGTTTTCAGGTAGATATAATGCAAAATATCGTTCATTACTCGTTCATAAATGCTTTTTCCGTGCTTGCACTACTTCCCGTGTTCGGCTTCGACTCCCACGGAAACATGTCACGCACGCACGGAAAAAGTCTATTTTCTGAACACCTAATGAAATATACTATTTCAAAACCCCAAAGTTTGAAATCTTTCTTGCTTTTAGTTTTTGAGATTTGTAATAAGAAAGTCGATCACTTATACATGCACGTTATATGAACCGCTCTTACGACCGATAAGAAAAACGTGATACTTATTTTTCAGTCAAAAAAAAACTACTGTCAAAATTTTGATCAATTCTTGCTTTTTGTTCTCGAATAATTATTCATAACGTTTTGATGTCTGAGCCGTAGACTTGAAATATTTGGCGATAGCACTTGAAACATTTGGCGATCGAACGTGTCTGTGAGTACAGCCTGGATAGACACAGACATATTACCGTTAGACTCCGTTATTTACATGTCTAGCTGCGGTCAAGACAGAGTCACATTCTAAGCACAATTTTTACTGCCGCTTGTTTCGCGGCAATTATCTGCTTTGTATATAAGCAGATAATTCAGCAGAAACTCAGCTTTGCCGACTTCTGGGTTGACTGGCAATTATTTTAGCGCGAAACAAGCTTAGAATGTGATCGCAGCTCGAAATGTAAATAACGGAGTCTACCTAATATATCATTTGGTAGACACGACTCATTTTACAGATAGCCATGATATGGCAGTTCGCGCGGACTAATTCAAAACTTTTTACTCCGAAGGTAAGGTAGGTACTATACCTTAAATACTCTAATCCTTCCACAAATCTAACAGTTACGGACTTGTATCGTCGACCAGAGTCTCCTTTCCTGTCAGCATTTCAAGGCATTATGTTAAATCCAATTTCGTTCTGGAATAGGGATTAAAACAAACCATGAATGATAAAAAATTACTGAATCATAATTGTAGAAAGTACATCTTCGTGTAGACTTCAGCTTACCGGCAAAAGTACTTTGGAATTATCAGTAGACAGATATCTTGTCGAAGAATGGGAAATTTTATGAACTAAAACACTTAAAGCTAAATCAGCATTTATGGCATACTCAAAAAAAAACTATTACATCATTTTGAAAACATTTATTACAAATTTGCGTCCCAATAAAAATATTTTTTACAGTCCCCGGTTTCCAGGAAATGGGCTAACTTTTAAGTAAAGATTCACACATTCTGTATTTTAAAAAAAACGCAATTATTGAAGATCATTAGGCTGCGATAAAATTTCTTAAACATTCATTACGAACCATTGACAAATTGAAAATTCCAAAAATTGTATCTCCAAGGGGTTGAATACCCCTTTTATGAAAAAAATCAGTAATAAATATAGATTCCAACGTGGTCAGTGCCGTAATTGTTCACAAGATTGTTTATAATTTTTGTACAACCTATCCTAGTATTGAAACTTACAGATTGAAGTACACTTAAGAGGTTGAACACCCCAAACTTCTCAAAATTCATTAGAATCTATCGATATGTTGAAAATTTCAGAATGATGAGATTGGTGAACACCCCACACTGCGCATAAACTTATTTCCTTGCATTGCAATGTGAACGGATTTTCATATTATATCGTAAAAAATAACCTCTATAAGTAGTTGACAGCCCATCATTAGATACAACCTTTTTTTGTAAAATTGATCGCTACGTCAGAACATTATTATGTGTCTGCAAACTTTTTCCGGTTGGACAACTGGAAAACTGTGGAGAACACAAAAAGGTTTGATGGGCAACAAAAGAAGATGGGAATGGACTGTCTGATTAAGAATTTGGGAATCCATTGAATTGCAAGCACTGAGGCTAATCGAGGAGGCCAACACAAAACTAAATAGAGGCAGGTGCACACGAAGGCCTTGCATACAAAATTGACCACTTTGGGTTCCCCACTAGTCTGGTGAAGTGGATAGATTGTTTGCAGGGAGAACATTCAAAGTCCTAGTTGAAGAATCCCTCTCAGACACGAGAGAGATCCGCGCAGGAGTAGCTCAGGGGACCATACTGTCACTCACTTTGCATTCCATTTTCACAAGTGTCATCCTGAGAACGGTTCACATCAGAATATCCGTGTATGCTGAACACAAGGCGCTACTCGCCGATGATTCACGAACAGGGTGACGCCTACTTGCAGAACGCAGTGGAAAACCTCGAACGCTGGTTCCTGAAATTGAAAATTCGAATTAACGCGGAGAAAACCCAATTAGCAAGGGGAGGAAGAGTTAGAAGAGAAACTATCGAAGAAGGGGAGAATGGCGCACGCGGGCCAAGTACCTATAGGGCTGACAGTACACCGCTGGCTCACCTGGGCCAACATAAGGCCGCAGAGACCCATAAAAACCCCCTTATACGCGCCTTATATCCAGTCGATGCGCCGACCGGCATCAAGAGGCCCAGAATTAGCCCTTTCAGGTGATCACATGAAACTGAATTTGTACAAGACCTAGACTAACATCCAGACTACGTCGACAAATTAATCCGAGGGCACGTGGGGACTACACTTGATAGAACAGAAACACAGGGACAAATACAGACAACCCAAAAACCAGGCAAACGACACCCCTGAAGAAACTAAAAGCAAGTAGAACTTTCGGCGAGTGCCATATCCAACAGGGTACTGTACTCGATGAGCCATACCTCAATGTTTTAGATTTTTTCAAAAGATTGACTGTGTGTGAACTTAGGCAATACTTTAGTCAGGATACTTAGGACTTCTATGGGCCGTGGTGGTAGAGCGTTCGCCTTTGGAGCGAAGGGTCGAGGGTTCAAAGCCTCGCATGGTCATCGGTCTCGTGCATGGCATCACACGTTAAAAGGTAAGGGCTGCGTCTTCCATAGCTCACACAAATCTCTCGAAGACTTCCGAGGGTTGCGCGTATAGGTGTGCAATCGGTTGACGGAAATAACAATTTTTTTTTAACTTCAGCCAGGTTACTTAGGCCTTCAGCCAGTAGGAGAGGACTCACAGACATTAAAGTTATCGTTAATAAAATATCGTCAAACATAAGGAAGCTTCAGGCGCGTGAATGCTGACCATCAATCTGTAGGATGATGATCCGGTCTAAGAACGGTAGTGGTGGAATAGGCGTGGGTCGACCGTTCTTTCAAGAACTGGGTAGTAGTATTTCCTTCCGGGCCCCAACCTTAGGAAGTAAGTGGTTTCGTATGAACTTCCCTGTACTGATGAGCGACAAATGCCTCGAAACTAGTATATAGCTGCAGTTACTACGTCACGTCTATATCAGACGAGGTTCTACTGTTTGATACATAAACATGTCTTGTGATGATATCGACATGCTCTTTGGGGAACGTTGCACAGACATCGATCAGATGTAATTATATGATCGACATATTTCATTTTTTAGATAGCATTAACCATGAATCGTTGTTTTTTATCGGATCTCTAACACAATATTGATATAAACAGGTGACAGCTTGAACTGCAACAAACGAAAGTCAGGTGAAAAATAGGACACAAACTCAATCGTTTGAAGATATGGCCATCGTGATTACGAAAAAAAATTGTAATAAGTATGTTGATCAGTGCGTGTGTTATTCATCAAGGCTCAACCTACCGACGGTTAATTGTTGTAGTCGATAATGCCGGGTTCAGTCCGCATTAATTTTAAACGTTCTTAAATCACATTGGTCAACAAAGCTGTGTAACAAGAAAGGTGCTGACTAATTTTGAATTACCTACCGTTTCTGTGTTACAGCTACTACCCACAACATTGAAGATTAACCGTTTTCACATTTCATTTCCACATTCAGATTATTTATTATTTAAAAAGCGTAGTTGTGTTTTCTGTTTGCCGAGTTATGTGATTTTTAAATAATACCTAGAAAATATAAAAATTATCCTGACATTTGTTACATTTGTGGCGGTATTACTTTTAAAACTCAAAACAAATTTGACGCCATTAGTAACGGAGTTAGATGAAATTGAATTGATTTATTTATTTATTTACTAATTCAGGTGAACACCCAATACAGTCTCCACTAATGCATTCTCAATTCTACGGTTTACAAACTCAAATAATTTTATCAAAATACATCGATATGTAGTTACGATATACTCTAAAAAAAAACTAAAATTAATAATTGTTGATTTAGAGAAAAAAATTTCAAGCTGGGAATGATAGCGTTCTGGCCCAAGAAGAATTCTGAAAGTTTATTTTGACAAAGTCATTCTATCGATGTTGTAGGTACCATATTGATTCCGAATTTAAAAAACCTGAGAAACCTATTTTGTATCCTCTCTAGTCTACTTTATGAATATTGTGGATTCCATATGACTGATGTGGTGAAATTCAGCCTACTATGAATATAAGCAAAATATAGATATTTCATGGAGTTTTGGGACCGGAAATGTTTACTAATTCTGCATAATATGAAACCCATCATTTTGCTACATTTATTAACCACATATTAGCAATGTGGATTAAAGTTCAACTTCTCGTCAAATATAACAGCCAAATCTTTGATATTTTCCACTCTATCGAGGTCACTTCCAGACAAATCATAGCTGAATCTAAACTGAATCCAATTTCTTGAGAATGAAATAGTAGAACATTTATTTAAATTGAAGAACAATCCTTTATAGCTATAGTAATAGTTATAGGAGATAAGATCTCGATCTATGCAATTCCTATGATTTGGACGGAACCAACGAAGCACTCATCGCTGATTGTTATCTTTGCCTTACTGATACAAAAGATTTTACATTAAAAAAAAAACTAAAATTAAGTATCCGGACCTGCTATCTGCTAAAAGACTGATCTCTCAGTGAAGAACAACCTGTACCAGAACCATCTCAAAGTTCTGATGAGTCCGCTACGCCAGAAGCAATCGAAAACTATACATTAGATCCTGACTTTGAAGAAGCTTCATCTAATGAGCCATATCTACTATCTCAAGATCTCAACGATTTGTTACGTTACTGAAATTTATCCAAACAAGAGGCAGAACGGTTGGGCTCTCGATTAAAGGGATGGAATTTATTACATCCAAAAACTTATGTTTATACATAATTTTTTTCTGACCAGATAAATAAAAAGCTAAAAACTCCACCATGTAAGCACTGACTCCGCTATCGCTAATAAAGGAACCTGTTGTATCAAGAATCAAATGTCGAGGAATCATATCACTGGCGATACCGACACCATGCGCACATGCAGTACAATCACCTCGAGATACAAAGAGGCCTATTCACCCTGTTAAGTATCGAGTAACCACCGGCACGAGATAAAAAAAAACGTTGTCGTATCCACGAGAATAGCTTATGTCAATATTTTATATCGATTCAGCAGACTGTGAAAATCACGTTCTTCAAAACAAAATATAAGACACGTGCCGCTACCGTGATTTCCATTTTTTGCTTATTATAGCAAATGTATGACGTAATCGGTTATAAATAGATCTCAATATCAAATGTCACAAATTTTAATCCTCTCTCGCAAAGGACTATACAATACGAATTGAAGAAAGAATATTTTGAAAGTATAATAGAAGTCGAGATCCTACATCCAAAACCGATATTAAAAAAATTACCAATTTGTTCAAAGTTTGACAGTTTTCAGACTAAAGCGATTGACTTGAATTTTCAAAGTTAGTAAGGAAGAAAAATTATTTATTGCTGACGTGTGCTTTCAACATGTACCACCAAGCAATAGAGCATAAAATTGGTGAGTTTTTAACAAAAATACTAGTAGAAATCCGACTATTCCATCACATGAAAGACGGTCCGTAGTTATATTCTGTTTCGACTCGCAACTGTCATTTATTAATTTGTTATAAACATTTAAATAACAAAAAACGAGTTTTTTTAATTGTTTTGCTTATTAACTGAAAACCAATAGGGCAATCTGAATGCTGCAATGAAAAGAATTGTAGATAATTGAAATTGGCCTTTCTCATGAAAGTATTGAATCATGTGCACCAAACAGGCGCTGTCGGATCGCAATTATTTTTTTTCCTGGAGCGTGTAGCGTGCCTGGATGCTCTAGTGATAGCCCGATTTGAATTTCTCAAACAGACTATGAAAGTTGAAGTATAGTACTACGAAACGTATATTTTGCGCTACAATGGTGCGAAATGAGTTTAAAATGCATGCACAGATGACCGAAAGTGGTAGGAGAGTCCGGGAGATGAGGGGAAATCTTCTAATGAACGGGTTACGTGACAATACGCCTTCCCTCATCTCCCGCTCTCTCCTACCACTCAACCGCTTCCACCACCTCGGCCGTTTTCAGTCATGTTTGCAAGCTTTTTTGTGGTACTGTACTACTACTTTCAAAATCTGTTTCAGGAATTGAAATCGGACTATCACTAGAGCATCCAGCTCGCTGCAAGATAGTGCAAAAAAATTCAAATTGCAATTGTGCCAAAACTAATGATCCGTCAGAGCCTGTTTTGAGCACACATAAAGTACACATGATTAAATACTTTCATGAGAAAGGTCAACCCTATTTCTTGAAAAATGGCGAAGGTATGAATTTTTTAAAAAATCCTAAAATTTTCTGGTTTTTCCAGTTTTCCTCCGTTACTAATGATCCGATCGGGTCGAAAACATTTAATTTTTTTCGTATTTCAATTATTACCTACAATTCTTTTCATTGGAGCAACCAGATTGTTCTATTAGTTTTCATTTTACAAGCAAAACAATTTTAAAAAAACGTTTTTTGTTATTTAAATGTTTATAACAAATTATTAAATGACAGTTGCGAGCGAAAACATAACAGAATATAACGGAGTGTCTTCCATGTGATGGCACAGTCGGTTTTCTACTAGTATTTTTGTTAGGAAAAAATGCTCTATTGATTGGGCCTAATGGGGGTTTTTCCGGAGAGAAGCTCGACGATCAAGCCAATGGCGTAGACCTTCAAGGCGTAGCAAGACAACAATTCGGAAGCTAAACAAATTAAATAAATTTATTTCCCAGATTTTTGAAAAGCAGTCATCAAACATACGGTTCCAAGTATAAGATGCTACAAAAAGTAAAAATTTTGTGGAACTCAAATGAGGTTTGCAGTGATCGGAGTTGTTAACTCGGCATAAATAGCGTGTTCCCCTTTTTTGCATTGCAAAACAGAATTGAACAGTTGTTGACTAAATTGATGCTACATAAAATGTTCTAGCAATGGAAAATCCAATTTCTTTTCAAATTATTCGTTCAGCAAAACAACCGCTACACGGTTATTTGTTCAAGGGCATAATATGATTGATGATATAATAATTGATTTTCAATTCATCATCTAAGAGTTATACCTAAGAACTTAGTTTTTGACATATTTAGCGAGGCGTTTTTTGTTTTGGTAAACTTTTGAAAACCAGAAAATTTGTTCGAAATATAGTAAATACCACAGAGAGCATTTATTACAAGTTATTCAGTAAGTTATCACAAGTAGGGGGTTTCTATTGAAATCAGTTGTGTGGTGGTGGTTGGAAATCAGGGGATGGATTATTTCATGATTTATTTGCAGTTTGCCTTTCATATCCTATGAATAGTTATGGATAAACAGTCATCATTTAGTTCACGATATACAGCAGTTGTACACATTTACATTGTCAGGTATTGTGTATTTCTATTTGTTTTTCGAATCCTTTTTAATATTTCCCTCCATTATTTTGTTGAAATTTTTAAAGAAAAATTCACGTTATAACCTTTTTATTTTCAAGCTGGCAAATAAAAGATATTGTGTTTGCCCGATAGGAGGCACATCAATTTAAAAATGACATTGGGGTGTCAAGTGGCATATAGGTAGTTGAAAAGAGAATTAATTCTCGTTTCAATCATCTATATTTTTTCTATTTTTATTAATACGTATTTACACAATTTTGATCTCTTTGCCTTGAGAATTGAATTGACTTTTCAACGATGTATCACTTGACCCCCCCATACCATCTGAAATTTTTAAATATATGTGCGTTCCTCTGCCTCTACCGAGCAATCACAATGTCTATCATTCCAATTAGTAGTATCGTATAATATAATGGTTTTTGTCCAATGTTCGAACCATTCAAAAGTCAACAGGGGGGGGCTATAAAAGGCTGCACTGTTCGGAGGATATATATCCAGTGATAATATATATCACGATATATATCATGATATTTATTACTTGATATATATCTGATATATTCGATAACTTTATTTATTAAATTAAAAATGTTTTCCATCATTCTAAACATCCGAAAATAACTTGAAGGACCTTTTCTTCTTTCGGTTTGGTTCAATCGGATTTACGGAATCGCTTGGGAAACCAAAAAGCCAGTAGTATGTTCAAGTGTATGAATCAAAATATAGATAAAAAGAAAACCAACCTTGACTGGGCATGGAAACCAGCCATATCTGAAGATTCTGACGTAATTGTCAATAATAGGAATGATATTGATATTAATATTTCATCTGATGAGGATATACCAATATCAATGTTGACATAATAATGTTAATATTATTTAAAGTTTAAATTCTATTTGTTGTTAGTTTCAAGGAGCAATAAATGTTCCAGTGACTGTAAAACAGTCGAAAACAATCCTTTAGGAACTCACTATACCTTTGTATAGATTGTATGGCATCTGTCCGACAGAAAACAACTACTTCTCTGGCTAATACCTCGACAGATATTGAATTATATCTGTCAGACATATGTGCAAAGATCCTTACTTTGAAGGAACAACTTTGCAAGAGCTCTCAGAGACAGACAGCAGGACACCGCCTGATCCAAACAAGGAACCAACTGCAGACCGGTTTCGGGATGAAGTCCCTCATCAGTGCAGTCCAGGTTATCACGGTTGTATACACGCGGGGGCCAAGTGCCCGTCATCGTTCGCCGGGATGAACACTGCAATCGCTTACAGGATCCACCACAGATTAGAGAGCGCTCGATCTTTGCACATATGTCTGACAGATATAATTCAATATCTGTCGAGGTATTAGCCAGAGAAGTAGTTGTTTTCTGTCGGACATATGCCATACAATCTATACAAAGGTATAGTGAGTTCCTAAAGGATTGTTTTCGACTGTTTTACAGTCACTGGAACATTTATTGCTCCTTGAAACAAGTATTCAGCATATACCATCTCGCATCCGAAATGTCCTTCTGGAGCGCTCTCTAATCTGTTGCCGTGGTGGATCCTGTAAGCGATTGCAGTGTTCATCCCGGCGAACGATGACGGGCACCGGGCCCCCGCGTGTATACAACCGTGATAACCTGGACTGCACTGATGAGGGACTTCATCCCGAAACCGGTCTGCAGTTGGTTCCTTGTTTGGATCAGGCGGTGTCCTGCTGTCTGTCTCTGAGAGCTCTTGCAAAGTTGTTCCTTTAAAGTAAGGATCTTTGCACATATGTCTGACAGATATAATTCAATATCTGTCGAGGTATTAGCCAGAGAAGTAGTTGTTTTCTGTCGGACATATGCCATACAATCTATACAAAGGTATAGTGAGTTCCTAAAGGATTGTTTTCGACTGTTTTACAGTCACTGGAACATATATATATATATATATATATATATATATATATATATATATATATATATATATATCTCGGATATACAGGGTGTTTCTTTAGTACGTTTAGAAAATTTAGGAGCGTGTTGCTGACATCAAAATAAGAAGAAAAGTTCCCATAAACATATGTTCGCAAGTATTCATTTCGGAGATACAGAGTGTCAAAGTTGAATTCTTATTTTTATTTTTTGTTAATAATTTCAAAATAATTTTGATATTTGGGTAAAGTTTGGTATCTGGGAATATTTATTATTTAGTTTGTGTAAAAAATATTTTCTTGGTAGAGGTCTCTGCGAGCAACTGTTTTCGAGTTATTGAGATTTGAAATAATCGATGCAAGTGATTTTGAATGACAAGATTTTTAAATTCAAAATAAATTCAGGTAGAAATTAGTTTTTTCACAATTAACATAAAATTTGATTTTGTCATTGAAAAATCATCCCAGATGCCAAACTTTACTCGAATATCACAAATATTTTGGAATTCATTCACAAAAAACAAATATAAGAATTAAACTTTGACACTCTGTATCTTAGAAAGGAATAACTTGCGGGCATGTGTTTATGAGAACTTTTTTCTTATTTCGACGTAAGCAACATGCTCCTGAAGTTTCTACACGTACTTAAGAAACACCCTGTATATCAAATGATATGATATTTATAAAATATCATGATATTTTCGAACCCTGCTGCATATAAGGATCTGAAATTCGGAAACATTTGGCGAAAGCTATTTCACATAGAAAATGTGCGGGATTCTCAATGGTTATGTCAACTCGTTTCAGGGTAATTAACTGCATGTGCTATTTTAGTTTTTTTACGTAGACTGAGCTGTTTGTCGTTATGTGACTGACTTATTTTTGTTTCCGAGTTGTTCTTTTGATAGGCCTGTATGATTTTATTGGGTACTTCGTTCACGAAGACGAATCAGTTTCACTAATCACAGACCGAAAGGAGAGAGGACTGTTCAATTGTTACAATTCAATAGTAGATAAATATTTTAATGGTCTTCAAAGCATAGAAAGACAACAATTTGCAAGCTATCATCAATCAATGATAAAACAAAATAAATAACTGTAGCTCTACAGAATTTTCACTATCAGTTTAATTAAATGAATTATAAATAGTCTGGTCTCCAAATCATCGAGGATACGAAAATAATTTCTATTCGTCGATGATTCACAGATAGAGCTGTTTTTTATAATTTTAATTTCAGACATGTTTCATGTATAAATTGTTTTATAACTATTACGTAAAAAAATATTGGTCGGATATCCTACCACAAAAACTGGGTTATTTATACTCCTCCACATCCAAATAATAACACCCCGTACGAAAACTGTAACATAACTACTATCTGATACAACTCGTATCATCAACCTGAAAAATGTTGATATTACTGATCGACAAGCGTAAGGATGCCTCCGAGAATTGGTTGCGCAGTAGACAAAACCCTGGAGTGGGGCAGGAGCTCAATCGCTCTGCCTTATTAAACAGTAGTCGATCTTTGTTGCACTTCTACTCCCGCTTTCTATCGTTTGCGCATCTCAGAGGATCCTTACGCTTGTCGATCTGTACATAGTATCTGCAGAAGCATATTAATAGTGGGATAAATGTCTTTACTTCACTTTTGAAAGCTGAGAGAGCACAAACGGGAATTTTTGTTGGTCTCTGAACAAAAAAATTATTCCGACTTTAGATTCATCGACATTAGATCAATATCATTAGTAGGATTGTCTTTTATCATGCAACAGAATCAGATCGGATCGCTGTCGATTTGTCGGGTCGGCCAGCAATATTCGAGCGGGGGTTGAGATGGACAAGCACCTGATTTCTGAAAAGGGAAAACGTAGTTCAACGTTATATCATGTCTTGGATGAAAGCTGATTAAGCTCTCGAACACCATGCATATTTCGGTCGAGGCCTAGGGGGGCGGGGTAATTATCCCCTTTACCACT
Organism: Chrysolina oricalcia; assembly: GCA_944452925.2. Taxonomy (NCBI): domain Eukaryota; kingdom Metazoa; phylum Arthropoda; class Insecta; order Coleoptera; family Chrysomelidae; genus Chrysolina; species Chrysolina oricalcia. Next base: position 35,855,420 of record OX101816.2, on the reverse strand, counting down.
CCCTGGATTCACCACTACACAGATGATAAGTCAACAAAACAAAAGTCAAATTTATTCCAGTCATTTGTTAGAAAGAAGATATTATACCGCCGGCACTGTAGTACGAACCGAGTCTTTGGATGGATCAATTATCGATGTAGACTAAACATACTTATGAGAGGCCCTTGAACAGACCCTTGACTCTTTTATGCTGGCATATGAAAATATTAGATATTACTTATTCAAAAACAGTCACGAAAGAACGTTTTATTTCTTCAGTATGGTACAGTTTTGGGGAAATATATGTTATATTGTGATGGAAAGTGACTTTTAATTCCATGGAATGTTAACAAGTGTTCAAATATCTATAGTCTAATACATTGCTGAATTTTATTGCATACCAAGTAGGTACATTAATGGACAAATAACGCTTGGAATAATTTAATTTTTAATACAATTTTTTCGTTTGGGTCACTAATCCAGTGGCGTAGTCCAATTTCATTTTAAAAAGTATCCAACATGTTTTTTGGATTGGAATTATAAAAAAAATCGAAGAAGGCCTCGTCAATTCGAATTTTGTTTCAAAGTTATGGCGGGATGATAGAAATAATGAATCTATTTTCAGTGAAAAAAAATATCGTTTAAATCGTACAACAGATAAAAACAGATATTTCGATTAAATTGTACGTGGAGACGACTTGGTGTTAATCTTCAAAAAAAAAAGTTACAGTGGTGCCCCGCTTTTAAATAGGTGACTATGTAGAACGACTTGCTTCCAAGTTAAGCTCTGTTTCGTTCATGACAGGAATTTATTCGACCAAACGTTACGATTGCATATTTTAGGTTTTCTAATAAGTTCTGCATGTTGAAATCTGCTGAAGACGGACCTGTATTCCAGACGAAAACTAATCAACCAAGCAGCGATAGCTCAAAGAAACTACAAAATATTCGTGAAATATTTCCTTTTACATTTCACTAAGTACGCAACCCACCTCATCGAAGCTCTAACAATAACTTTACAGATACCATTATCATCACGGTATATTCTTTATTGCGTCTTTACCCGAATAGGAATACTAAGCATTACTTTATCACCTTCAGTGGCGTATATCGGTAAACGACTGGAAAAAAGTCAGCTGTATCGAGATGATAGCATAATGGCTTTGATAATGTTGAAACAAGTCTTCCAGTCAGCGCAAAAATGCCAGGCAAAGGTCGGATTCAAATTAGATCACTCGTCTATTTATTATCCATCCTTATTTCACCGGATTGGAATGTTGGCAGTATTGCAGTAAATCATTCCGCTGATCGTTAAACAATGAAGATAGTAAGTCCGTTGAGATAAATACTGTTATTCAAACTGAAGTATTTTAAATCAAACAAAGCAATTTTTACTAACGTCGAATAAGTTCCATAAAGTGGTACTCCCCCCTGGCTAACGTTTCTATGAATAGTACAGAAACTGCTGGTAAAATATTACGTTTCTAAAAAACCTTAATAGAATTAGTCGAGAAACATATACTGACCACGATCAGATTTTAAATTTTGTCGCTATTTTCCTTGAATACGCTCATTTTGACGCTACTACTAAGAATTAACCACTTTTGGTTTTAACGGAAGTGACCCCCTATACATTTTTTCTGATTATCCGAAACCGAAAGAGCTTCAAATTTGTGACAAGACTTTTTCAAAATCGAAAATTGGTTGAAAATGGCGGAAATATATTGAACAAAGTTGGCCATGAAAATCAAACTTTAATCTTCACAACTGACGAACAGCGCCGGCAGTTAACATATTTTCCATCAATTATCAAAATTTTCTTCAAATGGGAATAGTACCTACCCATAAAGAAATGTTCACAACTATCATTTCTCAAATAGCATCAAGCTTCGTCATTTTGAAAAATCATAATTTATCAGATTTCTCGTATGAAAAGTTTAGAAGAATTCCGAAAGGAACCAAAGATACATGATGTTTTATTATTAGTGTTCTCAAAATTGGATATTCTTCAACGAAAGCGGCTTAAAAGAAAGCTAAACAAAAAGGGTATCTTATCAACAAAGTGATAGTTTGAAAAAGACTATCTGAGGCACTGAATATTTCTATAAACGCGTCCATGGTACAGTTCGCATTGATCTGGACATGTGAAAATGGATCCCCAAATTTCTGAATGTTGACCAGAAGCGTGCAAGGTTAGAAGGATCACGTTAGATCTGTGCTCGGTCTGAAAAAGATGCAGACTTTATAAGCCGTGTTGTTACTATGAAAGAAACTTGTGTACATTTCTATGACCCAGAAACAAAGCAGTAATCGATGGAATGGAGACACTCTGATTCTCCAAGTTTCCTGTTAAGAAATCTGCTGGAAAAGTTCTTGCTTCAGTTTTGTGGGATTGCCATGGAGTAATCATGATTGATCTGTATAAGGGTAGAATAATAACTCAACGAGAAGAAAATTAAGGAGAAAAGACGTGGAAGGTTGTCCACTTTCAAATTTTCTTTGCTTCTATAGTAGGCTAAGATTTTTCAATACATCCTCGTATTTAATGTACCCAAATCTGGAGTATGTTATTTTTGTAAATATTGTTTATTACCTTCTGAAACCGTCGTTCATTCACCCAGTGTGACAAAGATTAGTGGGAAACTCACCTGAAACAAAAAATAATGATATAAGTAAGGCACGGTTTGAAAATATTTGAAGAATAATAAAACCGCATGTTTTCAAGTATATATAAGACCTCGTTAATCCTTGGCTCGTACAAGTTTCGACTTTTGAGGGCTGCCGTTCGTAAGGGGACGATGACAGCTGGTTAACGGAAAAAACTATTTTAAACAACAATATACGCAGTAGATAAGTATAACTCGTAGAACATTAATAACGATATATGAATTCGTAATAACCAATCAGCTTGCATGTAAAAAAAGTCAAATTACAAATCAAATTATGACAGGTACTCCTACCCAGCTATTTCAGAAATTGCAACAACTACGCAACAACAGAAGCAACTCCTTCATCGACAATGTACCATTTTTTAACTATATACAATACGAATAACATACCCACCTACCCACCGAATTCTCGTCTTCAATTAACTTCAGCACTGAAATTTTAATTTTTTTGTATGCATTAGCGTGCAGTAAACTACACTTTAACCTGCCGGTTTCACAAGCGTAAAGTGGCACTTTAGCGCCCGCGGGCCCTAAAGTTGGTGATGTTCTCAAATTGCCCATATTTACAAATCAATTCATAGAACATCTACCAAGAATAAATGGTGGATGTGAATAAAATAAATTTTAGGTAAATGCTTATACTTTCTTGAAACAGACTTATTAATTTCGTGGAGAAATGAAAGAGCTAAATATACAGGGTGTTCCAAATTAAGTCGGCACCATTGCCAACTCCGTTATTATTGATGCTACGAATTCGGTTAAATGGGCAAACTAGTAGCATTTTTAATGGCCTTCTCGATGCCGAACACAAAAAAGAATTGACAGTCGCGTTTTCAGAATATTTCATAAAATGATATTTTTTTCAATGGAACACCCTATATTTGAATAACATTCTCAACAACAAAGCTCATTTGACTTTTTTTCGTAAAGTGAAAAATGAGCGACTTATGTGGAAATATTTATTTCTTTCACTAGTACAAAAAATTTCTTTGTTTTGGCGAATAAAACCTCATGATTGTCCAAACACCCAATTTTGGTAATCATAACGAATGACAATATTTTGTTACTAATAGCAAAATAATAAAGTAAAAAGAAAAAATTGCGCTGGGATGTGAAATCGTGAAATTCGTGATCATCGTGATCCGCTAGCCGCATTTATTTTGTGAATCAAAATATGTCTGCTGTAATGATAACTTTGAAGCCGTTTTTGTACAGAACAGAAAATACTGGAGGGTCATATGAATGTGGTTAGAAAAAATGTGTTTGATTCGATAAATGATAATTATTATGAGCAATCAAGTTGCCTTGAAACTTTGTTGAAAAACTATTTGTCAAATATTCTCAAGTATATCGTGACAATGTCATAAATTGTTGTAACTGTCAACTACTGTTCGAGTACTTTTCGAAATGCCGTTTTCCCATCAAGAAAAATGTGATATGTTAGAATCCTACTTGATTTGCCAGAAAAATAGTGTAAGAGCACTCCAACACTACAGCAATTCGTTCCCCGATCGTGAGTTACCTAATCGGCGTTTATTTGCTGTGCTTCATCGTCGATTTAGGAACAATGAAAAAGTGTTTAAGAAGGGGAGAACTAAAAAACGTTTTGTAATAACTGATGATACAGAAATTGACGTTTTATCCTACTTTGAGGTATATCCAAATAATTCCATCAGAGATTTATCTATAGAGAAATAGCTGTTCCACGGTCTGGTATTCAACAAATTCAGAAGAAAGATTTCTCCTTATAAGTTAAGACCAGTGCAAACACTAGAACCTGGTGATCCTGAGAGACGATTGGGGTTTGGTCGGTGGTTTGTGAATAAATGCAGACAAGATCCAAACTTCTAGAGAAATATTATATGGAGTGATGAGGCTAATTTACAATATAATAATAGAAAGAATTTTCATTATTGGAGTAGACATAATCCATTTCTAGTCCATCCCCACAATCCGCAAAGACGATTTAGTATTAATGTTTGGTGTGGTTTATTTAGAGGCAGAATTATCGGTCCATTTTTCTACCATGGTTCTTTGAACGGACCCCGTTACATTAATTTATTAACAAGAGTGTTGGAAGAGTTTTTCGATGATCTTGATCTGGAGGCTCGTCAGATGATCTATTTTCAGCAGGATGGAGCACCAGCACATAATGTCAGTGGCGTAAAAAGAATGCTGCGAGGCTGTTTTGGAACCAGATGGATTGCTACAAATGGTCCTGTTAAGTGGCCCCCTCGTTCACCAGACATGACCTCTAGATTTTTATTTTTAAGGATTTCTGAAAAATGAGGTGTACAAAATAAAACATAATAATGTAGATGAACTGAAAAATTGTATTGAAACTATAATTAATAGAATTGATGGCCAAACTGTGTTGAATGCCACAAGTAGTGTCAATAGACGAGCCCAAATATGTGTTCAACAAGAAGGCGGTGTTTTTGAACATTTACTCGATATTTTATAGCGCTTCATCAAATCCGTTTGTTATAAATGTTTCCTATTAATAAAACTGTATTATTTTCACCTTTACGAAAAAAAGTCAAATGAGCTTTGTAGTTGAGAATGTTATTACGAATCGAAATGCATGAAAAAATATAGGGTGTTCCATTGAAAATAATATCATTTTATGAAATGTTCTGAAAACGTGACTGTCAATTTTTTTTTCGACATCGAGAAGGCCATTAAAAATGCTACTAGTTTGCCCATTTAACCGAATTCGTAGCATCAATAATAACGGAACTGGCAATGGTGCAGACTTAATTTGGAACACCCTGTATAGTGTGAGCATTTGCTAAGCTGCTCTTTTGTTTTTGGCTTCTGTTACAATTAGCATATATCACCTCAAACATTAACTGGGCCATCGATCATATTTTTGCACATAGAGACTTTCCTGGGCCTTCTAGTTGCCTATTTGATGGTTATAGAGATTGCGCTTTTCACTTTCTCCTTTCCTTAAAATCAATCGCTAGCTTAGCCTCGTCTTCTTTTATTATCCACTTCTTGACCTCCATTTACCGAAATTTCTTTTATCTCTTCCAATTTCCGGCAATTTTCTTGTTCTTTTTCTGTTTTCCAGATGACCATCCATTCAGATACACACTGTATTCAAGGTTTTCGTAGAGCAGAGCCTGAGGACTGATGGTATCGGGACAATTACCAATGAATTTTTTTTCTGGTAATTTCGAATTATTCGCAATTTGGAAAGCTACGTTAGTTAGGTTAGGTTATGTCCCTTTTTCCACGATAAGAAATTCGGTGGGCAGCCAGTGGCGTGTCTCTTTCTTCTGGTTATTCATGAAATGCGAGCGCAGCGAGCATCTGCTTACTTTTTCAAACTAATATTAATTAGTGATCGAATTACTAGAAACTTTGATAGTTAGATTAAGTTGTGGCCGTTGTTTTACGTTAAGAAATTCGGTACATGGCCGAAAACGTGGTAATTTGAAAGGTATGCCGAAGCCTTATTTTCAAATCAATTTAATAAGACTGGCCTGTCTTATATTAAAAATATTTTTTTCGGGTTTTTTTTTCAGTTGTTAATATTTTTCTATTTGTTTATTTGTTTAGAATTAACAATAAAATTTTTCGGAATCAAATTAGATCGTGGAACTGTGTTTTGATTTGTCTTGTACCGGGGTATTTTGTTCCGATGGTTTTTTGTATCGGGGGGTATTTTTTACTAGGGGGTTGATGTTCCGGGGGTTATTGTCGGGGGTTTTGTCCAGGGGGTTTTTGTCCCTGGGGCTTTTGTCAAGGGAGTAATTTTCCTAGAAGCAGACTGAGAGAATTCTCGCAGATTATGAGAAAGTGCGAGAGCTGCCTTCACCAGGACGGCCACATTAGGATACTTGGAAACGCCAGCAATTGTTTTCATCTAAAAAAATTGCACGCAGTACTTTTTCATAGGCACACCCTTACCGCTTACTTTACTAAGTATGGTTGCGCGGATTATGACGTAGCACATCTTATTCAGCGCAGAACTTAACCGCATCGATTGTGAACAACGAAAAAAGTTAATAAAAGGGACATTTTACAAAAAAAACGGAATAAAAGGACCGAGCTCTAAAAAAAGGAATAAACCTTTAAAAAGTGCCCGACTGGGAGCCCTGCATTTAACGATATTTGTACATAATCTCATCTTTTGGGCCAAAAGTCTGAATATTAAACCTTGATGTAACAATGCAGTTGGTACAGTTAATTAATGTTGAGTCCTCAACTGACGCCATCGGGCCATTATTCGAGACGCTGGCCATAAATGTCTACTTACATCCTTGATATACATAAAGTAAGTCCTAAAATTGTTAATATTTGTAGTTTACTAATTGAAAAATGAAATATATTGAAAATATAAACTGAAAAAAGTACCTGTATTTATGTGAACCTTTATTTAATGTTTAGGGAAGAAAAGTCAATTTTCAAAGGAGGTTATTTATTATTTAATTTTAATGAGATACTATTTGGTAGCACGCGTTCTTTGAAAGGGAATAAGTGCAACAAAATGTCTTCATATACAACGTGTGAAATATATGTGATCTTTATTGGATTCATTTGTAGTTCTTTATTGATATAAAATGGGTTTAATATTAATAAATATCAGAAACTTTTGGTTGACTGCTAATATTTTTAAATTTTGATTCGTTCACAGATTAATTTGACCATATCTTGTCTGACTTTCGTCTGACTATTTGATGCTGGCAACCTGGAAAAAATAAAAAAAAGCATATCGAAATAAATGCTGTTTCACAACAGGCTGGAAAAAAAATGGGGTTTAACTAGCAAAATTCGCCTGTTGAAAGCGAAAAAAAATCGTAAAATAATTAAATATCTGAAGTGTGCAAGAAATTACTTGTCAATGGAGGTTATAATACTCTTCCAAATTCAACATACTGTGTAAGTACAGGCCAACAATATTCAGAAATGCATTGAAATTAATCAGTAACCAGAAACTTTCCAGGCGGATATTTTTCAATATTGCATTTCCCGTTCACCTTCACTATATATCTTTGATTTCAATCCGAGTGCTCTCGGTAGTCCTTGCGTCTTATTCCATTTGGTTGTAAGTATGCAATGTTTCTCCATTCACATTTTAGTCCGCTTATATGGCTGGATCGATACCTTGTTTACGAAAAAACACGAAGGAAATAAGAAAAGTAATTTTAAGACACGAAAAACTATTTCAATCAGCCATCTCGGTTAAATTTTATAAAAACTGTATTTGAACCAAGCAATATTGCCAAGAGATCGACCTAACAAAATATGGTTCGGAGAGAAATTGATAGTTGTAGCCAAAATTTATAACGAGGTGAAGACGATAACATTTCCTCTGATTCAATTACACTCTTTACCATCAAGTAAAAAAAGCCGTAATTGATTATTTATCTTCTACAGAATTCACATTTTAATTCCTAACAATTTTTTCAAGAACAAGAAATTAATACTTTTGATGTGGCCAAACCAACATTTCAAACTTCAATACAAATCCAAAAACATCCAAATTTTACGTACGTCTGCACCTGGAAGAGTCCAGGGGGTTTTTATAAAAAAGGTAGAAAGTTAAAATAGAGAAACAATTCAACTCAAGTACCATTATTAATACTATAATACACCAAAAAAATTATAATCGTAATACTTATGGTATGAAATATGAAGTATCGCTACGAATTTCTGTAATCAAATGATTTTCTATTTTTATCTTAATTTTTTAAATAAATCTGAAAACACTTAATATTTCCGAAACAGTTGAAGATTGGTATAGGACATTTCACATGAAATATGTCTAGAATTGTCTGAAGAATTCAAAAATTGAGTAAATTACAGGTTGTTGCCTTTGAAATAAGAAAGTTGGGATTGGCCGCTGTTACATGGCATACCCTGTATAGAAAGTTTTTGTTGAAAAAAATGCGCTACTAAAAATACCAATAGATGTGTCCGAAAGTTTTTTCAAATACGCCCCCGTTTATTCATTATCGAATTTATCCCATTTGGCTGATACATACACATTGGTAGATAGTGTAAGAATATTAATAATAATGAAAGAAATGCTTTTATAGGTTCAGACTAGCTGAACCGACAGACGTTATCTTATCCAAATTCCAATACATAATCCATGTGGTTTTGATCCAAAAAGTAAGTCACAATTGCATCAAATTATAATTTTATGACAACAAGATAATTTTTTTCTTCAATCAGTTCTATTTTTATTTACATTTGGATTGCAAATTAGTTTTTACTCTCCCAGGTTTTCAGAGAAAACCCTTCAAAGGCAGAGCCTGTGCGAGCAAGGGAAATCCGGGACCTACAGCTTAAATAAAAGTGGCTTCCGAACCACTTCAGCTCTGTGACAGGCAGTGGGATCGAACTTGGGTCACCTGGGTGGAAGGCAAACACTCTAACAACACGACCATTTCGCTTGTTAATTAAACAAACAAAACAAAGATTTCATGTTTGCGATTGCGAAGAACTTAAATCAGAGTCATAATTCAACTAAAAATAAACAACTGAATCAATTTTTCGTCATTATGTAACCGATTGGCTGGATTCATAATTTGACAATCAGCTGTCAAGCGACATTTGCGCACGTAGCGAAATAAATTGCAATAGAAATAAAATAACATTTGTTGGACAGTTGGCGAAACAACATAGAAGTAAAAAAGCAAAAACGAATGTAATTTTATTTCAATTTAGGTTGGAATGCGTTTTTCCAGATTTTTCTCAAGATTTTCCAGATTGGTTCTAAATTGAAAACATTGAATTTATTTTATTTCTATCCACGGAGCATAACGAACAAAACAAAATAATTGACCAAATATGTCATTCCTATTGTCAGGTATGATCACGAGTGCAACAAAAATGTTCCGACTTTCCTTTGTAATTGTTCCTAATTTTTTGTACTGATGTCTTTTCCAGTACCATAACAATCAAAACAAAAAGATGCATATTGACCGTTCGAATCGTGCGAGTTATGGTGAGCAATTTCTGTTTTTCCAGAATTTTCAAAAAAAATACGAAATCGGTCTCGCCATTCTCATGTGATGCGCTTACCAACGAACATCATATATATTTATATAGACAAATAGGCAAAAAACCCTTATTTGCTTCGAAACGAATGATTGATTGATAGTACCTAATATCTAGTTCTGTACATTAAAACAGAGCTGAAAAGTTGATTTAAAAAAAAACAATGCTTGAATTAAAAAAAAATAACAGGACGATTCCTCTTTATCACTCGGTATTATGATAACATCTCTCTACGTCATAAGTATAACCATATATTATGCTTCCCGATACCAAAGATTCGAAAGGGCATGATGATAAAATGAGCTTGCCCTTAAATGCTCTGTATATAGTTGATTGGCGCCACAAATTCACGCATATTGTTTCTACAATGTTTATTTTCCCATTTCTTATCAGCAATCGTAAAATGTATTTACATACTGCCACCGCATGAGAGCCATAATAAATCGATTCCATGGTTCATTTCATATTTCACGAAAGAAACACAATGAACACAACAATAATTTATCGCTTTGTTTCTTCAGGATGAAAGAAAGATATTGAATAAACACTGATTACAACTTTATTGTACTAATTTTATTTAAACTCGGGTAAAGTGCGAAGTTGGCAGTGGCGTCCTTACGCAACTCGGTTATCTTTAATGAGGCGATTGACAAAATTGCATAAATTTTTTTTTAAACCTTTGACATCTAATCGACTTTTGTACAGATATAACTCTCAATTAAATATACAGAATTATTCTGTTCGGGGATCAATTACAGTGAATATAATCAGTTCGATGGCGTCAACCAAAGAAATTATTCTGAGATCGATAAGATGATTTCGAGCATTCTTGATAAATTTAAATTTCAAATATATAAAATTTGGAAATGATTTTAGCAAATCAGAGTCATCAGAGCTGAAAATATTCATTAGAATATCCAAATTAGAGGTTTTTGATGTTAGTTTTATACAAAACGTTATATTAAAATATTTGACGTAATACATGCCGCAATGACTTGATGAAAGTGCCTTGAACTTAGGTAACTAAATGATAATAACATTTAGGGCGGATTGTGCAAAACAAGTTTAACAACAGTAAATTTGCTTCAGTTGCTAGGGATTAGCCTATGAACTTTCAAGTTCCTTAGCAACTGAACTCAGTTTATTTGAACTGTTGACGAACTTGTTTTGAACAACCCGACCTAACAGTTCATCCGGTACATATAAATAATGTGTTGAAAGAAGTTCATGAATCAAGGGGGTGAGCCTTCAATGATGTTCTTTCACCAATGCCAAGGGAATATGTAAGTATATGGTACAGTATGGATCGAAAGAGCAGCAAAGAAAAGCATATAGAGAGGGGCATAGAAAAGCGGTAAATAAATATTCTCATCACAACACATTTAATATTTTTCATCTGTGGCAAATTTAAAAGTTCGGGCATTTATATTCGGTGGCCATACTTGCAGCAATGAAAACATCTTGAAACACTAATGAATTCATAAAACGTATAACTAGTTCATCCCAATATTATTTTACGATTCTCATTCAAGTAGCTACAATGTAAACTCAGAGTCCACCAAAACGGCCTACGAAAATTACATGTCCCATAATCCATAGACGAAAACAGCAACGACTGAACCGGGTATCTTCAAACATGTTATCAAAAACAGCCAGGATTGACGAACTAATGAACTAAAAGTTACACCAGCATTTATGGCACACTCCAAAAAAAACTATTACATAATTTTGTACACATTTATTACAAATTTGCGTCCCAATCAAAAAATGTTTTACAGCCCCCGTTTTCCAGGAAATGGGCGTGGGCTAACTTTTAAGTAAAACTGCACCACGCATTCTGTATTTTTGAAAAACACGCAATTATTGATGATCAAATTGTTGCTAAAATTTCTTACACATTTATTACAAACCATTGACGTATTGAAAATTCCAAAATTTTCACCTCCTAGGGGTTAAATACCACTTTTTTTATAGAAAATTCCCTAATAAATTGGATTCCAACGTGGTCAGTACCAGAATTATTCACAAGATTGTTTATAATTTTTGTTCCAACAATCGAATTGTTCAAAATTACAGAGCGGACGCCCCCCAAGGGGTGAAACACCCCCAAATTCCTATTACGTTATCGACCACATTGTTCGTATCTCTAAAATTTCAACAAAATTGTAAAAAAACTCATTAGAATGTAACGACGTGTTGAAAATTTCAGAATGATGATTTCCATGGGGTTGAACACGCCACACTGTTTTGCAAAGTGAACGACTTCGGATTTTCGTATTATACCGTTGAAGAAATTAATAACCTCTAATGACAGAGCATCAATAGACACCACATTTTTTTGAAAAATTGATCATTATTGTTGCAAAAAATAATATACTGCTAGCTACGTCAGAACATTAGTATACGTTCATAGCTAGCTTTTTCCACATGGTCGGAAAACTGGAGAACACAAAGAAAATGTTTGAGGGAAAACTCTCCCTGTTTGTTTTTTAATATACTGGACTCGGATGACGCACAGGTAGCTAGAGCTGCCTCCGTGGTGACGTTAATTGTTCCCGTTGAAGACACATGTCTTTCATTGCGCATAGACTATATCAACTGAGGAAATTGACATGTTCAAGAGTGGCATGTGTTAATGAATAGTTTTGTAACACTAGATAGGAAATCCAACGTGAACTGTTTTTAATTGAGGATCATAATTCTTCACAGTATCCCACATGCTTCTACTGCGTATTTTTTGGTGCGCATGGATAATATCAACCAAGGAAATTGACATTTTCAAGAGTGGGCTGTGTTAATACATTTTTGTGTTGCAATATGATAGAAAATCCGACTTGATATGTATTTTATTGAGTATTAATTAGAATTCTTTACATCAGCTCACACCCTTCCATGGCGTGTCTTTTGGTGCACACGGACTATATCAACCATGGAAATTGACAGTTTGAAGAGTGGGCTATGTTACTAAATTTTTGTGTTGCAATATTATAGAAAATCCGACTTGAACTGTATTTTATTGAGTATTAGAATTATTTACATTAGCGCACACCCTTTCACGGCGTGTCTTTTGGTGCACTCGGACTATATCAACCATGCTAATTGATGTTTTGAAGAGTGGGCTGTGTTAATACATTTTTATGGCAAAATGATAGAAAATCTGACTTGCACTGTATGTCATGGAGTATTAAAATTATTTACAGTATCTCACACGCTTCTTCTGCGTGTGTTTTGGTTCGCAAAGAGTGGGCTGTGTTAATACATTTTTGTGATGTAACATGATAGACAATCCGACTTGAACTGTATTTTATTGAGTATTAGAATTCTTCACATTAGCTCACACCCTTTCACGGCGTGTTTTTTGGTGCACACGGACTATATCAACCATGCTAATTGACATTTTGAAGATTGGGTAGTGTTAATAAATCTTCATGTTGCAAAATCATTTACAGTATCTCACACGCTTATACTGCATGTGTTTTAGTGCGCATGGATTAAACCAACCATGGAAAGTGATATTTTCAAAAGTAGGCTTTTGACGACACCTCTTTTGTTTTCATTATTTTAACTTACTAATTTATTATAAGTAGATAAGCTATGCCGATCCTACCACCAGCATAGGGAAAACAGTGTGTTAGAGAGAGAGCGAATCCGAGCGTGTGTGTGTGAGAGAGAAAGAGCGTGTGTGACGTAGTTGAGGACTTCTCAGTCGAGAGCGTCAAATTTCAATTTGTCATCCGCCATCTTGCATCGTACCACGGAACACCTCCTACCACGGAACACCATCATGTCACTCTTGCATGGGCGCGCGAATTCAAATTTCATCGCGTGTGTGACGAGAGCGTATTTTGATGAATAAAAAAAGATCTCGGCCGTGGGGATCGATCTGACTACCTCCAGATGATGGAGCGGACATTGAACACACTCGGCTACGGACCTCGTTGTAAATGTAGATGAAAATGTTGGCTATACGACTGACGTGCCATTATTTTGTTGTTGGTTTGTCAACGTCCTGTATACAGCAGACATAAAAAAATATACACACACACACAGTGTAGTTGAAGGTGTAGGAGAAAAATACATCAGTGAGGATATGGTTCATTTGCGGTGTGTCGCATTGTCATTGGGGGATGCCTACATGGGGGAGTGCAAAATGGGGTAATGCAAAATGGGCCATTTGTAAACATGTAGTGGTGGGGTTGTAGGATGTTTTTGCAACAGCCAGCAGCTGAAATAATTAGTGACACTATGACATTTGACGAGTATAGACGTAAGCTTGAAGAATTTTGTAAACGTGTGCAAGAATTGAAAAAAGCCATTGAAATTTACGAGGATACCAAAAACACTTTGAGTCTACTGAGTAATTTAAGTATTTGTGATAGCGTATTCGAACGTAATAAACCACAAACACAGTATCCTCTACATAGCATACACCTCAACCAAAATGCCGTTGTTAACCACACATTTCATTCTTCTGACTGCAATCATCGATAATGTATTGTACGTTAACTCACCAAATGGAGTGAAAGATATAGCAATATGTTTTCCCAAGGAGGAATTGAAGGAATGTAATCGAACCGAGTGGAAGATGATGCGATTCACCAAAGTGAATGAAGGAAAGCTACCGTTATTCGAGGTGGATTTACCGAAAAATGAATCTCTCAAATATAAATTAAAACTCATATTCGAAGACCGTACAGAAAGAGATACTGAACATTGGGAAAATATTGCAGCAACCGTGAAAAGGCCAACAGAACATCTGAAAGAAGTGGAAAATGAATTGTGTAGAATTTTCTTTATAGTGTGCATAATTTTAACATTTATTTCGATATTATTATTGAAAACCATAATTAATAGCAAATATTTGTGGAATACTTGCTCCAAATAAAATAAATTCAAATGAATAATCTGTATTTCATTTTCGAGGTAAATAATATCCAAAGTAGATATCCACTCAAAAACAAGTTGGTAATAACAGCGGTGATCTCACGGTCACAGTCCATTGATATCGGAGGAACGCATTAGCATAGGAATAACCGATTAAAAAAAATACTGATTAGCATATATTTAAATTACAGACGTTCAATTAAAACAAGTTGAACTCGAAGCCACGGGCGGTCGAAAGCGTTAGTTGAGAAACATAAAAATACTGATTAGCATATATTTGAATAACAGGCGTTCATATAAACAAGTTAACCTCGGAGTCACGGCCAGCGATAGCGGTTAGTTGAGAAATAGCAGATTATTATCATGAAACCGACTCGTGTTATGGAAATCACGCAACCTCGAAAACAACTTTTGTACGCCGCATTCTGCGAAAGGTCATCGGATTTCGTTCGCTTAAATACCGCGCAGCACAGAGAACGACCACTTCATTTTCGCTAGTGCTAGCAGAAGCATAAAGTAAAATATTCATTAGTGTACCAACTTCATTTGAAAGGTAAGTGTTTCGAATTATTTTTTCTTCTATTGTTTCACCGGTGCTTATTTTTTCTTTGTGTGTTGTTCATTTATAGTATTCGTTACCGACCGATGTTTCACCTACAACGTGAGCTTTTAGTAGATACCTGACAGAAAAATAACTGCTTTTGACTAATATCACGACGACAACTGATTTATATTGAACAGATACGTGTGCAAGCAATTGCAAGTGCTCTCTGTAACCAATTAATGGAATTTTTTATTTTACTTCAATATACACTGACAACGTAGACTTATGACAAACAACTCTTACTTCCTTCGCAAATGCCATGACGAGTCTTGAATTACATCTAACAGATACTTGTGCAATGATCCTCATTGTAGAGGACTGAATTGTGTTTTTCATTATAATTTCCGGTTCAAATTTCTTTGACTAAAAGTTAATTATGATTGTTTTCGTTGGCTTCAAGTTTTTTGAAAGTATAATGTTATTTCCAAATCAGTCAAAAAATGTTTTGTTTTTCAAATTAATAAAATGTGGTTAACTGCTTTTGACTAATACCACGACGACAACTGATTTATATTGAACAGATACGTGTGCAAGCAATTGCAAGTGCTCTCTGTAACCAATTGATGGAATTTTATTTTATTCTAGTTTTTCTATAATTTTTTCTATTCTTTCTTTTTACTTCAATATATACTGACAACGTAGACTTATGACAAACAACTCTTACTTCCTTAGCAAATACCATGACGAGTCTTGAATTACATCTAACGGATACTTGTGCAATGATCCTCATTGCAGAGGACTGAATTGTGTTTTTCATTATAATTTCCGGTTCAAATTTCTTTGACTAAAAGTTAATTATGATTGTTTTCGTTGGCTTCGAGTTTTTTGAAAGTATAATGTTATTTCCAAATCTGTCAAAAAATGTTTTGTTCTTCAAATTAATAAAATGTGGTACATTTTTGCGTATTCTCGAATAAAACAAAAAACTTTTTTATTTATTTTTTGTTGTTTCAGATGGATTTGAAAAAATTGAACCAAGCATCTCTGGTAGAAAGGAAACCCATTATCAAGTTGGCTGATCTTCCAGTGGGGGCGCCGCAATCAATTATCTTAGCAAAAATTGTTAAAAGCAAGTTTGGGGACGTCATACTTCTAGACTTGGTGGAAAAGGTGACATTCCTGCCGCAGCGTGTAACGGAGGAGTATCGTTCTCATCTGACGGAATTTTCATCAGGGAAATATTCCATAATATTCCGAGGGGCTATCGACATAGGCAAGACGAATCCAGCGGCATCGTTTGAAATTATCCAAAATTAATTCATATACATAGGAGAGAGCGAGAGGGTAAATATTTTTTTTGTTAATTGTTTTTCAAAATGATTGATATCGCAAAAAAATCTGATAATCTACTGACATTCATTAAAAAGAATAAAAAAATTTTATTCGATAATTTCACAAGTAGAGATGAGGAAGTTTGGCTAAATCGTTTGAGGAAATACATAAGGTTGTGCAACAAAGAAATCCGGAAAAATAATTTGCCCATAGGTGTGTTGACGAAGCTTCAAACAAACATTGGTCATTTTAAACATTTTCAAAAAATCATTCAAAATAGACATCGTGGTGGGAGTCTCTTACCAAAATTGAGAGATAGAGTTAAATGGGAAGATGTTGTTTCATGTTTTTCAAGTAGAGTCAAAACAGGCATCATTTTAAATTTGATTCATAAGGACTTAAAGCAATTTTTTGCTGATGCTTTGATTTTATTTAGAAATAAAATTAAAAAAATATTGTTAAAATTTCCGATAATCAAAGTTAATATTAAATTTTGTGGAGAATTTGTAAAGAAATCAGATGATGGTGAAATTTTGGATTTAAAATACTTCAATACTAAAAATGTCATTATAGATGCATCAACAGATTTACAACGTTGGTTTTGTGATAACGTGTGTGATCAAATTTTCAACAAATTGGGTGATTTTTCAGAACGTGATTCAGGGTGGGGGTTGCATGAAATCATATCAATGGAGGTAAACGTAAACAAATTTGAATTGGGGAACGGGTCTTCGTTCATTAGACTACCTGATCAGATTTCAAGAAAGCATGCATGTATAAATGTAAAGAACACTGACTCAGCATGTTTTTATTGGAGTGTTGTGAGCGCTCTTTATCCTGTAAAATTTCATGCAGAGCGCACTGGTTCGTATCCATATTACAGTACTGTCCTACACACAGAGGATCTTGAAACACCTATGTCTCTACACCGAATTTCCAAATTTGAAAAAGCTAATGATATTTCTGTGAACGTTTACACATTGGAACTAAACGTAGTTAAAGAAAAAACATTTTACATAGTGGTACCAGCACGATTAACCAAAAGTAAACAGGAACGTCATGTCAATCTATTATTAATACAAAATGAATATTTTCCAAAATTGAATGATTATGAAGCTCCTCCAGTTGATGAAACTGATTCTGATATCAAATACCATTACTGCTGGATCAAAGATATGTCTAAATTATTGTCATCCCAAGTTAATAAACATAAACATAAAATATATTTTTGCGATAGATGTCTCAATTATTTTTGTTCTGAACAAAACTTGAAAGATCATGAGGAGCTTTGTTCCCAATTGAATCAAGGCAAAATTTCATTTCCAAAATATGACCATATAGAATTCAAAAATTTCACTTACAAACAAACGACTCCGTTCGTCATTTATGCGGACTTTGAATGTCAATTGGAAAATGTTAATGATATAGTATCATCCAAAACAAAAAAGTATCAAAAACATGTGGCTTATAGTGCTGGATATTATGTAAAATGTGACTTCGATGATTCGTTATCGTTTTTTAATAGTCATCGTGGTAGTGATTGCATGGATTGGTTTGCGAATGAAATGTCGAGGATAGCTGTAATCATTCAATCAAAAATTAAGACGATCGTGCCGATGGTTGAGAAACCAAATACATGTGGGGCAACTATTTGTCACATTTGTGAAAAACCTTTTTCATCCAATGACATCATCGTTCGTGACCACAACCATTTCACCGGAGAGTACCGAGGTCTTTCGCATCAATCTTGCAATCTCAATTTTCGAAAATTGTTCGTAGTGCCCATTGTTTTCCATAATCTCTCAGGTTACGACAGTCATTTCATGATAAGTGATTTGAGTAAGAGGGGACGTATGAGCATACTTCCAACAAACAAGGAAAAATACATTTCTTTCACACTGTACGATGAAGGTACAGATATAAAATTTCGATTCATTGACTCTTTTCGATTTATGGGAGCATCTTTGGATGAATTATCATCAATTTTAGATCAAAATGATATGAAAATATTGAGAACAGAATTCATTCACTTGAATGATGAAAAATTCACGCTGTTGACCAAGAAGGGGGTATTTCCTTACGATCATATTAATTGTATGGAAAAGTTAAATGAAACATCATTACCTCCAAAAAAATGTTTCTATAATAAATTGAACGATGCTCACATTACCGACGAAAAGTATGCTCATGCTCAGAATGTTTGGGAGATTTTCAAAATTTCCGACTTGGGATCATATTCGGACCTATATTTGAAAACAGATGTATTGTTGCTAGCTGATGTATTTGAAAATTTTCGGAAAAAATGTTTAGCAACCTATGGGTTGGACCCATCTTGGTATTACACAATGCCGGGTTACACGTGGGATGCTATGCTGAAGTATACCAAATGTGCTTTAGAATTGTTGAATGATGTTGATAAAATCATGTTTATTGAAAATGCAATACGCGGTGGAATATCAGTTTGTAGTAGTAGATACTCGGAGGCCAACAACAAGTATATGCCTGAATATGACCCCAAAAATCCATCGAAATATCTCATGTATTTGGATGTCAATAATTTGTATGGGTTTGCTATGTCGGAATGTTTACCTTATGGGGGATTTTCATGGGCGGAAAATATGGAAAATTTTGATGTGATGTCTATCGTGGACGATGCTGCGGAAGGTTACATTCTGCAAGTGGACTTGGAGTATCCGCGCGACTTACACAATCAACATAAAGATTTTCCATTTGCTGCTGAACACCGCGTACCACCCGGCTCAAAACTATCAAAATTGATGACAACGCTTTATGATAAAAATAAATATACCTTACATTACAGAAATTTAAAACAATGTTTGGCAAACGGTTTAAAATTGAAAAAAATTCACAAAATTCTAAGATTCAAACAAGCAGCATGGCTGCGACCCTACATCGAGTTGAATACACGTCTGAGGACTGCAGCTACAAATGCCTTTGAGAAAAATCTCTATAAATTAGCCAACAATGCAGTTTTCGGGAAAACAATGGAAAACATACGGAAACACCGGGTGGTAAAACTCGTAAGAAAGTGGGGGGGTCGTTACGGAGCTAAAAATTTGATAAATAGTCCCAAATTTCGCAGTCGTACAATTTTCGATGAGAACTTGATGGCTATCGAATTACAAAAAAGCGAATTAATCTTCAATAAACCTCTGTATGTAGGAATGGCTATTCTAGATCTATCAAAACTATGTATGTATAATTTCCACTATGGATATATGATTCCAAAATTGACTATTGAAAACTGTAAATTATTATATATGGATACTGACAGCTTCATTTATGAACTAAAATGTGGAGATGCATATGAAGAAGTAATAAAGGCGGATCTCTCCAAATTTGATACTTCTGATTATGCTTCAGACAATGTATATAAGATGCCCCAGGTTAATAAAAAAAAGTTGGGTATAATGAAGGATGAAGCGAATGGCAAAATAATGACCCATTTTGTTGGCTTACGCTCAAAAATGTATACGTATAAGGTGCAGGGGGGTAAAGTTGTAAAAAAATCCAAGGGGGTGAAATATAATGTTGTGAAAAACAAAATCGTTTTTGAAGATTATTTGGATTGTTTGAGGAATTTTAAGGAAAAAACAACAACCCAACGTTGTATTCGGTCATATGCTCACAAAGTTTTTAGTATTGAACAATCAAAAATTGCTCTGAGTCCACATGATGATAAGCGTTATTTAATTCCCGGTTCTTTTGATACATTACCGTGGGGCCATCATACTTTAGAAGGGTAATTGGGTTTTTTTCAATTTTTCAGATGAGATCATTGCGAGAACTAAGCATAAAAACGATATGCGAAAACGTCTATTGTGCAGCTGAGTTTCTCGAAGCTTCGCCACTACCTTGGGTGTTAACAAAGGAAATAATGAAAAAATACGCAGATTTCAAGTGGCATTATTTGTGTCATGTAGCCAAAAATGATCATCTCTGTAGTTTGAAGGGTATTGAATTTGTACATTGTGATAAGGATATAAAATCTTCATTAAAAAATGCAATATTAACCCAAAACGATTGGGGTTATGTTTTTGAAGACGAAGATCGGTATTGCATATGGGTAAATTACTACAGGATCGACAAATTTCGCTTGTGTGTTTGTTATCCATGTTTTTATAAAATCAAACGTACTCATAGAAGATTGCAAAAAAGTTTGATTGTCATCAATGATCATTATCATGATGTTTATCCAAGTGAAGATATCATTGAAAATTTATATCAAAACATGCATTTTTGGTGCTACAGCTGTTTTTCTCAAGTGCTATTTGAAATTAAAGATCATGAATCTTGCGACAGGTCCCTTCATTCGCCTCCTAGAAAACGTCGTTTCAGAGATGATGACAGCGATATCGATCATTTTGACGAATATTAACAAAAAAAAAAAATGTTTTCTCTTCCTATCTCTCCCCCTGGACAACACAATTGTATATGTTTTTTTATGTAATAAATGATTATGTATAAACCTGTTTTGTTTTCTTTATTCATAAATAAAACAAACGAAAACTCATTTTTCATTTATTTCCAAATCTTTGAACAAATCATTTTTAAAATAATTTATATATTCTCTAAGAGCATTCGAATATAAACTAGAGTCTGATGGTATAATTTCAAAACAAATGTTCATAATTTCTTCAAACGTTAAATTTGTTCTGTCACTATTGAATTGGGTTTTGATAAGATGCAACAAGTTTTTGTAGTATACACAAAAGTTCAAATTATCCAACATTTCAATGCGATGTGACAACACTGCTTTATGTAACTTCAGAATGGCATCAATGTCTTTTTCGAGGAAGTCCAAGTTGGTGTCTCCTCTGGTAATGGTGATCTGTTTTACATCGCTTTCGATGTATTGTATCACATAAACAAAGTCTCCGCAAGCCGTTGTAATGGAATCATACTCATCGGGATATTCAATTGCTGCTTCGAAGAAATTAATTTTTATAGAATGTAGAATTTCAATGAGGGTACTCCATTCGATTGCACCGAATGGTATGCTTCGATAAGAATAAGTTTGCTTCAAAGTGATGCATGGACTGAAGCATCTGGCTGGACTCAGCCCACAACGAATTTCGTAAGTATCTATAGGATGGGCCATCAGTAGAAGTTGGTGTTGTTCTTCACGTGCAGCCAATTCATACCTTTGGAGCGCTCGATTAAGTTCATCATTTCGGTTTTCGAGGGTGAGCGAATAGTAATCAGGACCATCATTCATATCAATTTCAAACGCGGTAGAATCTTGACTGCTACCATAACCACTATCACTGTCGGTGTACATGATCACACTCAGGTTGTGGCAAGTAAAACTGACTTCAAAATACTTTAAACATTATATATATAGAAGTTGGTGGGGCGAAAATTGGAAAAATGTTAAAAAGACCCTCCACATCTTTGGCTGATGTGCGTATTTCTCATAAGATTCTATACAAAATCAACGTTTTCTATCCAACTGTTGTGCTTGCTATCCATTCCAAGCCATTTGACATACATTTTGTTTCCTTTTTTTTTCAATACTTTTTCCACGAGATAGATGTCAGGATTCACAGTTTTTTGTAACTCCTCTGCGTAGAAGGCTCCTTTGATTGGCACATTATGCATGTCTTCCAGCATAAAGGTAGCAGGATTCGTGATGTTAATTTTGATAATTTTGAATAATTCAGTCGTCCAATTGGGTGTATAACCTTTTTCAAAAACGTGTTTTGTTTTACTGATGCGCACAACATCACCGACTTTGAACTTTCTCGGTCCAGCTATTTTCAGGTGGTTGTATGATGATTTAAGAATTTGTTTTTCGTTGGTTTTATTGATTTCTGACGGTTTTACACCCGTCTTTGAGTGCCGCGTATCATTGTAGGACTTTGTGATTTCAGGCAATATATTCAACCATTTGTAGGTGCCATTTAAACTAAAATATTTGTAGAGCCTTTCTTTCAACGTTCTTATGACTCGTTCAGCCATGGCAGCCTTCATGACGCTGTATGTGTTATAGTGATTTATTCCATGTTTTTTCATCAAACTCTGGAATTTACTGTTGTAGAATTCTGTTCCCTGATCACTCTGTAGATTTTTCGGACAACGTTTCGTATGTGCCAAAATATCTGCAAACGTTTCAGCAATTTCCGCACCCGTCTTCGTTTTGAGAGGTCTAGTCCACACGAATTTCGAGAAACAGTCTATAACGACTAGAATGAGTTTGAAATTTCTATTTTGATGAGCGTACGGTCTCATTTCGGCCAAATCCATTTGCCACAAATCATCCAACCCCTTGATGATGGTACGTCGTCGAGCAAAATTTTTTCTTATTGGTTTATGTAGTTCGTGAACAAGTTGAACCTTCTCTTTGGAAGCCATATTACTGAGGTTGACAACGCAATACGCTTCAATATATAATTTTGGTATATAGACTAATTTTATGTCGTTTCGTTGTTGATTCTCCCCACAGCATCAATACCAACCTTTAACTTCGCTATATCAGATTCCATTGTGGTGATTTGTTGTTTAAAGTTACGTTGGATTCGATTTAGCTCCATCTCAGTTTTTTTGTTTGATGCTCCACATTGTTCCATGAATATTTTCATATCCTCATCGTGTGATTGAATCACTTGAGTCAATAACGCGGTTTTCTTCGATAGATAATCTCGATTATTTTCAATATCGGTTTTAAAATTCTTACCGAGTTGATCACAGACAGCAAATAGCTCCTTATAACGCTCATCATTTATTTGAATTGATTGAGTCAAGTTATCGCCAATAGTTTGCATTTTTCTTTCGAATTCTTTCGAAGACGTATTCAAGTCAGTTTGAATATTTTGCATATCCGTTCGCATTTCCATAGAATTGAAACTTAGTTTGCGTATGGAGGTCTCCAATTGCTCAGTGGACTGCTGATCTCTATCATCTATAACTTTAATTTTATTTTGGATATTCTGTAGATCAGCTTGCATTTCATTAACTTGATTGGTTATTACTTTATTTATTTCATCCACGTATTCCTTATTAGCTGCATCCGTACCGATGGTGGGTCGTTTGACATTACTCAATTTCAAATTATTGAAATCTACATTTCCGTCTGGCGTGTGTAACAAACCACCGCCAGATGACGCAGAAGGTTCCAATTTTCGCTTTTTGTTTGAGCTGCTACGTCCGAACTTATCGATAACCATTTTGAATATGTTGATGGATCTGCGAGTGCTGTCTTAAAAGGGGAGACGAATTATATTTGCCTCTTCGAGTTCACTCTCAATGGCCCTTATCTCATTGTTATGTGAAGTATTTCCAGCATTCCTAGAGGCTATCAATAATTTGAGGCGTTCACATAGTTCGTTGGGATCATCCCAGTAAATATATTCCATGGGTTTGTTATTATATGTCATTGCAATAGGTGTTTCAAATAAACCGCTACCCGTCGGCGGCTGAGGTGTTTTAGGAATTTTTGCACGTGTCGATGGCTTACGCTGACTCCCTTTGGAAAACATTGGTTTAATAAGGCCGGTGTACTTGTATTTTAGGGAACTCTTTAAACGACCTACAGTGTCTTTATGAGCACTCGATAAATCTAAAAGTTTTTTGTATACTTGTAAATCCTCATCATCATAATTTTCAGGTGAGTTGAGAAATATCAATTCATATATACCAGGTGTTCCTTTCCATTGCAAATCATCCATTTTAATGTAACCGCTGCGTTTGTCAAAATTTATTTCTTTTCGACCAAGGAACCATTTTGAACCATATGAATCATAAAAGGGGCCGTAGACCTTGTCGATTTCTTTGTTATTTTCAAAATGTTTCAAAATGAATGGTTGAGCCATTTCCGGATATTGTTCAATATATTCCTCTAGAACTCGTTCATCCATATCTGACGCAAAGCTCTGATCTTGCTTATCTACGCTAAAAACGTCTGCATCTTCATCATCACTGTGCGTACCTGCCACATATTCAAGGGCTTGGAATGGAGTCGTATCTCGCTCTTCCACTTTCTCTTGTTTAGGTTCAGATTTCACCTCAGTTTTGATTGAGGTTGCACCTGATGGTGTGGTTTTATTTGCTATTTTCCTTAATGGAATAGATAGAGGTTTGAAGAATTTTTGTAATGTCTCATCATCTTCAGATTTACCCAATTTCAAAGCCAGATACTTTTTTCGAATGCCTTTTGCAATTTCGTTTATTTTATTCTTTCGTTCGACATCAACCTCTTTGCTTAGTGGTTTCATGATTACGAATGATGTTATACACATCTATTACACATTTATATATTTATCAAAACCTTGACGATAGCGACCATCACTCAAATCGAAATCTTTTGCAATGACTAAAGTTCCATACTTCTCACACCAACAAGCAGCACACATTCGTTTAAAATGTTCAAATGTAACATCGGGAGAGACATGCTCATCATATACGTGTTTCAAATTCACTTCATCTTGTTTGAAGAGCACGATTAGATTACAATTATCCCGCAAAAGCTGTTTGGGTACCTTGCTGTACGTTTGTCCTATGTATATAGGATCAATACCTCGATGTCTGCCCATGGAATAATATTCGCGCATTTTTTGCTGTGAATCACACGAAATGTCATCGAATATGAAAATGGAATTTTGTTTAGCATCTTGGGGATTAATAACATTTTCATTTTCCGTGAACGGGAAATAATGAACGCCTTTGACTTTTTCCAAAATTTCTTGCAGAAACCGATACTTGGGTTGAAATAACGACTTTGAGTAAACATAAACATTTTCAAATTTCGCACCATTGGGATGGATCAACACCGCGATTACAGCGTTCGTTTTTCCACAACCACTCGGACCACATACGATAGCACGAAATGCGTTTGGTAACAATTTGCCATGTTTGCGACCCACCATAACATTATCATCATTTAAATAATCCAAGTTTTCGATAGGTAACGTGTTTTCTTGTTGAACAACCTTCATGGTGTGAGGGATGATGAAAGTGTGTGTATGTTTATAAAAAAAGGTGACACCTCACACTTGATGTCATTCCCAATGCTGACATATCAAGGTGAAGGTGTTGTCGATACGCTCATCAATAAGTTACCGTTCGAATTACATATACCTGGATATCAGTACTGTGGACCGGGTACTCATTTGAAAGAGAGACTCGAAAGAGGAGATCCTGGTATCAATCCACTGGACACGGCTTGCAAACAACACGATATTGCATATTCGCAAGACAAATCTCTCGAGGGCCGGCATCAGGCTGATAAACTTCTTCAACAACAGGCCTGGGCAAGAGTAAAATCAAAAGACGCAAAACTTGGTGAAAAAACAAGCGCTCTCTTCGTCACCGGTGCAATGAAAGCAAAACGCAAGTTTGGCATGGGTGCTACAAAATCATTCCGCAACAATGTCCTGGAAAAAATCCTCAAGGATTGGTCATCCCACACTGGCAGTGATATGGGAAAATCCATCACATTAGCTCTGAGAGCGGCTAAGAAAGCAGTCAAAAAAGCTGGAGGACGTAAACGGATACGTATCCCGAGAATAATTCCGCTGGGATCCAAGTCAGGTGGTATCCTACCTCTCATACCTATTTTTGCTGGACTTTCAGCTTTGGGTTCGTTGGTTGGTGGGGCAAGCGCAGTAGCAAAGACGGTATTGGATGCAAAGAGTGCCAAAAAGAAGCTTGAAGAGGATCACCGTCACAATAAGGTTATGGAGCATTTGGGTTCCGGACTATATCTGCGTAAAACACCTCGAGGATACGGACTATTTTTGAAGAAACAAAAACGTGCACGAGGTCTCTACTTGAAGAAACAAAAAAACTGTTGAGGAAGCTACCTAATAGAGCGTTATACGATGTGGAAATTGAAAAATTTGCTCGTAAAATGAAAATACCTAATTTTCGAGGAGTCTTTATGCGTGATACGTTACCAACGCAACCCCAACAAAGGGAATGTGCTGTGTTGAACTTGGACTCTGATGAAAATATGGGTACTCACTGGGTAGCTTACAGGAAATTTGGTAACATTGTGGAATATTTTGACAGTTTTGGCAATCTGAAACCTCCGCTCGAACTGGTTCAATATTTGGGAAACGGTGTTAAAATTATGTATAACAATGAACGATATCAAAATTTTGATCAATTCAATTGCGGTCATCTCTGTCTAAAGTTTTTACTTCGCAATGTCTGCGATTGAAAACGAATGTAATTATTGTATGAATAAACGATTTCAACATAATATGTTGTTTCTATTATTAAAGACATGCCGCTGATGGTACTATATCAGTCATGTCCATGCTGTTGACTCTGAAAAGTCGTTCTTCAACGCTTTCCATTGATTTCACACCACCTATTCAATTGGAAGATGATTCCGAATACGGTCTAGCTCTACTTAGTTTTCATTCATTCAACAGTATAGCAAACGTCAAAGAGGGTACCAAGTTCAATTATTACGAAATTAATAAGGATAAAAAGAAGAAGGTGAGGAAGAGTATCGATATTCCTGTTGGAGCCTACGAAATTGGGGATATTGAAGCGTTGATTCAGAAACGTATTGTACCAAAAACATTTGTTGACAAACCTGAAGAATTCTTCTATCTCAAACCGAACAATAATACGCTGAAAAGCGAAATATTTTGTCTACTATACGCCATTGATTTCACTTCGCAGGAAAATTCTCTGGCAAACATATTGGGATTTTCTCCGAGTGTTCTAAAACCAAACGTGCATTACACGTCCGATCTGCCTGTTAATATTATAAAAGTAAGGACCATACACATAGACAGCAACATTACGTCGGGAGCATTCTTCAACGAAAGACCTTCTCATACAATATACGAATTTGCTATTGATTCTGATCCAGGTTTCGCAATCGACGAAACTCCCAACCACCTTATCTATCTACCTGTATCACACATAAACGAAATAAACAATATAACTATCAGAGTACTCGATCAAAACTCTGATTTGGTTGATTTCCGAAACGAAGAAATAATAATTAGATTGGAGCTGAAGAAATTATGGTCTTGAGCTTCTATAAAAATAACTCATTGCCGTTTGCTTCATCAGTCTTTACGAAGACCTTCGACTGTTCCCGTCACCTAACTGCTGAAAATATAGAGTTCCTCAAATCTCTTGGCTATCATGTTGTCGGCTCAAGTATTCAACATTTTCCGCCAACCCCAACAAGACGTATCCATCCAAAAGGTAGACTGGAGAACATACTACCCATACGTGAAGTCTTTTCGAAATAATGATGTCATCGAAATCAACATCAATCAATCTGATGCTTACGATGCACTCTACGACAGCGATCTAGTTATCAGCGGAAAAGTGACCAGAACCGCAGGTGTAGGGCGGGTGACTTTTGTAAATAACGCTGGAGCATTTATGTTCCAATCCATCACTTATGCGCTAAATGGTCACGACTTGGAAAGTGTGCGAGAGTTGGGCATCGTAAGTACCGTTCGAGGATTTCTATCCTATGACGCTGATGAAACCAAACATTTGGCAACAGCTGGTTGGACTTACCCCCTCAACAATGATGACATTACTGATAAATTTTTCTCCTTGCGAATTCCTCTCAAACACTTTTTGAACATCTTCAACGAATATCAGAATATCTACTACGGTAAACATACATTCCGATTGGTTCGGGTTGGTAATGATAATAACTGCTTCAAAATTCTTGAACCAGCTACTGGTGTGCCTACGGTTCCAACTGAAGTCAAATTGGAAATTGAAAATATTGAGCTGAAGATCAAGCGAATTTCCCCCCATGATCAACTCAAGCTGCAACTTTTGAAAGCAATCAAAGCTGACACTCCAGTCGCGATTAATTTCCGAAAATGGGATTTGCATACGCAGCATGCTCTAATTGTTGGTGCTACAAATCAAATATGGGCCGTCAAGACTTCTTCGCAAATCGAAACTCCCCGATATGTTATTGTATGCTTCCAAGTGAATCGAGATCATACCAAAGTGAATAACGATCCAACCGCATTCAATCACATCGATATTGCTAATATTACGTTAACTCTCAACGGTGAAACTTACCCCAAAGAAATGATGCACTTGAACTTTACCAAAAGAGATATTTCTCAAGCTTATTTCAACTACATCCAATTTGGACTTAGCTACAAAAATTCCTCTCGACACAATCCTCTGTTGAGTTATAATGACTTTGACGATAAAGCATTCTTCGCTATCGATTGTTCCAGAAGAGATGAATCAATAAAAAATACCTCTGTTGACGTTAAGCTGGAGATAGAGACATCACAAGGATTTCCAGCAAACACTACAGCTTATTGCATCATAGTACATGATATGAAGTATGTACTCCACCCACTTAGCGAAACTATCCAAAAGTACAACTGATCTGCATTTGGTGTCAGTCTAACGTTGACGTTGGCGAGAATAGTTGTTAGTATATATCATGAGGGTAGCACTTGTTGATATCCAAGGGTTCATCATTGAACAACAATTCCATCCTAAGGAGATTGCAATTAGAATTGGTGCTCAATGCAGCAACTTTTTACTACGCTCAAGCGTACCGTTTTCCTCTTTGAGTAAAAATGATCGCCGAACCGCCTGTTACATGGAAAAAAACATTCATGGTCTGAGATACTCCTCTGGCTTTGTGGAATATCAACTGCTAGATGATATCCTCAAAGACAACCTTTTCGATGTTGATATTATTTACGTGCAAGGCCATCAAAAGAAACAATTTCTGGATAATAAACTGCAACAGTTGAATATACGTACGAGAGTTGTAAATTTGGAAGAAAATCAAGACTCAATGTGGGTTTCAGCTGTCTTCGATGATACCAGTGGGGCTCCATCCTGTACACATCATTTTAAAGGACGCTCATACAAATGTAGTCTTCATAACGTTGATATCTTATTCAAATGGTTGTGTGAAATACTGCCTAAATAATGTGTATTTTTTATTAATAAAATGAAAAATTTGATGAGGTTGTTTTATTTTTCCAACATATGAAGCATCTGTAACGAACGAACGCACACACGAACGCACGCACGAATACACGAACGCACGCACGTACGCACGCACGCACGCACATACGTACGCACGCACGCACGCACGCACGCACGCACGCAAACAAGCGTGCACGCACGCATACACGCACGCACGCACGCACGCATGCATGCACACACGCACGCACGCACGCACGCACGCACGCACGCACGCACGCACACACGTACGCACGCACACACGAACGCACGCACGAATACACGAACGCACGCACGTACGTACGCACGCACGCACGCACATACGTACGCACGCACGCACGCACGCACGCACGCAAACAAGCGTGCACGCACGCATACACGCACGCACGCACGCACGCATGCATGCACACACGCACGCACGCACGCACGCACGCACGCACGCACACACGTACGCACGCACGCACGCATGCATGCACGCACGCACGCAAACACGCGTGCACGAACGCACGCACGCACGCACACACGCACGCAAACACGAACGCCGCACGCATGCATGCATGCACGCACGCACGCAAGAAAACACGCGTGCACGCACGAACGCACGCACGTAAGCACGCACGCACGCACGTGTGCACGCAAGCTGATATATAGCACATCATCATGTTTCTATTCCCTTCATTTTGCGATATGCTTCCAACAAGTTCAGATATAGCATTCGCGTGTGAAAAAATAAATTACTTCATCAACAAACACAAACATAGATATGAAATTTATGAAGTGATTCTGAAAGAATGGGAACAGCGTAAGAAGAGCCTAGAGTCAATACAAAATACAGAAATCAATAATTCACATTACAAAAGTTGCTGTTGGTCATATCCTGATGTAACAGAAGGTCCTGACACTTGTGAATGCTGGTTCATAGGTCGGTACGTGGAAGAAGCCAAAAAGTTGTGAACGTCTGAGGCATTTGCTCCAAGTATTTCGAAGGCGCTCAAACATGGATGGAACACAATGGTGCGAAAATTGTAGAAAGCATTTTTGTTTTTGTAAAAAGTCAATTGCCAAACATAATGTTCCAAATTGGAATTTGAAATGTTATGAAAGCATGTCAAATAGTCCTGTTCATCCTCAGAAAAATAAAAATACTTTGAATTAAAATGCTCATTTTATTGTTTATCGTTCAATACACAAAACAGTCACATGACAGTTGACTGATGACACTGCGACACACCGCAAATGAGACATTGTTACAAACACATCCTACAACCCCACCACTACATGTTTACAAATGGCCCATTTTGCATTACCCCATTTTGCACTCCCCCATGTAGGCATCCCCCAATGACAATGCGACACACCGCAAATGAACCATATCCTCACTGATGTATTTTTCTCCTACACCTTCAACTACACTGTGTGTGTGTGTATATTTTTTTATGTCTGCTGTATACAGGACGTTGACAAACCAACAACAAAATAATGGCACGTCAGTCGTATAGCCAACATTTTCATCTACATTTACAACGAGGTCCGTAGCCGAGTGTGTTCAATGTCCGCTCCATCATCTGGAGGTAGTCAGATCGATCCCCACGGCCGAGATCTTTTTTTATTCATCAAAATACGCTCTCGTCACACACGCGATGAAATTTGAATTCGCGCGCCCATGCAAGAGTGACATGATGGTGTTCCGTGGTAGGAGGTGTTCCGTGGTACGATGCAAGATGGCGGATGACAAATTGAAATTTGACGCTCTCGACTGAGAAGTCCTCAACTACGTCACACACGCTCTTTCTCTCTCACACACACACGCTCGGATTCGCTCTCTCTCTAACACACTGTTTTCCCTATGCTGGTGGTAGGATCGGCATAGCTTATCTACTACATTCAATGTACTTTTCAACATTGAGTACACTCCATAATGTTGGAGGTTTTATGATTTTAGATTTTTCTTCCAAATAGCATATAGGCACATTTTCAGAAACTTTTTTACATGTTTCTTGTCGCACCATTCACTTAATTGGCCATATGTTTTCTCATATATTAACTTGGATTTGGCCGGTAGCATATTAGATACTATTTCATTTGCTTTCTCAGATATACCCAGGTAGCACGGTGACGTCAAAATGACGTCCTAATTGGGTCAAATAATTGACCGACTGACGTCAGGAAGTGACGTCTCAGAGACTCTGAAAAGACGTCAAAATGTCACAGCCATAGGACTTCATCAGCAGGACGTCATTCTGACATCTGAAAAGAAGACTATAAATGACATCAATTTGAAGACCTATAAGACCATTAATAGACGTCAGTCAAATGACCAATAAATGAATTCTTCCACAGTCCCTCGTTTTCATGTGGAAATTGATATTTTCTTGGAAGTAGACTAAAATTAACTGAATTACAATATTACATTTAATAAATTTCAAATATAAAACATATTACATGATGTTGTAGTAAACTTACATTCAATATCAATTAACAGTGCATGCAATATGATAGATCTTAGAAAGTAGT